>CM055121.1:783579700-784326810 GCA_029206835.1 Rana muscosa
AGAGGGGAGAGAGGAGAGAGAGAAAGAGGGAGAGAGAGAGAGAGAGAGAGGAAAGAGGGGAGAGAGAGAAGAGAGAGAGAGAGAGAGAGAGAGAAAGAGGAGAGAGAGAGAGAGAGAGAAAGAGGGGAGAGAGAGAGAGAGAAAGAGGGGAGAGAGAGAGAGAGAAAGAGGGGGAGAGAGAGAGAGAAAGAGGGGAGAGAGAGAGAGGGGGAGAGAGAGAGAAAGAGGGGGAGAGAGAGAGAAAGAGGGGAGAGAGAGAGAAAGAGGGGAGAGAGAGAGAGAAAGAGGGGAGAGAGAGAGAGAAAGAGGGGAGAGAGAGAGAGAAAGAGGGGAGAGAGAGAGAGAAAGAGGGGAGAGAGAGAGAGAAAGAGGGGAGAGAGAGAGAGAAAGAGGGGAGAGAGAGAGAAAGAGGGAGAGAGAGAGAAGAGGGAGAGAGAGAGAAAGAGGGGAGAGAGAGAAAGAGGGGAGAGAGAGAGAGAAAGAGGGGAGAGAGAGAGAAAGAGGGGAGAGAGAGAAAGAGGGGAGAGAGAGAGAGGACAGAGAAAAGAGAGAAAAAAGAGAGAAAAAAGAGAGAGAAGAGGGAGAGAGAGGGAGAGAGAGACTCTCTCCCATGCTCCCCGAAAAATAGGAGCTTACCTGTAAAATCCTTTTCTTGGAGTACATCACGGGACACAGAGCGACATAGTAATTACTATGTGGGTTATAGAGCTTACCTTCAGGTGATGGACACTGGCACACCCCAAGACAGGGAGTCCCCTCCCCTATATAACCCCTCCCATACTGGGAGTACCTCAGTTTTGTAACCGTAGCGACGCCACTGCTTAGCAGAAAGCTTGGTCCTGCAGGTTTCCAGAGGAACCACCATACTGAAAGAAGGGGCAGATGTATCATCTGATTTAAGTGCCTCTGTAACTGAATGAAGCTCACTACGACTTCCTCCTGGCTGACAAAGGAAGAAACGGTCTCCACTGCTCAAAAGAATGAGAGGAATCAGACACATAATCTTGGTTATTGGATAAGGTTGCAGTAAAATTAAATGATACCACAGAGTCAGGTCATAAAGCAGGGTAAATATGGGGGGCTTGACTCCAAAGCCCAGACTGATCTCCCAATCTTGGAAAACACAAACATCTTCATAGTCTACCTGGAGTTTGCATATTCTCCCTGTGCCTGCGTGGGTTTCCTTTGGGTACTCCAATTTCCTCCCACACGCCAAAGACATGCTGGTAGGTTAATTGGCTTATGTCTAAATTGGCCTCAATACGTATATGTACATACAGTATCTCACAAAAGTGAGTACACCCCTCACATTTTTGGAAATATTTTATTATATCTTTTCATGTGACAACACTGAAGAAATTACACTTTCTTTTCTACAATGTAAAGAAGTGAGTGTACAGCGTGTATAACAGTGTACATTTGCTGTCCCCTCAAAATAACTCAACACACAGCCATTAATGTCTAAACCGCTGGCAACAAAGCGAGTACACCTCCAAGTGAAAATGTCCAAATTGGGTCCAAAGTAAGGGAAACGTAAGGGGAATACAAAGACACTGAATTTCACAGGAGCCAACTTACCTAAACTACAATCCTTGCTAGAAGATAATAATTGGGATAAAATCTTAGGAACAAAAAACACGGAGGAAAAATGGGTATGCTTTAAGAGCATATTAAATAAGGGCATTAGCCAGTGCATCCCAATGGGAAATACATTTAAAAGATCTAATAAAAGTCCTGGGTGGCTTAACTACAACGTAAAAATGCACATAAAAGCAATGGAGAAGGCCTTCAAAAATTACAAGGCTGAGGGATCATCATCAGCATTACAACTTTACAAAGAATGCAACAAGAAATGTAAGGGTGCAGTAAGGGCAGCTAAGATAGAAGACACAAAGCGGAGGAGAGTAAAAAAAAAAATCTTTAAGTACATAAATAGTAAGAAAGGGGAGGTCAGATCATATGGTCCCATAAAGAATAAAGAGAATGGTTACTACGGATGGAAAAATGGCGAAGGTAGTTAATTTATTCTTCTCCTCAGTCTTCACAAGGGAAGAGGGGGGCGTCAGTACCAAAACTACAATGTTTATCCTCATGACACGTCACACAAAGCACCCTCGTGGCTAACAAAGGACAGAATTAGAAATAGACTTGAAAAACGTAACATTAATAAGTCACCTGGACCGGATGGCTTGCACCTGAGGGTCCTTATCGAACTCAAGTCAAGTAATTGCCAGACCATTGTTCCTAATTTTTTACGAACAGCCTACTGACTGGAATGGTACCAGCTCATGGGAGAAAAGCCAATGTAGCACCAATATTTAAAAAGGGCCAAGATACATCCCTGGGAATTACAGACCAGTTAGCCTAACATCAATTGTAAGCTCTTGGAGGGGATGATAAGAGACTATATACAAGATTTTAGTAATGACAACTGTATCATTAGCAGTAATCAGCATGGATTCATGAAGAATCGTTCTTGCCAAACCAATCTTTTAACCTTCTATGAGGAGGCGAGCTGCCATCTAGATAAAGGAAGGCCCGTAGACGTGGTGTATCTGGATTTTGCAAAAGCATTTGATAAACAGCTCAATCTCTGTATTTGCAGGTGACACTAAGCTAAACAGGGTAATAACTTCTCCCCAGGATGTAGAAACCTTGCAACAAATTAACGGGGTGGGCAACTACATGGCAAATTAAGTTTAATGTAGAAAATGTAAAATAATTCATTTGGGTAGCAAAAATATGAATGCAATCTACTCATTAGGAGAACCTCTGGGGGAATCTAGGATGAAAAAGGACCTAGGGGTCCAAGTAGATGACAGGCTCAGCAATGGCATGCAATGCCAAGCTGCTACGAGCAAAGCAAACAGAATATTGGCACGCATTAAAAAGGGGATTAACTACAGAGATAAAATTATAATTCTTCCACTCTACAAGACTCTGGTCTGGCCGCACCTGGAGTACGCTGTCCAGTTCTGGGCACCAGTCCTCAGGAAGGATGTGCTGGAACTGGAGAGAGTCCAGAGAAGGGCAACACCATTAATAAAAGGGACTGGAGGATCTTGGTTATGAGGTAAGATTATGAGCACTGAACTTATTCTCTCTAGAGAAGAAGCTTGAGAGGGGATATGATTTCAATGTACAAATACAGTACTGGTGACCCTACAATAGGGATAAAACTTTTCCACGAAAAGGAATTTTATAAGACACACGGCCATTCACTAAAATTAGAAGAAAAGCGGTTTGACCTTAAACTGTGTAGAGGGGTCTTTACTGTAAGAGCAGTTAGGATGTGGAATTCTCTTCCACAGGCAGTGGTTTCAGCGGGGAGCATCAATAATTTCAAAAAACTATTAGATAAGCACCCGAACGACCACAACATACAGGGATATATAATGTAATACTGACATAAAATCCCACACATAGGTTGGACTTGTGTCTTTTTTGAGCCTCGCCTACTATGTAACTATGTAATATTTTGTGTGGCCACCATTATTTTCCAGCACTGCCTTAACCCTCCTGGGCATGGAGTTCACCAGAGCTTCACAGGTTGCCACTGGAGTCCTCTTCCACTCCTCCATGACGACATCACAGAGCTGGTGGATGTTAGAGACCTTGCGCTCCTCCACCTTTCGTTTGAGGATGCCCCACAGATGCTCAATAGGGTTTAGGTCCATCACCTTTTTTAGCAAAACAGTGTTCATCTTGGAGGTGTGTTTGGGGTCATTATGTTGGAATACTGCCCTGCGGCCCAGTATTCGATGGGGGGGTGATCATGCTCTGCTTCAGTATGTCACAGTTCATGTTGGCATTCATGGGTCCCTCAATGAATTGTAGCTTCCCAGTGCCAGCAGCACTCATGCAGCCCCAGACCATGACACTTCCACCACCATGCTTGACTGTAAGCAAGACACATTTGTCTTTGTAGTCCTCACCTGGTTGCCACCACACATGCTTGAGACCATCTGAACCAAATACGTTTATGTGGGTCTCAGACCACAGGACATGGTTCCAGTAATCCATGTCCTTAGTCTTCTTGTCTTCAGCAAACTGTTTGTGGGCTTTTTTGTGCATCATCTTTAGAAGAGGCTTCCTTCTGGGACGACAGCCATGCAGACCAATTTGATGCAGTGTGCGGCGTATGGTCTGAGCACTGACAGGCCGACCCCTCCACCTCTTCAACCTCTGCAGCAATGCTGGCAGCACTCATACGTCTATTTCCCAAAGACAACCTCTGGATATGAACCTGAGCACATGCACTCAACTTCTTTGGTCGACCATGGCGAGGCCTGTTCTGAGTGGAACCTGTCCTGTTAAACCACTGTATGGTCTTGGCCACGTGCTGCGGCTCAGTTTCAAGGTCTTGGCAATCTTCTTATAGCCTAGGCCATCTTTATGTAGAGCAATAATTCTTTTTTTTCAGATCCTCAGAAGGTTTTTTACCATGAGGTGCCATGTTGAACTTCCTGTGACCAGTATGAGAGAGTGAGAATGATAACACCAAATTTAACACACCTGCTCCCCATTCACACCTGAGACCGTGTAACACTAACGAGTCACATGACACCGGGGAGGGAAAATGGCTAATTGGGCCCAATTTGGACATTTTCACTTAGGGGTGTACTTAATTTTGTTGCTAGCGGTTTAGACATTAATGGCTGTGTGTTGAGTTATTTTGGAGAGGACAGAAAATTTACACTGTTATACAAGCTGTACACTCACTACTTTACATTGTAGCAAAGTGTAATTTCTTCAGTGTTGTCACATGTAAAGATATAATAAAATATTTACAAAAATGTGAGGGGTGTATACATTTTTGTGAGATACTATATATGTAAAGCACTGCATAAATTGATGGCGCTATATACAGTGAGAAAAGTTATTATTTGATCCCCTGCAGATATTGCAAGTTTGCCCACTTACAAAAAAAATGAAGGGTCTTTAACCACTTAAGCCCCGGACCAATACGGGCCATTATGACCAGGCCCCTTTTTGCGATTCGACACTGCGTCGCTTTACCTGACAATTGTGCGGTCGTGCGACGTGGCTCCCAAACAAAATTGGCGTTTTTTTTCCCCCACAAATAGAGCTTTCTTTTGGTGGTATTTGATCACCTCTGCGGTTTTTATTTTTTGCGCTATAAACAAAAATAGAGCGAAAATTTTGAAAAAAAATGAATTTTTTTTACTTTTTTCTATAATAAATATCCCCAAAAAATATAAAAAAAACATTTTTTTTCCTCAGTTTAGGCCGATACGTATTCTTCTACATATTTTTGGTAATAAAAAAAAAATCGCAATCGGCATTTATTGATTATTTTGCGCAAAAATTATAGCGTTTACAAAATAGGGGGTAGTTTTAAGGCATTTTTATTAATTTTTTTTTTTTTTTTACTAGTAATGGCGGCGATCAGCGATTTTTTTCATGACTGCGACATTATGGCGGACATATCGGACACTTTTGACACATTTTTGGGACCATTGTCATTTTCACAGCGATCAGTGCAATAAAAATGCACTGGTTACTGTGAAAATGACACTGGCAGTGAAGGGGTTAACCACTTGGGGCGCTGAAGGGGTTAAGTGTGCCTAGGGGCGTGTTACTAACTGAGGTGGGGCATGGCTACGACTGACACATCACCGATCTCCGCTCTGATTACACAGAGCGGAGATCGCTGACAGTGTCAGTAGAGGAGCGGGGAGATGCTGTGTTTACACACACATCTCCCCGCTCCGAGCCTCCGTGAGATGATCGTGGGGATCCCCGTGGCGATAGAGTCCGCGGCACCCGCGATCCCACTCACGGGGAAGGCAGGGGGGGTCGCAAACGCGCCACCGGCGGCGCGCGAACCTGACGTCGGCAGTTAAAGGGCCATGTACAGGTACGTGATTGTGCCTGTACGAGCCATTCTGCCGACGTATATATGCCGTGAGAGGTCGGCAAGTGGTTAATGTCTCTGATCAAATTTATTTATTATTTTCTAAATATAACAAAGATTGACAAATTGAGTACAAATAAGGATGGCAGAACAATATTCAAATAGTAATAAAGCTAAACATTTCGATTTATGAACAGGATGAGTACATAATGTAAAAATGTAATGAGTAGGGCAACGAAGAAACCAATAAAGTATTACATCGAAAGCATTAGAAAATTCCATCAGAAGGAAAAAAGTAAGATTGTGATTATTGGTTCATTTTGCAAGAGCAGTAATAAGGAAATCAGTCTATAAGGTTTAAATTAACCACTTGCTTACTGGGCACTTAAACACCCCTCCTGCCCAGACCAATTTTCAGCTTTCAGTGCTCTCATGCCGCGTACACACGATCATTTTCCACCGTGTGTGGGCTTTTTGTCATTTTTCCCGACAAGAAAAACGGCATTAATCACGACGAGAAAAATTAGAACATGCTCTAATTTTTCTCGTCGTGATTCCCGTCGTTTTTTTTCCGCAGTAGTTTTCCCATAGGGAAACACTGCCACGGAGCCCACACACTGTCGTTTTTCTCGACCCAAAAAAGAATGTCGGGAAAAACGGACGTGTGTAGGGAACCAAGCCGTTCCCTCGTTTTTCCCGTCGATTTTCTCGACGGTGTTTTCACCGTCGAGAAAATCGATCGTGTGTACGCGGCATCACACTTTGAATGACAATTACTCAGTCATGCAACACTGTACCCAAATGATTTTTTTGTCCTTTTTTTCATACAAATAGAGCTTTCTTTTGGGTTTTTTATTTTTTGCGTTATAAAGGAAAAAAAAAACGAAAAGTTTGAAAAAAAAACAGAATTTTTCTTAGTTTTTGTAATAAAATTTCGCAAAATATTAATTTTTCTTCATAAATTTTGGCCACAATTTATACTGCTACATATCTTTGATAAAAATAAGCCAACATTTTTGGAAATTATTTGGTCTGTGTGAAAGTTTTAGAGTCTACAAGCTATAGTGCAAATCATAAAAAAAGTATCACATCTGATGTACTGGCGGCCTATTTCTTGAGACCCTAACAAGCCAGGAAAGTACAAATGCCCCCCATTTGACCCCTTTTTGGAAAGTAGAGATTCAAAGGTATTTAATAAGAGGCATGGTGAGTTATTTGAAGTTGTAATTTTTTCCCAGGATCCTTTGCAATATTACGATTTTTTATTTATTTTTCCCTCAAAATTGTCATTGTAATAGCTTATTTCTCTCACATGGCTTGTGCATACCACAAATGACACCCCAAAATACACTCTGCTACTCCTCCCGAGTATTACGATACCACATGTGTGGGACTTTTTTACTGCCTGGCCACATACAGAGGCCCAACATGCAGGGAGCACCATCAGGTGTTCTAGGAGCATAAATTACACATCTAACTAGTAGACTACCTATTACACTTTTGAAGGCTCTGGAGCACCAGGACAATAGAAACACCCACAAAATGACCCCATTTTGGAAAGCTAACACCCCAATGTATAATCTATGAGGCATAATGAGTCTTTTGAATGGTTCATTTTTTTCCCCCAGAGGTTTTTGGAAAATGTGGAAAAAAATGAAAAACACATTTTTTTTTTACGCAAAGCTGTCCATTTATAAGATATTTCCAACACATAGCATGTACATAGCAAACATGACACCCCAAAATACATTCTGCTACTCCTGAGTATGGCGATACCAAATGTGTGGGACTTTTACACAGCCTGTTCACATACAGAGGCCCAACATGCAAGGAACACCATCAGATGTTCTAGGGACACATATGATGCACATACCAAGAATTACACCCCAAAATACATTATGCTGAGCAAAGCGTAAACAAACGATTACCTGTGGTTTTAGTAGCGCAGTTCTACACAGCAGGATAGCACTGGTCCAGGCAGCAGGCAGGGACTTGGTCAGCAACGGCATACACAATTGTCCAGGCAGCAGGCAGGGATACTGTCTATATACAGTCCAGGGTCAGTGCAGGCAGAGATATTGTCAGCAGTGCCAAAAATATTGGTCCTGGTAGTAGGCAGGAACATGTGGTGTGGTCAGTGCGACAGGCAGAGACAAAATGGCAGTAAGTCCTACAGGCAGCAGGCAGAAGTAGGGCCTTGTTCAGGACAGAATGGGGACAGGGGTAGAGGCTTCTCCCACCCAAATCTCTTTGAAGCCTCCGAGTCTCCAGACCCTAATCTAGGAATGAGAAAACAAAATAGTTTTCTTCATCCAGAAAAACAATTCTGGAGCCCCTCACATATGTGAGACCCCTGTGTTGAATCCCACTAGTCCAGTAGCAGGGTACAAGATCAGTCCATGAGGCAGGCAAAAACATGGTCAAACAGTCCAAGGTCAGTTCTAGATCAGGCAGAGAGAGTTTCGACTAAGAACATCAGATCGGATGTTTTGGGGTGGGCTATTCGGGAATATAAGGGCAGTGACAAGGTCCTCCTGGTAGCCAAGGAAGCGTTTGGGGTTTTGGGTGGAGTTGCGGTATGATATACGAGTTATATATGGCCAATTGAAAAAAATTAATTGCGACTTTTTTGTACCAATGGTATGTCCGTCTTGTGGCAAGATAGGGTTCCAGCATCTGGTCATTGAAGTCGACTCCCCCCATAAACAAATTGTAGTCCTGGATGCATGTGGGCTTTTGGATGGGGCCGTTCCTTCTGGGGATTTCCACTAAGGTATCATTGTGGATGGAAGACAACATATACACATCCCTTCTGTCCCTCCACTTCACTGCCAGAACCTCCTTGTTTCGCAGACTTGCCGATTCTCCTTTTCTCAGCTTCTAATTGACAAGACTTTGAGGAAAGCCCTTCCGGTTCGTTCTTACCCTGCCACATGCTGGCGTCTGCTTCAGGTGAAGGTTGCGGAACAGGGGAAGAGATGTATAAAAGTGGTCTACGTACAGATGGTAGCCTTTTTTCCAGTAGGGGGTTGATGAGTTGCCAAACAACTTTCCAGCTTGTTCCCAAGTAGTCTGGGCAATTGGGGGGATGCAGCTGGGTGTCCTTCCCCTCGTACACTAAGAAGGCATACAGGTACCCTGTGACTCGGTCACATAGCGGGCCCCTTTTGCTGGTGATAAATTGCTTTATTTTAAGCCTGCCACTAAACTTAACAAGGGACTCATCCACACATATACTTCTGAAAAATAATTTAGTAAGGGCCGAATTTTGAAAAGCCTGTCATAATTTGGGTGATTTCGGGGGAAGGTACTAGGTGTTATCATTGAAGTGGAGGAACCTCATGATCATGAGGCATCTTGTTCTGGGCATTGCCGTGGAGAAGATTGGCATGTGGTAGATGGGGCGTTTTGACCAAAAGGAACGCAAGGTGTTTTTTGGGTTGAGTCCCATACAAAATGTGAGGCCTAAAAAAATCTTCAACTCATCCACCGTTAGGTCTCTCAACTCGAAGGGACTGGCATAAAATGAGGTTGGATTATTTGCAATAAATTGCTGGGCATATAGGTTGCACTGGGTCACAATGTTGGATAGCATGTCCTCAGTAAAAATTAGTTCAAAAAAATTGATTGGGGAAAAATTGTCCGTGTTCACCTGGACTCCTGGCTGGGCAGTGAAAGGGGAAATGTTGGCTTCTCCTGAATCAATTGACGTCCTCCCGGCATTCTAGGTCCGCGCTGTAGCCGTCATTCGGCTATAGCGCAGGCCTGTAGTGATTAAAAACAGAAGCGATAATATGTATACAAGTACCACACAATATTAAAAGTAAGGTAGAAAACAAAAAATAGGAGTAGATAGAGGGGGTAGAAAAAGGGGGAAGGGAATAAGGGGGGGGGGGGTTACAAGTAGTGATGCGATCCCAAATTAATAGAAAGTATAATCAAGGCAAATAGAGTAAATTTGCCAAGGCAATAATAGTGTGTCATCAAAGTCTAGAGGTAAACAATGTTTAACCACTTCCCGCCCGGCCTATAGCAAAATGACGGCCGGGCGGTGGTTCTGTTATCCTGACTGGGCATCATATGACATCCAGCAGGATAACATGCCGCACGCAGCGCGGCGATCGGAGGTGCTGTGTGTCAGTCGGACACACTGCATCTCCAATCGTGGTATAGAGCCTCTGACGGAGACTCCTTACCATGTGATCAGCTGTGACCAATCACAGCTGATCACGTGAACCAGGAAGTGCCGATAAACTGTTCGCGCTGACAGGGAGAGCCGATCGGCGGCTCTCCCTGTCAGAGGGAAGGGGGTCTGTGCTGATAATCAGCACATTGATTATCAGCACAGCCCCCATCAGATGTGCCCATCAGCTTCCAATCAGTGCCCATCAGCTGCCAATCAGTGCCCCATTAATAACGGCTGTCAGTGCCAATGAAAGAGCCAATCAGTGCCCAGCAGTAATACCTGTCAGTACCTCATCATCAGTGCTGCATATTAGTGCTGCGTATTAGTGCCCATCAATTCTACATATCAGTGCCCGTCAGTGAAGGAGAAAACTAAATTTTATAACTGAAACAAAGAAAAACGTTTTTTTCCCAAATTTTAGGTCTTTTTTAGTTTGTTTGTTTAGCAAAAAACAAAAACCCCAGTGGTGATTAAATACCACCAAAAAGAAAGCTCTAGTTTTGGGAAGAAAATGATAAAAAATTAGTTTGGGTGCAGTGTTGCATGACCGCACAATTGTCATTCAAAATGCGACAGCACTAAAAGCTGAAAAGTGCCCGGTATTGAAGTGGTTAACCACTTGCCGACTGCTGCACGCCGATTTACATCGGCAGAATGGCAGGGGCAGGCAAATGGGCATACTTGTACGCCCCTTAAAATTTCTTGCCTTTCGGGGGCGCGCGCGCCACGCGGGTCCCGCAAAATTGACGTTCGCCGGCGGCCCGCGATCGTGACACAGAGAGGAAGAATGGGGGAGATGCAAACAAGAGATGCCTACCTGTTCTGCCTAGCAACATGACAGGGATCTACTGCTCCCTGTCATCGGGAGCAGTGACCTCTGTCATGTTGTAGTGAGACCATTCCCCCTACAGTTAGAACACACTTAACCCCTTGATCGCCCCCTAGTGTTTAACCCCTTCCCTGCCAGTGTCATTTATACAGTAATCAGTGGCTATTTGTAACTCTGATTGCTGTATAAAATGACAATGGTCCCAAAATTAGGGCTGGGCGATTTTGGGCAAAAAAAAAAAATTGGCGATTTAAAAAAAAAAAAACTCGATTCACGATTCGAATCAAGTTTTTTTTTTCCTGATGGACACCGCGCTGGCAGGAGTTTTTAGGCAAGGCTTTGGCCTAGTTCGCTGCGATCCTGGGAAAAGGCCGCGGACTAAGCCGAAGCCTTGCCTAAAAAATCCTGCCTGCAGCTCGCCGCTATCCTGGGAAAAGGATAGGCCTCGATAGGCGTCCGGCCTCGCTGCCTTTTCCCAGGATCACGGTGAGCTGCGGGCAGGATTTTTTAGGCGAAGCCGCGGCTTCGGCCTAGTCCGCGGAGCGCCGGTCCAATGAAAAAAAAAAAAAAAAAAAATCTAAAAAATCGATTCGGTCAAAATCTGAATCGAGTTGCCCTTGTAACTCGATTCAGATTTTAAATCGATTTTTTTCCCAGCCCTACCCAAAATAGTGTCAAAAGTGTCCGATGTGTCCGCCATAATGTCGCAATAAAAACCGCAGATCGCCGCCATTACTAGTAAAAAAAATAAATAATAAAAATGCCATAAATCTATCCCCTATTTTGTAGACGTTATAACTTTTGCGCAAACCAATCACTATACACTTATTGTGATTTTTTTTTACCAAAAATATGTAGAAGAATACATATCGGCCTAAACTGAGGAAAAAATTCTTTTTTTTAGATTTTTTTTGAGGATTTTTCTTATAGCAAAAAGTAAAAAATATTGCCTTTTTTTTCAAAATTGCTTTTTTTTTTTTTGTTTAAAGCGCAAAAACCGCAGAGGTGATCAAATACCACCAAAAGAATGCTCTATTTGTGGGACACAATGGACGTCAATTTTGTTTTGGTACAATGTCGCACGACTGCGCAATTGTCAGCTAAAGCGACGCAGTAAAGAATCACAAAAAATGCTCTGGTCAGGAAGGGGGTAAATCCTTCCGGGGTTTAAGTGGTTAAAGGTTAATTCCACTTTCGTGGGGGAAAAAAATAGCGAAGAAAGAAAAAAGAATATAGCGCATATGACGAGATACTAATCATTTTGTAATTGAAGGTTATTAAAAATTACCTTTCCTTTTCAATCTGCATCCACTGTGATTTTCTGAGAATACATTGCAATATGGCTACCTGGAGTTTTTTGTACACAGAATGTGTACTGACCACTCCCCAGAAACATAATTTCCTGCTTGTGTAATTGGCTCACCAATTTTCCTAGAAGTCTGCCTAAGATACAAAACAGATTTCAGGCATCCCTTTCATTTCATTTTTTTTGAGAGATACTTTCAATAGGAACCCGTCTAAAGGGATGCAGGCCCAGCAGATTTCCTCATTAGTGCCCTGTAGCTCCACACCTGACAGTTATTTATGAAACCACTCCCATTAGACCTACTCAGAACAGAGGCACAGACAAACACACAAAGATTTCTTCAGAATAACAAAAGGTAGGAATCTGCAACAAATTTTGTTATAATCCTTGCAATATACATAGATCACCCAGAGGGGAATGTTTTTTCTCAACAAAAGTGGACTTACACTTTGACCCAAGGAAGCCAGAGTTTCTCAAATTGACCAATTCAATCTCTTTCAATTGTTTCAATTTTAGCATAATCTTTATTAGTTCTGTGTATGGTTTTAGCTAGAATTAAATATTTTGTTTTCCATGCCTTAGCAATGGTTTGTTTTGCGGCTGTTAGGAGCTGTAAAAGAACGAAAAATGTATTCTGTTTGATCCCATCCGGTTTCAGGTTTAATAGGGCTGTAGCAGGATTGGGCTGTATAGGTGTATCAAAGATATTGGAGGCAAAAACTGCCTTCCAGAATTTTTGGGAAATAGGGTAATCCTACCAAATATGAGGTTGAGTGCCAAACAGCCGCGAAAAACAAGCTCCAGGGTAATCAGAAGCATATTTTGATATTCTAGCGAGGACCAAATACCAACGGGTAAGCACCTTTAAGTTAGTTTCCACAGCAACAACATTAGAATAAGCAGTCAGGGGTGTGGCCTGGACATGGCTGAATGAGGACGTGAATTACCTGAGCTCCCGATCCTCGCTCGACTACCCCGGCTGATTTCACTACCACCCTGCGTTATGCCCTCCACTAGAAAGAAGAAGGCACCAGGGAGCAGCCAGACGGCAAAAGCAACGAAAAACAATGGAAAGATAGCCCACTATCTCACAAATCCCCAGATGGCCTCTCCCGCTCTCAAGATGGCCGAGCCACGAGGCCCGCCACTGACCTCCCCGGATCTCAGACTCCCACCTACCTCTCCAGCAGCCTCTACTGTCTCCGACTCATGCCCAGACTCCCCGATGACATTCGAATCGCTCCCGGGACCCTCCTCCCAACCACTCACTCTATGTGTGGATTCAGACTTACGAGCGCTGCTGCATGCTCTGCCGACTAAGGCGGACATAGAGGCCCTTATCGGCCGCCTAGAGGAACAGCACTGCAGGGACTTTACTGAAGTTAAGAGAGATGTGCAAGCCCTGACATCTCGCATGGCCACTGGTGAGACATCCCTGGAGTCCCTGCAGCAAAGTGTGACCAGCCTGGAAACGCTGCAGGACACCCACACACAGGCACGGGGATGTCCCTGCAGCTCCGTATGGAAGACAGGAGCGGGCGCAATAACCTGCGGCTCCGGGGCTTGCCAGAGGCCACGGGCTTGGAGGATCTGGAGGCGACAGCGGTGGCGATCTTTTGGCAGCTGACGGACGAGGCTATCCCTGCAGATCTAGCGCTAGACCGGATACACAGAGCCTTGGGCCCCCGGCAGTCAGATCCCAATCGGCCGCGAGATATGGTATGTAGAGTCCACCGCTTCACACAGAAGGAGGTCATTGTCCGCAGGGCCTGGGAAGCGGGCACCATAGATTTTGATAGCGCGTCGGTGAGAATCCTTCCTGAGCTATCAAAAGCTACGCTCCACAGACGAGCACTGCTGTGCCCGGCCCTGGATGTTGCCTGCTTTCAGGGAGCTACCTACAGATGGGGATTCCCCCTCTCAGTCATCTCCCAGGGAGGGCAACGATCTTTCACCCTGCGTACACCGGGCGACTTGCCGGCCTTCTTCATTTTTATGGATGCCGAGCCCATCCCGATAGCAGACTAGCTGCAGTTTATGCCACAGACGGGCCGCTCGGGTCCGGCGGCACCCTGGGAGGAGCTCCCAGCCTCGTCCGCAGAGAACCAGGCAGCGGTCCAGAAGGCAGTCCCCGGAGGGCCCACGTGAGTCTTGAGGTGTTTACCGTTGCTGAATGGCACTGACTTTTTTATTTATTTTTCTGATGAACTCCTGTTTTTGTTTTTTTCTCTCTCCCCCCCCATGACTGGTGGTCACTTTCCCCCATTTGAAGAGCCCTCTGGTGATGCCCCCCGGACACACGCCTGGCACCTGCATGGGCTGCTCTGAACGGTGCTTCTTAGCCCCTGTAACTGGGTCTTATAAGCAGTGAATTCTCTTGTGTTGTCCCTCTACCTGTGCCTCGCTCCCAGGAACATTCACTGAGTGAACGGGCAGCACTCCCATAGAGGAGACTCGATGGATATCCACTAGGCTCTTATATGAAGGATCCGTTCACAGGTTTCATTGTGTTAATGCTGAGAACAACCACTACTCAATTTTTAATATACTTGATCTCTCCAGGGTGACTGGGCTATATGGTGAATGTAATGTACTACGACTAAGTTTGCTACTCTATGCCCGGGGTTATATTATGGACGTTTTTGCTATTTATGTGATATGTGGGGACTATCTCTCATTTTGGCACACCTCGCTGCGGCCCGGGCTATCTGCGCCACACGGTGAGGCGGGTGGGATGTTCGGATACCGAATGCCCCGGACTTCCCCCTGGTGAAGGGACCACATTTTCTCACGTGGCAGGGGGGGGGGTTCTCACGCCCACGGTGCAATGTGCGCCGGGGGGGGGGGGTGGACAGCCCTGTCCCGTTACTGAGCCTTTAGTACATGCAGGGATCCCAAAATGCGGGGGTCCCGGGTGGGGCCCCCACTCTCTCCTGTTCGTGGCTGTTGGAGGCCGGGACGCTGGTGCAGGGATGATGGTGTGGCACGGTGCTCCCCATGAGTGGGGCACCTTGGTGCGCAGATCCCTGGTTATCAGCTACTGGCAGGGAGATCTGGCCACTATCAGGCTCTGGGGAGGTTATATCAACCCATTTAAGGCTCTCCGGGAGAAGTTTGGGCCCGGGTGGTCTGGCTTTTCCGGGATAAGGGTATTCATGTAGGTGGGGGAGGGGCCCCGACGGTGTCGACCTCTTGCTATCGGCCGGCCACGTTCCCTCTTTTTCTTGGGAGGTGGTAGGCTGGGGACGAGAAGCGGACGTCGTTGGCCGATGCTCTCTTGGAGTGATACACTGTCGTTTGAGCTACTGGTGCTAATGCTGTTTATGCTAAAGTTTAAGCATACCGTTTGTTTATATAATCTCAGGATGGCTGGGGTGGGGCGGGGTGGACTAGGGATGCTCTCATGGAGCCTGTTCTATCTGCTTCCCCACATAGGCTGTCACACAGACCCTCCAACTTATCTTTGGGTGTAGGTGTGTTCATATTATTTGGTGTTAACCAATTTAGTTGTCTTAAAGTGTGGTGGGTGGCGGACTGTGTCCCCGTCTCTCACTCCATCTCTTCCGCTTGATTGCCCCACTTTCTATTCCCCCCTCCTTCCCCCCCCCTTTTTTTTGTTGGTGATGGATAGCCTTAAGGTATTCTCTCTTAATGCTAGGGGCCTCAATACCCCTGAGAAATGGAGAATGCTGCTACACGATTTGAAGGCCTCCCATACTGACATAGCATTTATACAAGAAACCCACTTTAGAGACGATAGACTGCCCATGCTCAAGAACAGATTTTTCCCCATGACGTATCATGCCACTAATAAAACAGCTAAATCTAGGAGGTGTATCTATCCTATTATCTAGTAAACTTCCATCGACTTGCAGCGATATTCTGCTGGATGAGGGGGGACGCTGTGCATTCATAAAAGGTCTCCTCGGTGGAGTGCGCCTGACCTTGGCAACGATATATGCCCCCAATGATCACCAGGATATCTTTATCCGCTGAATTTTGACCAAACTGACGGACTTCACGGAGGGCCCACTGATTCTGGGAGGTGACTTTAATGTCTCCCTGACCCCTCAGGTGGACACGTCGTCGGGAACGTCGTCTGACCCCATAAGCTCCCATAAATGGATTACTCAGGCTTTACACAAGGCTGAATTGATCGACGTGTGGCGTCTCCAACACTCAGGAGAAAGAGACTATTCATTCCACTCTCCCTCCCACAAGGTCTACTCAAGAATTGACTTCTTTCTAATTCCTCATGCGCAGTTGCACGCAAGTCGCGAAACTTCCATTGGTTAGATTACATGGTCTGACCATGCTCCCATATTATTGACACACACTCTGTCGCAAGTCACCTCACAGGTGACGTGCATCTGGAAGCTGAATGAAAGTCTCCTACAAATCCCAGAAATAGTAACAGAAATCACTAAAGAGCTGCCCTTATACTTCCGGACGAACCGCACTCCTGACAGTAGTTCAGGCATGGCGTGGGAGGCCCACAAGACTGTCATACGAGGCATTCTCATTAAACATGGACTTAAAAGAGACAGGGAACGACAACTAAAACTGCTACTGACCAAACTTCAAATTACTGAATCCCAGCACAAACATGCTTCCTCCCCCGCTCTTGAACGGGAGCTAGCTTCACTTCGTGTCCAAATGAATGATCTCCTACAATTCAAGGCCAAGTTGGCACTGCAGAAATGCAGGAAAATGAGTTACGCATACGGAGACAAATGCTGGAAAACACTAGCTAGGTCGATTAAGGAACACAAACTTCAACTATACATACCACATATTATGTCCTCGGACGCTCGGAGGATAGCCTTGCCCTTGCAGATCTCGGGGGTCTTTCGAGATTTCTATGCGTCTCTCTCTATAACATTCCACCTGCCACAGAATCTCAATCGCTGATGAACGAATACGTCCAATCGGCTCAGATGCCCACTATCTCATCTGAAATCAAATTTGAACTTGTCGAACCCATAAGCTTAGAGGAACTGACTCTAGCGGTGAACTCTACCAAACCGGGGAAGGCCCCCGGCCCGGACGGCCTTACTCTTCAGTACTATAGAATTCTGCTCCCTATCCTAGAACCATATATGGTAGACTTGTTTAATGATTTGGGCAAAGATGAGGCCCTTCCCTAGAGATACGTTGAAAGCGCATATATCCGTCATCCCGAAGGAAGGCAAGGACCCAACCTCATGTGGTAGCTACCAGACGATTTCTCTCCTGAACGCTGACCTTAAGCTGTTCACTAAAATTTTGGCGACCCGCCTAGCAACTCACTTACCAGACCTGGTGCATTTGGACCAGGAAGGTTTCGTCCCCACTAGGGAAGCGAGGGACAACACGACAAAAGTCCTAAACCTGTTGCATGTGGCCAGATCTTCCCTCACACCCTGCATCTTTCTTGGCACGGACACGGAGAAAGCGTTCAATCAGGCAAATTGGCAATACATGTTCACGGTCCTTTGACACCTGGGCCTAGGTAACACTATAATTCAATGGATCACTACAATCTACTCCCAACCTACGGCTCAGGTCAAAGCCAATGGGGTCCTTTCCGATCCCTTCTCCATACAGAACGGCACCAGATAGGGATGTCCGCTTTCCCCCCCCCCCACTGTTATTCGCCCTGTCCCTGGAACCATTCCTAAGCAGAATTCGTCTGAACCCAGACATTAAAGGCGTAAGTGTTGGAGGCGACCAGTACAAAATATCAGCTTACACGGATGATATGTTATTTTCCCTGAAACCCCGCCGTCTCGCTCCCCAATCTAATATGCGATTGTTTGAGACTTACGGCTCCCTCTTCAACTTGAAAATTAATTTTCATAAGTTGGAAGCCATGGGGATAGGGATACCCCTCCCATGCTGTCTACACTTAAGTCCAGTTTCAATTTCAAATGGACGGAGACGGCTTTACAGTATTTAGGCGTTCGTATCCCAGCGGATACATCACGTATATTCGAACTTAACTTCCCACCGCTGCTGTCCAAAACCTGCACGCTTTTGGAGACCTGGAACAAGGGTCTGCACTCCTGGTTCGTCAGAATAAATTTGTTGAATATGTGTATTTTGCCTAAAATGTGTTTATTTATTCCAAGCCTTACCAATTAGGATTCCTGTATTTTACTTTAAACAAGTTCCTTTGCTTTTCATCAAATTCGTGTGGGCACATAAACCGCGACTCCCTCTTCACTTAATGGCCCTTCCTAAGCAATACGGCAGCCTAGCCCCTCCCGGATGTCCGAGCATACTACCAGGTGACCCACTTGAGCAGGATCATTGACTGGTGCCGTCATGGACGATCTAAACTATGGACTCACATAGAACAAGCCCAAATACGCATTCCACTTTCGGGGCCTTGTGGTGCTATGATCATCTCCAACCAATACTGAAAAGCCACCCCTTAGTGGGGACGATGTTTCGCAAAGGCTCTGTAGCTAGCAAACGACACTCCCTCTCATCCTTGGACTCCCCATTGCTCCCCATTCTGGGGAACCCACAAATTTCTCCGGGCCTTTGCCTCACACATTCGGCAACCTATGTCGGTCGGGCATGACCAGGGCATCCCATTTTCTAATGAACGGCAGATGGCCATCTATCGAGGAATTAATGATGGAGACAGGCCCCTTTAAATTGCCGTTCTGGCCAGCACTCCAGTTAAGACACTTTTTGGACACCATTTCTAATCCCCGGAACTTCGCTCGTCCTTTGACGACGCTTGAATACTGCTCTGATGAAGGCACCATAACACAGGTTCTATCCAAAACATATTCCATGTTGAACTGCACGGCGGCTGACTGGCTGCGTAAAGTAGTAGACATTAGTAGGATGGAAGACTTGCTATCAACTGAGCAACACCAACAAGACAAGTACTCCATGACTTGGAGTCTCTGGAAACAGTTTATCCTGTCCACAGAAGGTTTATCCCTCCTTGGACAAGAGGGCCACATATGAACACTACCCCTCATACGCCTTGGCTATCCGGAACCAATGATACCCAATCCCCTTCTCTTCCTTTTCCACCCCCCACTGTTTATTTTCCCTATCCTCTCCCTCTTTTCCTTTTATTTATTTTTTTCCTTCTCTGCTTCACACTCTTTTTATTTTTATTTAATTGATTGAAAATAGGAAAAAGGTAGCGAGTGACGTCGGGTCCGTTATTTGAAATCCCTTTATGTGTCTCCTTTAGCAGACAACAAGAGGCTACATTGGTCAGATGCTAGTCTTATAAGCTGCTACATTAATCTGGGCCGCCATATACTTGACGAAGGATGTTACATTTCAACTGCAAATTACAATCTGTAGGTCATATTTTTCTGTTGTACTAACCTGATTTCGCCCATTGTGGGTGTTAATAAAGATTATATTTAAAAAAAAAAAAAAAAAACAGTCTTAGTGGCGGATCATATACTAAACAATTCAGTAGGATTCCCCATTAACTGAGCGATTTAAGGTCTAGTTCCCATTTGGAGACATATGAGGGGGGACCAGCGTTAGTACTAGCTAAAAATTGCTTATAGAGAAACAAAACAAGTCCTCTAGCATGAGGGTCAGAATTACATATGTGATCAAAATGCGACATCTGGGATAGTTGGGAGTTGGAATTGAGATAAGGTTGGAATTTTTTTTTCATTTGCAAATATCGGAACAGTTGCTATTGAGGAAGTCCAAATGTATCACACAAAAGTAGGAAAATAATGTATGGAGGAGGCAGATACCAAATTATATAAACAGGATAAATTAGCTGTATTCCATGCTTTGAAATAATTAGGAGCAATCCAGGCAGGGTAAAAAGCGCGATTTTTAACAAAAGAAAGGAGCGGTAAATGAGGAGATTGAAGACCAAGAGAAGTTTTGAATCTGTCCCAGATAGATAAAATAGGATTTTTATAACAGCTTACCTGTAAAATCCTTTTCTTGGAGTACATCACGGGACACAGAGCGACATAGTCATTACTAATGGGTTATATAGATACCGTCAGGTGCTGGCACTGGCAACTTCCAAAACCGGAAGTACCCTCCCCTATATAAGCCCCTCCCATCCGGGAGCACCTCAGTTTTGTAGCAAAGCAATAAGTGTCCCCAAAGAGGGGCGGGAGCTCTGTGTCCCGTGATGTACTCCAAGAAAAGGATTTTACAGGTAAGCTGTTATAAAAATCCTATTTTCTTTCTCGTACATCACGGGACACAGAGCGACATAGTCATTACTAATGGGATGTCCTAAAGCAATGCCAAATGAGGGGGGGGATACACCATATATAAGCTGAGCGCTATCAGACATGAGGATCTTTTGCGGCCTGCAACACACTGCGCCCAAAGGCGACATCCTCCTGACTTCTAACGTCCACCTGGTAGAACCTAGTAAACGTGTGAACTGAAGACCATGTTGCGGCCTTACAGATTTGAGCCAGGGAGGCCTGGTGATGCACTGCCCATGAAGTTCCAACTGCTCTCGTGGAGTGCGCTCTAACTTTGAACGGAGGCGGTCTCCTTCTCAAGCCATAAGCTTGCATAATGACCTGTCGAATCCACTTGGCTAAAGTAGATTTTGACGCTGCCTGACCCTTTCTGGGGCCTTCCGGCAGAATAAACAAAGTATCCGTTCTGCGAATCTGAGCAGTGGCTTTTAGATAAGCTTTAACTGCTCTTACTACATCCAAAGAATGCAATAACTTTTCCTCTACCGAAGTAGGTTTGGGGAAAAAAGAAGGATGAACCACATCTTGGTTCAAATGAAACCTCGATACCACCTTAGGAAGAAAGGCTGGATGAGGACGTAACACTACTCTGTCCTTATGGATAACCAGATATGGCTCCTTACAGGACATAGCTGCTAATTCCGATACTCTTTTAGCCGAACAAATGGCTACTAGAAAAATCAATTTCCTGGTGAGAAGCACCAAGGAAATATGCTGTAATGGTTCAAATGGTTGTTTCTGTAGAACCGACAGAACCAAGTTTAGATCCCATGGACATATGGGAATATTAACCGGAGGACTAATACGCATCACTCCTTGTATAAAGGCTTTGACTAGTGAATGCGAAGCCAAGGGCCTTTGAAAAAATATTGACAAGGCCGAAATCTGACCCTTGATAGTACTCAAGGCAAGCTTCCTATCTACAGCCCATTGTAGGAAGTCCAGAATCCTAACTATTACGTACTTATGTGGATGCCATTTCTTGGCCTCACACCACGCGATGTACGCCTTCCAGATTCTATAGTAGATCTGCCTGGATACCGGCTTCCTGGCATTGATCATGGTAGATACCACAGCATTAGAGAGCCCTCTCTTTTTTAGAATGTGGGCTTCAATAGCCAGGCCGTCAAACCTAGGGCTGGTAAGGAAGGGTGGTATATCGGTCCTTGCGAAAGCCGGACGACGTGGGAGAGTCCAAGGACTCCCCACTGAAATTTTACAATCTCCGCGTACCACGCTCTTCGGGGCCACGCTGGAGCCACCGGAATCACTGGTTTCTTTTCTACCCTGATTCTGCGGAGTAATCGAGGTAACCATTGGCGGTGTGAATGCATATATCAGCTTGAACTGATCCCAAGGGAACACTAGGGCATCCGAGCCGCAAGCTAGGGGATCCCTTGTCCGAGAGACAAACCTGTCCCCCTTTGCGTTGAATCTGGATGCTAGAAGATCTACATCCGATGTTCCCCACCGCTGACATATTGTCCAGAAAACCTCGGGGTGAAGGGACCCTTCCTCTGGGCCTAATTGCTGGCGACTTAGAAAGTCCGCCTTCCAATTCTCCACTCCTGGAATGAATACCGCAGATATGGCTGGGACATATTTTTCTGCCCATTTCAGGATGTAATTTACTTCCCTCTGGGCTGCACGACTCCTGGTGCCCCCCTGATGATTGATATATGCCACTGCTGTGGCATTGTCTGATTGAATTCTGACAGGGGACCCTTGGAGTTTGGATGTCCATGCTACTAGGGCATACCGGGCTGCTCGTATCTCTAAGAGATTGATGGGCAGGGCCTTTTCTGCATCCGACCATCTGCCCTGGAGAGACTATTGCTCCAGTACTGCTCCCCAGCCTATAAGGCTGGCATCTGTAGTGACCACCTTCCAAGAAATCGGACTGAAGGATTTCCTTTTTTCCAGATTCTGGGGAACCCACCACCAACGGAGGCTCTTGCGAACGGAAGGGGACAAGGACATTGTAAGTCTAGGGCCTGAACTTTTTTGTTCCAGGCTGACAGTATGGCCCCTTGCAAATTCCTTGAATGGAATTGACCGTAGGGTACTGCTTCGAATGATGCCACCATTTTTCCCAGCAGCCTCATATACAGGCGTATGGACGGCTGTCTTTTTTGTACCCACTAAGTGGATCAAATCTTTCAAAGACAACACCTTTCCTCGAGGCAAGAATATTTTTCTCTGGCCTGAATCCAACCTTAGCCCCAAGTATTCCAGACTTTTGACTGGTTTTTAGGGCTGACTTGTCTCGGTTGATAATCCAACCGTGAGATTCCAGATACTTGATCGTCTTGTGAACGACCACGTCTAGTTTTTTCACTGAGTGGTCTATCAGCAACAAGTCATCCAGATATGCCATTATCATTACACCTTGTGTTCTTAGATTGGCCAATAAAGGGCCAGAATTTTTGTAAACACTCGTGGTGCTGTGGCCAAACCGAAGGGTAAGGCTCTGAACTGAAAATGGCGCCCTTCTACTGCAAAGCGTAGAAATTTTTGGTGGACTGGAAAGATGGGAATGTGCAAATAAGCATCTTTGATGTCGATCGTGGCTAACCAATCCTCCCCTTGTAGGGCAGTGGCCACCGATCGGATCGACTCCATCGGAAAGTCCTGATATACAGGAATTTGTATAGCCCTTTTAGAATTAATATGGGCCTCCCGACCGCGTTTGCTTCGGGACTGTAAAGAGGTTTGAGTAAAACTCGAACCCTCATTCTTCCAGGGGAACCTCCATAATTACTCCTTGGAGCAATAGTTGTTCTAGTGCCAACAGGAGGGACTCTCTCTTCCGGGGATCCCTTGGCACGTTTGACCTCAAAAATGGGAAGGAGGAGAGTCTTTTAACTCCAAACTGTATCCCAAACCTACTGCGGAGAGCACCTATCTGTCTTGATCGTGTCCCGCCAGGTCTCTTGCGAACAACTGGAGTCCTCCCCCCACCCGACTGAGTGGGGGCTTCAATGAATTTCACTTTGGGGGAGGTTTTGTACCTCCCCTGACCCAGGGTTTCTTATTACCCTGCTACTGTCCCTGTTTTTTACCCCCGGGATTTGACCGAGGAGGCCGTCGGAACTGTTACACAGCCGATGCCCCAGGGACTGGAGAAGCAGGCCTCTTAAAGAGGGACCTCTAACTCTGCTTTTAACCGGCAAGAGCGTATTTTTACCGCTGGAAATTTTCTGGATATATTTGTCCAGGTTTTCCCTGAATAAGCGTTCACCATGAAATGGGACGCTAACCAGCCATTCTTTACAGGGAGCTTCAGCAGACCAGTTTCTGAGCCATAGGAGCCTACGCATATGTACTATAGACAGCGTAAGGCGGGAGGCCTGATGGACTGAATCCTCTATGGCATCAACCGCAAAGCCTAAGGCTCTAGGTAGATCAGCTAGGGCAAAGCCTGCTGATCTGTCAAGTCCCTCAAGACCTGTTTCAACTGATCCTTCACTGCTTAGCAGACCCCAATAGCTGCTACTGCTGGTTGTATCACCAAGCAGATTTTCATAAGGACTCCAATCTTTTATCTATTGGGTTCTTGAACATTTGGACATTATCCACTGGACATGTCAGTGATTTATACATACAAGAGATGGCTGCGTCCACTGTAGGGACCTTCCATTTTTTTTTTTTTTTTTTTTGATGAACTTATCCTCCATGGGATAGACCACCGGAAATCTCTTGGGGGAATAAATATTTTCTCAGGACGTTCCCAATCCTGGTAAATGAGCCCTTTCAGTAAAGGGTGAAGTGGAAAAGAACAAACAGTCTGGGGGCTTCTAGCGACCCCAACGAGGATACAGTAGTGGTTGATGGTTCCGCAAGGTGCATTTTTAAATGCTGATCGGACCATGTTAGTCAGAGACTGAACCCATAATCTTTCAGCTTGAGATGCTGAGAAAAGGTTCCCCCACTGTTGATTCCTCTATAACAGAATCAACCTTATCCTGATCCCCTTCAGGCAGGTCGATCCCTGTATGGGACTGTTGCTCTGCTAACAGGCACTCTGAAGGAGGAGACGGAGATCGGGCGTGCTTTCCCTGACAGGGAGGCAGCGATAATTTTGACAATCTCTCTCTAATCCTCCCAGAGCTGAGGAAAAAACCTCCTCTGTTACATACACAGGAGCAGGTTACTGAGGACAGCCACAGTACCAAGTACCCCTGCGGGGTCTCTACGGTCACTTACCTCTGAACTTCAGGGGAGACTGGTGCAGCAGGAGTATGCCCAAGATCCTCAGAGCCCGATGAGACCCCCTTCGCTTCCTGGAAGATTCAGTTCCGGAGCTACTGGACGGCATATTCCTAAGCCTAAAGCTGAGGTATTCCAGCCGTAATACACCACTTTTACTGAGAATAGTCTAGCACAATTGCTGCTATATCACAGTTGGTGTCTACTAATGTGCCTTTCTAGGGGATGCCTGTATCAACCGCTATGCTGTATGCCTTTAAATGTTGCCAGCTCTGTCTCTGTACTTCATAGCCAGCTTATCTGCAATAATGTGGCTTTTTAAAAACCTGCTGGGACGCCCGCACATGCGCAGAAACGCTGCGGCGCGCACAGAACGTCATCCCCCAGGCCCCGCCCCTTTTTCCGGCCACCTCTATATATAGAGGCGCGTGCACGCGCACGGCCACGTGCGCCTCGGCGCTAATTTTCAAACATGGAAACCAGGGACAGGAGCCAAGGCCCCCTTTGCCGCAGGCCGGGGGATAGACGAACACTGCAACATGGCAGAGGAAACAGTTTCCTGTAGGAGAACTCACCAGCTGCCTGGACTTTGCTCTCTGAGAAGAAACTAGTCCATATGACAAGAAAAACATTCCACAGCGGCCTCTAGTGGACAAACACAGGTACCGCAGTTTAATATACTAAACATATATAAAAAAACATTCTTTTTTTTTTTTTTTTTTTCTTGACCACCATTAAAAATTATTACATTTTTTTAGTAGTTACAGGCATGCACAGATATTAGCGGGAATACCGTTAGGTAACAGACAGAAAGACAAATTAGGCTTGGGGGTCCCCCAATAGAACCAAGTTCCTGGGGGCCCCCACTTACCTGTTCCCCGCCGCAGGACTTTGTTTGGTCCACAAAAGCCCAAACTTCACCTATCACGGCAGGCATTGTAATCAAACCTTCAGGGACCGGGTTCCCAAGGATTCCACTCCCCTGGACCTGTATAGCACCCTGCACAGAAAACATCTTGGTCGTGGGTATGACCAGAGCTCTGGATCCCAGGGTCCAGCTCTCCTAAGAGAAGCATTACAGGCAGAACCTTGCTCTTCTCTGCAAGGCCCGGGTACCGACCGTTTAGCTATGAAGCTTTTTTGGTCGGATCCGGAATAGCTTACTGAGGCCCAAAAGAACCTGTACGCAAGCTCAGTGAAAAACACATGTTTCTTCTTGGCCAACACCTTAGACACTGGCAAAAAACTGAGGTGCTCCCGGATGGGAGGGGCTTATATAGGGGAGGGTACTTCCGGTTTTGGAAGTTGCCAGTGCCAGCACCTGACGGTAACTATATAACCCATTAGTAATGACTATGTCGCTCTGTGTCCCGTGATGTACGAGAAAGAAAAGGTTCCCCCACTGTTGATTCCTCTATAACAGAATCAACCTCATCCTGATCCCCTTCAGGCAGGTCGATCCCTGTATGGGACTGTTGCTCTGCTAACAGGCACTCTGAAGGAGGAGACGGAGATCGGGCGTGCTTTCCCTGACAGGGAGGCAGCGATAAATGTTGACAATCTCTCTCTAATCCTCCCAGAGCTGAGGAAAAAACCTCCTCTGTTACATACACAGGAGCAGGTGAACTGAGGACAGCCACAGTACCAAGTACCCCTGCGGGGTCTCTACGGTCACTTACCTCTGAATTTCAGGGGAGACTGGTGCAGCAGAAGTATGCCCAAGATCCTCCGAGCCCGATGAGACCCCCTTCGCTTCCTGGAAGATTCAGTTCCGGAGCTTCTGGACGGCATATTCCTAAGCCTAAAGCTGAGGTATTCCAGCCGTAATACACCACTTTTACTGAGAATAGTCTAGCACAATTGCTGCTATATCACAGTTGGTGTCTACTAATGTGCCTTTCTAGGGGATGCCTGTATCAACCGCTTGCTGTATGCCCTTTTTTTAAATGTTGCCAGCTCTGTCTCTGTACTTCATAGCCAGCTCACCACACAAAACTGTGGTTTCTACATGCTGGGACGCCCGCACATGCGCAGAAGCGCTGCGGCGCACACAGAGCGTCATCCCCCAGGCTCCGCCCCCTTTCCTGGCTCACCTCTATATATAGAGGCGCGTGCACGCGCACGCGCGCGGCCACGTGCGCCTTCGGCGCTAATTTTGAAAAAATGGAGACTAGGGACAAGAGCCAGGGCCCCTCTTTGCCGCAGGCCGGGGGATGGACGAGCATTGCAACATGGCAGAGGAAGCAGTTTCCCATAAGAGAACTCACCATCTGCCTGGACTTGCTCTGCTGAGAAGAAACTAGTCCACATGACAAGAAAACATTCCACAGCGGCCTCTAGTGGACAAACACAGGTACCGCAGTCTAATATCTTAAATATATATAAAAAAAAAAATTATTTATTTTTTTTTTTTCTTGACCACCATTAAAAATTATTACATTTTTTTAGTAGTTACAGGCATGCACAGAATTTTGCGGGAATACCATTAGGTAACAGACAGAAAGACAAATTAGGCTTGGGGGTCCCCCAATAGAACCAAGTTCCTGGGGGCCCCCACTTACCTGTTCCCCGCCGCAGGACTTTGTTTGGTCCACAAAAGCCCAAACTTCACCTATCACGGCAGGCATTGTAATCAAACCTTCAGGGACCGGGTTCCCAAGGATTCCACTCCCCTGGACCTGTATAGCACCCTGCACAGAAAACATCTTGGTCGTGGGTATGACCAGAGCTCTGGATCCCAGGGTCCAGCTCTCCTAAGAGAAGCATTACAGGCAAAACCTTGCTCTTCTCTGCAAGGCCCGGGTACCGACCGTTTAGCTATGAAGCTTTTTTGGTCGGATCCGGAATAGCTTACTGAGGCCCAAAAGAACCTGTACGCAAGCTCAGTGAAAAACACATGTTTCTTCTTGGCCAACACCTTAGACACTGGCAAAAAACTGAGGTGCTCCCGGATGGGAGGGGCTTATATAGGGGAGGGTACTTCCGGTTTTGGAAGTTGCCAGTGCCAGCACCTGACGGTATCTATATAACCCATTAGTAATGACTATGTCGCTCTGTGTCCCGTGATGTACGAGAAAGAAAGAATATTTTGTGATAGGATTGCGAATAAAAGTACGATCAGTTGGTCTTAACCATAACATGTTAGATACTGAAATAGGGTCACAGTCAATAGACTCAATTGTTACCAATAAAGAAATTGCTTTATTTGTATGGTATTTTGGTAAATGTGCAAGGTGTGCAGCATAATAGTAAGCAAAAATATTTGGGAGACCTAAACCTCCGCAGCATTGTGGGAGACAGAGAGTGGATTTAGAGGTTCGAGGTTTCGTTTTACCCCAGATAAAGGAGATACCGTATTTATCGGCGTATAACACGCACCCCAAGTTTAGGAGGAAATTTTAGGGGAAAAAACTTTTAGCAGGGAAGTTTAAGGAAAAATAACTTACATTTAAATGCAGCCTTGTCAGTGTCCATTGCAGCCTTGTCAGTGTCCATTGCAGCCTTGTCACAGTGCAGCCTTGTCAGTGTCCATTGCAGCCTTGTCACAGTGCAGCCTTGTCAGTGTCCATTGCAGCCTTGTCACAGTGCAGCCTTGTCAGTGTCCATTGCAGCCTTGCCCCAGAGTCCATTTCAGCCTTGCCCCAGAGTCGCCGTGCAGCCTTGCCCCCAGAGTCGCCGTGCAGCCTTGCCCCCAGAGTCGCCGTGCATCATTTTAAAATTGGCGCCGAGACTGTGCGAACGCCGGGGACGCAGCCGCCGCCGAGATACACATAGCCGAGTGTACTCGGCTATACTCGGCTTTTCTCGGCTCCGCTCACAGTCACGCCGAGTCCCGCCCTATGATGGACATAACACAGGTCCAATGGCGGAACTGGGCGTGACTGTGAGCGGAGCCGAGAAAAGCCGAGTATAGCCGAGTACATTCGGCTATGTGTATCTCGCTCCGCTACGCTCACAGTCAGCGGAGACAGCTCAGGGATGACAGTATCGGCGTATAACACGCACCCACGATTTTCCCCTGATTTTTAGGGGAAAAAAGTGCGAGTTATACGCCGATAAATACGGTAATTCTGAGCTGTATAAGCCGTAAAAAATGAGATGGAACTGGGATGGGCAAGACTATAAAAAGATATAAAATCTTGGACAATATAGCTATCTTAATTACATTAATTTTTCCTATCCAGGATAGAGAACCATTGTGATAATAATTCAGTGACCTGTTTTAGTAATGAAGGGAAGTTAGCGGAGTATAAGTCAGTTATTTTAGGAGTGAGTTGTATTCCTAGGTATGGAAGTCTATGAAGTGTCCAAGAGAAGGGAAGTGAATCTTTAGCAAGCTGAAGGTCTGAAGGAGGCAAGGAAATGTTGAGTGCAGTCAATTTTTGATAGTAAACTGTTAAGCCCGAAATGTGTGCAAAACAGTTTAGGACAGAGGAGATTAGGTGCTGTGATATGGGGAGATGACATGGGGAGATGAAGTGTAAGATGCACATCTGCAAAAAGACATACTTTATGATGACATCCAGCTAATTCAATAACTTATGTTTGGATCAGATCTAATTAAATGGGCCAAGGGTTCAATGAGGAGTGCAAATAGAAGGGGGCAGAGAGCACATCCTTGATATAGGGAAAGAGTCTGATTTAAAACCAGCATATTTGATAAATGCATTTGGCTTGTCGCATAAGGATGAAATGTGGTCCAAACCCCCATTTTTTAAGAATATATTGCAAGTATGACCCTGAGACTGTCAAATGCTTTTCTCATATCGAGCGGGAAAAAAAATGCAGGTAGACGTATGGATTTAGCAACATGGGTGAGTAAAGAAGCTCTATGAGTATTATCACTTGCTTGGCACGAGGGGAAAAACCAACTTGATCTCGATGAACAAGTTTGTCTATTACTTGATTTAAGCAGGTCGCAAGTATTTTAGCTAAAAGTTTAATGTCAATATTAAGAAGAGAAATAGGATGGTAATTTGTCCAAGAGGTTCTATTAGATTTAGATTTGGGAAGCATGGAAATTATGGTCATTAAGGATTCTAAACAAAAAGAGTGTCCCCTCAACAACGTATTGAAGGCCTAAATTAGGATAGGAGATAATATATCATGAAATTTCTTGTAGTAGGAAGCATAAAATCCATTTGGGCCAGGCTGTTTGTTATGTTTTAAAGCCTTAATAGCTGCAATGACTTCTGTTGCAGAGATGGGACACTTGAGTCGTTCACGGTGGGTTTGTGAGAGTGTTGGAAGAGTAATTTGTAAAAGAAATAAAGAAAAAAAAAGAAAAAAAAAAGGGAATCAGCAGCAGCATGGTCAAAATTATGGTTGGGTGAATATAATTTAGCAAAATTTGTCTACGTGTGTAAAATTTTGACAGGTTACTTGTGTATGAATCATGGTTTAGTTTGAGTCGCACAGCTCTCGTAGGTTTTTGCAGTGAGCGTAAGGTTCGAGCTATAAGGGTATCTGGTTTGTTTGCTTTGAGGTAATAATAGGATTTTTATAACAGCTTACCTGTAAAATCCTTTTCTTGGAGTACATCACGGGACACAGAGCGACATAGTCATTACTAATGGGTTATATAGATACCGTCAGGTGCTGGCACTGGCAACTTCCAAAACCGGAAGTACCCTCCCCTATATAAGCCCCTCCCATCCGGGAGCACCTCAGTTTTGTAGCAAAGCAATAAGTGTCCCCAAAGAGGGGCGGGAGCTCTGTGTCCCGTGATGTACTCCAAGAAAAGGATTTTACAGGTAAGCTGTTATAAAAATCCTATTTTCTTTCTCGTACATCACGGGACACAGAGCGACATAGTCATTACTAATGGGATGTCCTAAAGCAATGCCAAATGAGGGGGGGGGATACACCATATATAAGCTGAGCACTATCAGACATGGGGATCTTTTGCGGCCTGCAACACACTGCGCCCAAAGGCGACATCCTCCTGACTTCTAACGTCCACCTGGTAGAACCTAGTAAACGTGTGAACTGAAGACCATGTTGCGGCCTTACAGATTTGAGCCAGGGAGGCCTGGTGATGCACTGCCCATGAAGTTCCAACTGCTCTCGTGGAGTGCGCTCTAACTTTGAACGGAGGCGGTCTCCTTCTCAAGCCATAGGCTTGTATTATGACCTGTCGAATCCACTTGGCTAAAGTAGATTTTGACGCTGCCTGACCCTTTCTGGGGCCTTCCGGCAGAATAAACAAAGTATCCGTTCTGCGAATCTGAGCAGTGGCTTTTAGATAAGCTTTAACTGCTCTTACTACATCCAAAGAATGCAATAACTTTTCCTCTACCGAAGTAGGTTTGGGGAAAAAAGAAGGAAGAACCACATCTTGGTTCAAATGAAACCTCGATACCACCTTAGGAAGAAAGGCTGGATGAGGACGTAACACTACTCTGTCCTTATGGATAACCAGATATGGCTCCTTACAGGACATAGCTGCTAATTCCGATACTCTTCTAGCCGAACAAATGGCTACTAGAAAAATCAATTTCCTGGTGAGAAGCACCAAGGAAATATGCTGTAATGGTTCAAATGGTTGTTTCTGTAGAACCGACAGAACCAAGTTTAGATCCCATGGACATATGGGAATATTAACCGGAGGACTAATACGCATCACTCCTTGTATAAAGGCTTTGACTAGTGAATGCGAAGCCAAGGGCCTTTGAAAAAATATTGACAAGGCCGAAATCTGACCCTTGATAGTACTCAAGGCAAGCTTCCTATCTACAGCCCATTGTAGGAAGTCCAGAATCCTACCTATTACGTATTTACGTGGATGCCATTTCTTGGCCTCACACCAGGCGATGTACGCCTTCCAGATTCTATAGTAGATCTGCCTGGATACCGGCTTCCTGGCATTGATCATGGTAGATACCACAGCATTAGAGAGCCCTCTCTTTTTTAGAATGTGGGCTTCAATAGCCAGGCCGTCAAACCTAGGGCTGGTAAGGAAGGGTGGTATATCGGTCCTTGCGAAAGCAGGTCCGGACGATGTGGGAGGGTCCAAGGACTCCCCACAGACATTTTTACAATCTCCGCGTACCATGCTCTTCGGGGCCACGCTGGAGCCACCAGAATCACTGGTTTCTTTTCTACCCTGATTCTGCGGAGTAATCGAGGTAACAATTGTGGCGGTGGGAATGCATATATCAGCTTGAACTGATCCCAAGGGAACACTAGGGCATCCGAGCCGCACGCTAGGGGATCCCTTGTCCAAGAGACAAACCTGTCCACTTTTGCGTTGAATCTGGATGCTAGCAGATCTACATCCGGTGTTCCCCACCGCTGACATATTGTCCAGAAAACCTCGGGGTGAAGGGACCCTTCCTCTGGACCTAATTGCTGGCGACTTAGAAAGTCCGCCTTCCAATTCTCCACTCCTGGAATGAATACCGCAGATATGGCTGGGACATATTTTTCTGCCCATTTCAGGATGTAATTTACTTCCCTCTGGGCTGCACGACTCCTGGTGCCCCCCTGATGATTGAATTCTGACAGGGGACCCTTGGAGTTTGGATGTCCATGCTACTAGGGCATACCGGGCTGCTCGTATCTCTAAGAGATTGATGGGCAGGGCCTTTTCTGCATCCGACCATCTGCCCTGGAGAGACCATTGCTCCAGTACTGCTCCCCAGCCTATAAGGCTGGCATCTGTAGTGACCACCTTCCAAGAAATCGGACTGAAGGATCTCCTTTTTTCCAGATTCTGGGGAACCAACTACCAACGGAGGCTCTTGCGAACGGAAGGGGACAAGGACATTGTAAGTCTAGGGCCTGAACTTTTTTGTTCCAGGCTGACAGTATGGCCCCTTGCAAATTCCTTGAATGGAATTGACCGTAGGGTACTGCTTCGAATGATGCCACCATCTTTCCCAGCAGCCTCATATACAGGCGTATGGACGGCTGTCTTTTTTGTACCCACTAAGTGGATCAAATCTTTCAAAGACAACACCTTTCCTCGAGGCAAGAATATTTTTCTCTGGCCTGAATCCAACCTTAGCCCCAAGTATTCCAGACTTTTCTCGGTTGATAATCCAACCGTGAGATTCCAGATACTTGATTGTCTTGTGAACGACCACGTCTAGTTTTTTCACTGAGTGGTCTATCAGCAACAAGTCATCTAGATATGCCATTATCACTACACCTTGTGTTCTTAGATTGGCCAATAAAGGGCCAGAATTTTTGTAAACACTCGTGGTGCTGTGGCCGAACCGAAGGGTAAGGCTCTGAACTGAAAATGGCGCCCTTCTACTGCAAAGCGTAGAAATTTTTGGTGGACTGGAAAGATGGGAATGCGCAAATAAGCATCTTTGATGTCGATCGCGGCTAACCAATCCTCCCCTTGTAGGGCAGTGGCCACCGATCGGATTGACTCTATTGGAAAGTCCTGATATACAGGAATTTGTATAGCCCTTTTAGAATTAATATGGGCCTCCCGTCCGCGTTTGCTTCGGGACTGTAAAGAGGTTTGAGTAAAACCCGAACCCTCATTCTTCCAGGGGAACCTCCATAATTACTCCTTGGAGCAATAGTTGTTCTAGTGCCAACAGGAGGGACTCTCTCTTCCGGGGATCCCTTGGCACGTTTGACCTCAAAAATGGGAAGGAGGAGAGTCTTTTAACTCCAAACTGTATCCCAAACATACTGCGGAGAGCACCTATCTGTCTTGATCGTGTCCCGCCAGGTCTCTTGCGAACAACTGGAGTCCTCCCCCCCCACCCGACTGAGTGGGGGCTTCAATGAATTTAACTTTGGGGGAGGTTTTGTACCTCCCCTGACCCAGGGTTTCTCATTACCCTGCTATTGTCCCTGTTTTTTACCCCCGGGAATTGACCGAGGAGGCCGTCGGAACTGTTACACAGCCGATGCCCCAGGGACTGGAGAAGCAGGCCTCTTAAAGAGGGACCTCTAACTCTGTTTTTAACCGGCAAGAGCGTATTTTTACCGCTGGAAATTTTCTGGATATATTTGTCCAGGTTTTCCCTGAATAAGCGTTCACCATGAAATGGGACGCTAACCAGCCATTCTTTACAGGGAGCTTCAGCAGACCAGTTTTTGAGCCATAGGAGCCTACGCATATGTACTATAGACAGCGTAAGGCGGGAGGCCTGATGGACTGAATCCTTTATGGCGTCAACCGCAAAGCCTAAGGCTCTAGGCAGATCAGCTAGGGCAAAGCCTGCTGATCTGTCAAGTCCCTCAAGACCTGTTTCAACTGATCCTTCACTGCTTAGCAGACCCCAATAGCTGCTACTGCTGGTTGTGTCACCAAGCTTGCTGAAGAAAGAAGCAGATTTTCATAAGGACTCCAATCTTTTATCTATTGGGTTCTTGAACATTTGGACATTATCCACTGGACATGTCAGTGATTTATACATACAAGAGATGGCTGCGTCCACTGTAGGGACCTTCCATTTTTTTTTTTTTTTGATGAACTTATCCTCCATGGGATAGACCACCGGAAATCTCTTGGGGGAATAAATATTTTCTCAGGACGTTCCCAATCCTGGTAAATGAGCCCTTTCAGTAAAGGGTGAAGTGGAAAAGAACAGACAGTCTGGGGGCTTCTAGCGACCCCAACGAGGATACAGTAGTGGTTGATGGTTCCGCAAGGTGCATTTTTAAATGCTGATCGGACCATGTTAGTCAGAGACTGAACCCATAATCTTTCAGCTTGAGATGCTGAGAAAAGGTTCCCCCACTGTTGATTCCTCTATAACAGAATCAACCTCATCCTGATCCCCTTCAGGCAGGTCGATCCCTGTATGGGACTGTTGCTCTGCTAACAGGCACTCTGAAGGAGGAGACGGAGATCGGGCGTGCTTTCCCTGACAGGGAGGCAGCGATAAATGTTGACAATCTCTCTCTAATCCTCCCAGAGCTGAGGAAAAAACCTCCTCTGTTACATACACAGGAGCAGGTGAACTGAGGACAGCCACAGTACCAAGTACCCCTGCGGGGTCTCTACGGTCACTTACCTCTGAACTTCAGGGGAGACTGGTGCAGCAGAAGTATGCCCAAGATCCTCCGAGCCCGATGAGACCCCCTTCGCTTCCTGGAAGATTCAGTTCCGGAGCTTCTGGACGGCATATTCCTAAGCCTAAAGCTGAGGTATTCCAGCCGTAATACACCACTTTTACTGAGAATAGTCTAGCACAATTGCTGCTATATCACAGTTGGTGTCTACTAATGTGCCTTTCTAGGGGATGCCTGTATCAACCGCTTGCTGTATGCCCTTTTTTAAATGTTGCCAGCTCTGTCTCTGTACTTCATAGCCAGCTCACCACACAAAACTGTGGTTTTTACATGCTGGGACGCCCGCACATGCGCAGAAGCGCTGCGGCGCACACAGAGCGTCATCCCCCAGGCTCCGCCCCCTTTCCTGGCTCACCTCTATATATAGAGGCGCGTGCACGCGCGCGGCCACGTGCGCCTTCGGCGCTAATTTTGAAAAATGGAGACTAGGGACAAGAGCCAGGGCCCCTCTTTGCCGCAGGCCGGGGGATGGACGAGCATTGCAACATGGCAGAGGAAGCAGTTTCCCATAAGAGAACTCACCATCTGCCTGGACTTGCTCTGCTGAGAAGAAACTAGTCCACATGACAAGAAAACATTCCACAGCGGCCTCTAGTGGACAAACACAGGTACCGCAGTCTAATATCTTAATATTTTTTTTTTTTTTTTCTTGACCACCATTAAAAATTATTAAATTTTTTTAGTAGTTACAGGCATGCACAGAATTTTGCGGGAATACCATTAGGTAACAGACAGAAAGACAAATTAGGCTTGGGGGTCCCCCAATAGAACCAAGTTCCTGGGGGCCCCCACTTACCTGTTCCCCGCCGCAGGACTTTGTTTGGTCCACAAAAGCCCAAACTTCACCTATCACGGCAGGCATTGTAATCAAACCTTCAGGGACCGGGTTCCCAAGGATTCCACTCCCCTGGACCTGTATAGCACCCTGCACAGAAAACATCTTGGTCGTGGGTATGACCAGAGCTCTGGATCCCAGGGTCCAGCTCTCCTAAGAGAAGCATTACAGGCAAAACCTTGCTCTTCTCTGCAAGGCCCGGGTACCGACCGTTTAGCTATGAAGCTTTTTTGGTCGGATCCGGAATAGCTTACTGAGGCCCAAAAGAACCTGTACGCAAGCTCAGTGAAAAACACATGTTTCTTCTTGGCCAACACCTTAGACACTGGCAAAAAACTGAGGTGCTCCCGGATGGGAGGGGCTTATATAGGGGAGGGTACTTCCGGTTTTGGAAGTTGCCAGTGCCAGCACCTGACGGTATCTATATAACCCATTAGTAATGACTATGTCGCTCTGTGTCCCGTGATGTACGAGAAAGAAAAAGGTGTTGTGATTGTCCTATTAAGGTGTACATTTAATAAACCATGATAAGCGGAGATCATGATGATCACCGCTTATCTCAGAGCATTGCCGTTTTAATATACTGAGATGAGTACTGGAGAACTATTCTCCTCCTCTCTTCTCAGTGCACAGAACGGCTGCATTCACTGCAACACAAACGGCCAGGTTAATATCCAGTGATGCCACTTTATCTCTGTGCTTCTCTTTCAAGTTCTCCTTTATTGCTTCTCCAGCCCAGAGGTGGAGATAGCAGGAAGAAAGAAGAGATCTCGGCCAGTGAATAGCTTAAAAGTGAAAGTAAAATCTTTCTCAACTGCAGTTAAACATATATCAACAGCAGGCAGGTTAGAATTACATTAACTATACAATTACACACACACATATATATATATACATATATATATATATATATATATATATATCTGTGTGTGTTTATTTATATCTGTAGGTGTGTGTGTGTGTGTGTGTGTGTGTGTGTGTGTGTATATATATATATATATACACATACATACATACATACACACATATATATATAAAAAAAATTATATATATATATATATATATATATATATATATATATATATATATATATATATATATATATATATATATATATCTCCTTCGAGTCCTTCACATTTGTGTATTACAGTAAGGTGACCAGATTTTTTAAATGAAGCCCGGGGACATATTTTTTTTTTTACTAGTATTGGCGGCAATCAGCGACTCTCTGCCCGTCGCCGCCGCCCGCCTCACAGCCTGTCAAGTCTTGCTCTCCGGGCCCCGGCTTCTACTGGGTGGGGAGCGTAGGAAGATCACTCCGCCAGGGAAGGAAAGGCAATCAGGAGGAGCGGGTCTAATACCTGTCACCTGATTGGCTGAAGGCACAGGCGCTCCGTTTGGAAGCCTAGCAGGAAGGAAGAAGAGATAAATGGAGGACACAGGAGCCGCCGCCTGACCCGCTGCTCATCCCACCATCCCACAGCTCGCCGCTGTCACCCGCTGCCTGATCCCCCACCAAGATGGGGTAAGTGCCGGGCAGTCAGTGAGCAGACGGGGGGTCACAGTGGCTGCATTTGACAGGCACAGTGGCGGCATTTGACGGGGAACAGTGGCTGCAATTGATTGGCACAGTGGCTGCAATTGATGGGCACAGTGGCAGGCAGGCGGCTGGCCGGGACTTGAGCCAAGGCAGAAGAACATGCGAGCGGACCTGAATGGGCACCCAAAACTGAAGAAATATTCCCTCCGCTCCGACCAGCACATGACCATCAGAAAGGGACACAGATAATGGAATAGTAGGAGCGGCGGAGCGGGGGGGGGGTGTAATTCCGATTTTTTTTTTTTATGTAGCGGGGGTCTAAATTTAGGGGAAGCATCTGGGTGGTAGTTTGACCCAGATGCAGCAATTGTTAGGGAATTGGGACTGTTTTATTCGTGGAGGATTCCAGTGGTGTGCAGTTCCCTTCGGCCTGGGGGTGGCGCTGTCGCCCTAGGCCGGGGTTGAACCACTACTGTAGTGCTCTGCCCTTTTTGTCCCCTTTTGGCAGTAGTACAATGGGGTGGGGAACCTGCTGTGCCTGCCGGGAGAGGAGATAAAGGGGAGGGACGCCCTCGACAAGAGGTCCAGTCGAGTCCAGTGGGAGAGCAGAGCCGCGCCCAGGCACCTCCAGCCTGGGTGCTGGTGTCACGGAGTTCCGGGGGCCAGTCGCCTTTAATCCGGTGACGGCGGGGCCTCTGGTAACTCCCTTGGAGGGATGTCTTTCCCCTGACAGGGGCTGCAACGTAGCAAAGGTAACTCCAGTTCCTGTTCTCTAGAGTCGCTGGAAGAGACTCTGAAGCTAAAAGTACGTTTTACAGCCACCGTGCTTAGCAACCGTTGGTGATACCACAACGGTTTAGATTTCTTTGAGGATTGTGCCTTGACCTACTCCCCACCAATACTGAACTGTTCTATGGGTTTCAAACTGTCTGCTCGCAAAGGACTATTTATTTTGCCGTTATGGAATAAATAAGTGTTGGACCTATGTGAAAAACGCCATATATACTGTACACACACACACACACACCCATACATACATATATATAGATCTCTAAAAACATAACATGATAACATGGGGATATACACCACAGGCTGGACCGGGCTTATGTCAGGGCTGTGGCAGGGAGAGAGCAAGCAGTAGTGGAATAGGGCAGCCATGAGGTAGGTGGTGTGCTCTGCTTTTCCTAACATTCACCTGGCATGGATTAATGGCCATCACTCCTCAGGACTCTCTGCAGGGGGCACCCTGGAGGTACTATCTGTGTGCCTCCAGAGTGCCCCCTTACTTCCTCCCCTTACTTTCTCCAGAGTGCCCCTTTACTTTCTCCAGAGTGCCCCTTTGTACAGTACTACTAAGGGGGCACCCCGGAGGGGGATGTAAGGGGGCACCCCGGAGGGGGATGTAAGGGGACACCCCGGAGGGGGATGTAAGGGGACACCCCGGAGGGGGATGTAAGGGGACACCCCGGAGGGGGATGTAAGGGGACACCCCGGAGGGGGATGTAAGGGGACACTCTGGAGGACCAGAGTGCCCCGTTACATCAGCCCTTACAACCTCCAGGGTGCCCCCTTAGTGCCTCCAGGGTGCCCCCTTACATCCTTCGGAGTGCCCCACCACCAAGGTCATATAGCAGTGGCTGACAGACTATCAGGAGGTGGTATTGCACTCCTCTTCCTCCTCTCTCCACTAACTACCCCCGCCATACACTCCGCACTCCTCTCCTGTACATATTACCCCCCCGCTATACACTCCGCACTCCTCTCCTGTACATATTACCCCCCCACCATACACTCCGCACTCCTCTCCTGTACATATTACCCCCCCGCTATACACTCCGCACTCCTCTCCTGTACATATTACCCACACCCATACACTCCATACTCCTCTCCTGTACATACTACCCACCACCATACACTCTGCACTCCCTATTTAAACATTACCACATTCTGCACTATACAAGTCATCTCAGACTCTCTTTAACAACACCCCCTTTAAGCCAATATTTAGTGCAATTTAAGTCATGTCCACTGTTCACCACTACACTCTGCGCGCCATATTTTGTGTGTAAGAACATTTTGTGTTTAAGAAAATTTTGCAAATCTCTTTTTTTTCTGACCCTCCCTCTTGCTTCCTATCTTATACCCTCAAATGCTTAATAGTTTAACTTAACTTTTACAGGATTGTACCCAGTGGCGGCTGGTGCTCAATTTTTTTTTGGGGGGGCGAAAACAAGCGGAAAAAAAAAAAAATCATCAATTGCAGCATCACTGTGTCCAAACGCAGCCACTGTGCCCATCAATTGTCGCCACTGTGCCCAGCAATTGTCGCCACTGTGCAGCCACTGTGCCATGCCATCAAACGCAGCCACTGAGCAATCAATTGTCGCCACTGTGCCCATCAATTGTCGCCATTGTGCCCAGCAATTGTCGCCACTATGCAGCCACTGTGCCATGCCATCAAACGCAGCCACTGAGCAATCAATTGTCACCACTGTGCCCATCAATTGTCACCACTGTTTTTTTATTTTAAACCTAACATTTGGTTTAGCTCATGGACTATTCTAATTTTATTATACAGGGGTTTCTCTTTATTTAAAATTATTTATTTTCATTAAATAAATAAATATATATAATATATATATATATATATATATATATATATATATATATATATATATATATATATATATTTAAATATTTTATATTTAATTATTAATTTAATATTTTTATTGTTATGCTTTTTTTATATTATTTTAAACTATTTAATATATATATTGTTTTTATATGAATGGTGCATATCTGCATGACAAATACAGTACAATCATTTCAGAATACACCATTCACATAAATATGCACATGTGTTATGCTTATGTATTAATCATTATGTTTTGCAGTTATGGGGTGTCTGTTTATTGAGTAGGGGGATTATAACTTTATTATTAAGTTAATATGTGCAGTGTATGTGGAGTGCTTCGTGTTTCACTTTGGGGTTCTGATACTGAAATCTCCCGAGGTATCGCGAGATTACAGCAACAGAAGCCGTTTGGGATTCTCAAAGCATTTGTAGATCACTTCTATTCACAGTGGGAGAAGTGATCTACACTGTATATTAAACTACCACTAGGGGGAGAACAGATATCTCAGAGAAGACCCGTGAACTCAGCAGCAGTGAAATATCACGGTATATTAAACGTACACCATAGGCCCCATGCACACGAGACGCCGGTGCAAACTCTGCTGAACACACGTTTTTAAAGGCTAAAACCGGCGTTTAAAAACGCCTGTTTTGCCGCGATTTTAGCGGCGTTTTACCGCGTTTGCGTCTATAGGCGTTTAGTTAAGAAACATCATAAGACCCTCCCTAAGCTCAAAAAACATTATTATTTAACCATTTCAGCCATTTTGGGAGACCAGCAGCTGAGAGAGCAGCAGTGTACTTGTATTTAGCGTATCACTTGCCACATCATCTGCCACAAGCTGTGGATTGTCCACTTGCCACGTCACCTGCCACAAGTTGTGAATTGTCCACTTGCCACGTCACCTGGCCACAAGTTGTGGATTGTCCACTTGCCACATCACCTGGCCACGTCACCTGGCCATGTCACCTGCCACGTCACCTGCCACAAGTTGTGGAATGTTCACTTGCCACGTCACCTGGCCACGTCACCTGGCCACGTCACCTGCCACAAGTTGTGCATTGTCCACTTGCCACGTCACCTGCCACAAGTTGTGAATTGTCCACTTGCCACGTCACCTGGCCACAAGTTGTGGATTGTCCACTTGCCACATCACCTGGCCACAAGTTGTGGATTGTCCACTTGCCACATCACCTGGCCACGTCACCTGCCACAATTTGTGGATTGTCCACCTGCCACAAGTTGTGAATTGTCCACTTGCCACGTCACCTGGCCACAATTTGTGGATTGTCCACCTGCCACGTCACCTGGCCACAAGTTTTGGATTGTCCACTTGCCACGTCACCTGCCACAATTTGTGGATTGTCCACCTGCCACGTCACCTGGCCACGTTACCTGCCACAAGTTGTGGATTGTCCACTTGCCACGTCACCTGCCACAATTTGTGGATTTCCACCTGCCACATCACCTGGCAACATCACCTGCCACAAGTTGTGGATTGTCCACTTGCCACAATTTGTGGATTGTCCACCTGCCACAATTTGTGGATTGTCCACCTGCCACGTCACCTGGCCACGTCACCTGCCACAAGTTTTGGATTGTCCACTTGCCACGTCACCTGCCACAATTTGTGGATTGTCCATCTGCCACGTCACCTGGCCACGTCACCTGCCACAAGTTTTGGATTGTCCACTTGCCACGTCACCTGCCACGTCACCTGCCACAATTTGTGGATTGTCCACCTGCCACGTCACCTGGCCACGTTACCTGCCACAAGTTGTGGATTGTCCACTTGCCACGTCACCTGGCCACGTCACCTGCCACAATTTGTGGATTTCCACCTGCCACGTCACCTGGCAACATCACCTGCCACAAGTTGTGGATTGTCCACTTGCCACGTCACCTGCCACAAGTTGTGAATTGTCTACAGTGCAATGCAAGCAATTACAGTTTTTTTTCATATTTTTTTGATGGTTTTTCATCATTTGCCATCATTTTTGAGATTTCTAATGTAAAAAAATAGGTCACCTTTAAAAATGCTAATAAACGAAATCGCGGCAAAACGCAGGTACCGCGTTTTGCCACGTTTAGCGGCGTTTTGCGTCTGAAACGTAGAAAACTTTTGCGTCTGAACCCATTTTTTTGCTTCTGGAAAAACGAGGTTAAACGCAACTGCCTAAAAACGGCAATAAACGAGACTGTGTGCATGGACACATAGGATAACATTGAATGGGTTCAGGAGCAGTTGAAAAAAGTGTCCAACTGCCTCTGAACGCGCGTTTAACAGCAAATAACAGCGTCTCGTGTGCATGGGGCCATAATTAGAAGGGGAAGGAGAATTTTGGAATGCATCGTGACACCGATTGAAGTCATTTTCAAATGTTTGGTGAAGGAGCTTACGCTTGCGTTTGAGATATGATGCTTGCCGGATAAGCGTACCTCGAATTAAAGGTTTATGGGCTTTCCAAAGAGTGAGAGGGGGTCCCAACTGCCTTGAGATCCTTCACAAGCTCCACCCGTGTAGGCTGATCCCTCACTTTTCTTTTTAACAGTAAAGTTTTTTATTGACATATTAACAACTTTCACTCACTTTTCTTAAGATCATCCTTACCCCATTAAGCAAAATCTTGCATGGAGCTCCAGATCGAGGGCGATTGATGGTTATTTTGTATTTCTTCCATTTGCAAATAATCGCTCCAACAGTTGTCTCCTTCTCACCAAGCTTCTTGCTGATGGTCTTGTAGCCCATTCCAGCCTTGTGCAGCCTACAATACACATAACGAGTTGTCGTTAGGGGCACATTCTTAAATTAACAGGACTAATCTGTGTACCAAATGAGCACATACTGTAGCCAGTCTGTTGGAGCAAGAATTATTGTTGGTTGGTAGGGGATCAAATACTTATTTTACTCACTGAACTGCAACTCATTTTTTTAACATTTGTATCATGTGTTTTTTTTCTGGATTATTGGTTGATATTCGGTCTCTATCATTTAAAATACACCTATGATAAAAATTATAGACCCTCTTTATTCATTTTTTAAGTGGGCAAACTTACAGAATCTGCAGGGGATCAAATAATTATTTTCCCCCACTGTAAGTACCTGTAATAAATACATAATCTGAGGTAATTCAAAGGAGAACCTTAATGCTTCCCAGATTCAATCAGCTTGAGCACTGTCAAATGTAAAGCTGCAAACATCCCAAGCAGGTCTGCTGTGGGGAGTTGCCAGCAGCTCGATAGAGACAGGACCTCATTTAACCTCTTCGGGTCCGCGCTATAGCCGAATGACGGCTACAGCGAGGACCTGAATTGCCGGGAGGCCGTCAATAGACGTGCTCCCGTGCTCGAGCGGCCTGCGCGCCCACTGTAGGGCGTGCGCGGCTCGCTCTGTGATCAGCGAGTCTATAAGCTGGATCACAGATCGGAGTATACCCCTTACCACGTGATCAGCTGTCAGCCAATGACAGCTGATCACGTAATGTAAACAGAGCCGGTAATCGGCTATTTTTTCTTCTCACGCTGATAGCGGGAGGGGAAAAAAAAAAGCCGATCACCGGCGGAAGACAGAGGGACATCGAGCCCGATCAGGGAGAGCTGCCGCCAGCTCATCTGTGCCCACATGTGCCACCTGTCAGTGCCATTCACCAATACACAGTGCCACCCATCAGCGCCTCATAAACAATGCTGCCCATCAGTGCCTCCTATCAGTAACACCTATCAGTGCCACCCATCAGTGCCGCCTTATCTGTCCCCATCAGTGCCGCCTTATCTGTCCCCATCAGTGCCGCCTTATCTGTCCCCATCAGTGCCGCCTTATCTGTCCCCATCAGTGCCGCCTTATCTGTCCCCATCAGTGCCGCCTTATCTGTCCCCATCAGTGCCGCCTTATCTGTCCCCATCAGTGCCGCCTTATCTGTCCCCATCAGTGCCGCCTTATCTGTCCCCATCAGTGCCGCCTTATCTGTCCCCATCAGTGCCGCCTTATCTGTCCCCATCAGTGCCGCCTTATCTGTCCCCATCAGTGCCGCCTTATCTGTCCCCATCAGTGCCGCCTTATCTGTCCCCATCAGTGCCGCCTTATCTGTCCCCATCAGTGCCACCTTATCTGTCCCCATCAGTGCCACCTTATCTGTCCCCATCAGTGCCGCCTTATCTGTCCCCATCAGTGCCGCCTATCAGTGCCGCCTCATCAGCGCATATCAATGAAGGAGAAAAATTACCTGTTTGCAAAATTTTATAACAAAATATGAAACATGATTTTTTTTTCTTCTAAATTTTCCATATTTTTTTGTTTGTTTAGCAAAAAATAAAAACCAACAAAAGAAAGCTCTATTTGTGTGGAAAAAAATGATAAAAATGTCATTTGGGTACAGTGTTGTATGACCGCGCAATTGTCATTCAAAGCGCATCAGCGCTGAAAATTGGTCTGGGCAGGAGGGGGTTTTAAGTGCCCAGTAAACAAGTGGTTAAGAGTGTTGGATACATTGCCAGAAAAAATAAAATTGTCATGCACAATAGCATCGGGTGTGATTCTGTAATGGTAAACTGGGTAAGTAAGGGCCATAGACATACGTTTTCCTCCATAACCACTCCTCGGGGGCCAGTGAACAGCCTATACTTATCAATAGGCAAGTCTTCAAAGTTAGGCTGTGATCTCTGTATGGTCTGGAACCAGGGGCTGAACTACTGCAGTGAAATCTCGAGATCTAGTGGTCAAGTAAGGCACTGCACATACAAACAGTCTCACACTGCAAAACACTGTCCCTAGAGTGGCAGCTGCTGACAAAGTCAAGATGCAGGGCCGACGCAGTAAATTACTTAATTTAGGTTCATCTATGAAGACACAGCACTTTTCTGCTTGAGTAACTATCCAGGACCTGGCAATCCAGCATGAACCTGCCAACAGCTTCCTTCTTGATAAGGGAATCTCATGAAGACTATTGTAAAATCCAACAAATCTGGTAGAGACATCCTACCCTTTCAGGACAGCTACATTGAGCTCTATTGCAGGAATAAAGCCACTAGGGGGAGCTGGCCCCTTTTATGTTTTGCATAGTGTCCAATCTTCTCAAAGGTGTTACTATGATGACAGATACAGGTGAATGTAAGCGTTATGTCCTTCAGGCTTTTTACTGTCAATGCATCGTTTACATGGCATTTTTGTCAAATTTTCCTCTCAACTGTATATAAAAAAAAAAAAAAGCACTTTCTCTGTGGCTACATTCAGATGACTGAATATTTGTGGCCAGAATCAGTAGATTCTTGCTGGTGGTTGTAAATGCTGCCTGCCTACACTGTGTGCAACCAGCAGCAGGTTTCAGAATAGTACTCTGTACAAATTACTAACAGGTGTCCACTCATCCAAATGGTTTTCTGTAAATAGAACCTCCAAATGACCCTGAACATAGACAGTGTGCAACCAGAGTTGAGTTTTTTTGATTCGTTTTGGCCATACATAAAATGACCAAAGCACAGAATGTTGCTGCATTAAGAGGCAGCGTCTAGCTGAATGCAACAAACTAGCCACAAATATTCAGCCATCTGAATGTAGCCTCAGACCTAAGGTTCTGTACAAAACGCTGGGGATTAATTTTTTCTCTTCTCCATACTGACGCAATACATGAAGCTGGGATAACATGGAAAGTGATGCTGTACTACTCTTAGAACAAAGACAGGGAACTGTAACTACATTGCAAACTGTCAGTCTGTTGGAAGGTGCCGCATGGTGTGGCAGGAGTAAACATTCAAAGTCCAGTTGCAGAAAACAGAACTGTATTGAAATCTTAAGCCATGTACACACGATCAGATTTTCCGACAACAAATGTGTGAAAATCCGACCGTTTGTATGCTCCATCGGACAATTGTTGTAAAACTGTCCGACAACAAATGTTTCTTGTCGGATTATCCGATCGTGTGTACACAAGTCCGTTGGTAAAAAATCCAAAGTACAAACACGCATGCTCTGAACCAATGCTAACCATAAGACAACATTAGCAGAAGTTGCCCAAAGGGTGGCGCTAAAGAGCTGAAAAACCCTGTAGTTTCGTGTATGTTGGCTAAAAAAGTTCTGCCGTCTGTATGCATACCAAGTTCACGGCCAACGCCCTTCACACAAAATTCCACGGATTTGTCCGATGGAAATCCGATCATGTATATGAGGCTTAAGTCTGGCAATGCACAACAAGCCCAGTGGTAAGACAACCCGACCGGGCACACTCGCGGGATTACAACAATGAGCGGTAACAGTAGATCTCAAGTGTGCCGACAGTGTCGGTCTCGATGGGCGGAATACTCCCCCTTTTGAAAGATGCTGTCCTCAGCATTGTAACACAGGAAAGAACAACGTGAACTGCAATAAACATGGTTAAAGGATTTGTTAAGGCAGAAGGTGTTTTTATCTTAATGCATTCTATGCATTAAGATAAAAAGCCTTCTGCGTGTAGCATCTGCCCCAGCATACTTACCTGACCCATCTCTATCCAGCGACTGTCCGAGACTCTCCCTCCTGATTGGCACCACTGCTGTGTCTCAGCTATTGGCTCCCGCGGCTGTCAAAGTCAGTTAGCCAATCAGGAGAGAGAGGGGGTGGGGCCGAACGGCAGCTCCATGTCTGAATGGACACATAGAGCTGTGACTCGGCTCGGGGTTCCCCCCATAGCAAGCTGCTTGCTGTGGGCTCACTCGACAGGAGGGATAAGCCAGGAGCACCAAAGAGGGATCCAAGAAGAGGAGGATCCGGACTGCTCTGTGCAAATCCATTGCAACAGAGCAGGTAAGTATGACATGATTGTTATTTTTAAAACAATACTTTACAATCACTTTAAGGCAGGGGTCTCAAACTGGCGGCCCTCCAGCTGTTGCGTAACTACAAGTCCCATGAGGCATTGCAAAGCTGACAGTTACAAGCATGACTCCCACAGGCAGAGGCATGATGGGACTTATAGTTTTGCAACAGCTGGAGGGCCGTCAGTTTGAGACCCCTACTTTAAGGCAAAGGCAACAAAATTTCAAAGAACATAATCTGAGTACTTTGCAAGAAGCTGCTGACTGTTCGATCATTTGGGGAGGCAAACTTCAGTGTCCACTGTGGAATCTCCATTTGCACAGACATCTTCTGCTGTTGGAGTCGGGTGGATGGGAATCATTAGGAGCAGCCACACGTCCTTCACCCAGGCTTGAAACCGGCCCAGACGATCAATGGGGCCTACAGGGGCTTGTAGGCTGTTCACAAACATGGTACTGGGGCTTCCTTCTTCTGAGCCTGCTTGAGTTGGAGGCTTTAGCACAAGGGGAGGCAGGTACCATTTGTTGCAAACTTTTTATACTGGGGGAGTCAGCCTTGGAGTTTGAGTCCTCTCTATCTCCAGCAGGTTTGGAACAGCAATCACCACTCAGGACACAAGCTCTCAACAGGTTGTGGTGAAGCCATCTCTTGATGGGGTTGGGGCCTTTAGATATCACTTCATAAACTTGAGTCGAAAGGATAGGTTGCTGATAGGGGGTGTGTTCCCATTTGGCATCCAATTTACTGCCTCTTTCCCTTTTGCTATTCTTCACCAACACCCAGTCCCCCCGTTGCAATGGCAGTACTTCTAGGGTAGAAGTTCAAGCCTTGGTCCAAGAGTATATGCTTCGGACAGCCATATGGTTAAACCATGTGTTCCCAAAACAGCTCAGTCGTGGTCAGGGCCATCTAGTCCTTGGTGAGGACTACCACCACAAACTTAGTGAAGTGGTCGACAAAAACCGGGCATAGTGATACCCTGAGGGGTAATAACCATGGGTGTCTTTTCAGGAGGAACCTTATTAATGGAACAGGTTTCACACTCCCGACAAGCCTTCTGGACCCATTCTGCCAGCTGCAGGCAAATGAAGTACCTCCTGATCAAGAACTCGGTTCGGTAGACTCCGAAGTGCCTACTCGCAAGCATGTAGCACTTGACAGATTTGAAGGACGTGCAACTGGGGGATCACAACCTGTAGTAGGTCCTGCTGTTCGGTAGAAATGCGCGCCTGGCAATAAAGCACATTGTCCCACGTCTCAAGCTCGCTAGGACTGTCTCTGAAATTTGCGGGAAGACAACATGCGCCACCAAAAGATGAAGCATTGCACCTAAGATCGGGAACCTTTTGCTGGATCAATGCCTATTCCTACCAGTTGTAGATTTCAGCAGGCTCTGCCTGGGGGACCATGTCCTGCTTTCTACCCATGACGCGGCTGATATGGGTAGGACAGGGGCTACCTAGACCTCCTCCTGCCTGGAGTCCACATCTTACCCTGGATAGCAGGATAGAGCATCCGGATGCCCTTTAAAGTTGTTGTAAAGCTTTTTTTTTTTTTTTCTTTAAATAACAAACTTGTCATACTTACCTCCACTGTGCAGCTCGTTTTGCAGAGAGGCCCCAATCCTCAACTTATGAGGTCCCCCGGTGGCTTTCGTGGCTCCTCCCCACATCAGATAACCCCCTAGGAGAAGCACTCTCCCGGAGGGTTACCTTGTGGGCGCGATCCCGAGTCCATCATTCGGCGTCCATAGCCGCTGAATGTATGAATTAGCCCCACCCCCGCGTCATTGGATTTGGTTGACAGCAGCGGGAGCCAGTGGCTGCACTGCTATCAATCTATCCAATCAAGAGCCGAGAACCCCAGGCAGAGGAAGAGCACGTCTCCGCTGGATGAAATTCCAGGGCTCGGGAAAGTAAAACAGGGGGGCCAGCGACTGCCAGAAGTTTTTTCACCTTAATGCATAGGATGCATTAAGGTGAAAAAACATAAGGGTTTACAACCCCTTTAAGCATTCCAGGTTTGTAGTGAATCTTATACCTGAACCCTGCCAGTAGGGCAACCCAGCCTTTGCTCTAACGCCCCCAGTTTCGCTGTTTCCATGTAAACAAGAGGGTTGTTGTCCGTGAAGACCCCTATAACACCCCGCACCATGAGGTATTCTGCAAACTTTTCCTTTGTGGACTTTGTATAAGGTGTGAGAAACTAGTCCCTCCCCTGGTGTCACTGAGTCATTGCGGGGTTCCACCATTACTGTGACCCCTTGAAGCTTCTTGTGACCCCTGACGGGCAGAAACCAGACTACTTCTTGGAGGGGTGCCAAAAGTAGTTTCTGCTTAGGGGGCATGCAGACAACCCCCACCTGTTCAAGCTGTTTCCTTGCTGCTCTCTGGAGGGCCTCATATACCCATATCACGTTGAGCCATACAGCTTTCAGGCCACAGCACTGGCCTAAATGCTCAAATTTGGCCGACGTGTCAAAGTCCAAGTCCTTCAGCATGTTCATGCATAGAACAATAGTTACTGCTAAACTTACTAGGCCATGAGTCACCATGACCCCTACTCGCTCCACCACCTGGTCATCTATCTGAATCTTTATCCAGTTGACACCTTCTACCAGGTTGGGCAAGTTATTGGCCACCTTGAGGGATAGCCAACAGGGGTCCAGCTTGTGTTCCAAACTTGCGGGGCATAGAAGTCATACTCCATGACAGTGACCTCGGAACCTCAGTGTGTCAATCATGCATGTGACCTCTTGTGCATTAACAAAGGCGGTCACTACTGGACTTGGCGTGACCATGGACTCTGGCTTACAGGGACCTTATGCTAACTGTTCTGGGGATTGTCTGTTTGCCCCGGGAGCCATTAGTTTAACAGCAACCCGTGTGTACCTTTGGATCCAGGCCAGCCTGGCTACATGTCCTACATGTCCAAAGCGGCCGCACCACCAGAACTTCCAGTTCTCCTCTGCGTCCCTCCGTAACGGATTCTTACCCTTAGAAAAAGGGGCTGAATCCTGTTTGAATGAGAACATTTCTTGTTTCAAGAAGGCCACATCCTGGGCGAGTTCCCTTAACACTGTATGAAAGGGGCCAGCGCCTCCTCTTGTCACTGCCACAGTTGTTTCTGCATCTTCCTGTTCCCACTCAACTGCATCCACCACAATATCATGGAAAGAGATGGCGGGCTACTTCACTACTGTAATGCTCTCCTGCCTGGGCCTACATTCCAATCACTGACTGGTCTCTCAGAAGATAGTCTGAGGCGGTTATATTGGCACAGCCATGCACATCCTCCTGCTTCCCCTGGACAAAGAACTTCTGCCTCAAATCTGGAATCATAACTTTCTTTCCAAACAGGCACTCCAGACACACCACACTGTTACAGGTTGCCCCGGTCCTCTTCTACCATCACTGCTCGGCGGGCATCAAACTCAAAGGAGTTGATATCCAGCTTTGTGATTAGCCAGACGGGAACCTGATACAGGCATGCAGCACTTTCTAGTCTTCCCTCTCACTCAGCAAGAGGAATATTGGAGCCGTTAAACTAAAGGTACCAAGACCAATCCCAACGGTGCCATGATGGTTCCGCGCTGCAAGAAGGGACATATTCTGCCAAAAACCATCAAGTGTGGGGAAGGGGCAGCATGGTGCGGTGGCAGTAAACACTCAAAGTCCAGTTGCAGAAAACAGAACTGTATTGAAATTTACAACGATGATCGGTAACCGTAGGTCTCAGATGTCTCAAGGGGCAGAATGTTTCCTGGCCGGTCCGTACCCAAGTGGGGGAGGCTTCCAGGAAGGATGGTATGACTCTGCACTGTCCCTACTTGTTTAGAACCTCTCCCTTACACTAAGCACTGTCCCTGACAGATAGATCACCTGTCCCTACACTACCCACATGCAAATCCACACCAAGCCCGGGAGTCAGGGGTCTTAAATAGACTCTGCCTGACCCAAGATAGCAACCAGAGTCACATGGGGTGTCAGCATCCAATTGGATAACTGCTCTAGTGACCCAGGAAACCATAGAGTAACCATGTTTCTCTTTACTTCCTCTCCCTTTGCAATGCCACCGTGGTTTGAACATCACCAGCAGTGGAGAAAACAGACTGCACCTGCCTTCATGTCATCTTCTCTGAGTGCAGCAATGGTCAGAGATTTTAAAAGGAGAGCTCATTAATGACAACCCCAACATTCCTCTCATGACAAGTTTTGTTTATTGTCAGCCTGACACTTGGGAATTCCCACAGACCCCATAGGCAAGCACTGAGTGAAATTGACTAGTCTCAAGCTTTCCCTGCAACCAACACCCCACAGTATTGTATCCTTTTCCTCTGATGCCCCGTACACACGACCGGGTTTTCCCACGAGAAAACCGCGAGGAGAGCTTTTGGCCGGGAATCCCGGCCATGTGTATGCTCCCTCCCAGTTTTACAGACGGGAAAACTGCCAAACCCACCGGCCCAAAAAAAAAAGAGAACCAGCTCTCTTTTTTCCCGCTGGGATTCCCGACTGACTTTTTCCCGTCAGAAAACCCAGCCGTGTGTACAGGGCATTAGAGTTTGTTCAGATGTGCGGCAAGGAACGCTGTCCTTTTGCAAAGTGATCAATGCCCAGATCTCTTTTCAAAGACATTGAGAGGTGGTGAGGAGGCGATATGTTCCTTCCTCGCTGCCATTGCATATGACTGCAGAGTCACCCCATAGACCTGCATAGGTTGCATTTGGTGGCAGCAACACCCACCAAAAGAGCATATGCTGTTTAACCCTTTCATGACTAAGCCTATTTCTGACATTGCGTTAAAATCCATATTTTTTGCCAGAAAATGACTTAGAACCCAAAAAAACGTTATACAGTGGAACCTCGGATTATGAGCATAATCCGTTCCAGGAGAATGCTTGTAATCCAAAGTATTCGCATATCAGAGCGAGTTTCCCCATTGAAGTCAATGGAAACGAAAATAATTTGTTCCACATTGACTTCAATGGAATGCAATACCGCATGTGGCCAGAGGTGGGGGGGGCACCAGAGAGCCTCGGAAACACACGGAAAGGCCCGAGGACAGCTCGGCTGACCTCGGCAAACCTCGGGAACGGAGTATTTCCGAGCATTTCCAAACAGCACCGATCGACTTCGGCGCCCCCCCACCTCAGGCCAGGCGCGGTACTGCACACCACTGTGGCTTGAATCCTGCTCATTTTGCGAGACAACACTCGCAAACCGAGTCAGGATTTCTAAAAATACAGTGCTCGTATTGTGAAACGCTCTTTAACCGCGTTTCTTGCAATCCGAGGTTCCGCTGTATATATTTTTTTAGCAGAGAATCTAGAGAATAAAATGGCGATCGTTGCAAAATTTTATGTCACACTGTATTTGCGCAGCGGTCTTTCAAGCACAATTTTTTTGGGAAAAAAAAACACACTTTCATGAATTAAACAACAACTAAAGTAAACTTAGCCCAATTTTGTATAATGTGAAAGATGATGTTACGCTGAGTAAATAGATACCTAATATGTCATGCTTTGAAATTGCGCACACTCGTGGAATGGCGACAAAACTACGGTACCTAAAAATCTCCATAGGTGGCGCTTTAAAAAAAAAAACGCTTACCAGGTTAGAGTTACAGAGGAGGTCTAGTGCTAGAATTATTGCTCTCGCTCTGACGATCGCGGCGATACCTCACATGTGTGATTTGAACACCGTTTACATATGCAGGCGCGACTTGCTTGTGCGTTTTCTTTGCTGCGTGAGTTCGTGGGGACGGGGGCGCTTTAATTTTTTTTTTTTTTACATTGTCACTTTAAAAAAATAAAATTATCACTTTTATTGCCATCACAAGGAATGTAAACATCCCTTGTGACAGTAATAGGTGGTGACGGGTACACTTTATGGGGGGGATCAGGGGTCTAAAAGACCCCAAATCCCTCCTTTGCACTTCAAAGTGTTCAGATTGCCAAAAACTGCGATTCTGAATACTGTATTTTTATTTATTTTTTTAAACAGCGCCAATGGCAGCCGAGTAAACCGGAAGGGACGTTGCGATGTCACTTCCGTGTTTACACTAGGGAGACTGGATCAAAGCCATTTCCGGCTTCCTTCCAGTCTCACTCTAGCCGTCGGAAGTGCCGGATCGCGGATCGGGTCACAGGAGGCCCAGGAAGAGCAGCAGAAGGAGAGGACGTCCCCTCTCGTTCCTCCGGGATAACAGCCAAGCGGCTTTTAGCCGCATCGGTTGTTATCCCTGAAGAGCCGACCGCCCGCTCTAAAAAAACGGTACCGGAAGGATGCCTGCAGCTGCAGGTATCACCCTGGTATAGCCCCTGAAAACCGACGCCGCATATGTGCGTACGGTCGGCGGGAAGGAGTTAATTTATGTTCTGTCTGCGATGCTGTGCTTTGCATGGCATGTGTACAGCAATGGGTGGCTGCATGTCACCATGTAAACGGGTGGTCAGGGGGGCAGTAAAGCCGCGACTTAAAGTGGTAGTAAAGCCTCAAGGTTTTTCACCTTAATGCATTCTATGCATTAAGGTGAAAAACCTTCGGGCTCAGGTTACAAAAAGGAGGGGGGCCCCCTGCTTTTTGTAACCTGAGCCCGATCCAGCGATGTGCACGGGCGCAGCAGCTCCAGCCGCTGTCTCTCTCCTCGTTGGACAAATTGATAGCAGCAGGAGTATTGGCTCCCACTACTGTCAATCAAATCCAGTGACCCTGGAGCGGGGGCTGGGCTGAGTTCCGCTGTCTATGTCAATGGACGCAGCAGCTGGACTTGGGAACAAGCCCACGTGGGTGCCCCCAGGGAAAGTGGCTTTACGTGGGGGCACCCGATGAAGAGAAGGGGCCTGGAGAGCCGGTGAGGCACCCCAGAAAAAGAGTATTGGGGCTGCTTTATGCAATACTATTGCACAGAGCAGGTAAGTATATGCATGTGTGTTATTTTTATGGAAAAAAAAAAAAAAAGGGTTTACAACTCCTTTAACCTCGTGCCCGCCAGCCACACATGTGAATGAGCCCTTACAGAAGCACACCTCCCAACTTTTATGGCAGGCAGTCAACAAAATTCATGCCAATTCCCCAGTCACATGGATCATCCTCACATTGTAAAGCGCTATATAAATCCTGTGCTATTAATAGCAAGACCACTTACTGTTGGAAGTGGTCTTGCTATGCAAGAACACTTAATAATCATTTAGAATAAGTACGCAGAAAGCACGCAGAAAATAATTGCTTAAATCAAGACCTGATTTCTAACCATTGCATCAACAGCCACAGGTAACAAACATGTTCAAAATAAAGAATCAGCAGTAGCAGCCTCCATATCTCATCTCCTCAGTAGAGCTGAGTTCTCCTTTTAAATAAAAACTTCTGCTAGCAAATTCTATACTAGTTTACACCATCTGCGATAACAGCATTTATAACTACAAAGCCTAAAGACTGCTTCATTGCCACTGTCGCCTCGCGATACCATGACTTTTGTTCCCGCTTAGACTCTCTCCTCGTTAGTTTCTATGGTAGACGCTCTTCATGCTGTAAAACTCTATGGTTCCGCTTTGTGGCTGCATGGGTAGGCTTCCTGGGTTACGTCATTTTGGACGAGCCGGAAGTGCTGTGTACACGTGTGTGAGGAGGAAAATACGAGATGTCTGCCTTGGACAGAGTAGTGTAAGTAGTGGAGTTCTCTGCATGGAAATGTCACCCGGTTCATTCTTTTTATAGCTCAAATACACATCAGCGTGACCTGATTCATTCTTCAGTGTGCTTTTCCAGCATCACAAGAACCGTACTGTAGTGAGTCAGTTGGGTATCAGATAATACTGCACAGCATTCACTTAGCATACTGACCGTGTTAGATGGTATCTCAATGTTGCCAAGTGGCTCACAGATGCAGTATAACGTGGGGAAGGGAAAGAAGAAACTTCTAAGTGCTTCTTAGAGTTCTTGGATCTCTTATGATCTCCAGCATTGAGTATCCCTGTAGTAGTCTCCATTCGGGCATCTGTGTTGTTGGAGCAATATGAAGCCCAGCAGTTGGGTGAGGGGCTTGCTTTTTTCTTCAAACCTGGACAACTGCAACTACATGGAGCTTCAGCTCTAGATTTACTGTTCTTTGTCATGTGGTTTTCATTTTAACCACTGACCTCTGGAAGTTTTACCCCCTTTAATGACTAGGCAGTTTTTTGAGAAAGGGCACTGCGTTACTTTAACTGACACTTTACCCAAATAAAATTTTGTCTTTTTCCCCCCACAAATAGCTTTCTTCTGGTGGTATTTGATCACTGCTGCATTTTACGTTTTTTTTAGGCTATAAACCAAAAAAAAGACTGACAATTAAAAAAAAAAAAATCTATTTTTTACCTTCTGCTATAAAACATTAAAAAAATCAAATTTCTTCATCAGTTTAGGCTAAGGCAAGGGGTCTCAAACTGACGGCCCTCCAGCTGTTGCAGAACTACAAGTCCCATCATGCCTCTCCCTGTGGGAGTCATGCTTGTAACTGTCAGCCTTGCAATGCCTCATGGGACTTGTAGTTTCGTAACAGCTGGAGGGCTGCCAGTTTGAGACCCCTGGGCTAAGGTGACCAGATTTTTTAAATGAAGTTCGGGGACATTTTTTCTTTACTAGTAATGGCGGCAATCAGCGACTCTCTGCCCGTCGTCGCCACCCGCCTCACAGCCTGCCAAGTCTTACTCTCTGGGCCCCAGCTACTACTGGGTGGGGAGCGGAGGAAGATCACTCCGCTAGGGAAGGCAAGGAGATAAGCAGGCAGGCGGCTGGCCGGGACTTGAGCCAAGGCAGAAGAACATGCGAGCGGAGCTGAATGGGCATGCACCCAAAACTGAAGAAATATTCCCTCCGCTCCGACCAGCACATGATCATCAGAAAGGGGCACAGATAATGGAAAAAAATACACCCCCCTAAGCTAGAAGGAGCGGCGGTGAGTAATTCAGATTTTTTTTTTTTTTTTAATTCTGCACTGACTGTCTTTAAAATTGCTCTAGCCCCTGTTCAAATCCAATCCGGGGACAGTGTCCTCAATCTGGGGACTTTCCCTGGAAATCGGGGATGTCTGGTCACCCTAGTTTAGGCCAATATGTATTCTGCTACATGTTTTTGGCACAAAAAAAAAGAAGAAGCGCAAATGTTCCAGCATCTACAAACTACAGGGACTGCGATATTGTGGCGGACAATCGGACAGTAATTGACACTTTGCGGGAACCGGTGCCACTAATACAGTGATCTGTGCTAAAAATATACACTATCACTGTACTAATGAAACTGGCTGGAAAGGGGTTAAACATCTAGGGCAATCAAAGGGTTAACTGTGTGCCTAGCCAGTGTCTTTGTGTGCTGTATGTGTTGCTTTTATTGGGGGAAGAGATAGATTCTAGTCCCTGCTTTGCAGCCACACAGAATACAATCAACAGGCCACAGACTGGCACCAGTCCACAGCCTGGGGGTTGGTGATCCCTGACATAGAGGACTTTTTAGCCCCCTTTTGACAGTAATAAAGTGAAGTAAATTTGAAGTAAGTTCTCGTCCGTGCCACTACAGTGCATCACAAAAGTGTAATAGGTAGTCAAATTAGATTTGAAATGTATGCCCCTAGAATACCTTATGGTGCTCCCTGCATGATGGGCATCTGTTGTATGGTGGCCAGGCTGTGAAAAAGTCTCACACATGGTATTGCCATACTCAGGAGGAGTTGCAGAATGTGTTTTGGGGTGTAGTTGCAAGTATGCATATGCCATGTGAAATAAATAACCTGTTAATTTGACAATTTTGTAAAAAAATAAATAAAAATACTCTGGAATATCTACTCTCCAAAAAATGGGTCATTTGGGGGAGGGGTGGGGGGGTGTTATTTGTACTGTCCTGGCTTGTTAGTGTCTCAATAAAAAAAAAAAAAAATTATAAAATTTTAATAAAATGCAATATAAATTTTTTTTAAAGAGCCCATACTCCCCCTCCAACTCAGATTACAAATCTGTGCACCTACAATACCCATGTTGTTAACCACTTGCGGACCGGGCCATAGCTGAATGATGGCTACAGCGCGGTCGGCTAATTATGGGAGGGCGTACAATGATGGCCTCTTATCCCGTCACGGATCGGGGTAAGAGGCCAATGACAGTGGCCCTTTACCACGAGATCGCTCTATCCAATGACAGAGCGATTACTTTTAAACATATGGCACATGTCTGGTTCAGTTCCTCCCCTCTGACCGATCGGTACTGTGTGAGAAGAGGAGGGTGTGGGTGCAGCAGCGCTTGTGGCTGTCTCTGGAGTGCCCACAGCGCTGATCTGTGCTCATCCATCGTCATTCTGGCTAACCCCATCCATGGCTCATTCATGCTCATCCATAGGTGTGGGAAAATAATAACACTTAAAAAATCTCACCGTGCCTCTTAATAATTTTGAAATGTCTACTTTTCAAAAAGGATCATTTGGGGGGTATTTGTACTGTCCTGACTTGTTAGTGTCTCAAGAAATGAGATAGGCCATCAGTACATCAGGTGTGATCAATTTTTAGTGAGCTTGTAGACTCTATAACTTTCACAAAGACCAAATAATATACACTGATTTGGGTTCTTTTTACCAAAGCTATGTAGCAGTTAGAGCTGCATGATTCTGGCTAAAATGAGAATCACTATTTTTTTGCTTAGAATAAAGATCCTGATTCTCACGGCATAACATCATATTTCACATTATGCAAAAAAATTGGGCTAACTTTACTGTTTAGTTTTTTTTTATTCATTAAACTGTTCGTTTAAAAAAAAAATTGCGTTTGAAAGACCACTGCGCATATACAGTGTGACATAAAATATTGCAACAGCCGTTATTTTATTCTCTAGGGTCTCTGCTTGAAAAAAAAAATGTTTGGGGATGGGAAGTAATTTTCTAGCAAAAAAATACTGATTTTAACTTGTAAGCAACAAGTATGAGAAAAGGGTTTAGTCTTTTAGACCCCTTTCACACTGGAGGCGTTTTTCAGGCGCTTTAGTGCTGAAAAAAGCCTCAGCTGCAATCCCAGTGTGAAAGCCTGAGTGCTTTCACACTGGGGCGCTGTGCTGGCAGTCCTAAAAGCAGTTTCTTTACAACGCTTTAGGAGCGGTGAATTGAAATTGATGGGCAGCACCACCGGCAAAGTACCGCTGCAGCTGTGCTTTGAACCCTTTTTCGGCCGCTAGCGGCCAAAAACGACAGTAAAGCGCTTCGAAAAATAGCGGCGGTGTACCGCCGACACCCGGGCGCTAGCAGTGTGAAAGTGCCCTAACTGGTTAAACTGACCTCACTTACAGACCGAAGTTCATTCCTTTGAAAAGAACAGAAGATACAATGTTTCTCTTTATCTCTGCCTAAGGTGTTGTGATAAAACTTGGCAGGCTACCTGGATTTTTATTTATTTTTTTGTCAACTGTCAGAAGTGAGCAGAGAACTCTCTGCACTTGTTACATAGAATTGAGAAAAAGCTATTTTAAGATCGTGAGGAGAGTTGAATCGCGATCTCCATTCTTTAACGATTAATCATGCAGCTCTAGTAGCAGTATACATTTTTGACAAAATTTATAAAGAAAAATTACTAATTCACAAAATTTTATAATAGAAACAAAGAAAAAGGCATTTTTTCATTTATAGCGCAAAAAAAGAAAAAATCCAGTGGTGATTAAATACCACCGAAAGAAATCTCTATTTGTGTGAAAAAAGGACAAAAATTTCAAATGGGTACAGTGTTGCATGACTACACAGTACATTGTAATTGTCATTCAAAATGTAAGAGAACTGAAAGCTGAAAATTGGTCTAGTTAGGACGGGTGTTTAAGTGCCCAGTGTGTAAGTGGTTAAACAAGAATTGCATAACACATATTGGGTATCAGTGCACATGCCAAAGTGAGATTAATAATTCTCGGGCCATTGTTCATGGTTAACTCTAAACTGATGAGCTGTAAAGATTTTTAATATACATTGAGTATATTTTTGTCTCCATTTTCTAGATTCACATCGTTTTTAGACATGTTATATTTTGTGTTTGTGTATACTAAAATTAATTATAGTGTATATAAAAAAAATATAGGTTTCATAAGCAGTAGCGCAATACAACATATATACAGGTAAATTCAAAACTACCATGTTTTTACACCATCTGCCTTCCAAAAACTTTAATAATGTTTTGGGGTTTTTAGGTAATCTTGAGGGCCAAAAATATGTTTTTAAAGCGGCGTTCCAAACGATTTTTTTTTTTAAAGTCAGCAACTACAAACACTGTAGCTGCTGACTTTTAATAAGCACACTTACCTGTCCAGAGAGCCTCTGATATCAGCCCCCCGAGGCCAATCCGTCCATCTGATCGGGTTCCGGCACCGCCATTCCAACTAAGAGAAACTGGCAGTGGAGCCCGTTTCCTACAGCGCATGCGCGAGTCGCGCTGCGCTTTGTGAATGGCCGGCTGTCTTCTGGGGGACACACGGGTCCCAGAAGACAGCGGGGGAGCTCGCCGAAGAGGAGGAAGTGACCGAACAGCTCCGGAAGAGGCAGATTAGGAAGACTGCATAGCAACAGGTGTTTCTGGTAAGTAAAATTATTTTTTTTCTCCAAAGAATCTGTTATTGTAAATTTTTAGTTTTTTTTTTTAGGGTGGACCTCTGCTTTACCTTCTATGCAAAAATATAAAAACATTGCTTCTGCATTGAAGAGGTTAAAGGAGTGTTTGAACAGGTTTAAGGTGAAGGTATCTTTTGCTGATACTCCCCTTTCTTTTTCAGAAAGCCCAAGACGAGGAGGGCCAAGAGGTTTTTGGAACAGAGGGGACCCAAACTTACTGAAAATGACAAAAGTACTATGCTTATTAAAGGGGGCAATGCTAGCAATACTGTAACACAAGCTTTAAAGGATCTGGTAAGTATGGTGAATTAAATTTTAGGTTGTCAAAGTAATTATCTTAAAATCTTACTTTACCATTTTTTCCCCTCAAAATTACCTTGACAATTAGGTTTCATTTAGTTTATGTAGCTTTATAGCTGTTAAATAATTAAAGGAAATGTCAGTACTGTAATGTCATTGAATTTTGAGTTCTAGTACTGTCACTAAGTGGTAATTGAATATGCAATCTTTACTAAAAACCCTTGGTGACTCAAGGTATTTTTTTTTTTTCTTTACACTTACCTTAACTTCTTGCACACTCCCATTACCTAGTATGGATGGCCATCACCATGATGGCTCAATAACAACATGCTGTGAAAACGGCTTTGAACGCTAGCAGGAAGTATTACATTTCACCTCCTAAAGCAGGGGTCTCAAACCTGCGGCCCTCCAGCTGTTGCGGAACTACAAGTCCCATCATGCCTATGGGAGTCATGCTTGTAACTGTTTAGCCTTGCAATGCCTCATGGGAATTGTAGTTCTGCAACAGCTGGAGGGCCACCAGTTTGAGACCCCTGTCCTAAAGCACTGGTCTACAAGGAGAAAGCCTCGGAAATTAAAGTAGCTAAATTTGACCATAATTGGGTCACTAATAAAGGAAAATTAAGTCCAGAGTATTAATTGGCTCCAGTTTCCAAGATACAGCTTCAGGTCAAAATTGCATCAAAATAATTCAAAATTACAAGTGGGGTGTGCAACTATGCTCCATAACTTTTCTGCAAAATGTGATATAGCAATGAGAATGGTGCCACATCAATCCTTATAAATGTATCTTTTTATTGATACCAATAACATAACTTTCCATTCATTTATTAGTTTTTCATGTAATATTGTCATGCTCCCTCCACACCATTGGGACTGCGAAAGGCATGAACTTTTTCTTGTTTAGCCAATGACGCTGATGTAATGCAACAATGAGGGGCCCAACTCTTGTCATGATTAGAGGTCGACCGATATATCGGATATTTGGCCATTTTTGATAAATCGGCATCAGCCGATTTTTATCAAAATTAGGCCGATATTTTACACTGGCCATTCCTCCTGTCCTTCCTTCTCCACATTCAGCAGCTCTGGCAGCATCAAGTGTCGCGCTGAGTGTGTGAACAGAGAGAGAGGGGAGCTGTCGGGGTGGGCGGGACCCAGCAGCTATATTACGCCCTCAACTTGCTCTCCTTCCCGGTGTAGCAGATCACTTCACCTTCCTTGTTAGTTTTAATATGGTCAGTCCAGGCAGCTCATCTCCACTCCTCCCCGTCTACACTTCTCTCTCTGCCTTTGCTGCATGATCACACAGTAAGTCAGCACCGATCCTCCTCGCTCCCCTGCCTAGTTAATTTTTTCCCTTCTCTTATCTGCTGTCCTCTCCATAAATCTTCACTACACATATCATGCTGCCTCCTGTTCTGTCTCAGCTCAGCATTCCACACATAGATCTTACACCCTTTCCATCCCAGTTTGCTTTTAGCTCTCATAATTGTCCTGTCCCCACCATGCAGCCTAGCACATTCCCTGCATTCTGTCACTAATGACGACATTAGCACATACGTTTCCCACCCCAACCTCCTCACCGATTCTCTCTTTTCTAATATCTTAACCCCCCCCCCCTTCACATTGTAGCAATTTGTCATGCAATTTGACAAGTCACATCCTATTGCCCGTAAGGCACTGTTCAAATCAATGCGACACTGACTTTGAGTTGCCGCATCAATTTGAAAAAGTAGTACATGCACTACTTTTGCGATTTAGGGTGTGACTTCAATAGACATCTGTGCATGAAGCTACACAGATGTCTTCAAAGTTGCAACCCAAAGTCACACTGAGATGCAGCTCTGAAATTTGTGCGATTTCAGGTTAAGTCCCATAATTTCAAAGCCACAGTCAATGTGAACGGGGGCTAATAGTAGGTTCACACTGGTTTACCCAGAGTTTTAGGTGCGCTCCCATTCAATTCTATTAGACTGTCTGTTTTCACGAAAGGAAATTACAGTCTTGCATGCTGCATCTTTGATGCGCAATCAGAAAACACAGTCCACTAGAATTCATCAGGAGCACACCTAAAACTGCAAGTAAATCACACATACAATCGCACTGTGGTCATACCAAAGCGCACCAGTGTAAAACCGCTATACTGCTAGGTTCATGCGCAGTCAGGATCATGCACAAAATTGTGGTTTTCTTGACGAACACAGAAGCGCACTGTCCTTTAGTAGATACACAGCAGTGCCATTGATAGTTAAAGGCACCCCCACTCATCTGCTAACCCACACGTGATTTGGTACTGGACATTTTTAGAAAAGGGTCTTGGACTTCTTTTCCACATTTCCAAATTGGCACCACTGACCACTACCCCACATGTGTGCTCCCATTACTCTCAGGTTGCTGCAGTGCAACACTTTAAGTACTATTATAGTGCATGTCACAAACATTACTCAGCGGGGGATCGTTCCTCTGATCCCCGCTGAGCAGGCGAATGACAGTTCCGTCTCCCCTCACTGTGCTGAGATGGACCTGTCAGAGACCCACTCTCCTCTATGGGGAGATCGGATGAAAACGGATCGATAGTCTTTCCATCTGTCTGGATTTCACTGACAGGATCGGATACCAGTGGACATGTCACCGCTGACATCCGCCGCTCCATAGGAGTGAATGGAGGTTCCGATCAGGTCCGCCTGAAAAACTGACAGACAGACCTGATCGGAAAGCCTGTGGGAAAGGGGCCCAATTCTGAACCGGGGGGGGGGCGCATTTTGCCCTGGGCGCTGGATGACCTTGTCCCAGCACTGGTTACAGTTACACTCGGCTTAGTGTGAAACCTGCCAGTGTCACCGCCAATCAGTGCCATTGCCAGCCAGTGCCAACCGCCACTGCCAGCCAGTTCCAATTGCCAGTGCCACTGCCAATCAGTGCCATCTGTCCCAAACTAGTGCCAATCAGTGCTATCTGTCAGTGCCAATAGTGCTATCTGTCAGTTCCAAACCAGTGCCACCTGCCAGTGCCAATGCCATCTGTCAGTTCCAAACCAGTGCCAATAGAGCCATCTGTCAGTTCCAAACCAGTGCCACCTGCCAGTGCCAACCAGTGCCATCTGTCAGTTCCAACCCAGTGCCACCTGCCAGTGCCAACTAGTGCCATCTGTACTGAGGACATCAAATGTGTGCTAGAGTGACAGGAGTAAGCAAGAAGGAGTGGAGTGGGTGAGTTTTTTTTTTTTTTTTTTTTTTTAAATCTGCCTAAAATATCGGCATCATATATCGGCCATCGGCAGCCCCAATTTCTAAATATCGGCATCGGCCAGAGAAAAACCCATATCGGTCGACCTCTAGTCATGATTCCCTATTTTAAATCCAAAATATAGGTGGTATGCCTTTTTTTACTACTGTCGTTGTCCTGAAAAAATAGGCAACTTGGCAGAAAACCAAACCACGTCACTTCCGCTTTCTTTAAACCATCAGTAGTTGCTGATTTGGACGAATTGGTGTTTAGACACAACACCGGCTACGAATATAGTCCGGTACAGGAAGATTTAGCTGTTTTCACAGTACAGAGGCTAACGAGGACAAAGTTGTTGCCGCCTCAGTGGCGGACATTTTCTTGGTTAGTTTCGGAGCGGAGTAACAATCTCCGCTCATAATATTCTGCACTGGACTGTATTTGGTTGCTGGTGTGTCCAAACAGCAATTTGTGAAAATCTGCAATTCATGATGGTTTAAAGAAAACTGAAGTGATGCGGGTTGCTCATTCTGCCAGGTTCGACATTTTTGTCAGAACACCATCATATACTGCACTTTTGAGATGCAAATGTAGCAGAAGTTATCTGCTTTGTTTACACAGTTTCGAGGCATCTTGGCTTCTAGGGGGAAAATATCACTAAACTGTTCCTTGGAAATGTTGGGCAATGACACTTTCACAAGCCACCAGATGTAACTTTATGATGCGCAGATCTGACCAAGACAAATGTACCTTGCAATAAAAGAACAATAAATTACAGTTATGTAATAATCTTTAGTCTCAAAGTGAAGATAAATTTAAAATGTATACACTGCCATGTGTTGCCATTTTCATTGTTCTACCATACTTTGTCGAGAAGTTATGAGGCATCATGACCATCAGACACCTCCCTCCCTTGTAGGCAAATATACTCGCCTGTTTTTAAATCTTTATTGTTAAATATCTTGAAAAATTTAGCCAACCAACACCTTTATCACCTGTTTTCTAATTCATCTAATCAAAATATGTAAGAATTAGCACATTTTATCTCGGAGGTCGATAATTTCCCAATATTTGTAGACCAGTGTAGCACTTTCCCAGGATTTGGAGTGGCAAAAAAAAATGTAAAGATAGGCAGGCACAGCTTTATACCTATATTGAAGTTCTGGAGCCTTTTCAGTACCCATACGGCACAAAGAGATATTTTTATTTTTTTAAAGGAATGCATACTGTTTTCATGCATGTGTTCTTTTGGTTATTAACCACTTCTCTACTGTGCACAAAAATCCCCTTCCTGCCCAAGCCATTTTTCAGCTTTCAGCGCTGTCACATTTTGAATGACAATTGCGCGGTCATGCGACGTGGCTCCCTAACGAAATTTGCGTCCTTTTTTTCCCACAAATAGAGCTTTCTTTTGGTGGTATTTGATCACCTCTGCGGTTTTTATTTTTTGCGCTATAAACAAAAGAGCGTCCAGTTTGGAAAATATAAACACTATTTTTTACTTTTTGCTATAATAAATACCCATTTTTTTTTTTTTAAATAAAATTTTCCTCAGTTTAGGCCGATACGTATTCTTCTACATATTTTTGGTAAAAAAAAAAAATTGCAATAAGCGCGTATTTATTGGTTTGCGCAAAAGTTATAGCGTCTACAAAATAGGGGATAGATATATAGCATTTTTTTTTTTTTAATTAGTAATGGCGGCGATCTGCGATTTTTTTTTTATTTTTTTTATTGTGACTGCAATATTGCGGCGGACACATCGGACACTTTTGACACATTTTTGGGACCATTCACATTTATACAGCGATCCCTGCTATAAAAATGCATTGATTACTGTATAAATGTGATTGGCAGGGAAGGGGTTAACCACTAGGGGGCGGGAAGGGGTTAAATATGTTCCCTCAAAGTGTTCTTACTGTGGGGGGAGGGGACTGACTGGGGGAGGTGACCGATGGTTGTCCCTATGTGCAAGGGACACACCATCGGTCCCCTCTCCCTCACAGGACGTGGATCTCTGTGTTTACACACAGAGATCCACTTTCCTGCTCGTTTCCCGGGCAATTGCGGGTGCCCGGCGGCAATCGCGGCCGCCGGGCACGCGCACCGGGGCCTTGTGAACGCGGCGGGCGCGCGCCTCCTAGCTCGTTTTAAAGGGAGGGCGTCATATGACGTCCTCCCAGAACGAGAGTATTCTCCGCCCGCCGTCTATTGACAGTGGGCGGGGGACAAGTGGTTAAAGCTGCACTCCAGATTATAAAAGACACAAATTGAATTCATTCACTATTAAATATATTTTTATATATGTATTCATCTGTGTGTTAGGCTAGCTGCCTGGAGTACAGCTTTAAAGTAGAACTATAGGTAAAACGCCCCCCCCCCCCCCTTTTTTTTTTTTCTTTCTTTTTTTAGATGGAGTAAGGGAAGATTATAAATCCTGTCAGGTTTTTTTTTTTTGCCATCTGTATCCCATGGGTGAGATTTGCCTTTATTTCCCATTCGATAACCACAACAGGAAGTAAGAGGAAATGCCTGCAAATTGAAGGAATCCCAGGGTCAGCAGAACTAGTGTCCCCATTGAAAATTTACTTTCTATTCCGAGAACTACCCAAACTATTTTGGGACTTTCTGGATGATCAATGTCCATTCCAAGGATTAAACTTTGTTGCAGATTCCTACCTGTTTCTGAAGAAAAAGCTGTTTCTTCCATTCATAATTAGTTTCCAAAGACAAAAAGTGGAAGTGACTTTTTTATTATTAACCACCTCAATACCGCCATTTGTGTGTGTGTGTGTGTGTGTGTGTGTGTGTGTGTGTGTGTGTGTGTGTGTATATGTATATATATATATATGTGTGTGTGTGTGTGTGTGTGTATGTATATGTATGTGTGTATATATATATATATATATATATATATATATATATATATATATCAGGATCATGGTTGCAGCTAAAACCATGATCCTGGTATCAATTTTTTTTTTTTAATCAGTCATTTAGAAATAAAACTCTAAATCAGGGATATGCAATTAGCGGACCTCCAGCTGTTGCAAAACTACAAGTCCCATCATGCCTCTGCCTCTGGGTGTCATGCTTGCTGCTGTCAGAGTCTCGCTATGCCTCATGGGACTTGTAGTTTGGCAACAGCTGGAGGTCCGCTAATTGCATATCCCTGCTCTAAATATTAATATTGTGTAGTGTTCTAGACAGTAGGTGGCACTCTAGTCTTCATGAGCATATATTAGAGTTATTTCAGCTTTGGGCTCTGCCAAAAGACACCTGTTTACATCACAACAGTGACTCCTCTGTTGTCAGACAGCTAATAGTACCAGATATTTGTTGGAGAGAGTTGCAAACCAACTTTGTTTATTGTGATCTCTCTCTTTTAGCTAATGCTTTGGAAAGCTTTTATGTGTTAAATGTTTATTCGTAAAACATATTTTGTATATGTATGTAATCGAAAGAGACATCTGCTCATTCTGGACAAAGTGACAGTGTATCCTGATAGCCCACACTCTCAGCAAAGTATATTCATCCATCTACGCTCCCTCACTGTTTCCCCACTGCAAGAGTCTACCTAAAATAAGCTCTGGCATTGGAGCTTTCCCAACTGGGTGACGTCCTGGCTCCCTAATGTGACAGTGCTCAGTACTACTGATTGGCCTCTCAGGCCTGACCACTGTCACAAATTCTCCCATACCTGGAAGGTCCACCTAGTTAAAGGCACAGAGTGGAGGCTCCAGTAGAGCAGAGAAGTGACCAGGGAGTGTGGATGTGTGAATATACCTTGGGGGTGTGGCATGAGTTATCAGGTGGCACTGTCACTTTGTCCTGAATGGGCAAAAGATTATCCATTATATCATCAAAAATTCCTATCAAGTCAAAAAGTCTGTGAAATTGGTGTATGTGTGTGATCAGCTTTACAAATTAACTACACTGATCACACACGGGCCCCAAAATCCGGGAGATCAGGCACAAAAAGGTGACTCGAGTATATGCCGAGGGGGGCATTTTCAGCACAAAAAAAATGTGCTGAAAAATTTGGCTTATACTCGAGTATATACGGTACCAGGTTTATTACATGTAATAACTGTTGCCTTTTTTTTTTTTTCTTTTAGTATGCTTTAAAAAAGCCATCATGTGTCTTGTATAAAAAGTAAGTATTTTATTTATTTTTAAACCTAACTTTTTTTTTTTTTTTTTAAATAGTTTCTGTTCTCAAAACATTTAAAAATTTCTAAATCTCAACTTCTGGCTTTGACTTTTTTCTGCCACCGACGTATGGCATACACTGTGTGCGCAAATCTGACAAGTCGATTGACGGCTGTTAGGTGAAAGCGATTTGTGCTCCCAGTCCTGGATCCCAGGAAACATCCAATTTGCTGACCTCCCTTAACCGCGACAAAAAATTCAAATTGCCTTGGTCAAGAAGGTGTATAAGTGTCCAGTAAGCAAGTGGTTAACCTAGTAAGAACTCAGAAGTGTTGTGTATTACATCTCTTCTTGGTTCTGCTGTCACTTCCCCTTTTTTCGAAAATGTAGTGCTTGATAAACCATTGTACTACCATCATGTGATCGTAACCACTTAACGACCGCCCACTGTAAATATACGTCGGCAGAATGGCACGGACAGGCACAATCACGTGCCGGTACGTGACTGCCTTCGTATAGTTGGGGGTGTCCTGCTGGACCCCCCTTCTATACAGTGAGCGGTGGTTATTTGTTCGGGAGCGATCCGTGATGAGGGGACGGCCGTTCGATTCCGGCCACCCCCTCACGATCGCTACCGGCGAATGAAAACCTTCCTCTGCCTGTGTAATGTAAACACAGGCAGAGGAAGTGATGTCATCTCTCCCTCGTGGCGGTCTTTTCGATCCGGCGCGAGGAGAGAAGACATCTCACAGTAAGTGCACCAACAGCCCACTGACACCAGTACACGTAGGCACACTTTTCACCCCCCAGTCACCCCAGTCACAGTGCACCGTTTGCAGTGGTCATTTTTTTACTGATCACTGCAATCAGTGTCAGTAAAAAGTTGCAGGGCAGTTAGGTTTAGGTCCAGGGTAGCCCCCCTAACCCCCCCTAATAAAGTTTTAACCCCTTGATCGCCCCCCAGGTAATCCTTTCACCCCCTAACGCCAGCGTCACTAAGCGATCGTATTTCCGATCGCTGTTATTTTAGTGCCGGTGGTGCCATAGATATCCAGTTATTTATTTTTTAGTTTCGCTGCAGGTTTTTATAGCGTCAGGTACCCCCCATATTTATATTTTAACCCCTGATTGCTCCTAGAGTTAACCCTTTCACCAGTGATCACCGTATAAGTTTTACTGGTGACACTGGTTAGCCAGTTAGTTATTTAGGTTACCCGTCCAGGTTTTTATATAACGTCAGGTACCCCCTAATAAAGGTTTTAACCCCCTGATTGCCCCTAGTTAACCCTTTCACCAGTGATCATCATATAAGTTTTAACGGGTGACGCTGGTTGGTTAGTTTGCTTTTTATAGCATCAGGGCACCCGCCGTATATAACCCAATAAACGTTTAACCCCCTGATCGCCCCGGCGGCTGATATCAATTGGGTTTTAGCGCCAGAGAGGGTCTGCGTCGCCCCAGGCAGCGTTGGGTTAGTGCCAGTAACGCGAACACCCCACGCGCAAAGCATACACCTCCCTTTAGTGGTATAGTATCTGAACAGATCAATATCTGATCTGATCAGATCTATACTAGCGTCCCCAGCAGTTTAGGGTTCCCAAAAACGCAGTGTTAGCGGGATCAGCCCCAGATACCTGCTAGCACCTGCGTTTAGCCCCTCCGCCCAGCCCAGCCCACCCAAGTGCAGTATCGATCGATCACTGTCACTTATACACATAACTGCAGCGTTCGCAGAGACAATCCTGATCCTTGCGATCGCTAACAGTTTTTTTTTAAGCGTTTGATACATTTGCTGACAGTCAGGTGCTTTTTTACCTGTGAATCTTACTAGTGTACCCCTAAATTTAGAGCCCAAAATGGCAAGACGAAGGTACACTAGTAAAGAGGCCTACGAGATTCTGAGCATGACAGATAATGAAGAGGAGGTCACGCATCTGTCAGATTCAGGCTCAGAATATCTTCCTGTAGAAGACAGTGAAGTCAGCGGCTCCATGTCAGATAGCTCTGTCGACGAAGATGAGGTCCCTGCTAAGGTCAGGCGTACCCGATCCCGATCTTCTGAGGTTGTTGAGGAGCAAGAACCGCAGGTCTCTCGTATCATGGAGCAGAGTAGTACTAGCGCCGCTATTCTTTCTGGTGAATTGGCAAGCACCAGCGGCCTAGTACAGCCTGGGCGTACATCCAGCACTGCAGTATCACGTGGTGACATGGCGAGTCCCATAAGTGCAGTTCAAGCTGGCGAGGTGGCAAAGCACAAGTAGTGTCCCGCTGCCACCAAGAAGACAAAGGCAGGCCCGTCGTGCCCATAGTGCCCTTCCTGCAGAATTCGCCTATCCTGATTGGGTCCCCCACCACTTCTGCAGAACCCGTACTTCCCCCATTCACTGCCCAACCCGGTATTCAGGGTGGAAACAGCTGATTTTATGCCAATTGATTTTTATTCGCTGTTTTTCACGAAGATTTCTATAGATCTCTTGTGGACCAGAGTAATTTATATGCTGGTCAATTCATCGCCGCTAGTCCCCCAGTTGCCTTCCATTGCCAAAGATTGGAAACCAATTATGGGTTTCCCGAATTTAAAACCTTTCTGGGCCTTTCCCTCAACATGGGCACACATAAATTCCCGTCATTGCGTGCTTATTGGTCCACGCACCCCAATTGACCACATGCCCATGTTCTCTGCCTCCATGCCCAGGGAACGATACGAGCAGATTTTGCGGTTCATTCACTTCAACGACAATAAACTTTGTCGTCCACGTGGAGACCCTGAATACGACCGGCTCTACAAAATTCGGCCCCTCATAAACCACTTCGACGAACGTTTTGCAGCCTTGTTTATTCCCGATCAAGTTGTCTGCGTTGATGAGTCCCTGATTAAATTTTCTGGCCGCTTGTCTTTCAAGCAGTACCTCCCAGAAAGCGTGCCAGATACAGGGTCAAGCTCTATAAGTTCTGTGACAGGGCAACAGGCTATGTATGGAGCTTTACGGTTTATGCGGGAAAAGATAGTCAGGTTGAGCCGGTCAACTGCCCGGATTACAATGGGGAGTGCTGGCAAGATAGTGTGGAACTTGGTGTCACCCTTATTCGGAAAGGGGTACCACTTGTATGTGGACAATTATTACACGAGCGTGCCACTGTTTAGTCACTTGTTTGATCATCAGATTGGAGCATGTGGCACCGTGCGACCTAATCGCCGGGGCTTTCCCCAGGCGCTTGTAGATGCCCGCCTTAGGCTAGAGCCTGCTTGAAGTGTAATAACTTGCTCGCTATGAAGTGGAGGGACAATAAGAATGTTTTCCTTCTTACCTCCCTTCATGCAGATACGACAGTCCAAATTCGTACGGCGACTGGTGTTGTGGAGAAACCCCTCTGTGTCCACGAATATAACCAAAATATGGGAGGGGTGGACCTCACGACCAGTTGTTGGCGCCGTATCTAATTGACCGTAAGGCGAGACGCTGGTACAAAAAGTGTCTCTATCCTTATTCCAATTGGCTTTGCTGAACGCTCATGTGCTATACAGAGCTTCAGGCGGGACGTTATCTCTTCTAAAATTCAGAATGAGATAGTCACAGAACTCCTGTATCCAGGCGGTTCTGCACCTCACCATCCCCAACCAAATGCAGTAAGCCGGCTGCATGAGAGGCATTATCCGTATGTCCTCCAGAGTACCTCTACCCAACGAACCCCCCAAAAAAGATGTCGTGTCTGTAGCAAGCGTGGATTTAGGCGTGACACCCTTATTTTTGTCCACTCTGTCCTGACAATCCTGGTCTTTGCATTGGTGAATGTTTTGAACGCTTCCACTCAAAAGTGAAGTTTTAGCGTAGGGTACAGCATTTCACAGACTAGGACACACTTACACAGGGTCTCCCAAGATGCCATCGCATTTTGAGAGACCCGAACCATTACAGTTGTAAAGTTACAAAAAAAAAAAAAAAAATATATAAAAAAAAAAAAATTGTTCTCTCTCTCTCTCTCTCTCTCTCTCTCTCTCTCTCTCTCTCTCTCTCTCTCTCTCTCTCTCCCTCTCTCTCTCTCTCTCTCTCTCTCTCTCTCTCTCTCTCTCTCTCTCTCTCTCTCTCTCTCTCTCTCTCTCTCTCTCTCTCTCTCTCTCTCTCTCCTCTTCTCTCTCTCTCTCTCTCTCTCTCTCTCTCTCATGTTTTATCATGCTTGCTTTTCAGGTATGTAATTTTTTGTTTTCAGGTGCGCCATTCAACTGCAGCGCGGAATTAATTATCTTGACAGCAACAGCGTTTGCTCCCACAGTTAAAAAAAAATGAGGCATATATGCCAAAGCATGGGGGCAGCAGGGGCGGAGGAGCGATTTTGCTCCTAATGCCGCGTACATATGGTCGAAATTCCGACGGAGGCTTGCCCGTGGAAAAAGTCAGACCGTGTGTACCGGCATAACCTTTTATGCCGCGTACATACGGTCGAAATTCCGACAGGCTTGCCCGTGGAAAAGTCAGACCGTGTGTACGCGGCATAACTTTTTTGCGGGAGGATGCCCCATGCTTCGGCATATATAATGGTGCATGTATGCCCATCATTAGAAGTGGGTGGATGAAGGGCGGTATTCTAATGGTGGGCATACCCACCGATCAATCTCTTTTTTTTCGTTCAGCCAACAGGCTGCATGAAAAAAAGATTACAATACATGTCCAACAAGGACCAGCAACGTACTGGTATGTTGCTGGACTTTGGTTATACCAGATTGATGCCTGTGGTTTAGGTATCATCTTGGTATCATTCTTTTCAGCCAGCGGCCGGCTTTCATGTAAAAGCAATCCTAGCAGATAATTAGCCTCTAGACTGCTTTTACAAGCAGTGGGAGGGAATACCCCCCCCCCTCCCCAGATATAAACTGCGCCATTGGGAAAGCATTTTATCACACCGATCTTGGTGTGGTCAGATGCTTTGAGAGCAGAGGAAAGATCTAGGGTCTAACTCCCCATTTTTTTTCAAAAAAAGAGTACATGTCACTACCTATTGCTATCATAGGGGATATTTACATTCCCTAAGATAACAATAAAAGTGGTAAAAAAAAAATATGGAAGGAACAGTTTAAAAATAAAATGAAAAAAGCAAAATAAATTAATAAAAAAATAATAAAAAAGCACCCTGTCCCCCCCTGCTCTTGCGCAAAGGCGAACGCAAGCGTCGGTCTAGCGTCATATGTAAACAGCAATTGCACCATGCATGTGAGGTATCACCGCGAAGGTCAGATCGAGGGCAGTAATTTTAGCAGTAGACCTCCTCTGTAAATCTAATGTGGTAACCTGTAAGGCTTTAAAAATGTATGTAGTTTGTCGCCGCTGCGCGTTTGTGCGCAATTTTAAAGCAATGTCGTGTTTGGTATCCATGTACTCAGCCTAAGATCTTTTTTTTTTTTATTCATCAAACATTTGGGCAATATAGTGTGTTTTAGTGCATTAAAAATAAAAAAAGTGTGTTTTTTCCCAAAAAATCCGTTCAAAAAATCGCTGCGCAAATACGTGTGGAAAAAAAAAATGCAACACCCACTATTTTAATCTGTAGGGCCTTTTCTTTAAAAAAATATATAATGTTTGGGGTTCAACATAATTTTCTTGCAAAAAAAAGTTTTCATGTAAACAAAGTGTCAGAAAGGGCTTTGTCTTCAAGTGGTCAGAAGAGTGGATGATGTGTGACATAAGCTTTCCAATGTGTGAATAAAATGCCAGGACAGTTCAAACCCCCCCCCCCCAAATGACCCCATTTTGGAAAGTAGACACCCCAAGCTATTTGCTGAGAGCATGTTGAGCCAATTGAATATATTTTTTTTTGTCCAAGTGATTGAATAATGACAAAAGAAAAGAAATTTTTTTTTACAAAAAGTTGTCACTAAATGATATATTGCTCAAACATGCCATGGTTATATGTGGAATTGCACCCCAAAATACATTCTGTTGCTTCTGAGTACGGGGATACCACATATGTGAGACATTTTGGGAGCCTAGCCGCGTACAAGACCCCGAAAACCAAGCACCGCCTTCAGGCTTTCTATGGGTGTAAATTTTTGATTTCACTCCTCACTGCCTATCACAGTTTCGAAGGCCATGGAATGCCCAGATGGCACAAAACCCCCCCAAATGACCCCATTTTGGAAAGTAGACACCCCAAGCTATTTGCTGAGAGGTATGTTGAGTATTTTGCAGATCTCTTTTTTTGTCACAAAGTTTTGAAAATTGAAAAAAAAAAAAGTACTTCATTTTCAAAAACAAATGAGAGCTGTAAAATACTCACCATGCCTCTCAGCAAATAGCTTGGGGTGTCTACTTTCCAAAATGGGGTCATTTGTGGGGGTTTTGTGCTATCTTGGCATTTTATGGCCTTCAAAACTGTGATAGGTAGTGAGGAGTGAAATCAAAAATTTACGCCCTTAGAAATCCTGAAGGCGGTGCTTGGTTTTTAGGGCCCCGTACGCGGCTAGGCTCCCAAAAAGTCCCACACGTGGTATCCCCGTACTCGGGAGAAGCAGCAGAATGTATTTTGGGGTGTAATTTCACATCTGCCCATGGCATGTGTGAGCAATATATCATTTAGTGACAACTTTGTGCAAAAAAATAAAAAAGTTTGTCATATTCCCGCAACTTGTGTCAAAATATAAAACATTCCATGGACTCAACATGCCTCTCAGTAAATAGCTTGGGGTCTCTACTTACTAAAATGGGGTCATTTGGGGGGGTTTTGTGCTATTTTGGCATTTTATGGCCTTCGAAACTGTGATAGGTAGTGAGGAGTGAAATCAAAAATTTGCGCCCTTAGAAATCCTGAAGGGGGTGCTTTGTTTTCGGGGGCCCGTACGCGGCTAGGCTCCTAAAAAGTCTCACACGTGGTATCCCCGTACTCAAGAGAAGCAGCAAAATGTATTTTGGGGTGCAATTCCACATATAACCATGGCATGTGTGAGCAATATATCATTTAGTGACAACTTTTTGTAATTTTTTTTATTTTTTTTGTCATTCTATCACTTGGGACAAAAAATTTTATATTCAATGGGGCTCAACATGCCTCTCAGCAATTTCCTTGGGGTGTCTACTTTACAAAATGGCGTCATTTGGGGGGGGGGGTTTGTACTGCTCTGCCATTTTAGCACCTCAAGAAATGAGATAGGCAGTCATAAATTAAAAGCTGTGTAAATTTCAGAAAATGTACCCTAGTTTGTAGACGCTATAACTTTTGTGCAAACCAATAAATATACGCTTATTTACTTTTTTTTAACTAAAGACATGTGGCTGAATACATTTTGGCCTAAATGTATGACTAAAATTTAGTTTATTCGATTTTTCTTATAACAAAAAGTAGAAAATATCATCTTTTTTTTTTTTCTAAATTTTCAGTCTTTTTCCGTTTATATCGCAAAAAAAAAAATCGCAGAGGCAATCAAATACCATTAAAAGAAAGCTCTATTTGTGGGAAGAAAAGGACGCAAATTTCGTTTGTGCGGACATGCAATGTTGTACCCAATTTCCAGTTAAAGCAGCGCAGTACCAAATTCTGAAAACACCTCTGGTCCTTTAGCTACAAAATGGTCCGGGGCTTAAGTGGTTAAATATCACTACCACTATTGTATTCACTTTATTTACTGTTTTCATAATATATGTAAAGTTTTGGGTGTCTTAACTCCTTCCCACTAAAACAATCTACCCATATACCGGAGCCATAGCTGCAGTCATGGCCCTGGTATACTTTGTTTTAGCTGGTCTTGCTGAAAAATGTTAAAGCAATTTGAGAGTCTAAAAAGCCACTGGGTTGCTTTTACAGCCAGTGGAAGGGGATCCTTAACCTCCCCTGCTCTCCCTTCACAGGGAGCCCGGGACTGAAGCCGGCGGTTCCCTCGGCTTACCATAGAGACGACCAAGGATCTTGGTTTGATCAGATGCTTTTAAGGGCAGAGCAGAAATCTGAGGTCTAATAAACATCTAAAACCCAAATATCTCAGTAAAGAGTACCAATCACTGTCCATGCTATCCCCTTGTGATGGTAAAGCTGATAACAAAACGTAGAGACTGTGTAAAAATAAAATAAATAAGATAAAATTCTACTGCTCGCGTGCAAAGGCGAATGCATACGTAGGTCGCTCAAGCATATGTAAACTGTGTTCGCACCACACATATGAGGTATCGCCGTGAACGTTATAGTGAGAGCAATAATACTAGAATCAGACCTTCTGTGTAACTCTGAAAAAGGTAACCTATAAAGGCTTATAAAGCATCGCCTATGGAGATTTTTAGGTACCAAAAATCTGCACCATTCCACGACCGTGCACAAATTTAAAGCGTGACATGTTGCTTATCTAGTTACTCTGTGTAACATCATCTTTTATATTTTACCAAAAAAGTGGTTATTGTGTAATTTTCTAGCAAATAAATATAGTTTTTTTACATATATGTGAGAAGTATCAGAATAGGGCCGTGTGTTGAATTGTTTAAAGCTGTAATCCAGAAGCAAACATTTGCTTTTGTAGCACCTGTACATACCTTCCAAACCCTCCTGTCACATCCATTCTGGCAGGCTAAGCTCTGGCAATTCCAGGCAGTATGCTACTAAGCCCCAACTTTACACTTTCATTGTGCGTCAATATACATGTTAGCTGCGGTGTCTTTCAGCTGTATCTTTAAAGTAACGCTAAACTGTATTTAAAAGCAAAAAATTATATTGATGTATGTATTTTTCACAAAAGTACCTTCTATTGCTCTCAGCCTTTCTCAAATCTCCCAATTCCTTTTTTTTTTTCTTGCTGTGATCCTACTTTCTGTTAAAAAGCTAAATTCATTCTCCATGGTATGTAGGCATGTTCTTTTGCTTGTGTGTGTGTGTGTGTACACACACACACACACACCCACAGAAGAGAGGTGGGGGGAGGAGAGTGGTTTGGGAACTCACCGAGGACGTTACAAGGAGGCAGAAATACACAGTAAAATAATTTTTTTTAAAACAGATTACAGGGCCATTAAAGCGGTTGTATACCCACAGAAAAAAAAAAAAAAAAACCCTGAAAGGCATAATGAGCTAGTATGCACCGCATACTAGCTCATTATGAAATACTTACCTTAGAACCAGTTCCCTGTATCGCAGCCCGGTCCACGCCGAAGGAGCTGACATTTTGCCCTCAGCGTGGCTTCCGGGTTCGTGGCTCCGGTGCTGTGAGTGGCCGGAGCCGCAATGATGTCACTCCCGCGCAAGTCTTATTCCCGGCAAGGTCGGGCAGTGTCTGCCGGGCATTCACAGCGCATGCGCCGCTGACGTCAGCGGCTGCATACAAAGTGAATATCTCCTAAACCGTACAGGTTTAGGAGATATTAATTTTACCTACAGGTAAGCAAAAAAAAAAAAATGGTATACAACCACTTTAACTACTTCCAGTCTGGGCCTTTTCTGGCACGTTTTGTTTATATGTAACAATCAATATTTTTTGCTAGAAATTTACTTAGAACCCCTAAACATTATATATTTTTTCAAAGCAGAGGCCCTAGAGAATAAATTGGTGGGTTTTGAAATTTTTAATTTCGCACAGTATTTGCGCAGCGTTTTTTCAAATGGAATTTTTGGGGAAAAAATTTGTTTTTTTAATTCTATTGCAAAAAAACACAATACATAACCCAATTTTTTTATAAAAATATAAAAAATGAGTTATGTTGAGTAAATACCAAACATGTTATGCTTTAAAATTGCGCACACCTGTGCAACAGACAAACACCGTAAATGTTACTATCCGTAGGCAGCGTTTTAAAGGTTTTTACAGGTTACAGAGGAGGTCTGGTGCTAGAATCACTGCCCATGACCTAAAGTTCAAAGTGATACCTCACATGTGTGGGACAATCGCTGTTTGCGTACGTGCGGGGCCAAAGCACGCGTTCGCCTTTGTGCGCAAGCACAAGAGGACAGGGGCACTTTAAAAAAACATTTATCTTAATTATTTATTTATACGGATGCTTTAATTTTTGTTTGGTTTTTTAAGCACTCAAAAAAATGGCGCTAATGGTTTCCAAGTAAACCGGAAGTCATGTCATGTCATCGCTTCCGGGTTACTATTCCGGCGGACATGCCAGCTGGTCGCTCGGGTCTCCCAGTGGGACGGGAGCGCGCCAGAGAGTCGTGGGAGGAGGGACGTCCGATTTACTATTACAAGAGAGCCGATCGCCGGTTCTAAGAAAACTATACTGGGGTGATGCCTGCAGCTGCAGGCATCATCCCGGTATAACCACCGAAGGTCCAGCGACATACAGATACGTCGCTGGAAGGTACGTGGTTAATTAGTGGATGGCCATGGATTATTTTTGGAGGATAAGGATGTCGTTTAGTATCTGCACAGTATCTCTTTTCTCTGGGCTTCTGGTACGGACACCTATATTTTCTCATGCATACCAGCCCTCTGGTAGACCCAGCACTTTATCAAAACATTGCTTGATCTCTGAAATGGCCACCAGAATCTTCAGTGTCGGATCTTTCCACTCTTTGCTTCAGTGGACATTGTACTGAAGGAAATATGCATAACGGCTCTACTAACCTGCCCTATTAAAAAAGATGGTGTCTGTCATGCTGATTCAGTGGCTTCAGTAAGCTCTGAATCACTGGAACATGCATTCAACTTAGGAATGCCAATTTCACTTTCTGCAGGCTTGTTCTAATGTATTGAAAGTACTAAGGCTAGGGGTAAGTGGGTAATTATTTTTTCATTATTTCAAATTTTTGTTGAAATTAACAGTTTCTCCACTCTATCTAAAAGTAGTACCTAAGAACAGGCACCACCTCTCCTGTCTATAAAAGCTCACACTGGGGGAGATTTACTAAAACTGGCACATACAGAATCTGCTGCAGCTGTGAATGTTAACCAACCAACTTCTAACTTCAGCTTGTTCAATTAAGCTTTGACAATAAAACCTAGATGCTGATTGATTACTCTGCACAACAGCACCAGGTTATGTGTGCACCAGTTTTAGTGAATCTTCCCCTCTGTGTCCCATTTGAGGTTACGTTCACTTTGCTGTTTAGGGATAATTCTTTCCTGGCCTATACTCACGCCAGCACAGGACATTATGTGCTGATGTGAGGATACTCCAGGAAAGGAGAATTACGGTAAGTATTTGATAACAATTTTCCATATTGCCCTTAGCTCCCCAGGGTGCTTTGCTGGCCAACAAGGCTGAAGATTGAAGCCTTGCCTTTTCTATGTTGATTATAATATAGACCTCCTCTGTTTCAATTATCTAATCTCTTAGCATGTTTTGTTTAGGAAAAATATGACAAGACCGTTTGAAGATCAGACATCAGTGGTAAGTTTTAGGAAAATATGTAAATGTATTGGATGTGACCTTTTTTAAATGCACTTTTGTCATTCGAACTTATCGGAATCCAAGAAAACTCTCACTAATTGGACTGTATCCAGAGAAAAGCAGTATTGTAAAGCCTGGCTGCTCACCTATAGAGCACCCACCCTTCTTATCTCCACAGTTTAGGAAGTATGTGTTTTATAGTTTACGGGAGAGTGCACAGAAAGTTATGTGCTCGCAGCATTTTTGTCAGGTTCGGCAGATATTTTCCTGTGTTAGTAGGTTTTTAACCCCTTTACACCGATGTAACAGTCCTATCACAGCTTAATCTTTGTGCTGGGAGCGTACAGTGAGCACTCTGTCAGCACACGAACATTGGCCACCCAGCACACATACAGCGGGTAAACTAAGTATTGAACACGTCACCATTTTTCTAGGTAAATATATTTTTACCACATGTCAGCAACAAACCATGCAATCCATACATACAAAGAAACCAAAACACATACCGTATATACTCGAGTATAAGCCGACCCGAATATAAGCCGAGGCACCTAATTTTACCACAAAAAACTGGGAAAACTTATTGACTCGAGTATAAGCCTAGGGTGTCCATGTGCATGCCTCACTGTGTCCATGACTAGACTGACGTTTAACATAGAAGTCTATGGAAGGGGTGCCCAGCTTTGAAAAATCGGTGCTCCCCGGCCGTAGGTCCCCCAGACAAAAAACGTTGTACACTTATATAGGAGAAATGGGACTACAATTGTGCCATGTTTCGGGTCCAGGGGACCTACGACCGGCCGATACCGGGTCCCCAAAATAACCAGAGAAATTACCATTTAACATGGGAGTCTATGGAAGGAGTGCCTGGTTTTGAAAAATCAGTGCTCCCAGGCCGTAGGTCCCCCGGACAAACTTTGCCCACTTGTAGAAGAAGAGTGAAGCTACATGTGTGCCAAGTTTGGGGTCCAGGGGACCTACGGCTGGCCGGTACCGGGTCCCCAAAATCCGGGAGATCAGGCACAAAAAGGTGACTCGAGTATAAGCCGAGGGCGGCATTTTCAGCACAAAAAAATGTGCTGAGAAACTCTGCTTATACTCGAGTATATACGGTAAGTCCAGAAATGAAGTTCTGTGTAATAAAATGGAATGACACAGGGAAAAAGTATTGAACATGCAAACTGAAATTTATTTAATACTTCGTACAAGATCCTTTGTTGGTAATGACAGCTTTAAGATGCCTCCTGTATGGAGAAACTAGTTGCATGAATTGCTCGGGTGTGATTTTGGCCCATTTTTCCATACAAACAGTCTTTAAATCTTGAAGGTTCCGTGGGCCTTTTCTATAAAGTCTGATCTTTAGTAATTTCCATCGATTTTTTTATTTTTTTTTGGATTCAAGTCAGGTGATTGGCTGGGCCATTCTAGCAGCTTTATTATCTTTTTTTGAAACCAATTGAGAGTTTTCTTGGCTTTGTATTTGGGATCATTGTCTTGCTGAAATGTCCACCCTCGTTTCATCTTCATCATGGTAGATAGCAGCAGATTTCCATTCATCCTTCCTTCAATGATGTGAAGTATTCCAGTACCATATGTTGAAAAACAGCCCCACACCGTGATGTTCCCACCTCCAAACTTGGTGTGTATTATGGCATTCGAAGAGTTAAATTTTGGTCTCATCTGACCAGATATATTCTCCCAGTATTTCACAGGCTAAATGTTGTGCAGCAAACTTTAACCACTTAACGACCGCTCACTGTATATATAAGTCGGCAGAATGGCACGGACAGGCACAATCACGTACCTGTACGTGCCTGCTTTCGTATGGGTGGGGGTCCAATCGGACCCCCCTCCGGTACAGTGAGCGGCCGGGATTGCTTCGGGAGCGATCCGTGATGAGGGGGCTGCCATTCGATTCTGGCCACCCCCTCGCGATCGCTCCCGGCGAAAAAAGCTTCCTCTGCCTGTGTCGTGTTTACACAGGCAGGAGGAAGTGATATCATCTCTCATGCGGCACTCACATATACAGAGCGCCGCATGAGAGAAGACACAGAGGTTAGTGCACATAACAGCACACTGACACCACACACATAGGCACATGATCGCCCCCCCCAGCCCCCAGTCACAGTGTCACTGATTGCAGTGACCATTTATTTACTGATCACTGAAATCAGTGACATTTGTGACTGTAAAAGTGTCAGGGCAGAGTGTTTTAGGTCCAGTGTAGCCCCCTAACCTCCCCTAATAAAGGTTTAACCCCTTGATCGCCCCCCAGGTAACCCGTTCACCGCTGTCACTAAGCAATCGTTTTTCTGATCGCTTTCTTAGTGTCGGTGATGCCGATAGGTAGCCAGTTATTTTTTTTTAGGTTCGCCGCAGGTTTTTATAGCGTCGGGTACCCCCATATATTACCTAATAAAGGTTTAGCCCCTTGATCGCCCCCCAGGTAACCCTTTCACCCCCTTTTGCCAGTGTCACTAAGCGATCGTTTTTCTGATCGCTGTTTTAGTTATGCTGGTGCCGATAGGTAGCCAGTTAATTTTTAGGTTCGCCGCAGGTTTTTATAGCGTCGGGTACCCCCATATATTATATAATAAAGGTTTTAACCCCCTAATTGCCCCTAGTTAACCCTTTCACCAGTGATCACCGTATAAGTGTTACTGGTGACACTGGTTAGCCAGTTATTTTGTTATTAAGGTTCCCCGTCAGGTTTTTATATAGCGTCAGGTACCCCCATATATTACCTAATAAAGGTTTAACCCCCTGATTGCCCCTAGTTAACCCTTTCACCAGTGATCACCATATAAGTGTTACGGGTGACGCTGGTTAGTTAGCTTTTTATAGTGTCAGGGCACCTGCCGTATATAACCCAATAAAGGTTTAACCCCCTGATCGCCCGGCGGGTGTTATCAATTAGGTTTTAGTGTCAGAGAGGGTCTGCGCCGCCCCAGGCAGCGTCAGGTTAGTGCCAGTAACGCTAACACCCACGCGTGAAGCATACACCTTCCTTAGTGGTATAGTATCTGATCAGATCTATACTAGCGTCCCCAGCAGTTTAGGGTTCCCAAAAATGCAGTGTTAGCGGGATCAGCCCAGATACCTGCTAGCACCTGCGTTTTGCCCCTCCGTCCAGCCCAGGCCACCCAAGTGCAGTATCGATCGATCACTGTCACTTACAAAACACAACACACATAACTGCAGCGTTCGCAAAGACAGGCCTGATCCCTAGTGCTGTAGGAGGTTAAAAAAAAAGAGCATATATGCCGAAGCATGGGGGCAGCAGGGGCAGAGGAGCGATTTTGCTCCTAATGCCGCGTACATACGGGTCAAAATTCCGACGGAGGCTTGCCCGTGGAAAAGTCCGACCATGTGTGTGCGGCATAACTTTTGCGGGAGGATGCCCCCATGCTTCGGCATATATAAATGGTGCATGTATGCCCATCATTAGAAGTGGGTGAATGAAGGGAGGTATTCTAATGGTGGTGGGCATACCCACCGATCAATCAGCGGACCAGATGCGGAACATGAGAAGGGGCGGGTCTATACATGTATTACCAAAGTGAGAGCAGTTCCCCATCAGGTCCGCCCCCTCGGTATGTCGGACCCGCCTACGTCATTGGCTTGAGCGGGGAACTTCCTTCACTATGTAAATTTAAATTACACAGTGAAGGAAGTTCCCCGCTCAAGCCAATGACGTAGGCGGGTCCAACATACAGAGGGGGCGGACCTGATGGGGAACTGCTCTCACTTTGGTAATACATGTATAGAACCGCCCCTTCTCATGTTCCGCATCTGGTCCGCTGAGCGGACCTGATGGGGAACTTTAGAAGGGGCGGGTCTATACATTTAAAACACTGAGAGGGAGTTCCCCATCAGGTCCGCTCAGGCACAACCAATGAAGGACAGCGCTGGACATCGGGATCGCCGCGGGACACTGGATTTCACCGCTGGAATGTTTTTTTTTTTTTTTTTAAATAAAGGACTTTTTCAAGGTGTTTGTGTGTTTTTTTAAACATTTTTTTACGCTTTCTTCGTGAAATGGTAGGGGTACAATGTACCCCTTACCAATTCACATAGGGGGGGGCCGGGATCTGGGGGTCCCCTTTGTTAAAGGGGTCTTCCAGATTCCGATAAGCCCCCCGCAGACCCCCACAACCACCGGGCAAGGGTTGTGGGGATGAGGCCCTTGTCCCCATCAACATGGGGACATCCTCCCCATGTTGAGGGCATGTGGCCTGGTACGGTTCAGGAGGGAGGGGGGGCACTCTCTCGTCCCCCCCTTTTCCCCTGCGGCCGGCCAGGTTGCGTGCTCGGATAAGGGGTCTGGTATGGATTTTTAGGGGGACTCCACGCCATTTTTTTTTTAAATTTGGGGTGGAGTTCCCCTTAAAATCCATGCCAGATCTGAAAGGCCTGGAATGGATATTTGGGGGAACCCCACGTCAATTTTTTTTTAAATTTGCGGCGGGGTTCCCCTTAATATCCATTCCAGACCTGAAGGGCCTGGTAATTGAATTCTGGGGAACCCCCACGCTTTTTTTTTTTTTTTTTTTTTTTTTTTTTTTTATCAATGACTTTTGTATGTATTGCCGGGAGCCGACAATTCATTAATAGCCGCGAATGAGTTTTAAATGACTTTTTTTCTTTCAAAAATGACATTTTTTGCAGGGACAGTTCTAAGCACGGGAAACATGCGCCACTTCACATGCATATCATACACCCCCCCCCCAGGTACGAAATTTAAAGGAATATTTCACTTTTATTTTTTCATTTTAAGCATTATTAAAATCACTGCTCCCGAAAAAACGGCCGTTTTTAAAACTTATTTTTGCATTGATACATGTCCCCTGGGGCAGGACCCGGGTCTCCAAACACTTTTTAGGACAATAACTTGCATATAAGCCTTTATAATTAGCACTTTAGATTTCTCCCATAGATTTTTCGAATTTGCCGCGAACACCCCAATTTGTTCGCTGTTCGGCGAACAGGCAATGTTCGAGCCGAACATGAGTTCGACTCGAACTCGAAGCTCATCCCTACTAGTCAACCAACATTAGAATTCTTCTATAGCCTATGGGCCGAGCATTTGACCGGAAATGTACGATTGCAGCGTCATACAGTTTATCTGCTCCGTAGAATCTTCTTAGAACTTTCAACAGACACCATAAGCCTTCAATGACAGATTCAACGTTTGTATGTTTTTCGATGCTTCGTTGAATCTTCGTCGTTCATGTCGAATTGTCAAGTTAGTTCTAGCTATTTTACTGCTCCTCCTCTTTGGTTACAATCAGCCAATAACATTCATCATCATCATTTTTTTTATTTTACTTCCCCCACCCAATTCCAGCAGTGATCTTTTCTCTCTATAATGTCGAATCTTTTCTCTCTATAATGTCGAATCTTTTCTCTCTATAATGTCGAATCTTTTCTCTCTATAATGTCGAATCTTTTCTCTCTATAATGTCAAATCTTTTCTCTCTATAATGTCAAATCTTTTCTCTCTATAATGTCAAATCTTTTCTCTCTATAATGTCAAATCTTTTCTCTCTATAATGTCAAATCTTTTCTCTCTATGTAGAATAATCTTGGACTAATAGAGTTAAGGTTAGGCACATTCGACCACAGGTTCGATAGACACAGATTGTTATTGTCAGCGTCACGTCGAATCTCCTATCTATATCGAACTGTTGTTGCAACGAAAACGAAAATTAAGCATTTGTTTATGTCGGATCTTTCGGTTTTCGGATTCTGCATTTTCGTTTTCGTTTGTTAAAACGATAAGGAAAATACCTGAAATTCGGACGAAAATGCATTCGGATGAAAACGAATGCACATGTCTAATAGGTAGTGAGGAGTGAAATCAAAAATTTGTGCCCTTAGAAATCCTTAAGGCTGTGCTTGGTTTTCGGGGTCCCGTACGTGGCTAGGCTCCTAAAAAGTCCCACACATGTGGTATCTCCGTACTCAGGAGAAGCAGCAAAATGTATTTTGGGGTGCAATTCCACATATAACCATGGCATGTGTGAGCAATATATCATTTAGTGACAACTTTTTGTCTTTTTTTTTTTTTTTCTTTTTTAGTCATTATTCAATCACTTGGGACAAAAAAAAAAAAATATTCAATGGGCTCAACATGCCTCTCAGCAATTTCCTTGGGGTGTCTACTTTCCAAAATGGGGTCATTTGGGGGGGTTTTGTACTGCCCTGCCATTTTAGCACCTCAAGAAATGAGATAGGCAGTCATAAATTAAAAGCTGTGTAAATTCCAGAAAATGTACCCTAGTTTGTAGACGCTATAACTTTTGCGCAAACCAATAAATATACGCTTATTGACATTTTTTTTACTAAAGACACGTGGCTGAATACATTTTGGCCTAAATGTATGACTAAAATTTAGTTTATTCGATTTTTCTTATAACAAAAATTTTCAGTTTTTTCCATTTATATCGCAAAAAATAATAATTGCAGAGGCAAACAAATACCATTAAAAGAAAGCTCTATTTGTGGGATGAAAAGGACGCAAATTCCGTTTGGGTACAACATTGTATGTCCGCACAATTTCCAGTTAAAGCAGCGCAGTGCCAAATTGTGAAATCACCTCTGGTCATTATGGTCCGTATTGGTCCGGGGCTTATGTGGTTAAACGAGCTTCAACATTTTTTTTTCTTCACCAATGGAGTCTTGCGTGGTGAGCATGCATACAGGCCATGGCGGTTGAGTGCATTACTTTGAAACAATTGTACCTGCTAAATCCAGGTCTTTCTGAAGCTCTTCTGATTCTTTTCACTTATCTGTCAGAAATCTTGCGTGGAGAACCTGGTTGTGTATGGTGAAATTATGTTCTTTCCACTTGGGGATTGCTCACTGGAACATTCTGTAACCAATGCCATCAGTATGTTTTGCAACAATAAGGCCCCTTTCACACTGAGGCGTTTTTCAGGCGTTTTAGCGATAAAAATAGTGCTGTAAAAACGCCTGAAATTATCCTGCCCCAGCATTCTCAATGTGAAAGCCCTGAGGGCTTTCACACTGAGGCATTGTGCTGGCTGTGCGTTGGAAAAAATCCTGCAAACAGCTTTTTTGGAGCATCTTTGGGGCGCATAAAATAGCGCTGTAAAAACGCCTATCCCCATTGAAATGAATGAGTACCGCGGCAAAAACGCATAGGCGTAATGAGACACCTTTTTATAGGCCATCAGTTGACTAAACCAGCTGATATTAATTTGAACTGACAAGGGGTGGGATTTATTTCTAATTACTGATAGATTTTTGCTGGTGTCCTGGATTTCTGTGACTTTGCACCTCCCTTTCTTTGTGTTCAATACTTTTTCCCTGTGTCATTCCATTTTATTACACATAACTTAATTTCTGAACTATTTGTTTTCGTTTCTTTGTATGTATGGATTGCATGGGTTGTTCATGTTACCGATATGTGGTGAAAATTTCATGTCAGTAGCACCTTTTAGAAATATTTTTATCTAGAAAAATAGTGACGTGTTCAGTTTATTTTACACTCTGTGTGGCGTGTAGGCATTAAAGCGCACCCTTTTGCTGCCACACGTGTTAAGGGGTTAAAAATTAGTTTGCCACTTGGTTGGTCTCACCTCTGTTCTGCACACATTCACAGGTAATACTCATACCCAGTATACATATACTGTCCAAAGTAAGGCCAGCTAACGCTCTACTGTAAATATTGGGAAATGTTCGAGTGAACTTTAGTGCAAAGTGACCCCAGGGCAATAAAGCAGGTAAATTCAGTCACCTCTTCAGTCTTTTCTTTTCTTCTTCTTTTTTTTTATCACATAGCCTACTGGTTGCTAATTGCCCTTCATAACATTTTAATAGCAGTTAGATTGCAGCGGGTAGCTTGGGTGACCAAGAAAGACTGAATTTTTTTTTTTCCTCTCTGATAATTAAGTAATTTTGTTCTTCTGCTATTGTGTATGCATTAGGAATTTTTCTCGAAGAAATCGGACTGCTCACTGTTTGTGTTTGGTTCCCATAACAAGAAACGCCCTAACAACCTGATCTTTGGTGAGGTTATATATTGTTCTCCCAGTATTTGTTTTTTATTTGAAAGTGATTTATTTCGTTGTGTGGTATATTTACTTTAAAAGTATCAAAAGAGATTATGTTCAGGTAATACAGGAATAATGCAGGGTTACAGCTGTAGAACATCTATCCATAATTGTGTATGCTGTTTACATAAGTAAGATACAAGGGTGTATGGAGTCAATAAAAAGATGTATGAATGAGTACAAACAAAAAGCAAAAGGTGAAAATGAAAAGCCTGTTATGTAAATCAAACCATTCCTAAAATCTGTTTCCGATTTTCCATCTCTTATTTTCAAGTAAAACTGTTGGCGCTGTGACAGTAACTGAAGTAAAATCTTCATAAAAAAAATAATATAGCGTATAAAATTGCCACAGAAACCATTTTGTAATTTTATTGCTCCTAAAAATTATCTTCGCATTTCAATCTGAAACCGCTGTAGTTTAAGCATTTGACCTCCAGAAGGTTTTGCCCCCTTGATGACCAGGGTATTTTTTGCAATTCAGCACTGTGCTTCTTTAAGGCCCCTTTCACACTGGGGCGGAGGTGCCGTGGCGGTAAAGCGCTGCTATTCTTAGCGGCACTTTACCGTCGGATTTGCGGCGGTATTCGGACGCTAGCGGTGCGGTTTTACCCCCCCAGTGGTCGAAAAGGGGTTAATACCGCCGGCAATGCGCCTCTGCAGAGGCGCATTCCCGGCGGTATAGCCGCGGTGTCCCATTGCTTTCAATGGGCAGAAGCGGTGAAGGAGCGGTATACACACTGCTCCTTCACCGCTCCAAAGATGTGGCTAGCAGGACTTTTGGACCGGTCCTCCTAGTGCACCGCTCCAGTGTGAAAGCAGCCACTGTTTCAGGTCGGTTTGTAGGCACTATTTTTAGCGCAATAGCGCCTGCAAACCGCCCCAGTGTGAAAGAGGTCGAACTGGCAATTGCATGAAATACAAATTAAATTTATTTATTTTTTTCCACTCAAATTAGAGCTTTCTTTTGGTGGTATTTGAACACCACTTCTTTTTTTTTTTTTTTTTTTTTATGTGTGTGTATATGTATGTGTGTATGTATGTATATGTATATATATATATATATATGTGTGTGTGTGTGTGTGTGTGTGTATATATATATATCCGAAAAAAATTATTACAATTACAAATGAATACAGAAAATTAAAAAACAAAACAATAGTTTATACTTTCTGTTAAATAAAATAACGTTTCTTCATAAATTTAGTCCAAAATGTATTTTGCTATGTCCTTTGTAAAAACCAAACTGCATTTTTTGGGGACATTAACATAGTTCTGATCAAGATACTGATCGTACAGATACTATACTGGTAATTTCGGTGATCAGCGATTTTATAGTGATAGTGTGGCGGGAAATCTAGCACTAACTGACACTGGCTGGGAGGGAGACTAACTGACGTCACTAGTGGCATTAATACAGTGATCAGTGATAATTCTGTACTAATGGCACTGGCTGCGAAAGGCTTAACATCTAAGGGAAATCAAGGGGTTAAATGTGTGCCTAACAAGTGTAATGTGTGCTGCTTTTACTAACAGATCTGTTTTTGCTTTTTCTCCCTGAAATCAGAGTTGATTCCAGGTAGAAGAAACTGTCTGTGCACAGAATTGTGTTTTTGTGAACGTAGAACTCTGCTGTGATTGATCACAGCCAGTTAACAGATTTCAGCCAAAATCGATGTGTCCAATCACAGCAGGGGGCGCTCGTGTGTGCGCTGTCAAACCAGAAAGTACACCACGATGTACGAGTGCATTGCCATGCCTGCCTTTGCCACCCACTCACAGTACATCTACTGTAAGTGGGTCAGCAAGAGGTTAAAGCAGTCCAAAAATTGAATGCAGCCTCTTGATGTTTTGGTGTACAGAACACCCTAAAAATATCCTTTCCTGCTTGTCTGATTAACTCACTGATTTTCTCAAACGTCAGCAATAAGATACAAGTGAAATTTTAGGCATCTTCTGCAGTAAGGATTTCATGTTTGGTGAGATTCTGCCTAAGGGGGGATATTGCTTCTATAAGGATTCAGACTCACTTTTCCCATTAGAACACGGAAAGCGCACCAAGTTAAAGGTTTCAGAACAGAAAGTGTTTTGTATCTGCAATCCTTGCAATGTTCATTAATCAGTTCGGGGAGGGAGGGGGATTGTGTGTTTCTTTTTTTTGTACCCCCCCCCCAACAAAAAGTGGAGTTACACTTTAAACTCTGCTGACTTTGTTTGTCAGTACTTTACCAGCTGCATGTCCTCATAAGCTATGGCTTTATGACTTGGTGATGGTTTGTGCCATACTCTTCCCTTTTTTTTGTATATAGATGACAAGCTATTTACTAAAAGCTGCTATCATTGTTGGTCTACTCTGTCCTTGTCTGCATTTTTTTTTTTTTTTATATTAAACGTTTTTTATTAAACTGTACACATGAAGCATGTCATAACAGGGTATATGGCAATAACAGTAATAAGGCTTAACTACAAGTACCAATACATCTACATTCACAGATCAGACAGAGACAGGGCTGGAATACTGTCTATGGTAGAATATCTTGAGGGCTACATATGTCAGGGTCAGCCCATACAAGTTTCAGATACCGAAAGCCACCTGTCCCAGATTTTGTTATATTTGCCTGGGCATCCTCTATTAAGATATATAATTTTCTTATAAGGCAAAGCGGCATTCACATCCGCTTTCCACTCAGAGAAACTAGGGGGTGTGGGCCTCATCCAGTGTCTAGCTATAATCTTCTTAGCTGAAAAAAGTGTTTCGTGTATGAACATTTTAGTGAATTTATCCGGTTCAGCACCGGGGAAAATACCCAGCAGGCATAATTTTGGGTCAAGGGTCAGGGGGGACCCCATATCATCATGAAGGAAATCTACTATTTGTTTCCACAAGTTCTGAAGTCGAGGACACGCCCAAATCAAGTGAAAGAACGTGCCGGTGTCTTGCTTACACATCGTACACTCCGTACTCGCCCCGGGCTTGAAACGAGCCATTCGGAGAGGAGTAAGGTAGGCACGATGTAAAATGTACAGTTGGGACAATCTATCCGACAGTCTGGGCGAAACGGCCTTGCAAGCATCAAGTGCCTCACCCCACTCCTCATCCTCCATCGATCCCACATCCCTCTCCCACCTTGGTTTGAGACTGTATGCTAAGGTAGTAGCAGACGGAGTGAGGAGCATATTGTAGAAGTCAGAGATCAACCTGCGAGGGTCTGAGCCCTTGATCACTGCCATCAGGGCGTTGGGGGTGGGCTGTGGGATGGAGGAGGGGAACTGAGCTCGCACAGCATGACGGAGTTGTAGGAATCTGTAGTGCATGGATCTAGGAAGTGCATATCGCTCCTGAAGATTGTCAAAATTCCTAAGGGTCCCGTCAACTAGTATGTGGTGCAAATATAGAATCCCCCTCCTACTCCACACCTCCGTGTCAGGAATCAGGCGCAGTTCAGGGAGACTCTTATTGTGCCAGATAGGGGTGAAATCGTTAATAGGTGGGATCTTGACCTGTCTAGAAGCGATGTCCCAGATTCGTCTGTATTGATATAATAGCGACTTACGGTCGCCGTCTGATTCACTGCCACTCCGCCCCACGGCAATTGCCATCAGGGGGTCAGAGGTGCACCGAACCCACGACGGACATAGTAGGGTAAGAAATCGGAGTCTGTCAGTTTTATCTATATGGTATAGCTGCGACAGCTGGGCCGCCAGGTAGTATGAGTCCAGGTTCGGGAGGGCCAACCCCCCCAGGTCCGTAGGGTTTTTAAGTGTCCTCCAAGCCAGTTTATGTCTATTTCCACCCCACACAAATGACTTGAGGAGGGATTCTAGTTGTTTAAAGTATTTCAGGGGTATAAAAATAGGTGAGTGCCAGAACATATAAAGCATTTTAGGTAAGAGAATCATTTTTACAATATTCACCCGGCCCCAGATGCCCAAAGGCAATCTGGCCCATATCTGAATTTTGGACTTCAGTAAACTAAACCGGGGTTCTATATTTAGGGCGATATAGTCGGCTGGAGATCTGGAGACAGAGATTCCCAAGTACTTAATCTGGCTGACCCGCTGCATTCGGAGATGGTCTTGTTGGACAAATGGGGGGAAACTGTCAATGGGCAAAATTTGTGACTTATCCCAATTTATTTTGAGGCCAGAAAAAGACCCGAATCGCTCTATGATCTGTAGCGCAGTAAGTAGGGAGATATCTGAGTCTGCTAGGTAGAGTAACGTGTCATCCGCGTATAGACTAATTTTTTCTATTAGGGATCCTGAGCTAAGTCCACGTATCCTGGGGTCATTCCTAATGGAGATTGCCAAAGGTTCGGCTGCTAGAGCATAGAGCAAGGGGGACAGAGGGCACCCCTGTCTAGTGCCCCTGGTCAGGTCAAATGGGGTAGACGTCCAACCATTGGCAACGACCTTGCCCCTAGGGGCTTGGTATAGGATCTGGACCCATTTAATGAAACCCGGACCAAAACTGAATCCCCGCAAGCAGCTCCACAAGTACCTCCACTCCACTGAGTCGAAGGCCTTGGCCGTGTCCAAGGCCACCACCACCCGAGAGCCAACCTCCGAGTGTATTGCCTGCAGATTGATATAGAGTCTCCTCAGGTTAAACGAAGTATTGCGACCCGGCATAAAGCCAGCCTGGTCTGTATGAACAAGACTCAGAATTACCTTGTTCAAGCGTAAAGCCAGGATTTTTGCGAGGATCTTTACATCAACCTGCAGGAGAGATATAGGCCTATACGACTCTGGCAAACCCAGGTCTTTGCCTGGTTTAGGTATGAGGACTATAATAGCCTCTCTCATAGAGGGGGGGAGAACGGTGGTCTCAAAGAGGTAGTTATATAGGGCGAGGAGTCTAGGGACAAGTATTTCACTATATTGTGTATAGAATTCAATAGGCAGACCGTCGGAACCTGGGGCCCTAGAGCTGTGGAAGCCAGCAATTGCCGCCAGCACTTCATCTGAGGTAAGGGGGGCCTCTAGATTGGTCATCTGCTCATCTGTCAGTTTTGGGAATTCAATTCCTGCAAGTAATTCCGTCAGCTGGTCGTCTGTGCCGACCGTCTGGGATGTGTATAGCTGACTAAAAAAATCTCGAAATCGGTCCGACACCATTCGCGGGTCAGAAATCATGCTGCCGTCTGCATCAGTGAGTGTAATAACAGTTGGGGGCCTATCCTCCCGATGAACCATGTAAGCCAGTAGTTTGCCCGCTTTTTCCCCCTGCTCAAAGAACTTCTGCCTAGCAAAAAATAGTTTACGTCTGGCAGCCTCATATTGAATCTGGTCTACCACCCTGGATTGAAGTTTAAGAAGGTCGGCATGTACTGGAGAAGGGTCATCTACAAAGGACCTCTCCGTGGCCGACAAAACAGACAGGGCTCTGTCCAATGCATCCGCCGAAGCAGCCTTAAATCTATTAATGCGGGTGGATAGGACCATACGGGCACGTAATTTAAAGGATTCCCAGACCATATCCGGAGGGGCAGACGTGTCGTTATCCTCAAAGAAGTCGGTCCAAGCACAGGTAAGTTCATCATCCTCTGACAACAGAGACAGCCAAAATGGGTTCAACCTCCAAGAAAGCGGAGGTTTATCCAGTGGCAATGATAAAGTGACCCAGTACGGACTATGATCCGATAGTAGCCTAGGGGAGAACCCCGCTTCTAATAAGCGGGGTGCTAGTGCAGCGGATACAAAAATCAAGTCAATACGGGACATGGTTTTATGGGAGGCTGAAAAGCATGAATAAGCTCTGGCCTGGGGGAACTTATACCGCCAGGTGTCAATGAGACCAAAAGCAGAGATGAGTCTGGACAGCCTGGAGCTCGTCTGGGCATTGGCACACGGCGGTGCTGGCTGAGGCCTGTCAAGGCCAGGATTCATGGTAGCGTTGAAGTCCCCCAGCCAGATCGCCTGTGTCGAAGGATGGCAAGACATAAACAACAGACCCTCAGAAATAACGACAGAACTAAATGGTGGAGGTATATATATTGCGAGAATCAGGAGCGGCTCACCATATATTTTGACTGAGAGGAATACGTAGCGGCCCTGTGGGTCCGTGAGTACAGCACCTAACTCAAAGTGGACCGTCTTGGCGACCAACACCGAAACCCCGCGAGCCTGGGTAGAGTGGGTCGAATGGTATGCCCATCCCACCCAGGGCCGACGGAGCGCCATCTGAAGCCGCCCATCCACATGCGTCTCCACCAACACTACTATATCAGCTCTCTGTTTCTTGAGAAGTGCGAATACTGCAGATCTCTTTATCTTATCTCCCAGACCCCGGACATTCCAGGTAAGAAATTTTAGTGTGGCCATTCGAGGAGATGTGGGATTAGCTTTGCACCAGGGGGAGTCCAGCCCCTCCACCCCAAGCACCCAGTATATAACATATCCAACCCGTCAAGCTGTATATATATTGCGGTACATTGTAAATACAAAATTTGAAGGAGTCTCATCCGGTAAAAAATTAAGGACTTCAAAAATATACATGTATTGCCGTATAGAAAATTGAACCAACCGAAACCCACCCCCCACCCCACCCTGCACCCACCCCAACTGGTGCGGGTATGACCCATAACAAAACTCAGAAGAACAACTAGATAAGTGTCGGAGTAATCAAAGAGGCCCACGGATGTTGAAGGCGTATAAGAAGCCTGGGGCCATGACTCCAGGGGAGTCACTAGCCAAAAACAGATGGCTAACCACAACCGTCCCCACACTCGGGGGAGGGCTGTCCAAAAATGTAGTCCCCCCTGGATCTTACCGACACAGTTTTCATCCTCGTTGCTGTGGGGGCGACTAATCGCTGCAAAGAATAGTCAAAAACAAAACGTAGGACCATAGATGCTCCAAGTATGTGTCCCTGTCATTAGTAGGAAAAAGGACTGTAAACCAGCAGGCAGGATAATGCATGGGGCCAGTTCGCCAGATAATGGGAAAAGTGCTTCTAGAGGGGGAAACAAAAAGACGGGGGGGGGGGATGGGGCCGGCAGTCTAAAGGGGTCTTAGGCAAGATATCCGTGTAGGGGGCAGTATAGAGGGGGGGGGACAGGGGAGACGGCACATACCGAGCAATCCAGGCAGAGGAGTCATCACAAGGGTTGCCGTGCAGACCGATTGCAGGAATCAGGATACATGGTGAGGGATCACTTATTCATCCGCGCGTCTGGAGCGATCCGGGCGCTCAAGCCAGGCGATAACATCAGCTAGATCCTCAAAGAAAACCACTCGGCCGTCCCTTTCCACCCTGAGACGCGCCGGGAATAACATAGAATATTTGAGATGTTTGATCCTGAGCCTCTTCTTGGCCTCCATGAAACCCTGGCGGCGACGCTGCACGTCCGCGGAGAAGTCTGGGAAGATTGCTATCCTGGAGTTGCCCAGCTCAATGTTGCCCTTCTCTCTAGCCATTCTTAACACCGCATCCCGGTCTTTAAAGTTCAAAAACTTGGCGATAATCGTGCGGGGGGGAGCCCCCTGCGGAGGGGCTTTAGCCGGCATGCGGTGTGCTCTCTCCACTGTAAGGATTGGAGAGAAGGCGTCACGGCCATAAGTGGTAATGAGGAGCTGCTCCAGGAAAGAGGTAGGGTCCCCCCCCTCCGTTCCCTCCGGTATTCCTATGAAGCGGAGATTACACCTCCGAATCCTATTCTCCATCTCATCTTGCTTCTGTACAAGCTGGGAGATCTGGAGTTGCATACGGTCGGCGCCCGTCCGGAGCGGGGGTATGGCGTCCTCCACCTCACTAACACGAGTCTCAGTCTCCTTAACCCTCTCCCGCAATTTCTGGACATCCTGCCTCATACGGGAGATATCTACCTTAACCTCCTCGATTTGAGAGGTGAGTGAGGTGCGGCAATAGGTGATGGCTTCCAGGAGCTTTTCTGTATCTCTGCCTGGTGCGGCCTGGTCAGACCACGCGGCGCCGCCATCTTCCCCCAGAGTGTCTTTGTCTTGGCGGCGATATTGATCAAGTTTAGCGATGGCTGCGCTTTGCCCTTTCGGCGGAGACATGGCAGGATGTGTTCCAGCACTAACCTCCGGCTGCTGGGGTCTGTAGGAATGCTTTAGGGTAGCAGGATCAGCGGTTTAGCAGGATTAATGCTCGGAGCTCTTTTCACACGCGTCCTACTCCATTCCCTGTCAGGCCACGCCCCCCCTTGTCTGCATTTTAAAGCAGAATTAAACTCTCCTATCTTTTACAGTCAAGGAATCTGCCATCTTGGCCTTTGTTTGATCTCCAGATTCTATGGTACTGCACATGCAATCACTATGACGCCAGCCATTTGATGGCTTCACAATTCTGTTGAAGGCTGACACAAGCACACTAGTAACTGTAACCATTATAATTCATGGTGTGCCTTAAATGTATGTTGGTGGGTTTAGTTCCAATTTTTTGAAAATACAAATTTTGACTCATCTCTGCTGTCAGCAGCAAGAATGAGTCATCGGTTGTTAAGGAGCCAGCACCCGTAAGCGTCCCAACAACGATAAGTCATCCCTTTTGTCAGCAGGGAATTTCCATCAACATAAAAAAAAGTGGAATGCGGGTTCGCCCCCCTTAATCCATACCAGGTCCTTTGGGTCTGGTATTGATTTTGAACAGGATCCATGCCACAAAAAATGTGTTGGTTCCCCCTCAAATAATATAAATAGGCCTTCGATCTGGTTTGAATTTTAAGGGGAACCCCATGAGGACAAGGGCCCTTTCCCCACAACCCTGGTCCAGTGATTGTGGGGGTATGGGAGGTTGCTTATCAGGATCTGTAAACCCCCTTTAACAAGGTATAGCCCCCAGATTCAGAAGTCAATGTTGTTTGAGAAAGGGAAGTTCTATTTTAATGTTTTACCACCTGATGGCGTGTTAATTTTTTTTTTTTTCTTGGTAAACACTTTTCAAATGTAAAGTGGAAAGCTCTGCATCTGTTTGTATAAAATTAGTTTATCATTTTTCCTGTGTGACTCACTTTTTCTTTGCTTACTAGGTCGCATGTATGATTTCCATGTGCTGGATATGGTTGAGCTAGGAATGGAAAAATATGTGTCCTTAAAGGAGTTCAAGGTACTGTACATTGATTTATGGTGTATGAAAAAATTATATAGATAGAGAGATTATATATATATCTATCTATCTGTGCAAAAGTTTTAGGAAGGTGTAAAAAAAAATCCTGTAAATTGAGAATGTTTTCAGAAATGGAAGTATTAATAGTTTATTTTTATCAATTAACAAAAAGTAAAAGTAAATGGACTAAGAGAAATCCAAATCAAATCAGTATTTGGTGTGACCACGCTTTGCCTTCAAAACAGCATCAATTCTTCTAGGTACATTTGCACACAGTTTTTTTAAGAAACTCTGCAGGTAGGTTGTTCCAAACACCTTGGAGGAGTAACCTCACATTCCTGTGTAGGCTGTCTCTTCATGTAATCCCACACAGACTCCATGATGTTGAGATCAGGGTTCTGTGGGGACAAAATTATCACTTCCGGGACTTCTTGTTTTTTATGCTGAAGATAATTTTTAATGATATTGGCTGTATGTTTGGGGTGGTTGTTCTGCTGCGGAATATTATACGCCCCCGTGATAGTATGGCATGATGGATAAGTATCTGCCTGTATTTCATAGCATTGATTCTGACAAAATCTCCAACTACATTTGCAGAAATGCAGCCCCAACCTTGCAAAGAACCACAACTTTCCTTCAGTGTGTCCTGTAGGCACTCATTATTGTACCATTCTCCAGCCCTTCAGTGAACAAACTGCCTTCTGCTACAACCAAATATTTCAAACTTTAATTCATCAGTCCAGATCACACGCTGCCGATTTTCTGTGCGCCAGTTTTTATGTTTTCGTGCATAGTTAAGTCGCTTAGCCTTGTTTCCACATTGGAGATATGGCTTTTGGCCTCAATTCTTCCTTGAAAACCACTTCTGGTCAGACTTCTCCAGACAGTAGATGAGTGTACCTGGGTCCCTCTGGTTTCTACCAGTTCTGTGCTGACAGCACTGCTGGACATTTTCCGAAGTCGAAGGGAAGTAAGCATGGTGTCTTTCATCTGCTGCATTAAGGTTCCTTGGCCGACCACTGCATCTATGGTCCTCAACGTTGCCCTTTTCTTTGTGCTTCAAAGGAGCTTGAACAGCACATCTTGAAACCCCAAGCTGCTTTGAAATCTTTGATTTGAAGAGATGGAATCTATTCCCTGCTTTGCAGAGACACAAATTCCATCCCCTTCATCCTGTCAGACCAGCGATCTGCCTTGTTTACATAGGCAGATTGTAGTTCTGTCTAATGATCGGCAGGTATCGGAGGACATCGGGTGCTGTGCACCCGCTGATTGGCTTCCGCTGTGTGTAATCGCAGCAGAAGCTAGCCGCCAGTAGCGTGCATGAGCGCCCCCTACCCGGAAGAGTTAGATCACATATGTATACGTGATCTGGCGCACAGAAAACTGCTATAGGGTGGACCTTAAGCCCTGGTTCACATTGGTGCATTTTGATATGCGATTTGACATGCCGGCAATGATACAGCGTCCTAATCGGTGCGACGCTGCACCGATTTCAAAAAGTTGTTTCTGTACTACTTTTTGCGATTTCGGCCCCTGATTTACATTGACATCTGTGCAGAAACTGCACAGATGTCTCTGTAATCGCGTCCGAAATCGGGACTGATAAGCGGGAATGAAATCGTGCGATATCTGCTGAACTCGCATGGCTTCATTCCCGCAGCCCAGTGTAAACCTGGGCTAAGTGGTTAAAAACAACTCTGTCATGTAGGGGGAAGTTGCTGTCGGACATAAGTGTGCCTGCACAGCCCCTTACATTTTCCTGGTTCTGTAGAAGCTTGAGAGACAGAAGAACAGGACCTGTTTTCTAGGAATGCTCAATACACATTCTGAACATGCTAAAATCCTTTTACGGGTATTGTTTTAACTGGCAATAAAATGCTCCCGTTTAATTTATGCAATATAATGAAAGATTTTAATTCATTATTCTTCCATTCTGATAACCTATGAACTCTGGGGTAACCCACAACTCTTAGACTAAATCTAGCGTCCATGGGCTAAAGCAACAAGTAGGGTTCAAGCATGTGGATGCTTTCGTGCTTACACAGCCAGAATTCAGCATATTTTTGCACACAGGAATCACAAGTGTCCGCATACGGCTGTGGCTAGCAGCCTATACAAATCAGTGACAAGCTGACGGAGCGTGGCTACACATCTGAGTGGTTACACACATACATACAGTTTTAGAATAGGGGCCTTGGATGCAATGAGATTGCACGCCAAGACCTGTGGACTCCCAGGCTTGAAAATTCTAAATTCTGGTGTACACCCAAATCCATCCATGTGTCTGAGCCCTTGCGCTCAACATATCAGATTCTGGTGCAACATAAATGTGCATAATCATTTGGATAACCGCTTCCAACATTTCTCTATGATATTTTTGTGTTTTATTCTCATAGTAAGATTTTGATGCCCATTATGTACAAAACAAAATGACAACGTACTGGAAATGTTGGATTGAGAGGTTTTTAATTGTTGTAACAATATTGTAAAAATGAAAGCAAAATGACACTTTGATATTTAGGCGTAACAGTAAGGATGTAGGATATGCTGAAGGTATGGGCTTTTGTCCAACATAGTGAAAAAAAAAAGCCTGAATCTCGTTGCACGTGTTAAAAATAAAAACCTATTTCTCTTTTCGTCCATGGACGGACACAGCTCCTTAATTCTTGACAGTTGGGTTATGTTCCTGTTCATAGGAGAGGACTAGGCAGAACTTGTTTAGTTATCTTAAAACATGTAATTTTAACAGAGTTGTACAGCCCCGCCCAGGGGGCGTTCCCTCCGTACATAACCCTCCTACCTGCAGTCAGCAGCCAGAGTCCTGAAGAAGTTTTTATTTTATTTTATCTCATTTTATTTTTAAGATCTTCTATCAACTGCCGGCTGGGCATGACAGGCAGGATATTATAGATCCTTGTAGTTCCCCCAGTCCGACCATCGAGCGTGTTAAATGGGCGTCGGGTCTGTCACGACATACCCCATGACTCCAGGTGTGGCCGTGAGCTTCTGCTCCAGGGTCCACATATGACTGGGCTGCTTGCTGTCTCACTCACAGTGGACTGGGCCGACAGCTACTCCGTACCGCTCGGTTGTAGGCCTGTCAGGAACGCACCAGCAGGTCCTCGTTTGGACGGGCAAGTACAGTTCCCCCTGCCTCGGTGGGTGTGAACAGCTGGGCATTCCTGGGAAAGGGGGTTCTCCTGTCCTCCCCTTCCCTGGTTTCTGTCACCTTTATCCCTTCTGCCCCAGCGGGGCTGGCTGCGACCGGGGCGTACCTGTGGGGGGGGGGGCCTCCGCTTCGGGTCCCGATGGGGGTCCGTGTGGTGTCGTAGCTCGTTCTACTCCGGGGAAGCCCATGCCTGGCCTTCTCGTCCACATCGCGGTGTTTGGGCGCCATTTTGACAACGCTGGCGCCATTTTCAAGGTGTTTTCTTTTGCATTGCTTTTTCCCATTGGCGGCCATCTTGCCGTGGCCACGCTCTGGCACAGTTGCTATTGCGGGCGGCCATTTTCTTGTGGTCATGCCCTTTCCTGAGGCGTCCGGCAGCCATCTTTGGCGCAGTGTGGGCCTATAGTGCTGGCTCCTGGATGACAAGCACGATTCTCCTCACAACTTCCCTCACTGTTTCCACACACACTGCTTATAGAGCAGCATGGATATTACAGTGATGCACAGTCTTTGTATAGAGGCGGGCAATGACACTGAGCGGTCTCATTCTGGGCAGGTGTGACCCCCCCGGTCGGTGCAGCATGGAGGGGGGGGACTTTGGTCATTAGTTTGACTCAGGGCTTGACAAATTTGCTTGGAATCTAGGAGCCAGCTAAAAAAGTTAGGAGCCAGGAACGCGCCCCTGTCCCGCCGAGCTTGCGCGCAGAAGCGAACGCATACGTGAGTAGCGCCCGCATATGAAAGCGGTGTTCAAACCACACGTGAGGTATCGCCGCGATCGGTAGAGCGAGAGCAATAATTCTAGCCCTAGACCTCCTCTGTAACTCAAAACATGCAACCTGTAGAATTTTTTAAACGTCGCCTATGGAGATTTTAAAGGGTAAAAGTTAGTCGCCATTCCACGAGCGGATGCAATTTTTAAGCGTGACATGTTTGGTATCAATTTACTCAGCGTAACATTATCTTTCACAGTATAAAAAAAAAAAACTGGGCTAACTTTACTGTTGTCTTATTTTTTCCCAAAAAAGGCGCTTGTAAAGACCGCTGCGCAAATACGGTGTGACAGAAAGTATTGCAACGACCGCCATTTTATTCTCTAGGGTGTTAGAATAAAAAATATATATAATGTTTGGGGGTTCTAATTAGAGGGAAGGAGATGGCAGGGAAAACAGACAGGGAAACTCCATTAGCATTGCTGGTTGCAATACCAACGGCCACCACAAGATGGCGCTAGACCACAGAAGGAAGCATAGGCCTGCAGAAGGCCGCAAAGCCGCGGCCTCAATTACTGGCCGGCGCGGCCCGACGCGATCCCGCGGAGGGGGGGCACGGAGACACAGGATACCCCAGCTGTGCTGCCCCAGGCGCCAGGTCGCTAATTCTAGTCGCAATGGCGACCTGGCGCCCGGGGTTTGTCGAGCCCTGGTTTGACTAGTCCTGAGACCTTTCTGTGTGACATGGAGGCAGTATCTGAGAGGCAACAGCCTGTGCCCCCCCTTGCATCTGTGGCTTCCCGCCGTTTCCTGAGGGATGCTCTGACTCTGACAGGACCACTGTTCTGAGGGTCAGAGGTTGTTTTTTGTGTGCAGCTTGGTGCTTGCTTCGGCAGCACTTATTCTCAGATTGGATTCAGAGAGGATTAAGCGCCCTCAGCGCCATAGTTTAAACATACACAATTATGTTTATAGTGTCTGCGTGGGTTTCCTCCGGGTGCTCCGGTTTCCTCCCACGCTCCTATGACATGTGCGCCTTCGGTGCAATGCACATTATAAGCATAAACAATATGTTTATATGCGACATTTAAATACATTCACAGCATATGTCTGTATGGATATTCTCTGTGTCTCCGTGGGTTTCCTTCGGGTGCTCCGCTTTTCTCCCACGCTCAATGTCATGCGCGCCTTTGGCGCAATACACAGTATGAACGTACGCAATATGTTTATACACAACACTGAATGTTAGGGCTGCAACGGATCAAAAAACTCACGGTTCGGATCGTTCCTCGGATCAGAGTTGGGGATCGTATCATTTTTCGTATCGGCAAAAAAAATTGCAGCCTCACTGTGCCCCCCATTGCAGCCTCGCCAGGGCGGAGGAAGTGAGAGGGCGGCCAGCAGGGCCGGATTTGCGCTCCCTGCCACCCCAAGTCCAGGTTCCGCAATGCACCCCTTCTCCACCAACCAAACCCCCCCCCCCCCAAATCAACGGAGAATGGCAATTGGATGGCAGGGGCGGCACGGTTAGTGCAAATATTTTTTGTTTCCTTTTTTTTTTTTTTTTTTTTTTTTTACTTTATCACTTTTTTTTATTCGTAGCTTGTCATTTACTTTTTTTTCTTTTTTATATAATTTTCTTATTTTTAATATTTTTATTATTCTTTACTTTTTTTAATTGCTTTTTAAATTTATTAATTTAATTGATTATTTTTTTTCGTTTTTTTTTTCCACTTAACTTTATTGTTATCACACAAACAATTCCCTGTGTGATAGGAATTGGAGGCGACAGGTTCTCTTTATTGACCCTGTCACCTCCAAAACAGGAGTCCTAGCACTGTGCTAGAACTCCTGTCACAGCTGAGATGGGAAAGAGCACAGCTCACCCCTCTCACTGTGTACATAGGCGGCAGGGACAGGAGACAGACTCGGTGGCCGGGGGGAGGACGGAGTCCTGAAGATAGAGCCAGCCAAGCGAGGTATGGGGGGGAGGACGGACGGCAGCATGCATTTTCTGCTAGAAAGCAACTCACCGCCCGTATGTTGAAACTGTCTCCCCTCTGCTCGCACACAGCCTCGCCTCCTCCTAAACCCCGCGCTGTGATAGACAGAACACATCCCAGAATTGTACCCGCATTTTGTCTATCACAACGCGGGGTTAGGAGGAGGCGGGGCTGTGTGCGAGCAGAGCGGAAACAGTTTCAATGTCTGTTTTACCGCTCTGCCATCCCGCGGCGCGGATCACGTGTGTGCCGATCCGAAGTCAATAATCCGTGCCGATCACTGATCAATGACGATCCGTTGCACCACTACTGAATGTATGTATTATTGCTTTCTGTGTCTGTGGGTTTCCTCCTATGCTCCAATGGTATGTGCGCCTTCTGGGCTATGCACAGCATAAACATGTTCAATATGTTTATTCACACATACTAAAATACATACACCATATGTCTATTTACTATGCTCTCTGTGGCTGAGTGGGTTTCCTCCCACGCTCCAATTGCGCGTTTTGGCGCAATACACAGTATAAACGATGTGTTTGTACAATCAGCACTTATCAATGAAGTAGCTGCTGGAAGGTGTCAGTCCCTTTTTTGGGTCGCACTCGACCCACTCTATATTGAAGACGACTCTTCATAGATGGGGACTGGGTTTGTCGCAGAGCTCCTTTTTTGGTCCTTCAACGCACGTTATTCCTTGTAGAGCATTTTTATAAGGATATGTGTTTTTGCCTATGAAGTTGACCCCTGGTATCAGGGGTACCACTTTCCCGGCAGGGGGGGTCACCTGCCTTTCGGAGGTGATCAGAAGGACTGTGTTCGCCATGCTGAGGTCAGCGTTACTCCCGTTGGTGGCTGCGTCTCTGGTGTCTCTGACACTAAATGACTGGGCAAAGCTTTTGTACCAGGCAGTGGAGGAGCATCAGCTTCCTCTATAAGTCGACCAGCAGGTGCACTTCGACTGATTTAGCCTCTAGGGCCTCTGTGTCCGGGGTGGTTTTGCGCCACCTGAAAAGGCTGATATACTGGTCCGCTGACCGAGTTTCTAGGGAAGCTCTGACAGATTTGCCTTTCTTTGGCTAACAGTAGAGGCGCCCCTTAAACTGGGATCTTCCTTCTCCAATATATTGCAGTGTTTCTTGGGGGTTGTCATACCCATACCCAGTGGCGGCTGGTGCTCAAATTTTTTGGGGGGGCGCAAACAAACTGAAAAAAAAAATCATCAATTGCCGCCACTGTGCCCATTAAACGCAGCCAGTTTGTCCCCAAATGCAGCCAGTTTGTCCCCAAATGCAGCCAGTTTGTCCCCTATAGGCAGCCAGTTTGTCCCCTATAGGCAGCCAGTTTGTCCCCTATAGGCAGCCAGTTTGTCCCCTATAGGCAGCCAGTTTGTCCCCTATAGGCAGCCAGTTTGTCCCCTATATGGCAGCCAGTTTGTCCCCTATATGGCAGCCAGTTTGTCCCCTATATGGCAGCCAGTTTGTCCCCTATATGATGGCAGCCAGTTTGTCCCCTATATGGCAGCCAGTTTGTCCCCTATATGGCAGCCAGTTTGTCCCCCATATGGCAGCCAGTTTGTCCCCCATATGGCAGCCAGTTTGTCCCCCATATGGCAGCCAGTTTGTCCCCCCCAGCCCTGCACTTACCTTCCTCGAGTCAGCGCCGTCCTTCTTCCGTCCTCGATGTCTTCTCCCGCCCTCAATGTCACTTCAGCCAATCAGGTTACCGGTAACCAGACCCGGTGAACCTGATTGGCCAGGGAACGCACCCCTGTGCGTCCTCTCATCAGGTATTTAGAAGCCGATTCGGCCCTCAGGCTGTAGTCGGGAAGCCTATCAGAGCCTGCTGGGTCTGATAGGCACTTCTAAAGGCCAATCAGACGCTGTGACTCAGATGGCCGGCGCTCAAGGGGCCGGCCATCTGAATAGTGGGCGGCAGCAATACATAGGTTCATGCAAAGCATGAACCTATGTATTGTTGTGGTGAGTGACGGCCGGGCGCAGAAGCGAGCGGTAGCGGCGCTTCTGCGCCCACTATGGTCGCGCCGCAATGTGTAAAAAAAAAAACCTCTTAAAGGGCCCTTTTTTTTTTTTTTCTGGTGACCACAGGAGGGGGGGGGGGGTGGCGGCGCCCGGGCACCCCCTATGGACGGGCCGCCACTGCCCATACCGCTGCAGGACAGATTCAGATCTGTTCATGGCTCTTAGGCCTCAAGGCCCTGAATGCCTTTGTGTAGCCGTCCGTTTTTTCCGACCATGGAGTTTGTGAAGTGGTCGCTTCATAAAAGATTGATGTTTTCTTTCTTATTCACCGAATGGTTTCTTTGTCCTACAGTCTTGTCGGACTGCCCTGATGGGGCAGTTCAAGACTGGGTGGGGATTTGGAAATTGAGGATGGAGTCGGTTCGCTCCATCCAGGGAAGTCCCTGGACCTCAGGGACGCGAGCTGGCATGTCCCCAGATGCGACAGGCACCAGAGGTTCCTGTGTTTAGCGGTCAGGGAGAACCACTATTAATTTATGACTCCTTTTTGACCTAGCGGCACCGGGAGTTTTAACCAGGGTGCTCACTTCTTTACTAGCCTTGCTGAGTCAACATGGCATTGTCATCATTGGTCTCTGCATGGTCTTCTTTTATAACCTGTTTTCAGTTTAGAATTAAAGGAAGACGTGTCTATAGTCAGTCACCATCCTGGGGCTGGTTCTGTGCGCATCAGAGGCGAGAATTTTTCTTCCTCCAGAAAAGTTGCGGATGCTCCAGGGGGCAGTGAAATGGGTCTCATGATGGCCTCCTTCGAGGCAGCACCGTTTGTCCGAGTCCACACTTGGAGGGGGGATTCGTTCCTATGGAACACATCCCCATTGTCTCTGGATCATCAGATTCAGATGAATCGCCTAGTCAGGGCCCCTCTGACTTGATGACTGACATTCCGGCACTTCTGTCCTGGAAGTTTTTCCCTTCTTTTCTATTAAAGGGAGGTTGGGGGGTCCAGTCGGTCCAGGTCGCTGGACTCTGGACGAATCACGTCTGCCGGTCAGTGTTCTGGAACTTCGGACGATCAGGAAGTCCTGGAGTCTACAAGGCCGCCCGATCAGGTTACAGACGGACAATGCCACGGCTGTGGCTTATGTCAACCTTCTGGTTATCCTGCGGTGGACGGGAAGTAGCGTGCCGGCTCTGTCGGCCGTCTACATTCAGGGTGTAGAACTCTAACTGCCGGACTATTTGAGTCGCCAGTTGTTGAACAAGGGGAATGCTCTTGCACCCGGAGGGGTTTCTACTACCTTTGCCGGAGGTGGACGTCAGACGTGGCCCTCCTGGCTTCATGACTCGTTTGCATGATGCTGAGATTCATGGTCTGGTCCAGTGATCCCTGGGCAGACGCGTGGAGGCTAGTTTATGCCTATCCTCCACTGATGTGGCTACCTCGGCTGCTCCTCAATGTGCTGATCGAGGGGATTCCCGGTGATCCTAATCGCTCTTGATTGGCCCCGGCGTCCTTGGTTTGCCAACTTCGTACACCTGGTGGCGGACGCGCTGGCGGATGCCAATGCGGGAGGACCTTCTGTCTCAAGGTCCCACACTTTATCCTACCTTGCAGCCGCTGGCCGTATGGCATGGTTATCGTCAGCCAGGTACTAAGGGACCAAGGTTATTTGGATTTGGTCATCCCGACCATGCTGAGGGCACTGAATTCTTCCTCCTGTAAGATCTACCATCGCACCTGGAAGGCCTACGTCTCCAGGTGCGCGGAGATGAAGTGCCGTCCACGGACATGTTCGGTTCCCAGGGTCCTGCTGTTTTTACAGCATGGAGTGGTTTTAAAAAACTTGTTTTAAGCATGACCAAGGGCCAGTCTCAGCCTTGGCTGTTTTCTTTCTATGGCCGTTGGCGTCCCATTCCCTGGTGGGTACCTTTTTGTACAGGAGTTTTGATGGGGGGGCTTTCCCCAATTAGACCACTTCTCCCTCCTCTGGATTTGAACCTGGTGCTCTCGGTTCTTCAGGAACCTACTTTTGAGAACACCAGTGAGATTCCTCTCCTGACGTGATCTCAGAAGGTGGCCTTTCTAGTGGCCATTACTTCTGTCAGAAGGGTTTCTGAATTGGCAGCCTTGCCTTGCAAGTCCCCATGTTAATCCTCCCATAAGGATTTAGCGGTACTATGCCCGCGACCTTAGTTTCTTCCACAGGTGATTTCGGCTTTTCACCTGAAAGGACATTGTACTTCCATCCTTGTGTCCTCGGTCATCGCATCCCAGAGAGTCTGCGCTCCACACTTTGGACGTGGTACGGGCTTTGCGGGTGTACCTGTCTGTTACGGCTCTGTTTCAGGTGTCTGACTCACTGCTTGTGTCGGTGTCCGGTCCACAAAAGGGGCCTGGCGGTCTCGTCCGGCCACCATTTCTCGGTGGATCAGGCGGACCGTCATCCAGGCCTATGTCCTTAGGGGCAGGTGCCTCTTTCCCGTTACTGCGCGTTCGACCAGGGCTTTTGGTGCCTCTTGGGCTTTCCGACTTCAATCATCTGTATCACAAGTGTGTAAGGCGGCGACCTGGTCGTCCGTTTACGCTTTTTCCAAATTTTACAAGATTGATGTGAGTGCATCTTCGGATGCTAGCTTCGGCCGCAAAGATTTGCAGGCGGCTGTTTTGAGGTTGCAACTCCTCCGTTGAGGAGCTCTGCTTGTTTGGGGTGAAAATTTTTTTTTGATGCTGTGCCCACCCCTCGTTTTTTTTTACACTGCTTTGGGACGTCCCAACTGTCAAGAATTAAGGAGCTGTGTCCGTCCATAGACGAAAAGAGAAAATAGGATTTTTGTACTCACCGTAAAATCCTTTTCTCTGTCGTCCATGGACGGGCACAGCCCCCACCCCTCCTCTTTTAGTTTGTACTGCTTTACTACGAACTGAGGCTGCTGACTGCAGGTAGGAGGGGTATGTACGGAGGGACCACCCCCTGGGTGGGGCTGTTCAACTCTGTTAAAGTTACATGTTTTAAGATAACTAACATGTTCTGCCTAGTCCTCTCCTATGAACAGGAACATAACTCAACTGTCAAGAATTAAGGAGCTGTGTCCGTCCATGGACGACAGAGAAAAGGATTTTACGGTGAGTACAAAAATCCTATTTTTTCGGACAAGTATGAGGCCAGATACAAAGTATTATCCATATTTTTGTGTTACAGAACTGTAAATGTCCTGAAGCTACCAAGCCTCTGCTAATATTTGCTGGAGATGCATTTGAAATGAATGAGGATTACAAGCGCCTGAAAAGCCTCCTGATAGGTAATTGAATTCAAACATTACCTAATGAGCTTTCAAAAGAAAAAAAAAAAAGGTGACCCTACATGGATGTCTTTATAAATTATGCTTTTGAAAACACTTTGATATTTTTGGATATCATCCAGACTACGTAGTGCTACATAATTTTTGAATAAATATTTATAATGTTGGAATCAGGTTGTACTGCCTGAAGTAATGCTGTTTTTTTTTTTATAGACTTCTTTAGAGGACCCACAGTGTCTGGTATACGACTGGCAGGCTTGGAGCATATATTGCATTTCACAGCAGTGGATGGGAAGATTTATATGCGCAGCTACAAGTAAGTGCTTAATTTACAATCAACTTAAGAATTGCTCCTGGGTGACTTGCCAGGAACATATTACTGGCATAGTGACTTGACCTAATTACGTTATCTCTAGCCTTATTAAAGTCTTTGACGTTAGAGGTGGTTTCTCAGCGTGTAACAATATGGTGTGAAATTTCACCTCACATCTTTAATACCATTGGAGAGCCCACTTAAAACGTCTAATATTCTGTTTCACTACCTTCAGTAAGAATGTTGTCGGATACGGATTAGATGGGTTGCTAATAGAAACAAATGGAATAGCTAAAATCTATGAGCACTGTTGAGCTGTATGATTTCAGGATTTTAGTAGGAGGATGAGGGAATATTACACTTGGATAATGATATGTCCTGCTGGTTTTACCATTTTCATACTGATGTATTATTTGGCATAGAGATTTGCAATATTTTTACTGCACTGGCATCCAGCATTAAGGAATATTTCTGGGTTGTGCGAACACTGGATATGTGACACTCCCTAACTGTAGCTCTTGTTAGGAAAAGGACAGGCAGCAGATACAAAAAACACATAGTGATGGATAAATCGGTGCGTTTGATCTAAATTTCTGCGCTGTTAGATTTGTATATAGAAATGTCCACAAGAAGAATTGCTTGCATTTCACATGAAGTTCCAAGGTTGAAAATTGAAGAGACAATTATGAAATAATTGTGGGAAGTTTATGTAATAATCTTAATAAACTGTGTTTCCCATGGATGTTGATTAATTGCAGTGGATACTGCTCTTTGTACCAATTAAGTAAGCAAGCCCATTTGATGCATGTTGGCAATTGATATTTAACTTCTGCCTACTGGAGCCAACAATGCAGGATTAAGTGTTTTTGTCATAGTACTGGTGTGTTAAATGGTAAAAACTGCGTTAACTATTTTAAAGCGATACTAAAGCCGTGCTTTTTTTCTAAAATAACAAACATGTTATACTTACATGCTCTGTGCAGTGGTTTTGCACCGAGCAGCCTGGATCCTCCTCTTCTCGGGGCCCATGCTGGAGCCCCTAACCCCTCCCTCCTGCTGGTTGCACCCAAGCAGGCGCGCTCCTGATCTGCGGCTCTGTGTCCATTCATAGACTGCTGCCAAAAGCCAATCAGGAGTGCGAGTGCCGGAGAGCCAAGGCTCTTGTGGAATCGCTGGATCGAAAGGGGGCTCAGTTAAGTATTAGGGGCTATGGGGGTGCTGCCGCACACACGTTTTTCTTTTACCTTCATGCACAGAATGTAATTGGATTTTTTTTCCTATAACATTATGGATTTTCATGTATTTGTTTTACTAGAGTGTTAATGAAGAAATCTGGGTGCAGAACCCCACGCATAGAACTGGAAGAAATGGGACCTTCATTTGATTTTGTGATGAGAAGGACACACCTGGCTTCTGATGACCTATACAAGCTATCTATGAAACGTCCTAAAGCCTTACAGGTAATATATTTGAATACAAAGGTAATACTGCGCATGTGAAAAGATAATTCGGTGTGGAAAAAAGCAGTACCACAAGAAACAAAATAAAGGTGTGTTGCGCTACAGTGATTGATATTAAAAATACAGAAAAAAATTATAAACAGTCCAGAAAAATTAGTCTCCCAAATGAACCATTATGGTCAAATGGCAAACTCCATTATTCAATTAGGGATAAGGTTATCCAGTCCCTTCACCAAGTGAACACACACCAACCAATAGGTTTGACTCTTACCGGAGAGTCTGGACCCTTTATTACGAAGGGTCAAACAGGCTTGATGAATATGTCCTGGTAGGGGTCATCAGCAGGGAATGTACAAAGGAAACACGTCAGGAAATACGTCAGGAACAGCTCCAGAGCATCAAGGAGTGGGTGTGTGTTCACTTGGTGAAGGGATTGGATAACCTTTTTCACAGTTGAATAATGGCGTTTGCCATTTGACCATTATGGTTCATTTGAGAGATTGATTTTTTTTGGACTGTTTATAATTTTTTTCCTGCATTTTTTAATATCCATCACTGTAGCGCAACACACCTTTTATTTTATTAGGTAATGTATTTGGCCAGGAGAATTCTCACCCACACATAGGAGGCTGCACTATGCAACCTGCATATCACTGTATAGGTAGTTGAAAGATGCATAGTTAAGCAATTGTTAAAAGGAAAATCAGTTTTGTTAAATTTAAACAGCCTTTATTTTAACAAGGAAAATAAAGACAAACCATTATTTTACCAGTAGAACAACTAATGTTAAAACGATACCTCAATACATCTTTCATACACATAGCTGTGTACAATGTCGCCAGACACACACACTCACTTCTTTTTATTGATATTTTATGTCATCAGTCATACACATATACTACCCTATAATACTAGTTATATACGCACTGGTTTGTATTTCTTTTGCCAGTCATATACAGATGCTGCCATGTACTATTGTCACCAGCCAAAAACATGCACTGTGCTGTTGTTCTGCCCCCAGTCACACAGATACATTTTCCTGATGTATCACACACAGTGGTGCTCCATCGTGTGACATGTGCACAGTACCTTAGACCCCTTTCACACTGGGTCGTTTTGCAGGCGCTATTGCTCTAAAAATAGCGCCTGCAAACCGACCTGAAACAGCGGCTGCTGTTTCTCCAGTGTGAAAGACCGAGGGCTTTCACACTGGAGCGGTGCGCTAGCAGGACCGCTCCAAATGTCCTGCTAGCCGCATCTTTGGAGCGGTGTGTTTACCGCTCCTGCCCATTGAAAGCAATGGGACACCGCGGCTATATCGCCGGCAATGCGCCTCTGCAGATGTATTAACCCTTTTTCGACCGCTAGCGGGGGTTAAAATCGCACCGCTATCGGCCAAATACCGCCACAATTCCGACCGTAAAGCTCTGCTAAAAATAGCGGCGCCTTACCGCCACCGCACCTCCCGCCCCAGTGTGAAAGGGGCCTTAGAGCTCATCACCTGACAGCTGTGATTACTGTATGGCTTGAGCACACTGATGAGAAACATACACTGTAAGCATTGGCTGCCTACTACCACTCAGCCTTACAACATTCTGCAGATTCAGCATGAGAAACTACATTTCTCAGCATTCAGAGCATAGCTAGCAACGTAAAGGAACCAGCAAGACTAGAAGTCCAGCAGACTTTGCTCTAAATCCCAAGACTTCCCTGTGACCCGATGTATCATTCAGGAGATATATGAGAGAGTGGCGGAGGTACCAGTGAGCAAGAATTGCCCACCCCTTAGATAGATAGGTAAAATATTTTTCCAGTTTTTTTTTTTTTCCAAATGGATTCAGCTAACTTGTGATGGTGAAAAGCTCCTATATTTTTAATATAAATATTATTGCACACACACAACTTAATTTATAGCTCAGGGTTACTTTGTTTATACAAATAAAGTGCACAAACCAAATGTTTTTTACATGGTATATTTTAAAAGGAAGTCGTCATGTATGTGATTTTTCTGATGCATTGCATGTCTTTGTTTAGGCCAAGAAGAAGAAAAACATTTCACACGATACTTTTGGTACTAAATATGGCCGAATTCACATGCAAAAACAGGATCTGGGCAAATTGCAGACCCGTAAAGTTAAGGCTCTAAAAAAGAGGCCAGCAGAGAAGATTGCAAAAGCAAGTGAAGATGGAACCCCAAAAAGGAGGAAAAGCAATTGAATAGGGGTTTAGTTAGTTCTAGAGGACAGTTTATCCTTTAAGCATGCCTTGAACAGGACTTGCACACTGGGCTAAAGCTTGTCATGCCCAGTGTTCTCTTAATTGTATAATGAGAAAACAGGTTATCTTTTCTAACAGAAACCTTACTCCAACCATAAGTTTCGCCCTCTAAGAGAAAAGTGGGTGAACCTATTATTAAATTGTGTATTCGCAAGCACCAAAAGTGTGAATTGTGAAAGAAAAGGAATACCTAGAGCATTGAATGATAGAGAACTACCTTGAATAAACCAAAATCTATCAGAATTAGTTTGGGCTTCTAGTTAATTACCTATAAAGGATTTTTTTTAAATTATTTTGTTTATATTAAGACAACTCTTATATGTAAAATATTTGTGGTCTGTTTCCATTGACTAGGTAATTGCCATGTGCTCAGGAAATGGCACTGGGATTTTTTTTTCTGTATTGCAGTTACAGTATTTGTCAGCCTGTACTTGTTACTAATGGCTCCATATTGTAATGGAAAACCATATTATTTGCATGTGCTGGCTTCAGTTCTGTCTAAGCTGGTTGATGTTCAATTTCTTCTCCAATATAAACTGATTTTTTCCATTTCTGTTTGTTTTTATGGAACAAAATGCATTAACAAATATAGTCACTAGAGGGCAGTGTACTATGACTTGATTTTTAGAAAGACCCTTCTCTACCGTATGCATCCCAAAATGTAATTCATCAGCAGTTAGTTACAAGAACAGTGGTGCTTATTTAAAGTTGACTTTTCAGTAACTGTGTGCATAAATAAATTCCTGACATGTCACAATTTTATTTTATTTTTTAAACTATACCTTTTTATCAGTTCTGGAGCTCCAAGTCTGTGACTTTGTTTAGGCTAAGATGACTATCTGCTGCAGGCAGAAAGTAGGATTTCCTCATTCTACTACAGTGGTCACACTGATAAGCTGTACACAGGCACAATGATTTAAATGAGTATCTTTGAGCCAGCATCTTAATCCATGAAGTAAATGCTGATCCTGGATGAAGCCGGAACAAAGATGGCTTTATATTTCTGGAGAGAAAAGTAGATAAATTGCAGATGGGCTGAAACGATTAATCGACAAAATCGATAGTAAAAAACGCTGTCGACAATTTTCATTATCGAATCGTTGGTCTGCACGCACCTTCCTCCCTGCCTTTCAGTCCTGCCTCTGTCCGAGTGTTACACAATCCCCTGTGTACAAGCCGCTTTCTCACAGCGGCGCTCGTGACCGGGCACGTCTGCCAATCTCCTCCTCGCTGACGTCAGCGTGGTACTCTCAGCCCCGCCCGCTTTGTTGCCTTGATTGAAGAGAGCTAGAAAAGAAGCAGCGGTGAGCGCCGAGCCGCTATAAGGTAGTGGCAAAACATTTATTTTGTTTTGTTTTTTCAGGGAGGACAAGTGCCCATCATTGGTGTTCGGGGGTGGGGGGGATAGTGCCCCATCATTGGTGTTCCGGGGGGTTGGGGCATCATTGTTCTGGGGGGAAAAGAGCCCCATCATTGGTGTTCTGGGGGGGGGGATATTGCTCCATCATTGGGTTTCCTGAGAGGGGGGATATTGCTTTATCATTGGTCTTGGGGGGGGTAGTGCCCCATCATTGGTGTTCCTGGGGGGGATAGTCCCCTATCATAGGTATTTCTGGGGGGATAGTGCCCCATCATTGGTGTTTCTGGGGGGATAGTGCCCAATCATTTGTGTTTCTGGGGGGATAGTGCCCCATCATTTGTGTTTCTGGGGGGATAGTGCCCCATCATTTGTGTTTCTGGGGGGAATAGTGCCCCATCATTGGTGTTCCTGGGGGGAATAGTGCCCCATCATTGGTGTTCCTGGGGGGAATAGTGTCCCATCATTGGTGTTCCTGGGGGGAATAGTGCCCCATCATTGGTGTTCCTGGGGGGGATAGTGCCCATTATTGGTGTTCCTGGGGGGGATAGTGCCCCATTATTGGTGTTCCTGGGGGGGATAGTGCCCCATCATTGGTGTTCCTGGGGGGGATAGTGCCCCATCATTGGTGTTCCTGGGGGGGATAGTGCCCCATCATTGGTGTTCCTGGGGGGGATAGTGCCCCATCATTGGTGTTCCTGGGGGAGGTAGTGCCCCATCATTGGTGTTCCTGGGGGGGATAGTGCCCCATCATTGGTGTTCCTGGGGGGGTAGTGCCCCATCATTGGTGTTCCTGGGGGGGTAGTGCCCCATTCGTGTTTCTGGGGGGGGAGTAGTGCCCCATTCGTGTTTCTGGGGGGGGGAGGTGCCCTATTCGTGTTTCTGGGGGGGGAACTAACGCCCCGTCGTTGGCGTTTCTGGGGGGAACTAACGCCCCGTCGTTGGCGTTTCTGGGGGGAACTAACGCCCCGTCGTTGGCGTTTCTGGGGGGAACTAACGCCCCGTCGTTGGCGTTTCTGGGGGGAAATAGCGTCCCATTATTGGTGTTCCTGGGGGGGGGGGGGTTTGTACTATTAACGCCATCATGACAGGATACCTGTATATGACCTGATACCAGTGTAACACTCCGTTTTTTTTTTCTTCATTATTATTTTAAATAAACTGAAAAAATTGCATATTACGGGGTTTTTTTTAATGATTTTTTTTCCAAATAATCGGCCAACTAATCGATTATGAAAATAATCGTTCGCTGCAGCCCTAAAGTGGAGTACTGTCATCTTTGGAGAAGTAAACCTGCATTGCTTATTATGCGTGCACTTACTGGGGGAAAAAGTATATTTGGTACTTTCACTTTAATATATTAGTCCCTCTAGAGATTAGTACTCCGGAGATGAGGAAAGCAACAACCTCTGTCCATGGTAAAATGCTTTGAAGGTTTATTTAGAAAAATTACAAAGTAAAGATGAAGCTGAACCATAACCAGGCAGGGCCCGACGTCTTTGTCAAAATGCGAGGTTTTCTACCATTTTCCTTCTTTAGGCCATTATAAAATGCCCAGGACTTATAGTGGTTAAAATAAGCTCATGGTCAGTGGCGGCCCGTCCAAAAGGGGCGCAGGAGCGTCGCCCCCCTAATCCATGCGTCCGGCCCCTAATCTCCATGCAGGGTGCCTGACACATGGATTCCAAAGGTTTTTTTTTTTTTAAGCATGTGATTAGACACATATACTGGGCCAATTTGCACAAGATCCAATTAACCTACCAGCATGTCTTTGGAGTGTGGGAGGAAACCGGAGTACCCGGAGGAAACCGACGCAGACACAAGAAGAACATGCAAACTCCAGGCAGATGGTGTCGTGGTCGGGATTCGAACCAGCGACCCTTTTGCTGCTAGGTGAAAGTGCTAACCACTACACCACTGTGCTGCCAAACGCGCTGGCCGAGACCTAGAATGGGGTAAGTGCGGGGCTGGATGGGCTGATGACCGAGCGACGGGGGGTGGGGCTACTACCGACCATGCGGGGGGGTTGGGTGTTTCAATTTTGTTGTCGGGTGGCCCCCCCAAAATGGAGCACCAGCCGCCACTGCTCATGGCTACAACTGCAGTTATGGGCTTGGTATTCTTTTTTTCAACCCGCAATCTGCTGTTTAGTAAAAGTGATCAAGGCGGCTTTACAGCCACCTGATTGCTTTTATGGTAGTGAGAAGGACCATAATTCATGGTTATTCCTAGAGGGATAACCTCTAAAAGCTTTGAAAGCATCATCTATAAAAAAAAATTCCGGTACCATCATTTTTTGCCATTTCACAAATGCATGCAATTTTGAGTCAGGACATGTTTTTGATCTCTTTTTACTTGAGGCAACCCCATATTTTAGTTTAAAAAAAAAAAAAACATTTTTGTGTGCACATATTCTTTTCCTGAAAATATACATTTGATATACAGATGTGCAAATATCATGCACTGCACAAATTTGCAGGGCCTCTGCTTTCAGAAAAAAAATATACCGTATATACTCGAGTATAAGCTGAGTTTTTCAGCACGTTTTTTTTTTTGTGCTGAAAATGCCCCCCTCGGCTTATACTCGAGTCACCTTTTTGCGCCTGATCTCCCGGAATTTGGGGACCCGGTACTGGCCGTGTCCCCTTAGCACACATGTAGACCAACTCTTCCTCTACAAGTGTGCAAAGTTTTTTTTTTTGTCCGGGAGACCTACGGCCAAGGAGTACCGATTTTTCAAAGTCGGGCACCCCTTCCATAGACTCCCATGTTAAATGGTCATGTCTCCGATAACTTTGGGGACCCGGTACCGGCCGGTCGTAGGTCCCCTGGACCTGGAACTTGGCACACACGTAGCCACATTTCTCTACAAGTGTGCAAAGTTTGTTGTCTGGGGGACCTACGGCTGGGGAGCACAGATTTTTCAAAGCCGGGCACCCCTTCCTTAGACTCCCATGTTAAATGTCAGTCTAGTCTTGGACACAGCGAGGCATCCACATGGGCACCCTAGGATTATACTCAAGTCAATAGGTTTTCCGTGGTAAAATTAGGTGCCTCGCCTTATACTTGAGTATATACGGTACTTGTTTGGTGGTTTAAGTAATTTTCTCGCAAAAATGCTGATTTTTCAAAAATTGACCCAGACATGAAGTGGTTATGCTTCAGTGCTGGACAGTTCCTCCTAGGCATAAACCTTAATAAGTGAACGAGTTCATACATAGTGTTAATGAACACTTGCATAAATTTGTTGAAGTGACTTGCCTCTGGTGGTAAGCCATCATAAAGCAAATCCTCCCACAAAAAATGTACCTCTATCTGCAGACCTCTCTCCTCCAGAGTCAACCAACACACAGCCAATATGTATTTTTCAGCTTTAAGTAGGCTAAGGACTGGGATCTGACATCAAACACTCCACCCCACAGAGCTGAGTGTAATCTGACAGCTAAATGGAGGCAATCGACTCCCCCAGCTCCCTCCCTGTAGAATATGAAGACTTGTCTCTACACTGAAAAAGACGTTGCAAGGAGAGGGGGAAACCGCTTGTTCCAATAACTGCTTTATTGGTTGCGATGGATAAATGCTGAAGGGATGATTTATTCTATGGCTGCTTGTAGCATGTGAAGACAGGTAAGATTGCAGAATATCAAGGTGGCCGTGTTTGACCTTTAGCAGGGTTATCCCCTTACTCATAAATAAATAACTCTAGTAGTGATGAAATATGAATGTTCCCTGTTGTGATACACGGGTCACTCTCTTGCTGTATGCCTCTTCATGATGTAATCTTTCATAAACATGCTAAAGGATTGAGCAGCCTTCTCTTGGGAAAGTAGTTTGTGCTCCTCAGTGTCCTATGTTAATATCAAACATCACTTAAATGGATTATTTTCTAGCTCAAGTCATGGGGTAGCTTGCAATCGAATTTCTGACCATGGATGATGAGATTAGGTACAAAACAAGATAGATTATAATACAGTAAATTCAATTTGGAGTCTCTACAGTATAATTGGCATTTCCTCTATTGCAGAATAGTCTTTGGCTGCGCTTCATTGTATCCATCCCTTGTTTGTCTCTGCGGAATGTGTACAGCCTACAGACAAAACTTTTACATTACAGAACTATATTGATTTTTTACCTCCAAAGATATTTCTTATAAGAAATGAGTGAACAGATATTTGACAGTTTTTTGGTAGGGAGAGTGGTTTACAGATGACCCCACACAATGAAAAGGTCTTGGTAACCAATTCCTAGCATACGATTGCCACATGGTTCATTATACATAATTAAATAGGAAGTTTTACATAAAACAGGCTTTGTACATTCAAGTAATAAGAACAGTAATGCATAGCTATGCATTTACTATTTTTTGATTTTACATTCCGTAGAATGTAACTGTGGGATAACAGTTTTATTTTTTTTAATCAAAGCAGCGTTTATTGAGCATATAAAAGGCATAAACATGCGGGTAAATCGTGCAACAGGCACTACATTTGCGGATCAATAAAATTGACATATATAAAAACATGACATATTGCTGTAAAGGTGCATGTACAGTACTGTTTATTAGGTAACATAGCACTGCGGGGCCAACAGGGGGAGGAGGAAGGGGGGACCATGGGGGGGGGGCCTTTGGAGTGGCCAGAGAGGAGCGTATCTAGTCTTCCGCATCACAGGTGGAGGTGTCCCCCAACCATCCATCCCAAATTTTATAGTATTTGTTCAGGCAACCCCTGTGAATGTATTTTTTTTTTTTAAAGGGAAGAGTGTTATTGACAGCTCTGATCCATTGCTGCAGTGTAGGAGGGGATCCCCTCATCCATGTCTTGGCTATCTGAAGCCTGGCAAGGAATAATGTTTCTTGCAGAAATATGTTCAGGTATTTTTCAGCCTCAGAGTGAGAGAAGTCCCAACACACATTGGCAAGGGCAGAGGGATAATGGGGAGCCCATGCGATCATGGAGGAACCGGACCACTTGGGACCAGAACCCCTGTATGCAGGGACATGTCCAGAGGAGGTGGTAGAAGGAGGCGTTGGGGGTGGTCGCATCCAGGGCAGTTGGGGTTATGTCCAGGTCTATACTTAGAGATGTGGTAGGGTGTCAGGTACGATCTGTGGAGAATATTATAGGCGGGTGAGGCGATCAGATAGCTTGGGGGGAACTGTTCTACAATTGGCAAGAGCCTCCTCCCAATCCTCGTCCGACAGCACCCAGATCAGGCTCCCAGAGGGATTTCAACTGATCGGCGGTGGTGGTAGCTGAGGGCAACATGAGCTATGCGTAGAACTGTGAGATCAGCTTTTTGGGATCGTTGCCCAGAACAATGTTCACCAGTAGTGAGATTTTGAGAGCTGGGATGGAGCCCCCAAACTGTGTGTTGAGCGCATGTCAGAGCTGGAGGTAGCGGAAGAACATGTGGTTGGGTAAGGCGAAGTTATCTTTGAGGGTTTGAAAAGACTTGACCGCCCTGCGAGCTGCAACAAGTATATGACGCCCTTGTTAACCCATACGCCAGGGATAGAGGCCAGTTCGGGCATGTGCGGGTTGTTCCAGAGGGGTGTGTACGCCTGGGGGGATGGCGCATGGCGAGTTGCCAAATCGTGCAGTGATGGAATAGCATGTGTTTGCTAATGTCTGTCCGGAGCGGACGGCGGGGTCCACAGAACAGAATCTGGAAGGGGTGGGAAAGCGGGGCAGGGGCCTGGGAGCAGACCAGGGTGGAGTAGCGGTCTCTGTCAGATTGATTAAAGTAAAAAAAGTGAGACAACTGGAATGCTATGTAATAAAGGGAGAGGTTAGGGAGTGAAGTACCACCCAGATCAGTCAGACACTTCAGGACCCGCCACAACAGTTTGTCGAGAGGAACCCCAAATGAACGAGTTAAGGATAGACTCCATGGCTTTGAATATGCGTGGGGGAGGTATAGCGGAGCCTGCCAAAAAACGTAGAGTAGCTTGGGGAGGAGAATCATTTTAACCAGGTTGTTTCGGCCCATAACCCCTAGGGGGAGACTGGACCATATTTGTGTTTTTGGTTTTCAAGATGTCGAATAGGGGCTCAATGTTAAGGGTAATGTAGTCGAGAAGGGATCTGGAAATGTGGACACCCAGGTATTTGATGGTGCTCACCCTAACAAGGCAGAGTGTGGCCTGGTCAGCAGTAGGGGCGCCTAGATCTAAAGGGAGAATGTGAGACTTGGTCCAGTTTATCTGCAGCCCAGAGAATACCCCGAAGGCAGTTATGAGTTGTAGGGCCGCCTGAAGTGAGGGGCCAGCATCTGCGAGGTAGAGGAACATATATCATCTGCGTAAAGGCTGACCACCTCCTGTCAATTGACCACATCGGAGTCCTTTGATGCCTGGGTGATTCCTAAGGGCTATAGCCAGGGGCTCTACAGCCAGAGCGTACAGTAGGGGTGAGATGGGGCAGCCCTGACGTGTGCCACGGGAGTGCGGGAAGGAGGGGGAAATTCTACCGTTGACTTGAATGCGAGCCGTGGGGGCCTGGTAAAGGAGCTGGAGCCACTTTATGAATCTTGGGCCAAAGCCGAATCTATGGAGGCATTCCCATAAGTATCTCCACTCCACGGAGTCAAACGCCTTAGCGGCGTCTAGGCTGACCACTACCCTGGAGCCTATGTCTGTGCTGGGATTAAGATTCCTGTGGAGTCGCCTGAGGTTAATGGCCGTGTTTTTATCAGGCATGAATCCGGTCTGGTCAGGGTGCACTAGGTTAAGGACTACTTTGTTGAGGCGTATGGCCAGGATTTTGGCAAGTATTTTTACGTCTAACTGAAGGAGAGAGATGGGCCGGTATGATCCCGGGAACAGCGGGTCCTTGCCTGGTTTAGGTATGAGGACGATGAGAGCTTCGCCCATGGATGACGGGAGTGTACTTGTGTCAAAGATGTGTGCGTATAGTTTGCAGAGTTTAGGTTTAGGGATGAGGGTCTCGCCGAACTGTTTGTAAAACTCGAGAGAGAGTCTGTCCGAGCCGGGTGCTTTGGATGTAGGGAGCTGCGCCAGGCCCTCCGCTATGCAATCTACAGCGATGGGTGCCTCGAGCTGGGCAATCTGGGGGGGGGGGGGTGAGTGTGGGGAAGGTTACGTCCTGCAGGAAGGTTGATAGTTCATAATGGGAGTGACGAGCGGTGGAGGAGTAGAGTTCAGAGTAAAAGGACCTGAACTCCTCTGCCACCAGATCAGGGTCTGAGGGCTTATGGGATAACAGTTTTAGTTGGTTGCATGATAGAATTTTGACTTCATGTTTCCATCTCATTTGGCTACAAAAATTGTTATCCAAATAGACAGAGCAACATTTAACAGCACCTAGACAAGTTTGAACTGATCACCAGTATCCAGTTTACTGTTGCCATAGAATAATTACTCATTATTTTGGACATCTCATAGGCTTTGATATAGGCCCGTATTTTCCACATATTTGATCATCTTAACAATACAATAATTGCCAATGTTGTACCCAGATTTTTGTAATGTCTTTGAGTACGTTTAGCGAAATCCTTTGCACATTCCTATTTAAAACACATTACCATGTGTAGTGACAGTGTACAAAGAATAGCAGTCCACAAGATTTTCGTAGTTTTGCATAGACATTACACTATGCACTGACATAGGTTCCAGTGCACTGCATAAACATAATATTTAATGTTACATAATATACCAGTGCACTTTGCTGATGGATGCCAGCCTTTCCTTTCGGTGCAAAACTTGGAACACAAAGCCCACTAGGACTGCCAAAAAGCCTTCGCCACAATGAAGCGGCCCCCTCACTCTTAAAGTGGTTGTAAACCCTCTGTGACAACATTGCTTAAAAAATTCCCCATAACACAGGCAGCTGATCGCTGCCTGTGTAAGTGTACTCACTGCTGTATTTCCTTTCCAAATGTCATATTTCGTTTTTAATGACGCCACCATGAATGTGCACATTACAGCGACAAAAGCAGCAATTAATGCTTGCTGGTTTGTCATTAACAGTATTTCTGGAACGCGGTGTGCCAGAACTTCCCTTCTGTCTGTCAGAGAGGAGAAGTCTTGCGCTGTTTACATCCTTCAACTCTTCCTTGTACTCCCCCTTGTGACTGAAGAAGATGTCACAAAAGGGGAGTGAACCAAAACACAAGCTGCAGACACAGCAACAAATCGAATGAAACAAGGCGGTCTTGTCCTCAGAGCAGAGAAAATAATCCCATCTCATTATAAAAGGCAATATGTAAGTACTGTGTCTGTAATATGAACTTGACAAAAGCGATTTGTTATTTTAAATATATTTAAATATATTTAGCTTAAAAGTATAATAGGTTCAATAAGTTTTTATTGTTTTATCAAAGTTACAAACATAAAGACGGAAGCAGGATCAGGAGCCCGACAAATATAACCCATATGTATACAATATCATGTAAACAGGCGTGTACAAATGAGTACATCGTGACTACATCCATCAAAGAAATTAAATCTATAAAGCTAACCAGCGTCCAAAAGGAACTCCCCTAGGCCCGGCCGCCCCTGTGGGAACCTGCTGCGCTCGGAGTCCAGGGAAGTAAGAGGGAGGCAAGAGAAATATAAGCGTTGTCAGCATCAAAACATCAGTGAATTTGTAAATCACCTAAAAAAATAATATTTGAAAGTAACAATTGAAGCGTACAAGGTGAAATAAGAGTGCAGAGTGCGGCCAAAAGGGATTGGCCCAATAAAAAATAAAAGAAAGAAAGGTGGGTGAAAACTAAGGAGGGGGGGGGGGTCAGGGAGTCAGCAAGCTCAAGTCCAAGGCAGATCTCAGACCGTAGCTCGGAGTCCCAATCAAGGAACTAATTAGGGGTTCAAGGCAGAGTCATAGGTGGGAGCCTATTTTTCAGTTTATCCAAAGTGGAGTAATGCCTCCATATGCTCCAGATGAAAGAAAATTTTGCACGTCTGTCAAGGGATTCAGCGTACATCTCCTCCATGAGCATCGTAGTGTTCATTTCACTTACCCACTCAACAAGGGTCGGGGGAGAGGTGGTCTTCCAGTGACGAGAGATGAGTTGACGGCCAGCACTAAGGAAGAACTTAAGGAGGTTATGTTTTTGGTATTTGACAGTACCCAGAAGAATGGAGAGTAAGGCCTCGTACACACGGCCGAGATTCTCGTTGAAAAAAACATGTCGTTTTTTTCGACGAGATTCTTGGACAAGAAACTTGTCCCGGCCGAGTGTACACACGCTCGTTTCAAAGAACCCGCGGTTCTTTGAAAGGAGTGTACGCGGTGACGTCATCGACTACGTCGAGCATGCGCTCGTCACATTCGATGCCGTCGCCGCCATCTTGGTATACCCTACGTATGCCTAGGAAGCTACCGCGCATGCGTCAAATTCATTTCGAACATGCGCGGGCTTCCCGGCGGACAGGTAAGTGTACACACACTCACTTTTCTCGTCGAGAAACATGCCGAGGAGAATCTCGACGAGAAAATAGAGAGCAGGTTCTCTATTTTCTCGTCGAGGTTTCTTGTCGTTTTTCTCGACGAGAAACCCGATAGCAGCGTACACACGACCGATTTACTCGGCAAGACCTCTCTGCCAGCAAGTTTCTTGCTGGTTCTTGCCGAGAAAATCGGTCGTGTGTACGAGGCCTGAGGCTGCAATAGGGGAGGGAGTGAGTGGTTTGTCATAAATTTCCAAATAAATTAGGAAAATTTGGTTCCAGAATGGACTAATCAAATCGCATTCCCACTAAATGTGACAGTACGTACCTTTCGCGGAATTGCACCTCCAGCAGGTGTCGGAGGCCGATGGAAACATGATCCTGAGGGTGGTCGGCACTCGATACCACCGTGAGAGCACTTTATCATTTTTCTCTTGAATATGGCTTGATATGGAGGATTTGTGAGTAAAAATGAAAGCTTTGCTCCATTCAGCCTCAGTGATATCTCTCCCAAGTTCCTCTGACCAAGAGGTAGCGTACTTAGGTTAGGAGCTCTGTGTGTGGTCCAGGGTCATTTTATAAATCGGAGAGAGGGTGTGGCGAGGGGTTTCTGGGAGTGAACAGAGTTGTTCGAAACTGGTCAGGGGTCTGTGGGTCTGTCCGGAATCATGAAGCTTTTTGCAGTAAGATGTCGGGTGTATGTGGGTAAGCCAGGTCACTCTGGAGAATGTAGTGGCCTGAGCCGTCTCCAAGGAACCAGAGGAGGCATTAAGTGCTGAGCCATGGGCCAGGAGGCTCTTTTATATTAGTCTATATAGGGTTGATCTACTTTCAGGGAGGGCAGGATTATCGAATAGGGGAGTGAGGGGGCTCGGATCAGTGGAAAGAGCGCACTTCTTCCCCTTTCGGTACCAAATCTCTAGGGCATCCCTGGTGAGGGGGGACAATGAGGAGAGGGACCTGTGTAACCTTTCGTGCCCCCAAATGAGCCCGAAGGTCAACGGAGGATAGATCTTGCTCAACCAGGGTGGCGGCTTTGTTCAGAGGGCGGGGGAACCATTCCAGGGTCCGAGAGATCACTGCTGATGTGTGGTAGAGCTCGAAGTCTGGAAGACCCATGCCACCTTTGTTGATGGGTGAGCAAAGAAGTTTATGTTTCAACCGTGGATGGTTCCCCCTCCACACGAACCGAGTGGAGGGTGCGAAAGAAAGCAGATGGAAGAGCAATCGGTAGAGCTTGGAATAAATATAACAGTTTAGGAAGTATATCCATTTTTAGCGTATTCATACGACCGAACCACGACAATGACAAGTCCATCCGGTCCTCCAGTGAGGCGTCTAAGCTTTGTTAGGAGAGGGCTAAAGTTCAAGGCATACAGCTCAGACGGCTGTGCTGGGATAGCTGTGCCCAAGTACGTGATGGATTTAGTTTGCCATTGAAAGGAAAAGTTGGCTTTGAGGGAGGCAAGGGCTGGCTGCGATAAGGAAAGATTCAGTGCTTCCGTTTTGGATATATTCAATTTATAATTACTGAGCCGACCAAAACGGTTAATCTCTGCCATTATGGAGGAGATACTGATGTGGGCTTAAGTAACATAAAGTAGCAGGTCATCTGCGTATAAGGAAAGTTTGCATTGGGCTAACGGGGTTTGAATTCCGTGTATGCTCGGGTTCGCTCTGGGCCAGATGCTCAATCACAAGGGCGAAGAGGAGGGGGGAAAGAGGGCAGCCCTGCCTAGTTCCATTTGTAATCGAGAATGCGCTCTAGTGTACGCCGTTAACGAAGATGGAGGCGGAGGGGGTGGAATACAGTGACATGATACGGGAAAGCATGTTCGGGCCTAAGTCTATCTGGGTAAGGGTGGATCGAAGAAACAGCCAGCTAACCCTATCAAAGGCCTTCTCTGCATCACAGGAGAGAAGGCAAGCCAGTATGCGGTTACATTGGGTGTAGGCAAGAAGGTGTATGGTTTTAGTGGTGTTGTCTCGGGCTTCACGACCGGGGACAAAGCCCACCTGGTCCCTGTGGATAACTTGTGGCAATAAAGGCGAAAGGTGGTCTGACAGAATTTTGGCAAACCGCTTCAAATCAATGTTCAAAAGGGAAATCGGCCTATAGTTGGAGCAAATGGAGGGATCCTTACCGGTTTGGGGAGGACAACTACCTGAGTGTGGAGGAGGGGGAGAGGATCTCCCCGATGGCATTAAATGCCTTTGCGAGGAGAGGGGTTAGCTGGGGTGCGAACGTTTTGTAAAAGCGGGAAGAGAACCCGTCTGGACCGGGGCTCTTGCCATTTTTGAGCTGTTTGATGGCCAAATGAAAATCGGCCTCAGACAGGGGGGACTCTAAGTCCCCCGCATCAGAGGCCGAGATGGGTGGGAGAGCGGTATCCCGTATATAGGACGCCATGTCTTGTGGAGGGTCTCCCGTTTGGGGTGGGGGACCAGGGGATTGAGGGGGCAAGTTGTAAAGGCCATAATAGTATTGACGAAATTCTTAAGCAATAGCAGAGTTAGATATCAGCTTACCCCTGCTGGAAGAGGTGATAAAGGGGATCCGCTTCCTAGTCTGTCGCGGCTGGAGGGTGTTTGCGAGGAGTCTACCGCATTTGTTGGCTTGGGAATAGTGGTTAAAACGCCCTTTATCTCATGCCACCAGGGAACAGGCTGCGAATATTTGCAGGAGGTCCCGCCGTGCATTGGCCAAATCTACCAGCGTGGCGGTGTCAGGGGAGCGTTTGTGGGATTCCTCCAGGGTGGCTATAAAGGCAAGGAGGCGAGCGATATCTGCTGTGCGGGCTTTTTTAAGCCTAGAGCCCTGTTGAATGAATTTGCCTCTAAGGACACATTTAAGGGCTTCCCACTTCGTGAGAGGATTAGTGGCATCATGGGCATGATCTGCATTAAAATGTTGGATAGTCTGTATGATGTCTTGGGCGCAAACCGAGTCCGAGAGTAAATTGTCATTAAGTCTCCAGGAGGATCTGTTCTTGGATATGGGAACCCTCCCCAGACTCATGTGTATGGGGGCATGGTCATACCACAGGGTGAGACCAATGGAGGCATTAGGGGAGAAGTCTAACAGGGATTGCGATATGAATATATAATCCAGTCTGCTATATGAGGAGTGTGCTGGGGAGTAATATGTGTAGTCTTTAGTGGAGGGGTTTAACACCCTCCACACATCTACCAGTGAGAGGTCGGAGAGGATAGTACGTAATTTGGTCAGAGAGGCTGGGGAGATTGAGGACTTTACCAGTTGAAGCGTCGAGGCGAGGAATCAGGGCCGCATTGAAGTCACCACCCAGGATCATGTTGGTCATGCTAAACTTTTTCAGGCGAGAGGTTACCGAGGCAAAAAACTGCAGTTGATCCTGGTTAGGAGAGTATATGTTAATTACAGTGTAGATTACATTCTTATATGACAATTTAAGGAAGACATATCGCCCTGCAGGATCTACGTAAGTGTCTAGGACATCTGGTGTGAATGAGGCATGGAAGGCTATGGAAACCCCCTTTAGACTTCGCAGAGGGGTTGGTGCTATGGAACCAGGTGGGATATTGTTTGTGAAGAAGCTGTGGGGTTGTGTCAGACCTAAAATGGGTTTCTTGGAGGAAAAGGATTTGGGTGTGGAGCTTATGGAAGTGAATTAAGATCTGCCTCCTCTTTTCAGGAGTATTGAGGCACTTGCAATTCAGGGAAGAAACTGTCAATGAGGTAGGAGTAGCCATGGAGGAGGCCATATAGAGGACAAGTAGGTATCTAATTGGGTGGAGCAGGGGGGGAGGGAGAAGGGGGTGGGACAGGGTAGGATGGGGAGCAAGGGGAAGGTGAAAGAAGAGAGAAAATCAAGGCCTAACCGGCCACAATAGAATTGCTGCTAGCAACATGTCAGCTAAAACCACTAGGGGTGCTGAATAACCTAAGTGGGGGATCACGGTCATTGCATAGGGATGCCCGCACACACCAATATGGGGCAATAAACACTTAACAGATGTAATAACCTGAACGGCCTAGGACCCTATTGGGCTGCATAAGAAGAGATACCTGTGTGTATGTGTCAGGGGGGGGGGTGAGCCCCCAACAGATACAATGCGCCAATAGTTGCCCACAAGGGGTCCTCGTAATAACTACCAGACACGCCAAGATAGCGCAAAGTGGATACGGATGATGGAGGGAAGGGGGGGGAGGCAGGGGGAACCGCCTCAATGTAGGGACAGCATATGCATATTGGGGATAACACCAAGTCAACAGGGAACAACCGTATTAAACCATAGTAAAAACAAACAGTGAGGACAGGAAAAATGCACTAGACCCACCCACCCCCCATGGGTGGGAGAGTGTCCCTTGTAAACGAATAAAAGAAAAAAAAAACATAGTCAGCAGCATAGCGTCCCAGAAAAACCATAAACTACAGAGAGGGACGGCCACACAAGACTAAATCTTGTGAAAAGAGAAGCGATGACAAAGGTTGAGCTTCGCCGAGTTATCCGGCAGTTGACCTGGAGTGTCTGGGTTTCTTGGAATGTCTTTGCCAGCTGGAGGAGACTTGAAATCCAGGAGTAGCTGCATGCAGGGGCCAATCTGGCAGGGGTATCTGGGGCAGTTCATAGGTCCCAAGGAACTTGGGAAGATCACCCAGCGTGCGGAACACCGCCGACTTCCCGTCATGAGAGGCAAACAAATGAAAGGGGAAGCCCCAGCGGTACTTGACGTGTTTGGCTTGAAGAGCCCCAGTGAGGGGTTTAAGGGCCCGACGGAGATCCAGGTTCAGCTTGGATACATCAGGTAACAGGTGGATCTGGGCACCATTGAAATTGATAGCTTCTTGCGTGTGAGCAGCTTGCATGATGGCATCTTTAATCGCATAAAAATGGACTCTGCAGATTACGTCTCTGGGATGATCAGGGCTAGTATTCTTGGGCCCTAGGGCCCTGTGGACCCGATCTAGCTCTATAGGAGCATATTTTTCCTTTTGGAGCAGATCATTAAAACTGCAATGACTGCCGGGGCCAGTTCTTTGGTGTCTACCGAATCTGGGAGGCCGCGGATGCGGATATTATTGCGCCTGGCCCGGTTCTCTTGGTCGTCCTGATGGAACATGAGTTGCTGGATCTGCAAAGTATGATCATTGAGGATGACGTTATGAGATTGCAAAGTAGAGATATTCTCTTCCACGCTGCGCTCTACCTCCTCCAATCTGGTAGTAACATCCCGGCGCAGCTCTGAGATCTCTTGTTTATAGGAGCGCTCCATCCTCTGCACATAGGCCTCAAGATCATGCCTAGTCGGTAGTGCTTTAATGTAGGCCTCCATGTCCCAGCTAGCATACGATCGGTGCAATTCAGGCGAATGGCAGGCTGAGCGGGTAGAGCCATGGTCGGAGTCCGGGGGAGAACTGGCTCTCTGCCTGGTTTTCATGGCGGACGAGGAGCGTTGGGATGAAGCTCCGTGTGAGGCCGCATGCGACCCGGAGGTGCGGGTCGGCGCCATCTTGGATGAGGAGGAGACACGCTGATCCGGCCTCAGTTTGGGGAAGAATCTGTCTATCTCCCTGTCCCTGCCCAGATCGGAGGTATGTTGACTCTCTCCCCCACCTCTCCGTCTCATTGCCGATCTGCAAGGCGCGTCTGTGCAGAGCGGGGATGGCCGTTGTATACTCGGTGTGTGCGGGAGCTCCGGGAAGAAGCTGCTTACTCCTCCATGTGCTAAGTATATTAAATATTTTTTTATATATGTGACAAAAATATTTATTTAAATTATTAATATATAAATATGAAATACAGACTGTAATTATACTACCTATAAATTGATATAATTAAATGATTTTATTTATTCTATTTTGTTTTCAATGGCAATTCAAAAAATCTAATATATTAATCTAAAACACAAAAGCATATTCAATTATTTTTATTATTTTAATTAATTAATTTAAATCATATATATAATATAAAAATATATTACCACATTTTCATTTGCATTTATTTAACAACAATATTATGTATACAATAACTTTTTAAAATAAAATAATTTTATAACACACATATATATATATATACATATGTAAAAATAATAGATATATTCATGTCGATATTCATAATATATATATATATATATATATATATATATATATACATATATATATATAATTTTTTTTTTTTTGGAGAATATAAACATATATTGATTTATAAATCTAAATATGTATCTGTGTGTGGATAGATATATATATCTATATATATATTTATTCGCTGTTTCAATTCGCTGTTTCAATTTTTCTTGTCAAATTTGTTTATTAAATTTTCAAAATTACAAGCATATATTGTCAATAAACATAGTCACTATAAATAGTAGCAGTTAAGGAGAACACAAATTAGATATTTATGTCAAGCTCCAGTGATTTTTGAAGGCAACAACAACAGAAGAGGAGAAAAAAAACAGTAATTTAAGTTTAACATATGTTGACCATGTTTCAATTTTTAAACAACCAGCAAATGTTGTCTGTCAGTCTCACTCTCAACCATTTCATTGTAATCTACTGATATCACCAGTTGAGTAACCGTCTTGAACTTTTAACTTATTTTTATTGTCTCATTATACTCCTTTAAAAATGCTGTAATTAACCACTTTGCGCCCGCCGTACGACAAATGATGGCCGCAAAGTGGTTTTAAAATGCGGGGAGGACGTCATTATACTCCTTCGGCCACTGGGGGGCGGGCGCGCGTGCCTGGCGCATCACTGAGATGCCGATGCGCGTGCCTGGTGGCCTCGATGTCCGCCAGGTACCCGCGATCGGCCGATACACAGACAAGGACGTGGATCTCTGTGTGTAAACACAGAGATCCACGTCCTGTCAGGGAGAGGAGACTGATGCTGTGTCCCTTGTACATAGGGACACAGATCGGTCACCTCCCCCAGTCAGTCCCCTCCCCCCACAGCAGTAATCACTCATAGGGCACACATTTAACCCCTTCCTCGTGTTAACTCCTTCCCTGCCAGTCACATTTATACAGTAATCAGTGAATATTTATAGCACTGTTCGCTGTATAAATGTGAATGGTCCCAAAAATGTGTCAAAAGTGTCCGATGTGTCCGCCGTAATATCGCAGTCACAATAAAAATCGCAGATAACCGCCATTACTAGTAAAAAAATAAAAAAAAATGTCAGAATTCTATCCCCTATTTTGTAGACGCTATAACTTTTGCGCAAACCAATCACTGTACGCTTATTGGGATTTTTTTTTTAACCAAAAATATGTAGAAGAATACGTATCGGCCTAAACTGAGAAAAAAAATTGTTTTTTAAGAAAAAAAAATTGGGATATTTATTATAGCAAAAATCAAAAAATATTGTGTTTTTTTCAAAATTGTCGCTCTTTTTTTGTTTATAGCGCAAAAAATTAAAACAAATAAATACCACCAAAAGAAAGCTCTATTTGTGTGAAAAAAAGGACGTCAATTTTGTTTGGGAGCCACGTCGCACAACCGCGCAATTGTCATTCAAAGCGCGACAGTGCCGAAAGCTGAAATTTTGCCTGGGCAGGAAGGGGGTTTATGTGCCCAGTAAGCAAGTGATTAACGTCACAATAATTAAAATAAATGCTAATATTAATTTTCTTAACACTTTTTATATTTTTTTAATATTATATAATTAGCACTACACATAATCCATACAAATGTACGTATATTCTATTTATATTTGTTACTATTTAAAATAAAAATTTAATCTGTCATTTTTGGTGTCAATCATAGCTGTAATACAAGCTACATAAAACATTTAAATTTGTAAAATATATATATATATATATATATATATATATATATATATATATAGTATGTATTATGTTTTTATATTTAAAAAATTGTTTTTTATATATATAATTTTGTCTATGTGCGTGTATATGTGTGTGTGTGTATATATATATATATATAATTACACGCACACACAAATATATATTTTTAATGAATTTTACTTAAGTATTAGTAATTTACACACACATATATATATATATATATATATATATATATATGTGTGTGTGTATGTGTATATATATATAGAGAGAGAGAGAGAGAGAGATTTATTTTTTAGCTGCATTTTAATAATATTATATATATTGTGACAGCAGGAAGGTAAAGTCACCTGGTTGCATCCAGGGGGGTAGATATATTTCGCCCAGATTCAGGCTTTACGCCAACTTATACAACTAGGTGGAGAGTTGTATAAGCCCAGCTAAGGCTAGTGGGCTCATGGATGACTCATACCTCTAGGGAGAGTGCTGGGCGTCGTGCAGACAGGGAGTTGATGAGACCAGCTGAAGCTTGTCAGCTCATTTAGGCCTCTATAAGAACTCCCAGCTTCATTAGATGTTAGCTCATGCCTGGAACCAGACCTGTGTGGACTGTCTAGGGAGAGTGAACCCCTGTGCGGTGAGACAAAGCCTGTGTGGCTATTTGCTTGGACATTTAAAACCAGGGACTTAGGGACTAGGACAGCACTAGGCTGATCCCAGTTGTTAGTTAGGAAACCTGTATGTTTAGTCAGAGGTCAACTTGACCAGGATTTATTTTGTTTATGTTTCTTTTGCTTTGCTGTGTTTTGTCACTGTAAATAGAAAATAAACCGCACCTTTTTGATTTTGAAAACCACAACCTCCGTTTGCTGGGCCTGTTTTGTGTGGGGAGCCCATCCCGGGGGTCACACACACCCGCTGCCGAGCTAACCCCCTCACAATATATATACATGCATAATTGTACACCCTGTTATATTTTGTAATGATTAATTTAGATTGAATTTTAAATTCATCTTTTTTTATTATATATTAGTTTATTTGAGATTATAATCATGATTTAAGATTTTTTTTATCATTTTATTTTCACAAATAAGGATTAACTAATAGCCGTTTTTTACTTATATTATTGTGCTGAGAGAAAAACTAATTTGCTAAATTAATTTTATATCTCTGCCAGCCGCAATATTAACAATAAAATGTCATTGATATTCATTTCCTTGTATATTGGTTGCCGCGGTAACGGCAATCCAGATTGAGGCTTGGTTACGGCGCTATGGCGCATACGCAAGATTTCTAACAGGGACCCTGTAAGAGCGGAAGTGACGTCAGAAAGGGAAGCAAAGAACAGGAGTAAGATATCTATACGCGGAAACATAAAGAAAAAGAACGCTAGACAAAAGGTATTTGCGGGCCTCGTTTTAAAAAATATATATGTCATTAGCATTGCAATAACCTTGGGTAATAGAATAACAGAAAAATAGGAAAAGTGGGCCGGGGTTTACGTCCTCTTTAAGAGAGTAGGGGGAGAGGTACGTCTGTTACAGTTTGCATTCCTGTGGGTCCCAGACCTATGGTTTCAATTTGCGGATTGAAGAGGGTACAAAATTGTTTAAAACTCCTACCCCCTTATCCTTTTATTTTCTCAAATCAACCGAAATCAGACTTACAGACTTAGCCCTGAACTATCTCTTTTCTCAGGAAGTGTTTGTTTTAGTCCCACTGGAGGATGGGTTCAAGAGAGTCTGTTCACAGTACCAAAACCCAAGGGGGTAGTCATTCTATCCTGGACCTAAAATTCCTAAAGTACCTTTTGAATTCACAGGTTTTCTATAGAATCTGTAAATTCAGTTATTGCCTCTCAGAGACAAGGGGCATACGTGGCATCAGTGGACATTTAAGATGCCTACCTCCATATTTCCATTTACTTATCCCATCAGCAATTTTTGCGCTTCACAGAAGGAAAAAAGCACTTCCAATTTGTCGCACTACCATTTGGCCTATCCTATGCACCCAGAGTATTCACAAAGGAGCCTTCATACCTCGTACACATGACCGGTTTTCCCGTCGGATAAAAAAAAACTATGGTTTTCCCGACGGAATTCCTCTCAAGCCTGCCTTGCATACACACGGTCACACAAAAGTCCGGTGAACTTTTGACTGCCAAGAACGCGTGACGTAAAAGACTACGACGAGCTGACAAAATTAAGTTCTATACTTCCGAGCATGTGTCAATTTTTTTCCGAGCATGCGCGTTTTTTTACCCGTCGGAAAAGCATACAGACGAACGGTTTTCCCGCTAGGATTTTTTCCTGACGGGGGGAAAAAAGAGATCCTGCTTTTTTTTTCCGACAGTTTTCCTGTGGGAAAAAGACGGATGGAGCATACACATGGTCGGGATTGCCGACCAAAAGCTCTCATCGCAGTTTTCCCGACGGGAAAACCGCTCGTGTGTACAGGGCATAATAATACTATTTATCCTTCCACACTATGGGAAAAAGGCGAGTGATAAATAAAAAATAAAAAAAACCCATACACAAAAAAAATGAAACAGACCAGCTGCTATACTACAAAAAAAAAAAACCTCTAATGACCAGTATATATATATATATATATATATATATATATATGAAGATCCTAAATATATAGACTCCTCATCAAATACAGCACTACTATTCAAAAAAATATATAGTAAAGGCAGAGGGTTTATTTTTATTTTTTTTACCTTAATGCATTCCCTGCATTAAAGAAAAAAAAGCCTGTGAGCAGCTTCCCCAGCCGGCCCCCTCCCCCTATAATTACCTGAGCCTGATTTCTATCCAGTGTTGTGTCTGAAAGCATCAGTTCTCTCCTCCCTCACAGGGCAGATTGATAGCAGCAGGAGCCATTGGCTCCTACTGCTGTCAATCAAATGCTGTGATGAGGGCGCGGGGGACAGGGCCGAGCTGGCGCTGTCTGTGTTAATGAACACAGGCAGAGCGGCTTGGGATCAAGCTAGTAGGTGTGCCTCCGTAGGAAGCGGCTTCCTATGGTGGTACACCAAGAAGGGGTGGATTGGAGCTGCTATGTGAAAAACCATTGCACAGAGCAAGTACCGTAAGTATAAAAAAAAAATTATTATTTATTTTATTTTATTTTTTATTCAGCAAAGACAATATACACATACAGAATATCAGGTAGTTGAAACATCGTATATGAAAAATGTTGCATAATTTTTTTATTATTAAGTAATAAACTATATACGACCCCCCCCCCCCCCCCCGGGCATGAAATAAATAAATATATAGAGTGGAATATTTCACTACCCCATTGTATAACTCCCAGAACCGAGTCTGTACCCCAACCCTCAAGTCCCTCCCACCAACTTATGAAAAAAAATATATATTTTTCCGTCTCCATACTTCAGCCTTTACTTGTTCACCCTATGTGCCAGTGTCTCCTTTGAGTAAACCCACCTAAACCAAACCTTCCTAAATTTCCTAGGGGCTCCCCTGGCCTCGTACATTATGCGGTAAAGAATGTCAGCATTCACAACTTTCAACCACATCCCTAACATCAGTTGTTTCCGTGTGGCTCCATCTCCTAGCTATAAGTTTCCTAACTCCAAGGTACAATATTCTAAGGAACAGCTTGGTGTGCTCATTTAACACCTCTTGGTCAAAAATTCCCAAGAGACATCTCAAGGGAGAGCATATATTGGGAAGGTCAAAATTGTCTGCTATAAATTCAGTCACCATAGACCACAATGGTCTCACCTTGGCACATTCCCACACCATATGAACAAAAGAGCCATCCGCCCCCAAACATTTATTGCAAGTAGTGGAGTCTCTCATGTGCAAAGACCGAATAATCTGACTGGTGTATAATACATCTGATGGAGGTATCGTAGCTGTATCATCCTATCCGTTGTGTTTCAATCTTTTTATTCAAGTTTTGTCATACAAAATGTATAAAAGTCGCCACATAACATTGTACAGTCACAATCAACATTTGGGGTAACACAATGAAGATCACCAAGTGTAGGGGTCCTTGGAGTAGTCCGAAGCTCCGTAGAGCCGTTAACCCCTATTAGCATCGCAGATCATATCTGAACCGTCCACCCAGATGAGCCACCCCCCCATCCATCTATCGGGGGGGGCGCAACTCAGCCGGCCGTGTGGGCAGCCCAGAGGTCTGATCAGACTGACAATGGTCCCGTAGGAGCTGAGAAAACAGGGAGCAGCACAAACCTCTAAGGTCTGGATCTGACTCCAAAAATAAACAATAAACAAATTTCAAAAGAGAGGAAAGAGGACAGTGACAAAGAATAGAAGGAAGGAGACAGAGTAAGGAAAGGACAGTTGAGGAGGGGGGAATGGGGGGAGGAGCCCCGATTCAGCATCCAGACATCTCAACCTAATCCCCTAGGCTATGCTGTAAACATCTCCGGGTCATTAGTTAGGTAACGAAGCCATGGGTCCCAAACTCCATGAAACAGTTTCATTTTATCTTGGGCCAGAGCGGTCAAGCGTTCGTTTAGCATCAACCAAGACAATTTGCCTTTAAGCTGATCGAATGGTAGAGCTGCCGATTTCCAGTTCCTAGCAATAGTGATTTTGGCTGAAATAAAAATAAATGTCAAGAGCCTCTTGCAGGACTTGGAGGCTTCCACATCTCCTCCCCCCAGTAGTGCTTGCTTAGCTGATTTAGTTAGGTTTAGTTGGGTAAGGGAGTAAACTAAATTATACACCCTGATCCAAAACCTCCGGACCTTTGGGCATGTCCACCAAATATGATAGGTGGTGCCCATCTGGCCACATCCTCTAAAGCACAACGGGGTAGCTCCTGAGACAAAAGTTGCCAGTCTGACCGGCACCATATACCACCTCAGTAGAACCTTATAATTGGCCTCAATTATTGAAGTATTGACGAGCGAACGAGATGCTGTCTCGGCTATCCTATGCCATTCGTCCAGATCCAGGGTTTCCTGCAAGTCGGTCTCCCATTGGACCATATAAGTCAGCTTTGTCGATACACTCAGCAATATCGAATATATAGCAGATAAATGTCCTTTAATTTTATCATAATTTTTGCATAGATGTTCCATGGGAGTTTGGGTTGCTAGGTTGCTTTTGCGAGCCAGGGTTTGTACATAATGTGAGATTTGGGCGAACCTATAACCCTCCGCTGGAGGCATTTGATGCCTGTCAGCCATAGTCCGTTCGGTCAGCATACCTCTATGATCGCACAAGTCAGCAATACACTTAAAACCCTTATTAGTCCACCATTCGAACGCTAGTGGAGTGAGACCCGGGGTGAATGCTTTATTTTGAAGCAGAGGTGTCAGTGGAGAATGAGGAGATTTGAATTTGTGAGATCTGGAGAGTCTGTCCCATAGTTCCAGTGACATGGATAAAGTAGGGCAAAGTATAGGAGGTCGCTCCTTGATAGGGAGCCATAAAATATAAGAAATAGGTTTGGGACGGCAGGAATAAGATTCCATAGCCATCCAAATGGCCTGTGCCTGTTGGGAGTGAAACCTTGTAAGTTGTGCTATCTGGGCAGCATAAAAATATTTTAATAAGTCTGGAAGACCAAGTCCTCCTCTCCGCTTCAACGTGTATAGAGTGCTCCTATTCACCCTGGGTCTCTTATCACCCCAAATAAACTGTAGTACTTTATTCTGGAATCGTTTAAGGTCATCACGGGCCAATGAAACTGGCAAGGTACGGAAGAAATACAATAATCGAGGTAGAACATTCATTTTAATTGAGTGAAGTCTGCCAAACCACGATGGCGGGTGAACCTGCCACTTAGCCATGTCAGCTGTTAGCCGTTTGAAAAGGGCTGGATAATTCTCTTTGTACAACTCACCAATAGATGAGGTCAGCTGTATGCCTAAATAAGGGAGAGCTGTGGATTCCCATCGGAATTGAAATGATTTTTCAAGCGTAGCCTGAGTGGAGCTTAGCAAAGATAAGTTCAGTGCTCTTGACTTACTATGATTAATTGCCAACCCGGAAATGTTGGAGAAAGGCTGCAAAATAGCATACAAGTTAGGTAGGGATGTGATCGGTGAGGTCAAGGTCAGCAACAAGTCGTCCGCAAAGAGTAAACATTTGTGTTCATAGTCTCCGCAATAAATGCCCTGTATATCTCTGCAGGCGTGAATTTTGAGCGCTAGTGGTTCAATCGCCAGGGCGAATAATAGTGGCGACAACGGGCAGCCCTGTCTAGTTCCTCTCCTGATAGGAAATGTTTGGGATGTATATCCTCTGAGCATTAGCGAGGCACTGGGGGAATCATATAATATGTGAAGGAGATCCAGAAAGCGTCTCCCAAATCCAAAGCGTGTGAGAACATCAAAAAGATAGTCCCAGGAGATAGAATCGAACGCCTTCTGGATATCCAATGAAAGTAACATTCCCCTCCTAGTCCCCTTTCCATCCCAATCAGACCGAACTGCCGAGATAAGGTTAATTATCCGGCGGGTTTGGTCCGATGCCTGTCTTGTCGGGACAAAACCTGCTTGGTCAGGATGGATATAACACTGAAGAAAAGTATTAAGTCTCTGGGCCAGTATTTTGGTTAGAATCTTAAGATCCGTATTGATCAGAGAAATTGGGCGATAATTGGAACAGTCTGTATGGTCCTTTCCTGGTTTCGGGATAACACTTATATAGGCTACATTTTCATGGCTGGGGAGCTTGCTGCCGCTTCTCAGGTCATTAAAGTAAGTACAGAGATGTGGGGCCAGAAGATCGTGATATTTCCTATAGTAGTGACCCGGGAATCCATCTGGCCCAGGGGCCTTGGTAGGGTGTAGGGTTTTGATTGCAGCCCTGACTTCAGGCTCTGTAAGAGCACCGTCCATCAGTTCCGCATGGGCTTGTGTCAATTTAGGCAGCTGTAAGTCGCGAAAGAATGTGCTCGCTTCAGATGAATCGAACTTGTCCTGCACTCCATACAGCTTAGCATAAAATTTGTGAAATTCTCCAATTATCCGTTCGGGGTTCTGGGAGGTTAGGCCCGTGGATAGTCGTAGTTTAGGCAAAGTCGGTGTGTACGGTCGAGGAACCAGTTTTCTAGCTAACATTGTGGTAGGTTTATCACCCATCGTATAGAACCTGTGCTTAGACCAACTAATATGTTTCTCCGCTTGAGTAGTCAAGCTAAGATTTAGTGCTAGTCGAGCCTCGTCAATTTTATGCCTTATATCTACCAGGGGATTTCTGTGCTGTTCACTAAGTAAGTTATCTAAGTTAGTTTCCAGAATCTTATTTGCCTGTTCCCTATTGCGTTTAATCCTGGCTGCCACTTGTAACAATATGCCCCTAATCGCTGCTTTATGAGCTACCCAGTTAATTGCGGGGGATGTGTCCGATGCCTTATTAAGTCTAAAGTATTCCTGTATTTCCTTTTGAATCTCTAAAAAGATTGTAGGGTCATTCAGCAAGCTCACATTAAGTCTCCACGGGGAGGGTCTAGATTTAGTCCATAGCCCTGAAGTAGAGAGTTTTATCGGGGAATGATCAGACCAAGGGGTAGATAAAATCTTAACCGACTTAATAAATGGTAGCAAAGGCGTACGTACTAGAACGTGGTCTATCCTCGAGTAAGTATGATGGGCTTGTGAAAAGTGTGTAAAGTCTCTGACCGTAGGGTTATTTTCTCGCCAGGCGTCGATGAGGTCATAGAAATGAAACAGACGTGCAACCTTGCTGCTTCCAGTCGGTGGGCGTTTCAATGTTGGTCTAGAGGAGTCCGATTTATCCATAATTCTGTCCAAGGGAATATTACTATCGCCTCCCATAATGACCTGACCCTGGACTTTGGGCATAAGAATCTTCAGCATTTTGCTAAAGAATTCCGGCTGTCCAGTATTCGGGGCATAGTATGATATAAAGGACACCTCCTGGTCATGGAGCCGCCCCACTGCCAAAATATATCTACCTCTCTTGTCCTTAACGATAGCGATGGGGGTAAAGGGGGTCCGTTTCGAAAAGCAGATGGCTACACCGCCCTTCTTTTCCCGACCCCCTGCCAAGTAAAACTGTGGATACTTCCCATTGAGGTAACGGGGCGCTGAGACATTGGAGAAATGAGTTTCCTGCAATAGCAGGACTTCAGCCTTCTGTTTATGATAAAACTGGAAAGCCTTAGTTCTTTTAGTAGGGGAGTTAAATCCATGTACATTGTGGCTAACTATCGAATAGTCTGTGTTATATGTGGTGGCCATCGTGGTAGGGCAGAGCACTCTTACCTTGCATAATGAATGAAGCGAGAAGGGTCCCGATGATGATGACTGTTTGGCTATGTGACCTCTCAGACCATGACATAAGGGAAGGGCGCTGAACCGAGGCTCCGAAGAAAGAGGGGGAAGGGAGAGAAGGAAAAGGCATTAGAGAAGAAGAGAAACAAAAATAAAAGCAAAAAAACATATACATAGGCCTTAGGCCCAAACAATCAATATAACTCAATCCTAGCTGATGAATGAAGGAATGGGGAATAACCCCTGCCGGAGACAACATCCGGCAAATTAGGTGCAAGGGTACCATCCTTGTCGTAGGATAGGTAGTCTTGCAGTTGGGTGGCAAGCATGACCACCCCGACCCAAATATGATTACACTCTGTACGAGCAGGCTATTCGAGGTCATATCGGAAATGACAAAATCAATCAATACAGTTTTAACATAACAGGCTGTCTATAGGAACATGCATTCCCAAGGCCAGTGGCGCCGGGGCCGGAAGGGTCCCCATCGGTCGTTCCGGCCCCCGAGCCACAGCCCAACAGGGGAACACATTGCGGTCCGACTAAGGCCCCCAGACTGCTAAAAAGCAAAAAGCAAAATTTCTTCGACCAGGTTGGGCCCGTCGGGGTTGTAAAATATTCGGCTGGCAGCCAGTCCGAAGAACCAGGAACTCCAGTAACTTTGTAACCCGTGACTTTGTAACCTGTGAACTGTGAACGGTAACGATGGCCCCATCAGGCCCATAGTCCACCATGGGCCCAGGCCATATCCGTGCAATCAAGCACTAACAGTTCCCAAAAGGGGCAAAAAAGCAAAAAGAGAGAAGAGCAATAATACTCAGGTATTCCGGCGAGCATTTCTGGCCTGTGAGCGTGTGCGATCCTGCCATATCGGGGAGAGGGGACGATGATCCAGACAAGGGGGAGATGAAATCGGAGTCGGAGAGTCCCGTGCAATGATGCCGAGACTAAGCAGTAGGTCTTCGCCTGCTTGGAACGTGGAAAAGGAGTGGGACTTTCCGTTGTAAGTGAATGATAACTTAAAAGGGAACGACCATCGATACTTAATCTGTTTGGCCATAAGTTGCTGGAGTAATGGCCGTAGGTTTCTGCGTTTCTGGACCGTTGATGGCGCCAAATCTGTAAAGAGCTGTATTGGTGTTCCAAATAGCGACAGGTCCGGCCTGTTGCGAGCCGCAAGCATCATCTTATCCTTAATGCGGTAGTAATGTGGCTTAACAATAATGTCTCGTGGTAGGCCGTCGGCCCTTGGGGCTGTCAGTGCTCGGTGAACGCGATCAACTTCCATGTGGTGGTTGGCTATATCAGGGATAAGGGTTTTCATCAGGTCTTTTACAGCCCCCTCTAGATCTGTGTGAGTTTCAGGGAGGCCACGCACGCGGACATTGTACCTACGAGAACGATTCTCCAAATCTTCAATTTTTGTGAATGCCTCTTCTAATCTATCCTGGAGGTCTGTCACCATGGCTGAGTTCTGGTTGACCCTTTTGATGGCTCCATCCACTTTGGTTCCAATTAGCTCAAAACGCTCTCCCAAGCTATGGATGTCTTTTTTCAGGTCAGTGGTGATTAATGTGCAGGCCTTAGAGAGCTCCTGCTGCAGCATGGTGGAGAATCTGCCCAACAGTACAGCATCAGGGGAATAGTGTGAGAGCTGGGGAATTGGCATATCCTGGCTGGATTGGCTGGATTGGCTAATGAGGACTTCTGCTAAGTCTGCCATGTTCCTATCCATGGAGGAGGCAGGGGAGGCAGGGGAGTTTGGAGAGTCATGTCTATCAGCGTATATGGCTGGGGATGGGGGATGTGATAGTGACTCACCCCGCTGTCCGGTCTCCACCTCTCCCGAGGATTGTGAGGAGAATGGATCCCTAGTTGGCTCCAGATTTAGCTGCCTGTCTCCTCTCTGTGTAGCGCCGTCGGATCTGGCTGCTGCCGTGCTGCCTCGTGTGTCTGGCTTACCCGGCGCCATCTTGGATCGCGGCTGTGCTGTAGGGGAAGGCCCTGCTCTCTTCTGGGCTGTAGTTTGCGTATCGTGTCCTTTCCGCGGCTGCCCCTGTGCCCTACGGTTCATCGCCACTTCGGGGCTGGTGTGGGATCGGTCCTGGCTCACGGACCTCAGTGCCTGCGCTATCGTTAGCTCTGGTGGGTCGGGGTGCCGGGAGCTCGGTCAGCACACATCCTTCTCCGAGTCCCCGCGCATGCGCACTCCATCCTATCCGTTGAAGAGATGACAGAGCCCAGAAAAGTATCCAATGCCTCCTGCCACAGCTCCTCTGACAATTCTGGTATAAACATTTCCCAACGAGACCTAGCCCTCGCTATCAACCCGGAGTCCCCCACCTCCCTATAGTATCTGGAAATTCTTTTGACCGGGCCAGGGTCCCCCAGGACCCTTTCCAACGAGGTATTCTGTACCTGTACTTCCCCCTTCCCCAATACAGAACTGTGCCACAAGCTGCAGCTGGGCGTATTGAAAATGCCAGATTCTGGGTATCCCAAACAGTTCCCTCAGCTAAAAAAGGTGCACGGCTTCCCTTCCTGAAATATGTGGTGAAGATGCTTAACCCCATGTTTAGCCCATACTCTGAAATATCCATCCAGGCAGAGCCATCACTGAACCCACCCTTCTGCTCGGCATTCCCTTCCTATAGACCTGGGATATGTAATTAGCGGACCTTCAGCTGTTGAAAAACTACAAGTCCCATCACACCTCTGCCTCAGGGTGTCATGCTTGTGGCTGTCAGAGTCTTGCTATTCCTCATGGGACTTGTAGTTCTGCAACAGATAGAGGTCCGCTCATTGCATTTCCCTGCTATTGACCATATTCAGAAGAGTCTCCTACAAAGTAGCCACCGCAGCTTTCAGCAACATAGTAGCATTAGGGATTTGAGGAAAAAATCTCTAATGCAGGAAGGATAGCTGCGCTGCAAAGGATAGGGATCCTAAAACCTGGAAGGCCCATCCCCCCTATTGTAACAGGCAATTTCAGTACGGCCATGGACACCCTGGGGGCTCTAGATCCCACCACAACAGGGTCTTAGTTCCTAAAGACCTGTTTCCACATATAGACAGGCGAGTTTGAAAGGTTGTACAAAAATGTAGGGAGAAAACTAATTTTAAATAAATAAATTTTACCCATTATTGTAAGTGGTAGCTTTTGCCATTTTTGCACCTTCTCCAGAAGAGCTCCTATACTTGTGTCAAATTCAGCTCCAAAAACCTAGAGATGGGCAGCTGTATCTGAATCCCTAGATATTTAAAAGATCAAGACAGTATAATGGGGCAATCAGTAGGGGCCACCACATATTCATCAATGAGAAATAGACACAACTTGGCCCAGTTAATCCTGAAGCCAGAGAAGTCCCCAAATTCCTGAATCAACCCAAAGGCTGCTAAAAGCGAGGGACCCTGATCCTGCAAATACAGCAGCATGTCATATGCATACAATGCTGCCCCAACCGGAGGCCAGAGAAAGTATCGCTAGACCTCAACTAAGTCGCTAGGGGTTCTATGGCCAGGGCAAACAGGAGTTGAGACAATGGGCACCCCTGTCTAGTCCCACTAAAAATAGGGAAAGGCTCTGAGATAATAACGTTAACCCGTAATCTCACCAATGTTTCGGTGTATAGAAAACAGGGCCAAACCCATAGGACTCCAGAAGCTGAAACAGGTCAGGCCACTCCACTGAGTCAAAAGCCTTCTTTGTGTCTAAGGAAGCCACCACCTGGGTCCCAAAGTTGTCGTGTCTAGCCTGAAGGTTCAGAAATAGTCTCCTAATATTCATTTGAACACACCTACCTCGGATAAATCCCGTTTGATCCTAATTCACAAGCTTTAGTATCACCGTCTGTAACCTCCCCGCTATAATTTTGGACAGGATCTTTGTGTCCACATTCATCAGCTAGATTGGACGTTAGGAGTCACACAACCTAGGGTCCCCCCCCCTTTTGGGATCAGGACCACCAGAGTCTCTTTCATGGAAAGTGTCAGTCTACCGTTCGACCTGGTCTCTTCAAACACTCTCAACAGACAGGGTGCCAAACTATCACTAAAAGTGTCATGCCACTCTGAGGGGAGACCATCCAGACCAGGAGATTTCCGGGGAGCATAAGAGGAGATTGCCACCGCCCCACCTCCTCCACAGTAATATATTTTTCCAGAATGGTGCTGCCTTCGTCAGTCAGTACTGGCAGATCAATATTTGATAAGTAGGCCTACAATGCTCCCCCCCCCCCCCCCCTAAGAGGTACACGACACATACAAATCCCTGTAAAATTGAGCAAAGGTGTAAAATATCTCCTGAGTCACATACTTCCACCCGTGCCTGTCACATACACTTTTTTTATATATATATATCTATATATAGGGACATAATCCCGCTATCAGATACTGGCATAGTGTAATGAGCACCAGCAACTAGCTACACAGATTCAAACGCTAAACACTCCATTCCTACTTCAGCAGCAGTCACTGTGCAGGTAATGATATCACTGCGGGCAGGAAGCCGGGACACTGGAAAAGCTCAGTGCAGAGACTTTCTAGGCTGACCAATGGCACCGAAGGACTCAGGTGAGCTGAATATCCTGCTGTTGGAAGCACCTGTAAATGTGTCTTCCCACCGTCACCTCACCTTCTCTCTTCTAGTCATAGCACCTCCCTCTAATCCTTGTGCCTCCCTGTCACCCACCCAACCTCCCAGGCTACAGCAACTCCCACCAACCTCCACCTCTTTTCTACCCACCTACACCTTCCTCCCCAATCAAAGCACCTTACACACACACCTCATTCCACCCTGCTTGTCACACTGTAAATGTATTAGTCTGCTGACAACTGGAAACAACTCGCTCCCTAGGAGGTTATCTTCTTTCAATTGTTCTTAAAGTGGAATTTCTGCTTAACCATAACTATTCTCAAAAATGTCCCCTCCCCACCATGTAAAAAAGATCTGTATATTTACTTTTTCTTCATTCAATTCTGGTCCAGTCACATGATCCCACAGCTCTGGCTCCCCTGTGTCAGTAAGTGGCCAGATGCAGGGGAGAGGACAGAGTGCCAACAACGGCTGAGCTATTGGTGAACGTTAACGCATCTGGAATTCCCAGTTGTTTTTCAGTGCTCCACGACACAGGGGAGCGGGAGCTGCAGGATCATGTGACCAGAGTGGACTGAACTGAAAAAAGGTAAGTATAGAGATCTTTTTTTTACATAAGGTAGCTAGCAGGAGGAGGAGGGGACATTTTTAAGAATAGTTATGGTTAAGCAGGAATTCCACTTTAAGCAGGGAGGCTGATTCATTGCAATTAGCTGCTGCATGGTTCTGAACACTCACTATCTGCGTTCAAAGTCATGCAGTTGCTCCAGCACAGTTGTTGACAAATTTTGACATGTGGCTGTGTCTGTTCTAGGAAGTGGGTAAGGGGTGGAGATGGGCATGACCTGGGGAGGATTGGGTGAGATCCTGCACCTATTCTCTGAAAAAAAAGCCCTGGATGTATCATACGCACACAGCATACTGGGTGAGATTTACTAAAACTGGTGTACACTGAATCTGGTGCAACTGTGCATAGTAACCTTAATAGTGCTTCCTAATGCCGTGTACACACAACCGTTTTTTAATGTCATTAAAAAAAACAGCATTTTTTTCGACGTGATTTTTCGTGTTTCCTCTCAAGCCTGCCTTGCCTACACACTATCGTGGAAAAAAATGTTTGAGTAAAGCGCGGTGACGTACAACACGTACGACGGCACTATAAAGGGGAAGTTCCATTCGGATGGCGCCACCCTTCATGTTAGTAAAGTTTATTGAGCGACGATTCACACTTTTCAGCCTCGTGCTTTTCAGTCCATTACAGCGTGACGAATGTGCTATCTCCATTACGAACGCTAGTTTTACCAGAACGAGCGCTCCCGTCTCATACTTGATTCTGAGCATGCGCATTTTTTTCACGTCGTTAAAGCCCACACACGCCTGTTTTTCATGACGAGAAATATGACGATGTAAAAAACGACGTGAAAAATTAGAGCATGTTGCTATTTTTTCATGGCCGTTTTTCACGTCGTGAAAAATGCTCTGAAGCCCACACACGATCATTTTTAATGACCATTTAAAAAAATTTACTTTTTCTCGTCATTAAAAACAGTTGTGTGTACACGGCATAAGGCTTTTATGTTTGCCCTTTGTGTTCTTTTTATCATAACCTTCTTGGCAATCACAGAATAAAATGGGATTTTCCAAGTAAGCTTACATTGGATTGTTGAAAATATGATAAAATGTACTATGTGACTATAGATATCCTTTGAAGGAGATAAAGGAAGCTTATTTTCAGTATTGCCTGTCAGCTAGCAATCTCTTTCTACAACTTCTTGGATTCCCTGCATTCTTTGCAGCTTCTCCTCTGCTGCTTACTTTCAATTTATTTGTATTTTTTCATATATTGTCTTTACTTGAGTTTCAATGATTTAAAGGTACAAAACAGAGCCAAAGGGGCATATCCTGCTCTAGTAGCTACAATGTAAATATAGAAGAATAAAACAACCAGTGCCACTCATAATAGAGTAGATACACTTGGGTCCACCAAAATAGTAAAATAGAGGAGTATGTCAAAAAAGCACTAGATTCTCATCTATTATTTCTAAGAAAATCCAGGAGAAACCCACAGTTATAATCCCAATGCATAGGGGACCAGTTATAGTAGTGCAAAATGGCCAACTCAAGAAATTTACTCTCCTGACTAATAAAAGAAGATAGGTATTAATCATGGTGCTCAGAGGATGCATTGCTAGATACAGATTTAAAAGGGTTGTAAGCCCTCGTGTTTTTTCACTTTAATGCATTCTATGCATTAAGGTGAAAAACCTTCTGTCATGCAGCAGCCCCACAGACCCCCCATTTAACATACCTAAAAGAAAGATATTCCCATATTCACAGAACTGTTTAACAGTCACCACATCCCTAAATTTGAATAGAAAGCAAAAAAAGGATGGGACTTTTTAAGTGACTGAAAAACCAATGAATTGAAAGTACAAAAATAATTTATTTAAATATACAAATGTTCATAAAAAGATATATAGTTGTATACATATGTTACAAATCCATGTAGTGAGTTGATGGATGTGGATGCCTGTAAGCATGGCTCTCACAACTTGACCCAACGTTTCTGGCACAAAAGCCCTTCTTCAGGGATTTTATTCAAGTATCTAGAACCAAACATCTAGTAAAACATATATATCAAATTAGTACAGAAATTAACCACTTAAGCCCCGGACCATTTCGGGCCATTAGGACCAAGCCTGTTTTTGGGATTCGGCACTGCGCTGCTTTAACTGTAAATTGTGCGGACATGCAATGTTGTACCCAAATGAAATTTGCGTCCTTTTCTTCCCACAAATAGAGCTTTCTTTTAATGGTATTTGATTGCCTCTGCGATTTTTATTTTTTGCGATATAAATGGAAAAAGAACGAAAATTTTGAAAAAAAAAGATATTTTCTACTTTTTGTTATAAGAAAAATCGAATAAACTCAATTTTAGTCATACATTTAGGCCAAAATGTATTCAGCCACATGTCTTTAGTAAAAAAAATGACAATAAGCGTATATTTATTGGTTTGCGCAAAAGTTATAGCGTTTACAAACTAGGGTACATTTTCTGAAATTTACACAGCTTTAAATTTATGACTGCCTATCTCATTTCTTGAGGTGCTAAAATGGCAGGGCAGTACAAAACCCCCCCAAATGACCCCATTTTGGAAAGTAGACACCCCAGGGAAATTGCTGAGAGGCATGTTGAGCCCATTGAATATTTTTTTTTTTTGTCCCAAGTGATTGAATAATGACAAAAAAAAAAAAAAAAATTACAAAAAGTTGTCACTAAATGATATATTGCTCACACATGCCATGGTTATATGTGGAATTGCACCCCAAAATACATTCTGCTGCTTCTCCTGAGTACGGGGATACCACATGTGTGGGACTTTTTAGGAGCCTAGCCACGTATGGGACCCCGGAAACCAAGCACCGCCTTCAGGATTTCTAAGGGCGCAAATTTTTGATTTCACTCCTCACTACCTATCACAGTTTCGAAGGCCATAAAATGCCAAAATAGCACAAAACCCCCCCAAATGACCCCATTTTGGAAAGTAGACACCCCAAGCTATTTACTGAGAGGCATGTTCAGTCCATGGAATATTTTATATTTTGCCACAAGTTGCGGGAATATGACAAACTTTTTTTTTTTTGCACAAAGTTGTCACTAAATGATATATTGCTCACACATGCCATGGGCATATGTGAAATTACACCCCAAAATACATTCTGCTGCCTCTCCTGAGTACGGGGATACCACATGTGTGGGACTTATTGGGAGCCTAGCCGCGTACGGGACCCCAAAAACCAAGCACCGCCTTCAAGGTTTCTAAGGGCATAAATTTTTGATTTCACTCCTCACTACCTATCACAGTTTTGAAGGCCATAAAATGCCAAGATGGCACAAAACCCCCCCAAATGACCCCATTTTGGAAAGTAGACACCCCAAGCTATTTGCTGAGAGGCATGTTGACCCCATTGAATATTTTTTTTTTTGTCCCAAATGATTGAATAATGACAAAAAGAAAAAAAAATGTACAAAAAGTTGTCACTAAATGATATATTGCTCACACATGCCATGGTTATATGTGGAATTGCACCCCAAAATACATTCTGCTGCTTTTCCTGAGTACGGGGATACCACATGTGTGGGACTTTTTGGGAGCCTAGCCGCGTACAGGGCCCCAAAAACCAAGCACTGCGAACGCTGCAGTTATGTGTGTTGTGTTTGGTAAGTGACAGTGATCGATCGATACTGCACTTGGGTGGGCTGGGCTGGGCTGGGCTGGGCGGAGGGGCTAAAGGCAGGCGCTAGCAGGTATCTGGGCTGATCCCGCTAACACTGCGTTTTTGGGAACCCTAAACCGCTGGGGATGCTAGTATAGATCTGATCAGATCTGATCAGATACTATACCACTAAGGGGGGTGTATGCTTTGCGCGTGGGTGTTAGCGTTACTGTCACTAACCTAACACTGCCTGGGGCGACGCAGACCCTCTCTGGCGCTAAAACCTAATTGATCTCACCCGCTGGGCGATCAGGGGGGTTAAACCTTTATTGGGTTATATACGGCGGGTGCCCTGATGCTATAAAAAGCAAACTAATCAACCAGCGTCACCCGTAACCTTTATATGGTGATCACTGGTGAAAGGGTTAACTAGGGGCAATCAGGGGGTTAAAATCTTTATTAGGTTAAATATGGGGGTACCTGACACTATATAAAAACCTGACGGGTAACCTAAATAACTAAATAACTTACTGGCTAACCAGTGACACCAGTGACGCTTATACGGCGATCACTGGTGAAAGGGTTAACTCTAGGGGCAATCAGGGGGTTAAAATAATATATGGGGGTACCTGACACTAATAAAAACCTGCGGCGAACCTAAAAAAAAATAACTGCCTATCTAAAACACCAGCGACACGAATACAGCGATCGGAAAAACAATCGCTTAGTGACGCTGAAGTTAGGGGGTGAAAGGGTTACCTGGGGGGTGATCAAGGGGTTAAACCTTTATTAGGGGAGGTTAGGGGGCTACCCTGGACCTAAAGGGGCCTAATCCTAACTGCCCTGCAACTTTTTACAATCACAGATGACACTAAATGCAGTGATCAGTAAAATAAATGATCACTGCAATCAGTGACACTGTGATTGGGGGCTTTGGGGTGACCTGGGGGGTGATCTGGGGGTGACTGGGGGGTGATTTGTGTGCCTATGTGTACCTACGTGTCAGTGGACTGTTAGTGCACTAACCTGCTTCCTCTCTGCTCGGCGCCGGGAACGGAAAGACCGCGGCGAGGGAGATGACATCACTTCCTCCAGCCTTGTTTACATCACATGGCGGAGGAAGCATTTTCATTGGCCGGGAGCGATCGCGAGGGGGGGGGCGGAATCGAGCGCCCCCCCCCTCATGCCTGATCGCTCCCGAACACTTAACGGCCGCTCACTGCAGTGAAGGGGGGTCCGGATGGACCCCCCAACTGCACAAAGGCGATCACGTAGATCTACGTGATTCTGCCTGTCCGTGCCATTCTGCCGACGTAAATCGGCGGTGGGCGGTCGTTAAGTGGTTAAGTAAAAAATATTATATACATTGTAGTAAAAAACCAACAGAGCACATAGAATCATGTAAGAAAAAAAAAGGGGGGGGGGAAAGAGAGAGAAAGAAAGAGAGAAGAAAAAATAAAAAGGTAAAGAAACAAATGCCTTACAGCAAAAGGAGAATCCACCCATCACATGTAACTGCCACAACCAGATAAAAACAGCAGGTGATCAAACTAATCAGCCCTCACACATGAGTATTCCAACGAGAATCCAATGCATCTACCCAGATAGACCATCTGTGTGTTAAGATAAACCCAAAAGGAAATGGCTGCTTTATCCCTCAAACATATATCAAAGTGGTGCATGGGCAGAAAAGGGGCCATATTAAGTATATATACCAATAAAACACCTACCCAAATGTAAAAAGGATTGGTGACTGCAATGATTGAAATATAGAAGGTTCAATGCTGGGTGTCTCACATATAACCAGAGGAAAACAATAGTCCTCAGGTACACGGGGTATACCTATGTGAATAACACAGAGCAGTCAGAATGCATGTATGACAATAGTGCAGTAATGGTAGAAAACAAAGTGGAAGAGTGTGCTCAAATACCTGTAGCCAATGGAAATAGTTTTGATCCTATGGTGGCGGGACCATCACTGCTAATTCATATGGAACTGACAATGCTTATATAGAAAGAGAGGACGCCTGAGCAATGCGCGTGGAGCGCAGCGGCATCCTCACATCAGTACTAGAAGTGGAACACAAGCTGGTAGAGTTTGTGCCGCTCGCGCATGCGCAACGGCTACGCACTGATGACTAAGTCAGTATCCACAGCCCGGGTCGGGCAGACATATATGGTGTATCCATCAGAGGCTCCTCCAGCGCGGAAAGCGGGCCCAAAACGATAACATCGCCGGAAGGCCAAGTGCTGTGCTAGATGAGCACCAGCTCCGATCCATAGACAAAGTCCATGGAATAATGAAGGGGCGTACACATCAAACATGAGTCATACAGCGCCCCCACCGGCACTGTGTGGAAAAGACTCAAATATGGCGCATAAACACAAAGACTGACAGATGGCATAGTGATAATCAAGCCGTGTAAACTGATAGATGATAAATTGTGCATGCGCAGCAGAGAGAAAAAAATGTGCACATGCATGTGTGGCTCATCACAGAGGTGCAGGTGGACTCACTTGAGAACAGACATTATATTGGTATAGATAAAAATATAAATAGAAAATTGGAGAGAGGGAGAACATATGAAAAAATATATAGATATATATCTATATATATATATATATTTTTTATTATAATCTGATCAACCTTCTTTGCTTTATATGCAGTCTGTATTTACATCAGGTCCTGGCAGTATGGGGGTACATATAATTTTGTTATATACCTTTGAATGTCAATCAATATCATTATCTTTCTTGACTATATATATATATATATATATATATATATATATATATATATATATACTGTATATATATAGTCAAGAAAGATAATAATATTGATTGACATTCAAAGGTATATAACAAAATTATATGTACCCCCCATACTGCCAGGACCTGATGTAAATACAGACTGCATATAAAGCAAAGAAGGTTGAACAGATTATAATAAAAATATGTAGGTAAACAGCACAAATAAAAATGCACATGTGTAAATAATCCTAAATCGCCACAGCTAAAGGAAAGTAGATAGTAACAGGGGCATATACCCTCACTTACGCATAATATCAGCTCTATAGAGAAAGGGAAAGCTAGTTGTTATTCCTCCCATCCTCCTGAAGAGTAACCTTCCAAGAATGGTCGGTAACTGATAATATCGTTCAAACCAGGAGCTATAGTGGCATTGAGGTTCAGTATCCAACGGGATTCGCATTGTAGCAATGTTCTATTCCAATCCCCACCATGTGGGTTAGGATTGATTCTGTCAAGTATTAAAACTTTATTTACTCTTTCGTTCATGGACGGACACAGCTTCCTATTGACAAGTGGGTATTATCCTTCATTTAGGAGTGACTAGGCAGAAAAACTTGTAAAAAGTGTTACATCACACCTTCTACAGCACCGTCCAGGGGGCGGACCCTCTGGGTATAATCCCTCCCTCTGCACCTCGCAGATCAGTTTTTTTCTGCCTAGCAAGGAGAAGGACATGGCTCCCTTCGGGCCCACTGGTCCGGGGGGATTTTTTTCTATGTTTGTTGTTTTGTTTCCTGCGATTTTCGATCAACTGCCGACTGGGTGACAGGCTGGATCCTCGATCCTTGTAGTCCCCCCAGTTTCGGCCATCGAGCGTGTGCCAACCCTAGCTACGCGCTGGGTTTTCCACGACATGCCCGTTGCTCTACGGGTGTCCGGTAAGCCTACGCTCCAGGGCTTGCATCGGACCAGTCAGCTTCGGCTGACCTTACGGCCGAGTCGCAGTAGCCTGACCAGTGAGCTTACGCTCCAGGGCTTGCATCGGACCGCTCAGCTTCGGCTGACCTTACGACTGAGTCGCAGTAGCTTTTCCGGTGAGCTCGCGCTCCAGGGCATGCAGACGATCATTCCCTAGGGCTCAATCACAGCATGCCTGGCCGACAGTCACCTCCGTGCACGGATGATGATCTGTCCGGAATGTCTTCCAGCATGATCCATGCAGGCTTCGGCAGGGTGACTTGGCTGGACATTCCTGGAGAGATCAAGTAAGTGGTTGTGGCCCCTTTCTTTCTTCTCTCCCTGCCTTTCCTCCTCCCTAGGCTCTGAGCTAAGGTTGCTGGGTGCTGGGGGTCACCTAGGGGGCTCCATCTGGTGTGGAGCTGCGCTGTAGCTGTCATTTAAAATATGTAATTTTTTGCTTACCTGTGTGTGCCTTTCTCCCTCCATGCTGTCGGCGATGGTCCATGCCTGTTTGGCCTCTAGTGACTGTCCGGCGGGCATTTTCTTGTGGTTCGCGCCAATATGTATATATCGCCGCTCGGCGGACATTTTCTTGTAGTTCTCGGCCGCTTTGGCCTCTATCGACTGCTCGGCGGCCATGTTACTTATGATTCACGCCTGTATGTATAGACCGCCACTCGGCGGCCATCTTTTTGTGGCCCGCAGCCGCTTTTGCCTCTACTGAGGGCTCAGCGGCCATTTTCTTAGGGCCCACATTGTTTTCAATACGGTTGCTTGGCGGCCATTTTGCAGAAGTCTCCGGCCTCTAGGGTGCAATTCACTGGCGCGAATCTCACACAGGGAAACGCTGATAAAAATCAGACTGACACAGGCAGCGGTGGGATAAACATCACAGGCGGAGCACACGGCAGCAATAGCGGTACCATTCCAAGGGTGGTGAGTCCTCTGGGAGACCCTGCATCTTTGTATCAGCTAGGAGGGTGGCCTATTGATACCTTGCCTGGAGTCCCTGTGGGTGTCAGCGCGTGGGTCAGCATGGCATCTGAAGCAGATGTTTTTTTCCCCTGAAACACCTGACTTAGTAACTGGTGCCCCTGATGTATCTGTGGACGCCATGTCGGCAATCCTAGTAGAGGCTTTTGTTGCCAGGGTGGAAGCGGCACACGGGAACACGGGGGGTAGTAAATGCCCCCCGTCCCCTACAATCTTCCGGGGATAATTGACCGATCGGACAGTGAGAATGACTCCAAGTCTAGGTCAGCACGCGAAAAGGCTTTTTGTATCTGACCTTACCACTGCAAGGTTGGAGAATGCTGCAAGAAGCAGCAAACACAACGGACCCGCATTGCTAAGGTGTTTCCTTGTGTGTCTTATCTTGATAAGCCTTTGTACAAGGAGTGTGGAAACCCACTGAAGGTTTTTTTTTTTTTTGCAACCCCAAAAAAAAAAATATGTTTTTATTTTTTTGCGGTTCGGTACCTCTTGAGGAGAGTTTCCTGAAAAAAGGGACCTCTCCCTTGATAGTGCACCCCCCTGTGTCCAGACTTAACAAGTTACCACGATTCCAGTGGAAGGGGCTCCTGTCTTCAGGGACAGTCGCTTGCTATACACAGTGGAGGGCTCAGCGGTTTGTCCAGCACTGGCGGGGGTTTTCTGATGGCTCAGACACTGACTGAGTACGCAAAGAAGCTACTCCAGGGGTTAAAAGCACGGGAGACTCCGCCGAACGAGGTAGCTCTGACCGACCAGTTGGTACTGGACCTTGAGTCTGTCTGCGAGTCAGACATGGATACTATTTCCTTGCTGTCTTGAGCCACCGTTTATGCGGTGGCGTTACGCCGCCTGATCTGGCTAAGGTGCTGGTCTGCGGACCAATCTTCCTAGAAGGCCCTGTTGGATCTGCCCTTTTAAGGCGATAGACTTTTGGGGCCTCTCTGGATGACATCTTTTAAGATGCCACAGGAGGTAAGAGCACATTGCTTCTGCAATCCAAAAAAGGTAAGGAGCCACGCCATAGGCTAGGGCCCTCCTTCACCGCGCACGAGCGGTTCTTTCGTCCGCCTAGTGCGGCAAGTAAATGACCCCAGGCCGATAAAGTGCCTGCTGAGGGACCGTAGCGTCCCTGGGTTCGTCAGCCCGACCTTGCTTGCCTACCGAACAGATTTTTTTCCCCTCTTAACCGCCAGCTTCAGCCGACTTGTCGGAAAGCCCTACAATATACACCTGAAGCTAGCCCTTATTGCTGTGTTTTCCTGTTGTGTAACACAGGCAGGCATCTGCAGCACTTACAGCGGGCATAGTGTGCCTCCTGCACAGTATACACCTGAAGCTACCCCTTATTGCTGGTTTTCCCATCTCCCTGCAGGCCATTAGAATGTCTGGAAGGCAAACAAGGAGAGGCAGACAGTCAGGAGCCAATAAAAGAGGGCAAGCAGGCTCTGTGTCTAGAGACAACAGTGCTGGTCGTGGACGCGGTGCATCGTCATCAGCACGTGGCCATGGGACACGCTTGTCCTTATTTTCGGCAGCTGGACGTGTTGAGCCGCATCATGCCGAAGACTTGGTAGAGTGGATGACCAAGCCCTCCTCATCTTCCTCATCCTCTCTCACCCAGGCTGAGGGTACTGGCAAAGCAGCTGCCAAAGCGTCCTCTTCCCTTGTATCAATGTCATCATCAGTCACTCCTTCCCTAGACCCACCGTGTCCTCCTGAGGAGTCCCCCGAACTGTTTGAGCACAGTGTTGGGTACATGCTCCAGGAGGATGCCCAGCGTTTCGAAGGGTCTGATGATGATACCCAGCTAGAGGAAGGCAGTAGCGTGAGAGCAGAGAGAGGGGATGCTCAAGAAGGACAGCAATCTGGCAGTCATGTTCCAGCAGCTGCAGCATACTGCTAGATTGGCTCCAGTGATGAGGAGGGAGGGGATGATGAGGTCACTGACTCCACGTGGGTGCCTGATAGGAGAGAGGAGGAGGATGAGGAGGAGGCACATCTCCAACGAGGCAGGATGCCCTCGGGGGCCAGCGTAAGGGCAGCACAGCGACTGAATCACACTGCAGAGCTCCGCCTGTGCAGGGCGCTGCCTCTGCCCGTTATTCCAAAAGTTCTTTGGTGTGGGCCTTTTTTGAGTCGAGTTCATCATATCGCACCGCTGCTGTTTGCAACATATGTCTGAAGCGTATCTCGCGTGGCCAAAACATCAGCCGCTTCGGCACCACATGCTTGGGCACCACATGCTTGACCAGACATATGTTGACCTACCATACAGCTCGTTGGCAAGCGTATCTTAAAGACCCACACCAAAGAACAAAGCGGACCTCTCCTTACTCCTCATCAGCTGGGATCTCCAACCCCACTGTACCTTCAGTTCTCTCTGAAACCTGCACTGAGAGGAATGAAGGTGTAGAATTAGGTGTGTCACAGCCAAGTACTTGCGGGAACTCTGCTAGCAGTACACAGACGTCCGATTCTAGCAGGCAAATTTCCCTGCCCCAGCTGCTTGACCGTCGAAAGAAGTTCACTCCCAGCCATCTACATGCCCAGCGGTTGAATGCTAGCTTGGCTAAATTGCTAGCAATTCAACTGCTGCCTTTTCAGTTGGTAGACTCGGCCCCCTTCCGTGAGTTTGTGCAATGTGCGGTTCCTCAGTGGCAGGTTCCCAAACACCATTTTTTCTCACGGAAGGCGATTCCGGCTCTCTACCGGCATGAGGAAGGCAATGTCCATGCCTCGCTGGACAGGGCGTCAGCGGTAAGGTGCATATTACCGCTGACTCATGGTCCAGCAGGCATGGACAGGAACGTTACCTTTCTTTCACGGCCCATTGGGTCACTCTTTTGGCAGCTGGGAAGGATGCGGGACAAGGTGCAGTAGTGTTGGAGGTTGTTCCGCCGCCACGCCTCCAAAATGCTACTACTGGTTATTGTGACACACCTCTCTCCTCCACCCCCTCCTCTTCTTCTTCCTCCATGGCCTCTTCCTGTGCTTTGTCCTCGGAACCAGCGGTGCTCCGTAGGCGTTCAAGGGGCTACGCAAGTACGCAGGCAAAAAGATGCCATGCCGTGCTTGCGCTGGTGTGTTTGGGGGACAGGAGCCACACTGGGGCAGAGGTTCTGTCTGCTCTGCAGGGGCAGGCCAAGAGGTGGTTGACGCCACGCCGGCTTCAGCCAGGAATGGTGGTTTGCGAAAATGGCACCAACCTCCTCTCCGCCCTCCGACAGGGACAACTGACCCATGTGCCCTGTGTGGCTCACGTCCTTAACCTGGTGGTGCAGCAGTTCTTGGGCAGGTACCTGGGCTTACAGGATGTCCTGAGGCAGGCCAGGAAAGTCTGTGTGCATTTCCGCAGATCATATAATGCCAGTGCTCGGCTGGCTGAGCTGCAAAAGGAGTTGAACCTGCTCAAGAACCGCCTTATATGTGACATGCCCACCAGGTGGAACTCAACGTTGGCCATGCTGCAGTGGCTGCACACGCAGCAGAGGGCCATCAATGAGTACCTGTGCGACTACGGCACCAGGACAGGGTCAGGGGAGCTCAGGGTTTTTTCACCACGCCAGTGGGGCATGATCAGGGATGCATGCACTGTCCTGGCACCATTTAAGGAGGCCACAAGGATGGTGAGCAGTGACAGTGCATGCATCAGTGACACTGTACCTCTTGTCCACCTGTTGGAGCATACGCTGCATGGAATAATGGACAGGGCACTAGAGGCAGGAAGAGGAGGACTTCCTTGCCTCTCAAGGCCCCCTTTACCCAGACAGTGTTCCTTCTGTCCCACCCATCACACAGGAAGTGGACGAGGAGGAGGAGGAGGAGGAGGAGGATTGTGTCAGCATGGAGGTGGAGCATGGTACTCAGCATCAACAGCAGCAGTCTTTTAGGGATGATTTACAGTCCCAACAAACCCGTGGACTTGTACGTGGCTGGGAGGAGGTGGCTGCGGATCATGTCGTCCTTAGTGACCCAAAGGACTCCGGACCGAATGCCTCAGCTAACCTACGCTGCATGGCCTCCCTGATCCTGCAAAGTCTGCGGAAGGATCCTCGTATTCTTCGGATCAAGGAGAGGGACCATTACTGGCTGGCCACTCTCCTTGATCCACGGTACAAGGGTAAGGTTGCGGACCTTATCTTGCCGTCGCAGAGGGAGCAGAGGATGAGACATCTCCGGGAGGCCTTGCAGAAAGGTCTGTGCAACGCGTTCCCAGAGACTGGGAGGTTACAAACTCCTGGTCCTGGACAACGAGTTGCTGAGGCTTCGGTCAGTAGCAGAAGGTGCGTTGGAGAAGGTGGCGTCTGGCCGATGCGTTCAGACAATTTTTTAGTCCGCAGCCCCAAGGTATGATCGGTTCCAGCAACCATCGCCAGCGTCTGATATACATGGTGCAGGAATTACCTAGAGGCAAGGTCAGACTTGGACACCTTTCCCACCGAAAATCCTCTGGCTTACTGGGTGTTGAGGATGGATCACTGGCCAGAGCTTGCACAGTATGCAATTGAGCTACTGGCCTGTCCTGCATCCAGCGTTCTTTTGGAACGCACATTCAGTGCTGCTGGAGGCTTTGTCACGGATCACAGGGTGCGCCTGTCCACTGACTCGGTTGATCGACTGACCTTCATAAAGATGAACCAGTCTTGGATCACCACCAGCTACCAAGCACCTGAAGCTGATATAACAGAATAATTTATTTTCAAATGTCACATCCCTTAAAGACTGATGCTGATGCTGAGTGACTGTCCTGTTATGTTGACTGACTATCCTCCTCCTCCTCAATGATCCGATTCTTGATGATACCTTGGAAGAACTATTTTGTTTCTGGGTGCAGCCACCAGTGGCTAAGGCCCAATTTTTCAGCCCCTGTTTAACAGGGGCATGTAATTACAATTTTTGATGCAATGCTTTGCAGCAGGGCTCATTCCTGCACTCCAACTAGAGTATCTGGGAGAGGTTTTGTGTCGTGGCACCAGCACCAGTGCCTAGGGCCCAATTTTTCTGCCCCTGTTTAACAGGGGCGTGTAATTACAATTTTTGATGCAATACTTTGCAACATGGCTCATTGCTGTGCTCCAAGTACAGTATCTGTGAGGGGTTGCAGTGTTGTGGCACCAGTGCCTAAGGCCCAATTTTTCTGCCCATGTTTAACAGGGGCATGTAATTACAATTCTTGATCTAATAATTCACAGCAGGGCCCATTCATGCGCCCACCAAGAGTAACTGTGAGGGCTTACAGTGTTGTGACAACACCACCACCACCACCAAAGGCTCAATTTTTCAGCCCCTGTTCAACAGGGCCATGCAATTACAATTCTTGATCTAATAATTCACAGCAGGGCTCATTCATGCGCCCACCAAGAGTAACTGTGAGGGCTTACAGTGTTGTGGCACCAGCACCACCACCAAAAGCCCAATTTTTCCTACCACTGTTCAACAATGGCATGTAAATACAATTCCTGATATAATAGTTCACAGCAGGGCGTTCCAGCACCCACCAAGAATAACTGTGAGGGCTCACAGTGTTGTGGCAACACCAACATGTAAGGGGCAAATTTCAGCAGAGTATATACGGCAGGCCCCTACTTTCAAACATCCAACTTACAAACGACTCCTACTTGCAAACGGAAGGAGACAACAGGAAGTGAGAGGAAATCTACCCTAGGAAGGGAAATTCTCTCCTGTAAGAGTTAATATGGGAAAAAGGTGTCTCCTCTCTACTGATGCTTTATCACCAATCCTTGTTTCAATAAAAACCCCACTTTTCAAAAACATTTGTCATTGGGATGGAAAGTGAGGTGAAATGTTCTGAAGAAGGGGCACAGACAGCAAAACAAATGATACAGGGGTGATAACCCTTCCCTATGTTTTCCAAAAAGCTTAAAAATAGATTTTTTGGCTGGAGCTACACTTAAACAATGTACGTGTTCAAAATTACAAACAGATTCTACTTAAGAACAAACCTACAGTCCCTGTCTTGTTTGCACTGCCTGTATACTGCTGTTCAGAGTATATAGGTCCTTTTTTATTTTGTGTGCGGGGTTCCCCTAATATGCATACAAGACCCAAAGGGGCTGGTAATGGGCAGGGGTAGGGGGGGGTAGCCATACCATTTTTCTCAAAGATTTTCATCCATATTACCGGGACCAGACATGACATTATTGCATGCATCATTAAAATGACTGCTCCCGAAAAACGGCCGTTTTTAAAACTTTGTTTTGCATTGATACATGTCCCCTGGGGGAGAACCCGGGTCCCCAAACCCTTTTTAGGACAATAACATGCATATTAGTCGTTATAATTAGCACTTTTGATTTCGAACGTTCGCGTCCATTGTATTTAATAGGGTTCTAACATTTGCGTGAACTTTCGGTCTGTTCGAAAATTCTGGTGCGAACCGAACCGGGGGGTGTTCGGCTCATCCCTACTCAGAAACCACAGTTTGAGAACATCAGGGAGATTCCCTTGTTTACACTTTCTAAGAAAGTGGTCCTTTTGGTGGCTGTTATGCCAGTAAGACGGGTTTCTGAGCGGGCAGCCTTGTCATACAAGCCTCCCTATCTGATCTTCCACAAGGGTAAGGTGGTGCTGCGTCCGCAGCCTTCTTTTCTTCCTAAGGTCGTGTTTCGACCTTCCATCTCAAGAAAGACATGTACTGCCATCCTTGTGTCCTCATCCATCGAATCCTAAGGAGACGACGTTGCATTCCTTGGACGTTGTCCAAACTCTGATAGTCTGTTTCTGTTTCGGTGGCTGGTCCCAAGTAGGGCCCAGCGGTCTCGTCAGCTACCATCTCTAGGTGGATCCGACAGATCATGATCAGGCCTACGCCATGAAGGGTCAGGCGCCTTTCTTTCCCGGCGCATTCGACCAGGGCAAGAGATGCCTCTTGGTTTACGTCAGTTAAGACGGTTTTCTGAGCCGGCAGCCTTGTCATGCATGGCTCCTTATCTGATCTTCCACAAGGATAGGTGGTGCTGCGTCCGCAGCATTCTTTTCTTCCTAGGGTTGTTCGACCTTCCATCTCAAGGAAGACATTGTACTACCATCCTTGTGTCTTCATCCGTCGAATCCTAGGAGACGACGTTGTATTTTTTGGACGCTGCCCGAGCATCTAGCGTCTATTTCACCAGGTGTGAAAGGCGGCGACATGCTCGTTTATTCACACTTTCACTAAACTTTACAAGTTGATGTGTGTGCATCTTCGGATGCTTCTTTCGGCCACAAGGTATTGCAGGCAGCTGTATAGAGTTGCAACTCCTCTATTGAGGAGCTCTGTTTTGTTTTGGGGTGAAGTTGTTTTAATCCTGTTCCCACCCCTCGTTTTTGACACGTCCCACTTGTCAATAGGAAGCTGTGTCCGTCCATGAACGAAAGAGTAAATAGGATTTTTTACTCACCGTAAAATCCTTTTCTCTGAGTTCATGGACGAACACAGCACCCACCCCTCGTTTTAAGTTTGTACTGCTTTTTGACGAACTGATCTGTGAGGTGCAGAGAGAGGGATGATACCCAGAGGGTCCGCCCCCTGGGCGGTGCTGTAGAAGGTGTGATGTAACACTTTTTACAAGTTTTTCTGCCTAGTCATTTCTAAATGAAGGATAATACCCACTTGTCAATAGGAAGCTGTATCCGTCCATGAACTCAGAGAAAAGGATTTTACGGTGAGTAAAAAATCCTATTTTTGGAATCTTACCATTGTGGAGATCTCTTTTTTTTTCATATCTTTATTAAATCATTTTCCATTTTCCAACAATACATTCAATCCCCCTTCCCCTCCCCCCACAATCTCCCATACAAAAAATTTATAAAAACATAATATCACTTTAAACCCAGTACAAAAATCCCCTTCCCCACTACCTCAATTCACTCCCTCCTTTCTCCATCCCCCATCCTTCCACTAATTGACCTATACCCTACACTCTCACACATCCCTTCCTTGCATCCTCCAGATCATCCATTCCCCTCTTTCGACATCTTTACTTATATTTAATTACACTTTTTTCTCCTGCCACAATTTCCAAATCTTATCAAATTTTTTTAAGGCTCCTTGTCTAATATAAGTAGTCCTTTCCTTTAATATTGTTATGTTCATATTTTGCTCCCAGTCTTTGCTAGAGGGTGGGGAAGCTGATTGCCATCTCTGTGCAATCAGCCTCCTTGCTTGAAATAAGCCTCTTGTTATTGCTTTATTGCTTACTGAGTATTGACATTTAACCCCTCAACCTCTGCCCAGCCCAATACACATTGTAAGGATTCCAGCTCTATATGAACCTCAAAAGTTTGCTCAATGGTTCTCACTACCTCCCTCCAATACTGGAATAGCCTCGGGTATCACCAGAACATGTGGATCATATCCCCTTCTACTCTTCCACATCTGGGGCAGCTGGCATCTACTCTACGGCCAAAATGAAAAAGTTTGTACGGAGTATAATACGCTCTGTTTAACAGAACAGATGAGACATCCTCTGAGAGGGAGATAGTGAGACCAACGAAGCCAGTTCCAAAATTCTTTCCCACTGTTCATTAGATAAATTACCAATGTCTCTTTCCCACTTCCTCTTATGTACCTGACCCTGAGTTTCCCTTAGGCTCCCCTTATGTAGGCTTGGGGAATTTTTGATATTAAGCCCTTAGATGTTTTAGTGTTGATAATTTATTTTAAAAGGGGGATCTTACTCCAGGTCATTACTGTTCCTTTATATTGTTTTGCTAAGGCATGTCTAATCTGTAAATATCTATAAAAGGATTTATTTAAAAGTTTATATTGATCTTTTAATATCTGAAAAGTTTTTAAAATGCCATCTTGGTACAGCTGGGAAATATATTTTACACCCTGTCTTTCCCATTCCGTAACTGTTCCCATCTTCTGTATCTCCCTTAAGTTGTCATTCTCCCATAAGGGGGTGTACTCAGTAATACCATTGTATCCCAGCGCTACCTTCACTGCTTTCTATGTTCTAATCATAAGATCCAGGGTAGGTAATTTCCGGGGGAGAGATCCTACCTCCATGGCTTCTACCAAAGAGCCATGTGTAGGATTCTGTAGTAATATTCTCTTCTTTATTTCTCCTCCTTGCATATTACTGCCCTTCATGTATTGGACCTGGGCCGCCAAAAAGTAGCTAAACGGATGTGGAAGTGCAACTCCTCCCTCCTGTTTTATCCTCTGCAAAGTGTCTAGTTTTATTCTTGCTGCGCCACCTTTCCAAATTAACTCCCTAAAAATAGTGTCTATTTTCTGGAACCTTTATTATATATCCACACTGGGGAGTTTTGTAGAACGTAAAGAAGCTGTGTCATCCAGACCATTTTTTATCAGATTACAACGGCCAGCCACTGACAGTGGGAGGCGTTTCCATATTTGAATTTTTTCCTTTATATTTATTAAGCAAAGGGATCAAATTATCTGAGATATAATGGTTAGGATCTCTGGATATATTCACCCCCAAGTATTTTATTTGTGTTGTTATTTGAATTTGTGTAGCCTCTTGCGGAAGTGGGTTTAACAGAGGATCCACTGGTAGCAGCATGGATTTTCCCCAATTTATAGTAAGGCCCGAGAAGCGGCCAAAGTTCTCAATTTGTTCCATAGCTTTTCCGAGGGAGTTCTGGGTGTCTCCCAGCAACAGGAGAAGATCATCCGCATATAATACCACTTTCTCCTCTATCTCACCTCTTATAAACCCTCTTATTTCAGGGGCCGACCTAAGAGCTATTGCTAGGGGCTCGATTGCGAGGGCAAAGAGAAGGGGCGACAGCGGACACCCCTGTTTCGTTCCCCTCTGCAATCTAAACCTTTTAGATTGCACATTGTTCACTTTCACTCTAGCTTCTGGGGTTCTATACAGCATCTTAACCCACTTCGTAAAAATAGGACCAACTCTGAACTCCCTTAGAACTCTCCATAAGTACTGCCATTCTATACTGTCGAAGGCCTTGGCAGCATCCAACAAAACAATTGCTCTTTTTCCAGCTTCTTCTGTTGGTATCTGAAGGTTCAAATAAACTCTTCTTATGTTTGTGCAGGTAGCCCTGCCCGGGATAAATCCCGATTGATCAGGATGTACCAGTTTCTCAATTACTTTGGTTAGTCTGGCTGCCAAGACCTTCGCCAATATTTTTATATCCGTATTAAGTAAGGAGATAGGTCTATACGAGGAGGTGTCAAGTAGATCCTTTCCCTCTTTATGGATAACTATTATTGTAGAATCCATCATAGACGTGGGAAGTTCTCCTTTAACTAATGAACAATTTATAACCCTGGTGAGTTCCGGGAGTAATTCCTTCCCGAAGTACCGGTGGGTCTCCACCGGGAGACCACCCGGTCCCGGGGATTTCTGGCCCGCCATCCCTTGTACAGTCATCTGTATTTCTTTTAGAGTTATAGGTTTATCTAATTCCTCTCTATCCGGTTCGGAAAGCGAAGGAATCGCCAGACTTCCAAAGAAGTCATCCATTTCTTCCCTCCTTTCCTCCTGACTTGAACTGTACAAGTCTACATAAAAATCTCGAAATCTATCTACTATTTCTGATGTTTGGGAGGCTACTCTATCCCCATTTACCCTTATCGCTGACACCATTGAACTGTGCGAGTTAGTTTTAATTAGATGTGCTAGCATCCTACCTGCACTCTCCCCTTCCGCAAATGCTACTTGTCTTTGGAAAATTTGTTTATTTTCTACTTTCTTGAGCATTATTAAACGATAGTTCTGCTGTGATTCTATCCATACTCTAGAGTTATTAGGTGTTGGATCCTTAATATATTGTGCTTCCTTTTCGGTCACTAGTTCGCTAGCTATTCTCTCATCCTCACTGGATTGCTTTTTTATCATAGATATTTTTTGTACCATTATACCTCTAAAGAAGGCTTTCAGTGTATCCCATGCCACTTGCTCCGAAGCGGTACCTTGATTTATTTCAATAAATTCCCTGATCACTCCTGATATCTCATGTGGATCCTTTATTAATTCCATCCAATGTGGGTTTATTCTCCCCTCTCTCTGATATGTTACTTCTCCTGTGTCTAGAACAACCAACATTGGGAAGTGGTCAGAGAGTCTCCTTGACATATACTTCACTGTTTTTATTATTGATATCGCCTCCTCGTTGCCTAGGACTAAATCTATTCTTGAGAGTGTGGAGTGTGTTCTGGAGAGGCAGGAGTACTGCCGGGTCATGGGGTTACGTAATCTCCATATGTCCCTCAAACCTATTTCTTCCAAGAAATTGGATAATCTAACATCTCTTATTTTATTCTGATGCGGCATACTAGGGAACCTGTCTTTACCCCAAACTAGGACCATATTAAAATCTCCCATTACGATCACCGGTATACCTGGCCTCTCCAGAACAAACTCCATCAGGCTACCCATCACTGTAGTATTAAACGGGGGTGGAATATACACATTAACCAATATATAAGTTCTACTCTCTATCTTGCAATGTAAGAAAACATAACGCCCAAGTTCATCAGACCTGCTCTGAATACAATTAAACACGATGCCAGCTTTAATAAATATGCTTACCCCTCTAGAGTATGAGGTATGAACCGAGTGGAAACTGCATTTGGAAATCCCGCCATCCCAATTGGGGTATAGAAATGTTCGTAAGGTGGGTCTCCTGGAGGCATATGATTGAGGACCCATATTTTCTCATCAGTGATATTACTGCTGCCCTTTTCCCTGAGTCTCCCAGGCCCCGGACATTCCACGAACATATTGTTAAATTTTTCACATGTGCTCTGCTATCCATTTATTTTCACTTCTAGTGAAAAATACCCAAATTTTATAGTGAAGCCTTTAGTTGCTAAAATGTGCCTATATTTTTATTTTTTTTGCATTTTCTTTGTGTGATTAGTTTGTGTGACTGTCTTCGCAAAACTTCCACTCCATACGCTCCATACATACCCAAATCCTATCCCGTGTACCCTTCTCACCGCCTTCCTTGGCTTAGGGTGGCTCTTCCTATTGTGACCCTCATTTACATCCTTCTTCATACATTCACCCTTCCAGTGTTTTGAGTCTCTCTTATTCCCTCCCCCTCCCTCCTCCCCTCCCTCCCCCTTAAAGCCAGCTGCCTCTACAAAGTTTCCCATACACCCGTGCAATGTTCTATTCCAATCCCCACCACGTGGGTTAGGATGGATTCTGTCAAGTATTAAAAACGTTATTTTTGGAATCTTACCATTGTGGAGATCTCTAACGTGGCGGCCCAAGGGTAGATCTGGGCATGATTTTCTCATTGTTGTAATGTGGCGAGATGCCCTTTTAGAAAATTGCTTTGTTTTACCAACGTAGAAAGCCCCACACTGGCATATTAGTAAATAGACCACACCAATGGTCTTGCAGTTGGCATAGTGGGTGGGCCTGAATGTTTTGCCATTTGGTAGGATGATGTTATCCCCAATACACATATATTGGCAGAAACTACATCCTCCACAGCGAAAAGTTCCAAAATGCTTGCACAGATCTGAACGGAAATTACTGGTAGACTCGCTTTGTACTAGTGTGTCTCGCAGAGACTTGGCTCTACGATAAGAGATTAAGGGTTTTGCTGTTACAAAGGGACAGAGCGAGGGATCAATGTACAGGAGGTGCCAATATTTTGCGATTATTTTACTAATCAGCTGATTTTGCTTAGTGTAACGGGTGATCACTCTCAGAACATTGAGTTCTTTTTCCTTCATAGCCAAACTTTTGTGAGAGCCATGCTTATAGGCATCCACATCCATCAACTCACTACATGGTTTTGTAACATATGTATACAACTATATATATTTGTATGAACATTTGTATATTTAAATAAATTATTTTTGTACTTTCATTTCATTGGTTTTTCAGTCACTTAAAAAGTCCCATCCTTCTTAGGGTTTTTTTTTTGCTTTCTCTTCAAATTTAGGGATGTGGTGACTGTTAGACAGTTCTGTGAATAGGGGAATATCTTTCTATATTCAGGGTAGCAAATACCCATCCCCCATCCTCTACTCACAGAAACCCTTACTATTATACGTATATTGTTTGTATATTATTTTCTTATATTGTTTAGTGTGCCTTCAGAGCATTTATCATGTTTAGAACCAAAGACTTTGAGAACCTTTTGACTAAATATAAAGAAAAGGATAAAACGGAAGCACAGACTTCAGAAATGCTGGCGGTCACATGAGGGAGATGGCTAGGCGCTAATCACCGGACGGCTAAGCCGCCCAGGTGAAAGTGGTTCCCACTCCTTCCATGTTGATTGCCTGCCTGATGTGGGTGTGGGAGGGCTGATCTGTGGCGGCGCACCCATATATAGGCATCTCACTTGGCTGTCTCACACATACTACACTCCACATCTCTCACTTGGATCACTTCCATGCTCACGGATTTGGTTTCTGACTGATAATAGGTATATATCCACTTTGCCCATTCACTTCTCCCATCCCCTCTCTGTGTGCATTCTTTGCTGTGTTTTTGGTTTTAAATTGTACCTTCCTTCTCCCTCCTTTTCCTAAGCTCTTCAGTTTCTCTTTTCCTCACTTTCCACTATGATCTCTCTCCCCCTTTTTCTTTCCATCTCATCCCCTTGCCCACTTTACTTCCTATTCATGCTATCACCTCCTTTTTTCTATTCCTTTCTTCACACATCTTACACCTAATACACTACCACAACCATTATCTACACTTAATTCCCATTATTCTTACACTGGTCCCCTCTTGGGGTTATCACTTTCACCCTGGATCAGGGTATTCATGTACACCCACCGGCCTTGGACCTGTCTGTATTGGATGTTGCTGCCCCTTCGAGCCACCCTACGCCTGGAGATGGGGCTTCACCTTGTGCTGACGGCCCTGATCGCGTGCTGCAGCTGCGCGGCTGCAGATGTAAGTTGAACACAAAGGCCCCCCCTTCTCCCCCCCACATAAGTTTGTTCCTATTTTATTTCAATTAGAGTTATTTTGTCCCCCCTTTCCTCCTATATCCCACTACAATTATCTGTAAACATTTAGATAAACCTATATCCCTTCTCTCTAGATAAATTCCATGGTTTTTGCTCCTGATGAGTGGTTATCAGGCTGTGAAACGCGTCGAGCCACCAAACTCTCTCCATCATACAACACCATGGATCAATCTCCATGACCCAACCAATGTTTTTAACCAATCTAGCAATCAATTTGTGTTACCTGATTCTCCCCCTTTCTTCCCCTATTTTATGTATAGAAATAATTTGCAGACCAACAAGGCTCTGGTTCTATGTACAGTTGCAAAAAAAGTATGTGAACCCTTTTGGAATGATATGGGTTTCTGCACAAATTGGTCAAAAATGTGATCTGATCTTCATCTAAGTCACAACAATAGACAATCACAGTCTACTTAAACTAATGACACAAAAATAATTAAATGTTACCATGTTTTTTTTTAACACACCATATAAACATTTACAGTGCAGGTGGAAAAAGTATGTGAACCCCTAGACTAATGAGATCTCCAAGAGCTAATTGGAGTGAGGTGTCAGCCAACTGGAGTCCAATCAATGAGATGAGATTGGAGGTGTTGGTTACAGCTGCCCTGCCCTATAAAAAACACACACCAGTTCTGGGTTTGCTTTTCACAAGAAGCCTGATGTGAATGATGCCTCGCACAAAAGAGCTCTCAGAAGACCTACGATTAAGAATTGTTGACTTGCATAAAGCTGGAAAGGGTTATAAAAGTATCTCCAAAAGCCTTGCTGTTCATCAGTCCACGGAAAGACAAATTGTCTATAAATGGAGAAAGTTCAGCACTGCTGCTACTCTCTCTAGGAGTGGGCGTCCTGTAAAGATGACTGCAAGAGCACAGCGCAGACTGCTCATTGAGGTGAAGAAGAATCCTAGAGTGTCAGCTAAAGACTTATAAAAGTCTCTGGCATATGCTAACATCCCTGTTAGCAAATCTACGATACGTAAAACACTAAACAAGAATGGATTTCATGGGAGGATACCACAGAGGAAGCCACTGCTGTCCAAAAAAAACATTGCTGCACCTTTACAGTTTGCACAAGAGCACCTGGATGTTCCACAGCAGTACTGGCAAAATATTCTGTGGACAGATGAAACCAAAGTTGAGTTGTTTGGAAGAAACACACAACACTATGTGTGGAGAAAAAGAGGCACAGCACACCAACATCAAAACCTCATCCCAACTGTGAAGTATGGTGGTGGGGGCATCATGGTTTGGGGCTGCTTTGCTGCATTAGGGCCTGGACGGATTGCTATCATTGAAGGAAAAATGAATTCCCAAGTTTATCAAGACGTTTTTCAGGAGAACTTAAGGCCATCTGTCCACCAGCTGAAGCTCAACAGAAGATGGGTGTTGCAACAGGACAACGACCCAAAGCATAGAAGTAAATCAACAACAGAATGGCTTAAACAGAAGAAAAAATGCATTCTGGAGTGGCCCAGTCAGAGTCCTGACCTCCACCCGATTGAGATGCTGTGGCATGACCTCAAGAAATCAATTCACACCAGACATCCCAAGAATATTGCTGAACTGAAACTGTTCTGAAAAGAGGAATGGTCAAGAATTACTCCTGACCGTTGTGCACGTCTGATCTGCAACTACAGGAAATGTTTGGTTGAAGTTATTGCTGCCAAAGGAGGTTCAACCAGTTATTAAATCCAAGGGTTCACATACTTTTTCCACCTGCACTTTGAATGTTTACATGGGGTGTTCAATAAAAACATGGTAACATTTAATTTTGTGTGTGTTATCAGTCTAAGCAGACTGTGATTGTCTATTGTTGTGACTTAGATGAAGATCAGATCACATTTTATGACCAATTTGTGCAGAAATCCATATCATTCCAAAAGGGTTCACATACTTTTTTTTGCAACTGTATATGATACCAGCTGTTAAGTGTATATGTATTCTAACAATGTTTATTTGACTGTGGATCGCTATGTATTTTGTATCCAAAATGACTCCAAGGTTAATGATTAGAGTTTGCCCATAAAATATTACATGAGTTTAAAAAAATATTAATAAACATGAATTTCCCAGTCGCTTGACTTCATATTTTTATATTTTACTGCCGTGTGTTTCATTTAAAGTCCCACTACCCGTTCTCCCCCTTTTTAACAAATGATATATATATATATATATATATTTTTTTTTTTTCATATGTTCTCCCTCTCTCCTATTTTTCATTTATCTTTTTATCTATACCAATATAATGTCTGTTCTCAAGTGAGTCCGCCTGCACCTCTGTGATGAGCCACACATGTATGTGCACATTTTTTCTCTCCGCTGCGCATGCACAATTTATCATCTATCAGTTTACACGGCTTGATTATCATTATGCTATCTGTCAGTCTTTGTGTTTATGCACCATATTTGAGTCTTTTCCACACAGTGCTGGTGGGGGCGCTGTATGTCTCATGTTTGACGTGTACGCCCCTTCATTATTCCATGGACTTTGTCTATGGATCGGCGCTGGTGCTCATCTAGCGCTGCACTTGGCCCCGGCGATGTTATCGTTTTGGGCCTGCTTTCCGCGCTGGAGGAGCAGGGGACCCTCTGATGGATACACCATATATGTCTGCCCGACCCGGGCTGTGGATACTGACTTAGTCATCAGCGTGTAGCCATTGCGCATGCGCGAGCGGCGCAAACTCTACCAGCTTGCGTTCCATTTCTACTACTGACGTAAGGGTGCTGCTGCGCTCCACGCGCATTGTGCAGGCGCCGGCGTCCTCTCTTTCTATATAAGCATTGTCAGTTCCATATGAATTAGCAGTGACGGCCCCGCCACCATAGGATCAAACTATTTCCATTGGCTGGGAGAAAAAGAAACCCTGGACTGCCGCACTCTGTATAGACAGTTATTTATTCCAAAATTTCAAGTAAAAAATCCAAATTCAAAATAAATCCATAAATCCAAAACAACAAATGCAGATAGTATGCATGCAGGGAAGGGTGGCTAACGCGTTTCATGTCACGAATTGACGCTTACTCATAGCTAGGGTGTGTGGGAATCAATAGAGGTATAAATGAAAAATGAAGTGACTTTACACCAATCAGTACTGAAAGAACACAGCTGACTGGGATAACCTTATGTTTGATTCCAGCACTCCCAAGAAAGGGAGAGGGGGGAAGGGAATAGCACTCTTTTGAAGACCATTCACAAGAATACAAAATGTGTATAAATTATAAACTGAACACTTAATGCTTAAACATAGACACACCAAAGTGTGTGTATATATTATTTGAAGTGAATGAATATAACAGTGATGGGTATGAATGTCAATTAATTAAGTTCAAAAAATGAACGAAAAAATCTTTTTAAATGGAAAAATAAATGAAAAGTGAAAATGTTTTTTGGAGATGGTAAGCCATAGATGTGAATATATTCATGTATGTGAAATAATTATTATGTGATATTCGTGTGAATTGAAATAATAATAATAGTGATTTACAAGTACTCCAAAAAAAACATAACAATTAATTAATGAATAATAAATGATAAAATTTAAATGCACAAAATGTGCACAATGCGTGCTACTGCCAAACAGACTGTGTGACAATTACATAGGGAAATGTGAAGAATGATAAATGTGAATAAATAATTAGTAAGTGATCATGAAGGAGATATATGTGTGTGTATAAAGTGTAAAGAAATGTCCATGTATGAATGTCTATAAATGTGCTATATAACATAATATAATCCACCTTGTAATGGGCCAATGGATATAATACAATATGCCATAGAACAAGATAAACATGGATAAATCAATAAAATTCAAATAAAAAATCATGTGTGAATATATGCAATTACCGGAGACACATGTCTCTCCTGTATGCACACATGAACCTTGAACTTTCAACTTTAAACATAAACATAAATAAAAAATGTATAATAAATGAGTATAAGAATGTGCAAAGATATGCACGATAATATACAATAAAATCATGCAAGGGGGTACATGAAAATGTGTGTAAGGAGATTCGGATGTTCAGATCCATATGGGAAAATGGTATTTAACCACACACAATACTATCTAGCAAGATGACAATGCATCTTTGCATAGATGTACCCTCATCTCTGCGGTTTAAGATATAAACCCAATATTCAAATAATGATAAAATCATGATATTAACCTTAATTGTCAAGGGAATCTGTTAAAATAGTGCGTATGCACATGTCAATCACCGCACTTATCCAAAATTGAAAATTAAATAATATATGAACATATAAAAGTGTGCATGGTGGCCGGGCATGTGCATAGACACTATGGTACCTAAGTACTGGAAGCCGATACTCATAATCACGGAATTTCAAATATGTATTGAAAACGGAATTACTGTTAGTTCGAGGGCTAGTAGTTAATAATAGCTCAAGGATTGTCGTTGTGGTGTATGGGCATTTATAAAGAAACACAAATCTAAAAAAAAATTTTTTTCCATTGGCTACAGGTATTTGAGCACACTCTTCCACTTTGTATTCTACCATTACTGCACTATTGTCATACATGCATTCTGACTGGTCTGTGTTATTCACATAGGTATACCCGGTGTACCTGAGGACTATTGTTTTCCTCTGGTTTTATGTGAGACACCCAGCATTGAATCTTCTATATTTCAATTGTTGCAGTCACCGATCCTTTTTACATTTGGGTAGGTGTTTTGTTGGTATATATACTTAATATGGCCCCTTTTCTGCCCATGCACCACTTTGATAAATGTTTGAGGGATAAAGCAGCCATTTCCTTTTTGGTTTATCTTAACACACAGATGGTCTATCTGGGTAGATGCATTGGATCCTCGTTGGAATACTCATGTGTGAGGGCTGACTAGTTTGATCACCTGCTGTTTTTATCTGGTTGTGGTAGTTACTTTTGACGGGTGGATTCTCCTTTTGATGTAAGACATTTGTTTATTTTTATTTTTATTTTTTTCTTCCTCTCTCTTTCTTTCTCTCTCTTTTTTCTCCTCCCCCCCCCCCTTTTTTTTCTTACATGATTCTATGTGCTCTGTGGGTTTTTTACTACAATGTATAGAATATTTTTTACTTAATTTCTGTACTAATATGATATATATGTTTTACTAGATGTTTGGCTCTAGAAACTTGAATAAAAACCCTGAAGAAGGGCTCTTGTGCCAGAAACGTTGGGTCAAGTTGTGAGAGCCATGCTTACAGGCATCCACATCCATCAACTCACTATATGGATTTGTAACATATGTATACAACTATATATCTTTTTATGAACATTTGTATATTTAAATAAATTATTTTTGTACTTTCATTTCATTGGTTTTTCAGTCACTTAAAAAGTCCCATCCTTAGGGTTTTTTTTTTTTGCTTTCTATTCAAATTTAGGGATGTGGTGACTGTTAAACAGTTCTGTAAAAAGGGGAATATCTTTCTATATTTAGGGTAGCAAATACCCATCCCCCATCCTTCTTTCCTCTACTCACAGAAACGCTTATTATTATATGTATATTGTATATTGTTTGTATATTATTTTATTATATTGTTTAGTGTGCCTTCAGAGCATTTATCATGTTTAGAACCAAAGACTTTGAGAACCTTATGACTAAATACAAAGAAAAGGGTAAAAAGGAAGCACAGACTTCAGAATGATGGCCCTCTTCTCCCAATTATCCAAATTGGTGGAGAGGAAATCCCATCTAGTATGGCATATAGAAGGATTTGAACAATACATTGGCAATGATCTGAACCCAATGGGTTTGCGTATTCAGATCTTTCCCAATTTTGATAACATTGACGATGAGTTTAAGAGAAAATGGGAGAGTAATCTTCAACAGTGTAGTCTTGTAATGATGAAACTACTTATGGAAGAATATCTCAAAAGAATTGCATTACTAAACATCGACATCGAACGAGTCTATGCTCAACTAAAACCTTTTGAAAAGATGAATAGCTACTCGATCCAGGAAGAATCTATTAAGACACACCTGGATTGGATTGCCTCCAATACTATTTTGATGAAAGAACACAAATTCTGGAGAGACAAAATTGCCTTCCAAGAAACAAAAGCATATTGTTGGCAAAACTCCAATCCCTGTTCTCGTCCAAGACCTACCAATTTACAAAGAGGTAGGGGACATAACGATTCCAACACATCTCTTAACTGCTCTTTGTCTTCTTCCTCACAGGTGACCACCACGAATAAAAAAAAAAAGACACAAAAACAAAAATGGAGGTCACCCGACACGGATGCACAACTCAACAAAAGACGCATGGTGGAGGCTGCTTCTATCTCTCAGCACAATTCTTTAGGTTTCCAGGTAATTGAATCACTCAGTGGCCCATCTGGGCAAGGTGTTTCTGGTCTCTTTCCTGTTAATGCTCATGAGCCCAATGTCGAGACATCAATAGCTGACAGAGCCCCTAGACAGGGAGAGGTTCCCTCATAGCTAGAATCTCAATTATCTTTGGAAAACTCCCTAAATGTCATTAACCTCTCTGATTATAAATTATCGACTGATGAGATTTCTGTCTTATCAAGAGGTTTAAGCTTCTGTCCTGAGTCTGACATGGATAAATTTGAAGTCGTCAAAGACTTGCAGCTATTTGCACGGAAGCTTTTGCTTAAGAGTTTGTATAATATTACTGAACCCCCTCCTAAAAAAGAAAAAACACAGGATGAAATAGATCTGGAAAATCTCCTTGAACTAGCCGAAGATCAGGGTGGTCTGGATCTGATTGACAGAATTGACTTAGAGGGCTTGCTTGCAGCAAACATCTCCAGCAAAAAAAAACATATACAGTCAACGCTAAAAAAGAAATCTGACAAGTTTCCACCAATAGGATCCAACATCAATTTGGGGGCCTTTTTAACAATGACTACTAAGGAAATATACAAGATCAACTTCCATTCCAAATGTGTAACCAACTTGTCCATAGGGGAAAAACATGCCTTGGACAATCTTGTCAAACGGACACAACTAACAATCAAGCCAGCCGACAAAGGAGGCAACATTGTAGTTATGAGCAATATAAAAATATGTGCTTGGAAATTTTGAACAACCCAGTCTGGTATAAAAAAATATCACACTCACTCATTGATAAATTTGAACATGAGTTTTATAGCCTGGTAGATGAAGCATATGCTAATAAAACAATTGAGAAACAGACTTGGGACTTTGTCCGTACGCTATATCCTATTATACCTACTTTTTATAGCTTACCCAAAGTACACAAAAACAAGATACCACCTCCGGGCCGCCCTATTGTACCTGGTTGTGGATCAATTACTGAGAATTTAAGTAAATTTATTGACAAACAAATACGCCCATATGTCAGCAACCTACCCTCTTTTGTCAAAGATACCATACACTTGTTACAACAACTTAATGGTATGGTCATACCACTTGATGCCCTCCTGGTGACGGTTGATGTTGAAGCTCTATACAGCTCCATCCCGCACCAGCAGGGCATTGAAGTCATCGGCCATGTTATTTCGCAATCTACAGAGTTAATCACCCCTTTAATTTGTTCCTACTTTCGGCTCTTCGTTTTATATTCACACACAATGTGTTTTCTTTTGATGGTTCCCACTACCTCCAGGTACAGGGCGTGGCTATGGGGACTTGCTGTGCCCCATCCTACGCCAATCTGTACCTGGGGGAGTGGGAACAAGCCTTTCTGTCTAATGATGTCTTGCTGATGTTCACGGAACATATCATCGGCTGGCATCGTTACATAGACAACATTTTCATCATATGGGCAGGATCACGGGAATCACTCATGTTATGTATTGCCACCATGAACTCCAATACATACAATCTTAACTTCACAATGACCTATAGTGCATCATGTGTAAACTTTTTGGATATCACTATCACTAAGGAAAATGATGGCACATTAACAAGCTCATTGTATCGCAAGTAAACAGCATGCAACAGTATTCTACATGCAGGTAGTGCTCATCCGTTACCGCTAATCAGATCCATTCCCTTTGGACAATATTTGAGATTGCGTCGCAATTGCACACAAAAATCAATGTTCCAGAAAGAGGCTAATGAATTAAGGATAGACTACTCATTCGAGGCTACTCCCCTACATGCCTTAAAAAAGCCTATAGAAGAGCGATTTTGAAACCAAGGCAAGATCTTCTATTTAAGAAATCTAAAATGTTGGCTATGAAGGAAGAAGGACCCAATGTTCTGAGTGTGATCACCCGTTACACTAAGCAAAATCAGCTGATTAGTAAAATAATCGCAAAATATTGGCACCACCTGTACATTGATCCCTCGCTCAGTCCCGTTGTAACAGCAAAACCCTTAATCTCACATCGTAGAGCCAAGTCTCTGCGAGACACGCTAGTACAAAGCAAGTTTACCAGTAATTTCTGTTCAGATCCGTGCAAGCATTTTGGAACTTTTCGCTGTGGAAGATGTAGTTTCTGCCAATATATGTGTATTGGGGATAACATCATCCTACCAAATGGCAAAACATTCAGGCCCACCCACTATGCCAACTGCAAGACCATTGGTGTGGTCTATTTACTAATATGCCAGTGTGGGGCTTTCTACGTGGGTAAAACAAAACAACAATTTTCTAAATGGGCATCTCGCCACATTACAACAATGAGAAAATCATGCCCAGATCTACCCTTGGGCCACCACGTTAGAGATCTCCACAATGGTAAGATAAAAAAAAAAAAAGTTTTTAGTACTTGACAGAATCCATCCTAACCCACGTGATGGGGATTGGAATAGAACATTGCTACAACGCGAATCCCGTTGGATACTGAACCTCAATGCCACTATAACTCCTGGTTTGAACGATATTATCAGTTACTGACCATTCTTGGAAGGTTACTCTTCAGGAGGATGGGAGGAATAACAACTAGCCTTCCCTTTCTCTATAGATCTGATATTATGCGTGGGTGAGGGTATATGCCCCTGTTACTATCTACTTTCCTTTAGCTGTGGCGATTTAGGATTATTTACACATGTGCATTTTTATATGTAGTTTTTGTGCTGTTTACCTACATATTTTTATTATCTGTTCAACCTTCTTTGCTTTATATGCAGTCTGTATTTGCATCAGGTCTTGGCAGTATGGGGGTACATATAATTTTGTTATATACAGTACCTTTGAATGTCAATCAATATCATTATCTTTCTTGACTATATATATTATATATATATATATATATATATATATATATATATATATATATATAAATATATATATATATTTGTTTTCATATGTTCTCCCTCTCTCCTATTTTCCATTTATCTTTTTATCTATACCAATATAATGTCTGTTCTCAAGTGAGTCCAAGTGTACCTCTGTGATGAGCCACACATGCATGTGCACATTTTTTCTCTCTGCTGCGCATGCACAATTTATCATCTATCAGTTTACACGGCTTGATTATCACTATGCCATTTGTCAGTCTTTGTTTTTTTTTATGCACCATATTTGAGTCTTTTCCACACAGCGCCGGTGGGGGCGCTGTATGTCTCATGTTTGATGTGTGCGCCCCTTCATTATTCCATGGACTTTGTCTATGGATCGGCGCTGGTGCTCATCTAGCGTTGCACTTGGCCCCGGCGATGATATCATTTTGGGCCCGCTTTCCGCGCTGGAGGAGCTGGGGACCCTCTGATGGATACACCATATATGTCTGCCCGACCCGGGCTGTGGATACTGACTTATTCATCAGCGCGTAGCCGTTGCGCATGCGCGAGCGGCGCAAACTCTACCAGCTTGCGTTCCACTTCTACTACTGACGCAAGGATGCCGCTGCGCTCCACGCGCATTGCGCAGGTGCCAGCGTCCTCTCTTTCTATATAAGCATTGTCAGTTCCATATGAATTAGCAGTGATGGCCCCGCCACCATAGGATCAAACTATTTCCATTGGCTACAGGTATTTGAGCACACTCTTCCACTTTTTTCTACCATTATTGCACTATTGTCATACATGCATTCTGACTGGTCTGTGTTATTCACATAGGTATACCCCGTGTACTTGAGGACTATTGTTTTCCTCTGGTTATATGTGAGACACCCAGCATTGAATCTTCTATATTTCAATTGTTGCAGTCACCGATCCTTTTTACATTTGGGTAGGTGTTTTGTTGGTATATATACTTAATATGGCCCCTTTTCTGCCCATGCACCACTTTGATAAATGTTTGAGGGATAAAACAGCCATTTCCTTTTTGGTTTATCTTAACACACAGATGGTCTATCTGGGTAGATGCATTGGATCCTCGTTGGAATACTCATGTGTGAGGGCTGACTACTTTGATCACCTGCTGTTTTTATCTGGTTGTGGCAGTTACATTTGACGGGTGGATTCTCCTTTTGATGTAAGACATTTGTTTATTTTTCTTTTTCTTTTTTTCTTCCTCTCTCTTTCTTTCTCTCTCTTTTTTCTCCTTCCCCCCCCCCCACCCCATCCCTCTCCCCCCCCTTTTTTTCTTACATGATTCTATGTGCTCTGTGGGTTTTTTACTACAATGTATAGAATATTTTTTACTTAATTTCTGTACTAATATGATATATATGTTTTACTAGATGTTTGGCTCTAGACACTTGAATAAAAACCCTGAAGAAGGGCTCTTGTGCCAGAAACGTTGGGTCAAGTTGTGAGAGCCATGTGTAGCGGGTGTTTACTTTCCCGCCAGTAATTTTGAACTTTTGCGGTGACACCAGTGGTGTATCTCCGGCGGTCCACCGGGTGGCGCTGTCACTTTGGGCCGACGGACGAATCATTGCTGGGTCGAATCCTTTTTTGTCCTACTTCGGCAGCCGTGTGGTGGGGCAGGGAACCCGCTACGCATGCCGGGGAGGGGTATAAAGGGGGCCGGCCATTTTGTCACGGGGTTCGTTGTCCCTGGCACCTTTAGCCTGCGGACGGAGTTCGTGTTTTTCATCCTCTGGGCACTAGGCCTGGAGGACCACCGGAGGTCGTGTTCCATCTCAGGCACCTTTAGCCTGAGATGAGGTACTTGGATGGAGGTCCGGAACTCAGTGCCCAACACTGAGTTCCGTGAGGGAAGGATCCTAAGGTGCTCCGGAGTTGGACGTCTTAATCCGAGGTGGACGTAATGGACCGGGGAGAGCTCCTCATCTGAAGACCCGGTGCAGCATACTGCCGGTGACGGGTGAGCCTCTTGTCGGAGACCGTCCGGAAGGTGAATTTCCCTCGTGCGGAGACCATAGCCCACTCTTTGGAGGAGAGTGGAGGAAAGAACTTGTGTCTGGGCCTATGTATCTACACTTTCACACCTCCTGTTCTGTTTGTAAGCAAGTAAGTCTCTGAATAAAGGAGTGTTGGACCTGCAACGGTGTGAGACTCAGTTTCCTGGCAGACGGTTGGATTCGATGCACAATACAGGCCCGAAGGTAAAGAAATAACTCTGGCCAATAGCACTTATACATCTGTGGTGGAAGCCTGGCGTAGCGGACCCACTCCCTTTCCCATCATACCCCTAGACCAGAGACATTGCGGGCGAGAACTTTAATAGAGGGGATTGGGAGTGTGGGACAATTGCCCGCTACACATGCTTACAGGCATCCACATCCATCAACTCACTATATGGATTTGTAACATATGTATACAACTATATATCTTTTTATGAACATTTGTATATTTAAATAAATTATTTTTGTACTTTCGTTTCATTGGTTTTTCAGTCACTTAAAAAGTCCCATCCTTAGGGGTTTTTTTTTTTTTTGCTTTCTATTCAAATTTAGGGATGTGGTGACTGTTAAACAGTTCTGTAAAAAGGGGAATATCTTTCTATATTCAGGGTAGCAAATACCCATCCCCCATCCTTCTTTCCTCTACTCACAGAAACGCTTATTATTATATGTATATTGTATATTGTTTGTATATTATTTTATTATATTGTTTAGTGTGCCTTCAGAGCATTTATCATGTTTAGAACCAAAGACTTTGAGAACCTTATGACTAAATACAAAGAAAAGGGTAAAAAGGAAGCACAGACTTCAGAATGATGGCCCTCTTCTCCCAATTATCCAAATTGGTGGAGAGGAAATCCCATCTAGTATGGCTAATAGAAGGATTTGAACAATACATTGGCAATGATCTGAACCCAATGGGTTTGCGTATTCAGATCTTTCCCAATTTTGATAACATTGACGATGAGTTTAAGAGAAAATGGGAGAGTAATCTTCAACAGTGTAGTCTTGTAATGATGAAACTACTTATGGAAGAATATCTCAAAAGAATTGCATTACTAAACATCGACATCGAACGAGTCTATGCTCAACAAAAACCTTTTGAAAAGATGAATAGCTACTCGATCCAGGAAGAATCTATTAAGACACACCTGGATCGGATTGCCTCCAATACTATTTTGATGAAAGAATGCAAATTCTGGAGAGACAAAATTGCCTTCCAAGAAACAAAAGCATATCGTTGGCAAAACTCCAATCCCCGTTCTCGTCCAAGACCTACCAATTTACAAAGAGGTAGGGGACATAACGATTCCAACACATCTCTTAACTCCTCTTTGTGTTCTTCCTCACAGGTGACCACCACGAATAAAAAAAAATGAAACAAAAACAAAAATGGAGGTCACCCAACACGGATGCACAACTCAACAAAAGACGCATGGTGGAGGCTGCTTCTATCTCTCAGCACAATTCTTTAGGTTTCCAGGTAATTGAATCACTCGGTGGCCCATCTGGGCAAGGTGTTTCTGGTCTCTTTCCTGTTAATGCTCATGAGCCCAATGTCGAGACATCAATAGCTGACAGAGCCCCTAGACAGGGAGAGGTTCCCTCATAGCTAGAATCTCAATTATCTTTGGAAAACTCCCTAAATGTCATTAACCTCTCTGATTATAAATTATCGACTGATGAGATTTCTGTCTTATCAAGAGGTTTAAGCTTCTGTCCTGAGTCTGACATGGATAAATTTGAAGTCGTCAAAGACTTGCAGCTATTTACACGGAAGCATTTGCTTAAGAGTTTGTATAATAAAACTGAACCCCCTCCTAAAAAAGAAAAAACACAGGATGAAATAGATCTGGAAAATCTCCTTGAACTAGCCGAAGATCAGGGTGGTCTGGATCTGATTGACAGAATTGACTTAGAGGGCTTGCTGGCAGCAAACATCTGCAGCAAAAAAAAACATATACAGTCAACGCTAAAAAAGATATCTGACAAGTTTCCACCAATTGGATCCAACATCAATTTGGGGGCCTTTCTAACAATGACTACTAAGGAAATATACAAGATCAACTTCCATTCCAAATGTGTAACCAACTTGTCCATAGGGGAAAAACATGCCTTGGATAATCTTGTCAAACAGACACAACTAACAATCAAGCCAGCCGACAAAGGAGGCAACATTGTAGTTATGAGCAATATAAAAATATGTGCTTGGAAATTTTGAACAACCCAGTCTGGTATAAAAAAATATCACACTCACTCATTGATAAATTTTAACATGAGTTTTATAGCCTGGTAGATGAAGCATATGCTAATAAAACAATTGAGAAACAGACTTGGGACTTTGTCCGTACGCTATATCCTATTATACCTACTTTTATAGCTTACCCAAAGTACACAAAAACAAGATACCACCTCCGGGCCACCCTATTATATCCGGTTGTGGATCAATTACTGAGAATTTAAGTAAATTTATTGACAAACAAATACGCCCATATGTCAGCAACCTACCCTCTTTTGTCAAAGATACCATACACTTGTGACAACAACTTAATGGTATGGTCATACCACTTGATGCCCTCCTGGTGACGGTTGATGTTGAAGCTCTATACAGCTCCATCCCGCACCAGCAGGGCATTGAAGTCATCGGCCATGTTATTTCGCAATCTACAGAGTTAATCGCCCCTTTAATTTGTTCCTACTTTCGGCTCTTCGTTTTATATTCACACACAATGTGTTTTCTTTTAAAGGTTCCCACTACCTCCAGGTACAGGGCGTGGCTATGGGGACTTGCTGTGCCCCATCCTACGCCAATCTGTACCTGGGGGAGTGGGAACAAGCCTTTCTGTCTAATGATGTCTTGCTGATGTTCACGGAACATATCATCGGCTGGTATCGTTACATAGACGACATTTTCATCATATGGGCAGGATCACGGGAATCACTCATGTTATGTATTGCCACCATGAACTCCAATACATACAATCTTAACTTCACAATGACCTATAGTGCATCATGTGTAAACTTTTTGGATATCACTATCACTAAGGAAAATGATGGCACATTAACAAGCTCATCGTATCGCAAGTAAACAGCATGCAACAGTATTCTACATGCAGGTAGTGCTCATCCGTTACCGCTAATCAGATCCATTCCCTTTGGACAATATTTGAGATTGCGTCGCAATTGCACACAAAAATCAATGTTCCAGAAAGAGGCTAATGAATTAAGGATAGACTACTCTTTCAAAGGCTACTCCCCTACATGCCTTAAAAAAGCCTATAGAAGAGCGATTTTGAAACCAAGGCAAGATCTTCTATTTAAGAAATCTAAAAGGTTGGCTATGAAGGAAGAAGGACCCAATGTTCTGAGTGTGATCACCCGTTACACTAAGCAAAATCAGCTGATTAGTAAAATAATCGCAAAATATTGGCACCACCTGTACATTGATCCCTCGCTCAGTCTTGTTGTAACAGCAAAACCCTTAATCTCATATCGTAGAGCCAAGTCTCTGCGAGATACGCTAGTACAAAGCGAGTTTACCAGTAATTTCTGTTCAGATCCGTGCAAGCATTTTGGAACTTTTCGCTGTGGAAGATGTAGTTTCTGCCAATATATGTGTATTGGGGATAACATCATCCTACCAAATGGCAAAACATTCAGGCCCACCCACTATGCCAACTGCAAGACCATTGGTGTGGTCTATTTACTAATATGCCAGTGTGGGGCTTTCTACGCAGGTAAAACAAAACAACAATTTTCTAAAAGGGCATCTCGCCACATTACAACAATGAGAAAATCATGCCCAGATCTACCCTTGGGCCACCACGTTAGAGATCTCCACAATGGTAAGATTAAAAAAAAACTGTTTTTAGTACTTGACAGAATCCATCCTAACCCACGTGATGGGGATTGGAATAGAACATTGCTACAACGCGAATCCCGTTGGATACTGAATCTCAATGCCACTATAACTCCTGGTTTGAACGATATTATCAGTTACTGACCATTCTTGGAAGGTTACTCTTCAGGAGGATGGGAGGAATAACAACTAGCCTTCCCTTTCTCTATAGATCTGATATTATGCGTGGGTGAGGGTATATGCCCCTGTTACTATCTACTTTCCTTTAGCTGTGGCGATTTAGGATTATTTACACATGTGCATTTTTATATGTAGTTTTTGTGCTGTTTACCTACATATTTTTATTATAATCTGTTCAACCTTCTTTGCTTTATATGCAGTCTGTATTTGCATCAGGTCTTGGCAGTATGGGGGTACATATAATTTTGTTATATACAGTACCTTTGAATGTCAATCAATATCATTATCTTTCTTGACTATATATATATATATATATATATATATATATATATATTATATAAATAAATAAATAAATATATATATATATTTGTTTTCATATGTTCTCCTTCTCTCCTATTTTCCATTTATCTTTTTATCTATACCAATATAATGTCTGTTCTCAAGTGAGTCCAAGTGTACCTCTGTGATGAGCCACACATGCATGTGCACATTTTTTCTCTCTGCTGCGCATGCACAATTTATAATCTATCAGTTTACACGGCTTGATTATCACTATGCCACTTGTCAGTCTTTGTTTTTTTTATGCACCATATTTGAGTCTTTTCCACACAGCGCCGGTGGGGGCGCTGTATGTCTCATGTTTGACGTGTGCGCTCCTTCATTATTCCATGGACTTTGTCTATGGATCGGCGCTGGTGCTCATCTAGCGCTGCACTTGGCCCCGGCAATGATATCATTTTGGGCCCGCTTTCCGTGCTGGAGGAGCTGGGGACCCTCTGATGGATACACCATATATGTCTGCCCGACCCGGGCTGTGGATACTGACTTATTCATCAGCGCGTAGTCGTTGCGCATGCGCGAGCGGCGCAAACTCTACCAGCTTGCGTTCCACTTCTACTACTGACGTGAGGATGCCGCTGCGCTCCACGCGCATTGCGCAGGTGCCAGCGTCCTCTCTTTCTATATAAGCATTGTCAGTTCCATATGAGTTAGCAGTGATGGCCCCGCCACCATAGGATCAATCTATTTCCATTGGCTACAGGTATTTGAGCACACTCTTCCACTTTTTTCTACCATTATTGCACTATTGTCATACATGCATTCTGACTGGTCTGTGTTATTCACATAGGTATACCCCGTGTACTTGAGGACTATTGTTTTCCTCTGGTTATATGTGAGACACCCAGCATTGAATCTTCTACAGGTCCTTCTCAAAAAATTAGCATATTGTGATAAAGTTCATTATTTTCTGTAATGTACTGATAAACATTAGACTTTCATATATTTTAGATTCATTACACACAACTGAAGTAGTTCAAGCCTTTTCTTGTTTTAATATTGATGATTTTGGCATACAGCTCATGAAAACCCAAAAATCCTATCTCAAAAAATTAGCATATCATGAAAAGGTTCTCTAAACGAGCTATTAACCTAATCATCTGAATCAACTAATTAACTCTAAACACCTGCAAAAGATTCCTGAGGCTTTTAAAAACTCCCAGCCTGGTTCATTACTCAAAACCGCAATCATGGGTAAGACTGCCGACCTGACTGCTGTCCAGAAGGCCATCATTGACACCCTCAAGCAAGAGGGTAAGACACAGAAAGAAATTTCTGAACGAATAGGCTGTTCCCAGAGTGCTGTATCAAGACACCTCAGTGGGAAGTCTGTGGGAAGGAAAAAGTGTGGCAGAAAACGCTGCACAACGAGAAGAGGTGACCGGACCCTGAAGAAGATTGTGGAGAAGGACCGATTCCAGACCTTGGAGGACCTGCGGAAGCAGTGGACTGAGTCTGGAGTAGAAACATCCAGAGCCACCGTGAACAGGCGTGTGCAGGAAATGGGCTACAGGTGCCGCATTCCCCAGGTCAAGCCACTTTTGAACCAGAAACAGCGGCAGAAGCGCCTGACCTGGGCTACAGAGAAGCAGCACTGGACTGTTGCTCAGTGGTCCAAAGTACATTCGGAAATCAAGGTGCCAGAGTCTGGAGGAAGACTGGGGAGAGGGAAATGCCAAAATGCCTGAAGTCCAGTGTCAAGTACCCACAGTCAGTGATGGTCTGGGGTGCCATGTCAGCTGCTGGTGTTGGTCCACTGTGTTTTATCAAGGGCAGGGTCAATGCAGCTAGCTATCAGGAGATTTTGGAGCACTTCATGCTTCCATCTGCTGAAAAGCTTTATGGAGATGAAGATTTCATTTTTCAGCACGACCTGGCACCTGCTCACAGTGCCAAAACCACTGGTAAATGGTTTACTGACCATGGTATTACTGTGCTCAATTGGCCTGCCAACTCTCCTGACCTGAACCCCATAGAGAATCTGTGGGATATTGGGAAGAGAAAGTTGAGAGACGCAAGACCCAACACTCTGGATGAGCTTAAGGCCGCTATCGAAGCATCCTGGGCCTCCATAACACCTCAGCAGTGCCACAGGCTGGTTGCCTCCATGCCACGCCGCATTGAAGCAGTCATTTCTGCAAAAGGATTCCCGACCAAGTATTGAGTGCATAACTGAACATAATTATTTGAAGGTTGACTTTTTTTGTATTAAAAACACTTTTCTTTTATTGGTCGGATGAAATATGCTAATTTTTTGAGATAGGATTTTGGGGTTTTCATGAGCTGTATGCCAAAATCATCAATATTAAAACAAGAAAAGGCTTGAACTACTTCAGTTGTGTGTAATGAATCTAAAATATATGAAAGTCTAATGTTTATCAGTACATTACAGAAAATAATGAACTTTATCACAATATGCTAATTTTTTGAGAAGGACCTGTATATTTCAATCGTTGCAGTCACCGATCCTTTTTACATTTGGGTAGGTGTTTTGTTGGTATATATACTTAATATGGCCCCTTTTCTGCCCATGCACCACTTTGATATATGTTTGAGGGATAAAGCAGCCATTTCCTTTTTGGTTTATCTTAACACACAGATGGTCTATCTGAGTGGATGCATTGGATCCACGTTGGAATACTCATGTGTGAGGGCTGACTAGTTTGATTACCTGCTGTTTTTATCTGGTTGTGGCAGTTACATGTGATGGGTGGATTCTCCTTTTGATGTAAGACATTTGTTTATTTATTTTTTTTCTTCTCTCTTTCTTTCTCTCTCTTTTTTCTCCCCCCCCCCCCGGCCCATCCCTCGTTCTCCCCGCCCCCTTTTTTTCATACATGATTCTATGTGCTCTGTTGGTTTTTTATGATCTATATGTTTTACTAGATGTTTGGCTCTAGACACTTGAATAAAACCCCTGAAGAAGGGCTCTTGTGCCAGAAACGTTGGGTCAAGTTGTGAGAGCCATGCTTACAGGCATCCACATCCATCAACTCACTACATGGTTTTGCAACATATGTATACAAGTATATATCTTTTTATGAACATTTGTATATTTAAATAAATTATTTTTGTACTTTAATTTCATTGGGTTTTCAGTCACTTAAAAAGTCCCATCCTTCTTAGGGTTTTTTTTTGCTTTCCATTTTACATACCTGAACCCGTTCTTTTTTGCCTCGGGGACGAGCACACCAGCTCTAGCTGGTGTTTCATGTCCTGATCGGATAGATTGAAAGCAGCGCAGCCATTGGCTCCCGCTGCTGTCAACCAAATCCAATGATGCAGGCATCGGGGGCGGGGCCGAGTCCTGCTGTCTGTGTCAATAGATGCAGCAGCAGGATACGGGAGTGCGCTCGCACGGGTGTCCCGAAGGAAAACGCTTCTCCAACGAGGCACTCGAGAAGAAGAAGAGCCACGAGCACCGCTGAGGGACCCCAGAAGAGGAGGATTGGGGCCACTCTGTGCAAAACTAACTGCACAGAGGAGGTAAGTATGACATGTTTGTTATTTAAAAGCAAAACAAAAAAACAAGGGTTTAGTAACCCTTTAAGCCAGAGATCCCAAACCTTATGAAATTTTGTAGGACAACCTCTAGAAGTGGTTTTATATAGTGGAAAAGCGGAATTGACCAGAGCACAATTGCTTTTCTAGAATAAAAACAGAAAAAGACACAAACATGTCCTAGATGCTCTTGTAAAGGCTAAAGGGTCGACCAACTCTAACAGACAAACATCCACACTTGGTGGGACCTGAATAGTGGTTAGTGAGATCAAGGTTAAAAGGGCAGACCAAAAAGTCTGTATCTGAGGGCATGCCCAAAACATGTGGAAGTAGTCCGCTGAGGCCACCGAACACCTCCAGCAAATAAAAGGCACAGAGGGGTATATTCTGTGCAATCTCAGTGGATTATGATAAATCCTATATCTTAAATTGTAATAATTTATCCCTAGCAGACACTAATTGAAAAAAGTAATATTCCCACATATCTTCCCAATCCTTCCCGTCAAGCCCTGGAACATTCATCTGCCATTTGGAATGCAGGGCATCAAGCCAATGCTAAACAGAGGTTAGTAAAGGCTTTTAGATATTAGATAGAGGTTTACTTAGGGTTTCATCTTTTAGGAGAGATTTCATTGCTGTAAGAATAAGATCACTAGGCTGTACTCCAAACTGAGCATGAAAGGCATGATGTAGTTGGAAGTACTGAAACCGGTAGGCATTTGGGAGATCAAATTGCTGTTTCAATCTATCAAAGGACTTTAAAGTGCTCCTTAGCAGATGTTTTTTTTAAATATTTGCCACCCCATGTTGCCCATATAGTCGGATAAGGGATGGAAAGAAATTCAGAGAGCTGGGGAAAGAAATTCAGAGAGCTGGGGATTCAGCCAGATAGGGGTGTGAGGAGACGTATGTCTAGTAACTGTAAACCAGTCAGAATGCAACACCATCCAGGCTTTGAGAACAGCTTTCATGGAAGTTGTTAGGGCAAGTGCAGGAGCAGTTCCTCAGTGAGATTTCTTAAGGCCTCATAGGAGCCCAGACAAGCAGCTTCCAAAACTACTGAGGCATCAGAAATTAGCCAGTTATGAACATTTCAAAATAAAGCGTCTGGTGTTATGCCTAGGTGTAGGCAAAATGTGTGTATGTTATATAAAAATTCAATAAAAAGATTTATATAAAAAAATAAAGCGTCTGGAAAGTATTTCTAAAGATCAGGGCAAGCTAATCCACACTGCGTCCAGGGTCTTTGAAGCACAACTACCGTAGTTACTTACACAGCTATTTACTTTAAATTTCTAAGGACTACATATCCCATTCTTTGCATTAAGGTGAAAAATCTTCTGTGGTGCTGCAGCCCCGCAGAGTCCCCGTTTTACTTATCTGACCCGATCTTTCTCTAGCCGGGAACAAGCACACCAGCTCTAGCTGTGAGATTTTCATCTCCATCTGAGTATTTTTAACAATAGGCCTGACTGGATGAATGTTATTGCTTTGGATCTGTGTTACCATTTTAGTCCTGGATTCTATGTCACTCCCGGGCATGTTTTAACATAAACAGCCCCATCTATATTTTTTTGAAGAGGGATTGGTCGAACGTATATTGCTTTATTTTTTATTAGCTCAAGATACCTTATTACCCTCTGAGTGTTACTCTTCGAAGCGGTAATCCTCTGCTGCCCATGTATGGTGCTAATTTATCTATTTCCCTATGGAGGAGTTAACATTGCCTTTCAAGCTATTTTACATTTTGATCTTACCCACCCACAGGAGACAGAGGGTCTATTAACCCGCTCCTATGAGTCTGTGCATATTGGCTCTACATGTGTTACATTTTAAATGAATTAGTAACAACGTTGTTATTTGCGTTGTCTGGTGGAGGTTTTCATTTGACTATGTTTGTCTTTTTTGCAACAATATTTTTAGTCCAATTTTGTTAGCATACTGTCTGGGGTCATTTTATATACCAACTTTCTGGGAATTCTTCCCAAAACTTTTTTGCAATTTAGTGGTAAAACTGCTGCATTTTAAGGACATACATGCAAGGATTGGGATAACGCACAAACTAAATGCAGACTATCCCCTTGATTAGTACTTAACCCTGGTACCAGATGCCAGTGTGTTAAATTAGCCTGTGCATATCAGTGCTATCCCCTGCAAAAAAAAAAAAAAAAAAGCTCCCATTGCATGATAGCTTTTGCATGTTTCTCTTTCTTCCTATATCATGTAGCCATCACAGCCATCACAAAAAACTGCTGAACAATTCAACTTTGTGAAACTGCACCTGGCAGAATGCAGAGGAATGTGCTTTTTCTTGGGAAGGTTTAAATATACAGTAATTGAAAGTTCTAGCAAAATTTTCTTCTGTGACCAATTTAGAGTCTTCTTTTAATTGCAAAATGCACTTTACCCATTGTTAGTGTCATATCTGTTTGTAGAGAGATGCAGTTTGGCCTCAATCCAGTAGGTGGTGCTGTGCTACTATACAGATGGACCTAAATCCTTAGAGGAAGATTGTTCCTTGAGAGATTCCATAGTGGTCACAGAGGTTTCAGCTGTCTGAATTCTCCAACTTCTGGTGACGCCCTGGCAGCTAACTTGATGGGACTCTGCTTGTTTCCTTTCAGGTATTCCAATATTCGGATCAGAATTTGGGGGAATCTCTTAAACAGAATAGTTTGTCGCTACCAGTTATCACAGTCCGCAACCATTCCAATAGAAGCCATGCTCTGCTATATCAGCTCAAGCCTGGAATACTGCCTTGCTGGAATATTGTGCCATTGTTGAGTAATCTGCTGCTGCAGGCAGAGCCAGGACAGGGGGGTGAGGGAGGGGTGGCTGCTTCTGGTGCAGTGAACTCATGTGAGTGCTACATGGGGAGCTTTTCCTGCTACAGGAGTGTTGACAACTCCCAAAAACAGCAGTGACAACAGCAGAGAGAAGAGAGCTGGGAAGAGGTGCGGGCTGAGCTCTCCCCCTCTAGCTCCTCCCTCCTGTCAGAATAGCACTGCTAATGCAGGATATCATACAGGAGCACTGTCAGATTAGGACTGTACAGGATTTCATTACCCACCCCCTATATCCTCCCTAGGCTGCACCTCTCCCGGCAGCAGAACATGTGGGTAGGGGGCGGGCAGTAATCAAATCCCATACAGTCCTGATCTGAGAGTGTTCCTGTATCATCTCCTGTATACAGTCTGGAGAGCACAGCCCATGCCTCCTGGCTTTTTTGTCCTCTATGCTGCTTTTGCTACCCAACTTCCAGCCAGGGTGGAGGGAATTGTATTGTGGATAACAAACATTTGGGCTTGGGGTGAGAGGTTTTGTGCTGGGAGGAGGGTTGCTTAGGGATTTGTGATAGGTGGATCGAGGGGGGTTGTGCTAGAAGGGGTGGATTTGTGGGGGAGGGGATGCATGCTAGGAGGGGGGATTTGTGCAAAGAGGGGGGTTTGGGGGGGGAAGAATTTGTGCTAGGAGGGGGCATTTCTGGGGGTAGGTAATTTATGCTGGCAGGGGGGATTTGGGAGGGAAAATTTGTGCTGGGGGGGATATTTATGCTAGGAGGGGTAATTTGGGGGAAGGGGTGAATTTGTGCCAGGAGGAGTGATTTGGAGGGGGAAGTTGTGCCTCCAGAAGAATCCATTCTCTGGTAACTCAGGCTAAGCCTGGAATACTGCCTTGCTGCAATACTGTGTCATTGCTGAGCAGGGCTGGACTGGGACAAAAATTTGGCCCTGGGCTTCATCCAGACCGGCCCACTTTAATTTTGCAAACACGCACAAAAACAGTGTATAAACTATACTCAATTGCGCAAAAAAGGGTAGGGTAGTATATACACAGGCTAGGGTAATATGTGGACATACTGGTGTAAAGCGGAACTCTGATGTAAGGTGGTCTCTGATCACCAGAGCCCCCTTACATCACAGTCTGCAGCATCAGAGGTCACAGTGTAAGGCCGGGCAAGGGGGAGTTCTGCAGACTCTAATTTAATTTAAAGGTGAACTCTGTGGACTGTGGTGTAAAGAGAAACTCTGATGTGGGGGTGGGGGGTCTCGGGTCACCAGAGCCACCCTCCTTACATCAGCATAGACTATAGTAAAGGGGGACACTAATGTAAGAGGGGAGTGAGGACATTGATATAAGGGGGAACTTTTATATCTTAGGGTCCCTACTCCCCTCTTACATCCGTGTCTCCTGCAGATTCTTTTCGGGAGTTGGCAGTGGCAGGGCAGTCTGTCTGTGGCATGGAGCTGTCATGCGATGCACTGACCTAAAGTTTCTGGTGCAGTCCAGGGCACTGAAGGCAGTAATGGATCCTCTCTTCCTCCCGCTCCCCCTCCTTGCAGATTGTTATAAATTTGTGGAAAAGGTGCTTTACATGCATCGGGTCAGTGGACTGCCCTGCCCCCCGTCCCAAGCAGAGCTGAGCCAAGCCCTTAAGTGGAGCACCCCGCCCCCATAGATGAGCCCAGCCCTTCAGTGGACTGCCCTGCCCCCCCCCCCGAGCCAAGCTGAGCTGAGCCCTTCAGTGGACTGCCCCCCGAGCCAAGCTAAGCCGTGCCCTTCAGTGGACTGCCCTGCCCCCTGACCCGAGCCGAGATTTGTAACAAACCAAGCGGCCGTGGGAGAGGAGGGAGAGCAGGTGTATAGACACAGAAGTGTGAATGACAGTGACTAGATCGACACAGGAGCTTGCCTTGTTCCCATCCATCGAAAATTACAGACCAGACAGGGACAAGAGCAAAGTTTCCAGGGCCAAGACATAGCACTGGATAGGCTGTTACTGAAACCGGCCAGACTGTCACTGAAACTGGCCCACTGAGCCATCAGCCCACCGAGAAACTCCCGGTAGTCCTGATGGCCAGTACGTGTTGCTGAGTAATCTGCTTCTGCAATACTGTGCCATTGCAATATTGAGTGTCTTATCGCTGCAGCACCATGCCATTATTGACTGTTCTATTGCAAGTGTATGAACATCCACAGTGTGTTACTTTAATACTAGTGCCTGAAACAACTAATTTAATTTACTTCTGTTAATTATATTACAGTATACAAGAAACTTTACAACTTCCTGGACAGTTTTGGATGTTGATGCAGGCTTTCTCATTCAGCATTGTAAAATATATGAGGGATAATGAAGACTGCAAATTGCTGATGACAGAAATATCAGCTACAGTGTCATAATTTTTATAACTGAAAAGCATGTGAGAACATAATAGAGTTTCCACATCAATCTCTGTATTTTTACACTTGTTTTCTAAATGTAAGCTGTTTTTCTTCCCCCCAACTGCTACTAAGATTTATTTACTTTTCTTCTAATATTTATTTAGGCCCTGATGTGTCCCTCCCAATGTTTTAGTGCATCCAAGAGGGGACAGGTTCAGTATCCAGCCCCACTGCAGGCAGCTTGTGAGGTTGGGCCGAGTTGCTTGCAGCAGAGGGTCCAATGCATCCTAGTTCACTGTTTCAGGTCTGAATTCGGTCCAAATTCAGTCAGAATTTTTGGCTGAATTCGGACCTGAAACGGACGAGAAGATGCACAGAACTCTACTGCAAACTGCTCCGCAGCCGTCCCGAAGCTGTGTGAACCAGCTCCATTGAGAGCCGGCCACAGTCTCCTGCCAAAAAATATTGAAAATAGTTTCAAGAACATTTCAAAATAGAAATTTAGTTGTAGTAGGTTTTGTTGGAGAACCCACCTATGGGGTCCAACAGTAAGGACAATGGAAGAGTTTGGCAGCCATCCAATGTTAATGTTGAACTTGCACTGTGTACAATTAATGTTGTCAAGACCGAAAGACAGGAGTGAAGGTTGTGTTGTTCAAGAACTGGTAATTATACTTCTGCTATAGTAAAATCGTTAAAAGGCTGAACATGTTGACATTCCTTATTTTAGGATGTGGGCTTTGGGCCTGAAGTTTATGAGTGATCAAAGATGGCAGAGTTTCTCCACGTTATAGGTGTGTGCACCTATCTTTTTCCTGAGCAGGAGGATGGTGGGAGGGGACCTTGGCCAGCATGGTTGTTGCTGGTGGCGAATCAAGGCCCTACTAACACTTGGTGTAGTCAGCAGGATAGGGTACACCACTGCCTGTAAAAGATGTGTTGGCTTTACATGTTGGATCTTGGCCAGAGGGTGCAGTTAAAGAAGGAGTGATCTGTATACGAACTTGGGATGGTGCAGCTGTTGCTCAGCATGTGTACAAGGCACAGAGATGCACCATCTTTTTTGGAAGAAGACTGCTGACTAGGAGGTTAAGCCCCAATCCTCAGTACCTATTTATAGGGAGAGGACGTGAAAGGCGTTTGCTGATATGGGGTAAGTGAATCTCATGTGCCAGCGTGTCTCAGATTTTACCAGCTGATGATGTTCATCGCTCGCTGGGCATGTGGAAGGTGCTGCACCTTTCTGTTTGAAATACCCCCTGACCATGAGCAACCTCACAATCTGTAAATACCCAGGGAAGAGGATGCTTTTTGGGGGTAGGTTGCAAAGCATAAGGAAGACCAAGCAGGTCCATTGAAGACAACTCCCAGGAGCTTGGTCACAGAGGTGGGGAAAACAGAGCCAAGCATATTCACACACATAGTGTGTGAACATGCTTTTGTTGTTTCTGTAGCTGTGGTTTTCAACATCTTCTGTGCAGAGATATTACAGACATATGGCACACTTCAACATGGTCTCTACATCTGATAAATTTTGTCACACCTTTTGAGATTTCTTTCTGGAGCACCTTCTCAATGTGTTTTAGGCTATCGATTCCAGGTCCTTTCTGGTGGTCAGAGAATCCAGGTCTTGTCGAGTGGCCAGTGTGTCAGGAATCAGCAGAAGGGATGGCTAGATCTGTGTGGCTGCACTTAGGAAACTGAGACTGAGTATGCCTTGGACCCCTTTCACACTGGAAAGCACCTGAAAATTGCCTCCCATTCATTCCAGTGTGACTTTTAACACTCGGGCGGTGCACTTGCAGGATGTTCCGAAAAGTCCTGCAGGCAGCATCTTTGGGGCGGGTTGGCAGCGCTGTATTTAGCGCTCCAAAACACCCTGCACATTGGAATGAATGGGCAGCGCTTTCAAAGCAACGCAAAACTGGGGTTAAAAGTGGCCCGCTAGCGTCCAAAAAGCGCTACAAAAGCGACGCTTAAACAGCACTAAAGCGACGCTAAAATGAATGACACTTTAGCGCTAACCGCCGGCGCTTTCAATGTGAAAGCAGCCTTAAGTAAGATTTATTTATAGTGAAGCAAAACACAGCCACACACCAGCAACCAAAATACACAGCAAATGTGAAAATATAAGTGAACCTTCTCTGTACACATCTTTTGAAACCGAATTCGCAAAAACTACCTGCCTACGCTCAAAAAAAGATATCTGTTTTTTTTGCCAACAAGGGGCGTGGCCTGGAGATGGCGGACTGAGAGACACACGCTAAACCTAGGCTCCGGGACCTCCGCATATCCCTGACCAAACGAGGGAGCGAGAAGCCACAAGTGCGGTATGAGGAGTGGCCGCAAATACGAGACCAGAACCGCGACGAGGAAAGGAGGTGTGAGCCCTTCGCAGGGTGACATCCAGCAGTACCTGCTACCGGCCCCAACCTCACGAGGTGTTCCAGGTGCGGGGAGATCAATACGGAGAAGTTTGGCAGGTGACAGGGGAGCCGAGTTGAATACTCCTCGGAGCTCCTCCGGGTCAGAGGACAAACGGGAAGTAAGGACACCCGGACAGACTGAAACCCAGAGGCGCACGGACAGCACGAAAGAGACTGACACAGCTGCGATGGAGGTAGGAGATATTAAATTAATGTTAGCAACACTGCCTACAAGGCAAGACATTGCGGCACTACCGACCCGTCAGGATATAGAAGCATTAATCCTACGGGTCGAAGAGGCACACCGTCAAGATCTCCTGCTAGTAAGAGCTGACGTGCAAGGATTGACAGAGAGGGTGGTGGTGGGAGAGAACTCTGTATCTGCCCTGGAACAGCGTATGAAGTTTATTGAAAAAACGCACTGGGGGCAGGCAGATACTATAACAAACTTACAACTGCAAATGGAAGCCCAGGAAGACAGAAGCCGCCAATGTAATTTACGACTTAGGGGTCTCCCAGAAACAGAGAAAACAGAAAATTGAAGACTTAAATGTTAAAGTGATGGAAGTACTCCAGGCTATTTTAAATTCACCGCGGACATTGATTGATCTAGACAGAGTACATAGGGCACTGGGACCTAAATCTCTAAACTTAGACAGGCCTAGGGATGTAATCTGCCGTTTAAATAGACAGAACCTAAGGGAGCAGATACTCAGAGCAGCATGGGACAAGGGAGATGTCCCATTTGAGGGGGCTCAAATAAAAATCTTACCTGATGTCTCAAGAGCTACACTACAGCGCAGAGCTTGCCTACGGCCTATTTTGGACCGAGCCAGAGAGCAGGGGTGTACGTATAGATGGGGGTATCCACTAACAGTCACATTTCGAAGGGCATCCACCACATTTACCCTCCAGACACCAGCGGATTTACCTGAACTTTTCCTATATCTAGCAATTACACCTTTTCAGGTTCCGAACTGGCTCCTACCTGTTACACATAATGGGAACCGTAAGGGGTACCCAGATAACCATGGTCAGAGGAGAGACTCCCAAGAAAATGAAAGACGACAAAGAACCCAGAATTTAAACCCCCAGGGGACTTGAAGGAGAGGGGAACTTGAATCAGGAGATGGTTTTTAATATTGAATAAATATCCCCCCCCCCCCCATATCTGGACAAATTAGGGAATCTGAAGAGAATGAATGCCCTGAATCTCGCCTTGCGATTTCTTTATGATCTGTTTTGCCCCCTTTTTTTTTTTGGTGTGTTTGCTGAAATTAGGAACCGTGTATCTAAGAGCCTGAGAGCCAAGAAATGGGAATGATCGACAGGACATATGATACCCTCCCCCCTCCCTTCTAAATTTAGGAGGAGAGGGGAATTAAGACCCAGAGGGAATTGTACTTGGAAATGTTTAGAGCTTAGAGCCTGATGTGATTCGGATATGGATAATAAAATAAAATGGCGTACACAGTGAGACAAAATTAGGGATAGAGATAGACCCATACACAGAGGAGTACAGAGTATTTTGCTTCTGATACTCCTTTTTTTTTTTTTTTTTTTTTTTTAGGGGGGGTTATTTTAACTCCCCCTCTTAAATTCACAAAGGGGTATGAGATGTTTTTTTTTTATTAGATGTGTGGAATTGATCTTTGTTTGTATTTGCTTTTTTTTTCTGTACACCCCTCTTCTCCCTCTTTTTTTTAAAGGGGGGGGGAGGCTCCGTTTTCTTTTTTTAAGAATTTAAACACTATAGAAACGAGACACATAAAACACATGTTAAACACAAGTTAACAACCACCACTAAAGAATAGGGCACAGCAAAGGTTCCCCCCTATTTTCTTTTGGGGGGGACCTCCCCCCCCTTTTTTTTTGGCTCTTTTTTTGGAGTAAAGTAAACTCTAAGGAAGGCACACAAGGTATATAATAAAAAACACGAATTCACAAAGACACAGGACTGGGTCTTTCTCCCCTTTTCTTTCTATATTTTTTATTTTTTATCCCCCATCGGTAATCCCAGCAAGATATAGTAATATATATATAGGTAGAGCTCAAGATAGAATATAGTAAGTAAACACATAAATAAATAAATAAATAAATAAATACATAAACAAACAAATAAATATACTAAAATGTACTAAGTTCAGTTATTGGGGATAACAGTAATGGGGAGGAGTGGGGTGGCAGTTGAATTCCGGGGGCCCCCTCTCTCCCTCCCCCCCAATCCTGGCGAATGAAGAGAATCACTAGAAACAATAGGGTGAGGGAGTGAGTATTGGAGAGAGGAAGCGGGGGGAGGGGAGGGAGAGGGGAGAAGAAATGGAGAGGGAGGAGGGTGGGGAAGGGAATAGTTGAGACATATAACTTCACGGAAATATAGGGAATTATGCCTAGATGTGAGAGGAGGGAGTAGAAAAGACAAGAGAGGTGTAGCTCTCTACCCTTGTTTTTTTTTTTTTGGGGGGGTAGAGAGAGGGAAGGGGAAGATACAGGAGTGGTAGTGTGGTGGTAGCATAAAAGGTGGGATTATCCCCCAGAGGGGGGAGGACTCCATTGATTAGATCAGATAAGATAAGACAAAATTTAAAAATTAAATTAAATAGATGGTTTAAAGAAGATACGTCTTTGGTATAGATATTAGGTTACATAGTATGTCATTAATTCCCCTCACTATAATAAGAGGATGAAGAGGGAGATATAAATCGATATAATGATATATAGAATATGACGTATATTGATGTATATGAATGTACAATGTAATAATACAGTATATGGATATATAAATAACCTCAGACTAAAGGAGGTCAGTGGATCCCCTCCCTCCCCTGAACCCCTGTGGTATATAAATTTACCTTCCCCTTGTTATTTTTTTGTTCCATTTTTCCTTCGGTCTGTCTCGCCTTCCCTTTCTTCCCCCCCCCCTTTTTTTTTCCCTTACCTCTTTCCACTCCCTACGCGGTTACCCCTTACCGGTTCTCCCGGCAGGGATATCAGTTATCAAACAAATAATCCAGGGAATGCGGAGGTCTATGAGACCTGGAGACTGTAATTTTTATTGAAATGTTTTCTTTCTTTTTTTCTCTCGGTCAGCCAATCCAGGCACACGCACCTAAATAGGTAGACGCTCAGATACCGATAATCGGTGAGCGTTTTTTCTTTTTCTTAGCATTTAGTATAGAAGAGGGGTTTTCCCTCCCCCTTCTTTTTTTTTTTTTTTTTTCCATTTTTTTTTTTTTTTTTTTGAGATGGACGGTGTTCGGGTGATGTCGCTCAATGCAAGAGGTTTAAATACCCCAGAGAAAAGACATCTACTTCTCAATGATATGAAAAGATACAATACCGACATCGCCTTTATTCAGGAAACACATTTTAAACATGATAAGCTCCCTTACTTGAGAAATAGATTCTACCCTACTGTTTATCACTCTACTAACCCAACAGGCAAATCTAAAGGGGTCTCGGTGTTACTTTCAAGCAAAATACCCTGGAAATGGCAGAGCTGTATTATAGACCAAACAGGACGTTATGTTTTTCTTAAAGGGTTGATTTGGGATAAACAGGTGACACTAGCCACATTATACACCCCCAACGAATCACAAGCCACCTTCTTGAGAGACACACTAGAGAAACTGCAAGAATTTAAAGAGGAACAATTGATTCTAGGTGGAGACTTCAATGTCCCACTAATCCCCTCGGTGGATACCTCGACCGGTAAAACATCTTTTTCACCAAGCCAACTTAAAAGGATAGCTAAGACGCTCCATGGAGCTCAATTAATAGACGCATGGCGCTTGCAACATTCAGGGGAACGCGACTACTCGTTTTATTCCCCTATGCACCGGGTATATACCCGGATAGATTATTTTCTAGTGCCCCACACCCAACTGCACGCGGTAGGTGAGACATCGATTGGTAACAGGACATGGTCGGACCATGCACCAATATTTCTGACCTATAGACTCAATGACACCTCCACACCACGGCACCGCTTCTGGCGTCTCAATGAGAGCCTCTTACAGATTCCGGAGGTATTAACGGAGGTGAAAGAAATGTTGAAATTATATTTCCAGGAGAATGACCAATCAGACTGTGATCCGGGTATTCTATGGGAAGCCCATAAACCAGTTATTAGGGGAATTCTGATTAAGCACGGGGCACGAATTAAACGTGAATGGAACGAACAACTTCTTTGTTGGTTACAACAAATGTCAGAGATTGAAGCTAGACATAAACACACACCTACACAATCTCTAGAGACCGAATTGATGTCAATTAGGACACAGATTACGGACTTACTCCGGTACAAGGCCAAAGCGGCCCTGCAAATTGGCCGCAGAGTGAGCTATGAGTCAGGAGACAAGTGCGGGAAAATGTTAGCGAAAGCGGTTAGAGAACATAAACTTTCTACATATGTCCCCTATATTAATACCAGAAGTGGTCAAAAGGTAGTCTTACTGGCACAAGTCACCCAAGTGTTTAAAGATTATTATTCCCGTTTATATAATTTGTCGGGAGTGACGACGAACAGAGCAGAGCTAGAGGATTATATTACAGCCTCTCAGATGCCCTCTCTACCACAGGAGATAGGAACAGAGTTGGACTCCCCTATCACCTTGATGGAACTCGAAAGTGCAGTTAGATATATGAAACCAGGGAAGGCCCCAGGCCCAGATGGTTTTACATCCCAATACTATAGGACACTGTTACCAATATTGGGCACTCAAATGCTTACGTTGTTTAACAAGATAGGTGCGGGTGGAACGTTTGCTAGAGAAACACTGGGAGCCCATATTTCGGTGATCCACAAGGAGGGAAAAGACCCGGCGGAGTGCGGTAGTTATCGACCCATATCGCTTTTGAATGTGGATCTTAAGTTATACACTACTGTTCTGGCTACTCGATTGGCGCATCACCTTCAGCAACTTATTCACCTGGACCAAGTGGGTTTTATACCATCTAGAGAGGCGAGAGATAGTACCACTAAAGTACTGAATATACTTCATGTCGCACACTCGACAAACACTTCATGTGTATTTCTAAACACAGACGCCGAAAAGGCTTTCGACCGGGTCGATTGGTCATACATGTTTGCAGTGCTCAGACACATTGGTCTAGGGGAGGTGATGCTTAATCGAATAGCCAGAATATATTTTAACCCGACAGCTAAGGTGAAGGTGAATGGGGTCCTATCGGACCCTTTTCCAATACAAAATGGCACAAGACAGGGATGCCCGCTGTCTCCTCTTCTATTTGCCATATCCCTGGAACCCTTCTTAGCTACAATTAGATTAAATCTAGATATAGAAGGGATACCAATAGGCCGGATACAATGCAAGATCTCAGCGTATGCTGATGATTTATTGTTCTCTCTGACCAATCCTGTAGTCTCCCTGCCAAACTTACTTAAGGAGTTCAAGAAATACGGGGCTTTGTCCAACTTTAAAATTTATTTCTCGAAGTCAGAGGCGATGAGAGTGCTACCGATATCACAGGCTCTACCAAATATAAGTACAAATTTTAAGTTTAAATGGACAACCGCATTGAATTACCTGGGGACTAGTATCCCGTTTGATCTCTCTCGTCTATACGAGAGTAACTTTTCTTGTTAGAACCAGAGTGCAATTAGAGACTTGGAATAGAGGATTACACTCATGGTTTGGGAGGTGCAATCTGTTGAAGATGAGCGTCCTGCCTAAATTTTTATACCTTTTCCAGGCCATACCGATTAGGATACCCCCTGCATATTTTAAACAAGTCCAAGCTCTCTTTACCCGGTTCGTTTGGGCTCATAAAAAACCTCGAATCTCTCACACCCAGCTCACGATGCCAAAACAATGTGGAGGCCTTGCATTACCAGATGTAAGGAGATACTACCAGGCCGTCCACTTGAGCAGGGTGACAGATTGGTGGCGAAATTATGAGACCAAACTATGGGTACAAATAGAACAATACCAGACAGATATTACCCTACAGACTGCGTTGTGGTGTGAAGACTCTTTACCTATTGAATTGAAATTACATCCACTAATAGGTAATACTTTGCGACAGAGTGCCCGAGCTATATCAAAACTCCCTTTAACAGATAGGACATCGCCTTTGACCCCGATACTGGGTAATCCTAGCTTCTCCCCAGGGCTCTCACCGGTACAATTTAAGCAACTAAGGACCTCCGGTCTTACGATGGCCTTTCAGTTTGTAATTAACGACAGATGGCCCACCATTCGGGAATTGATGGATACTGCAGGCCCTTTTGGACTTGCGTTCTGGAATGCGGTACAGTTGCAGCATTTTTTGTTGACCATCTTGAACCCTCAAAGTTATACTAGACCCTTGAATAATTTTGAGAAATATTGTTCGGGTACAGATCCGCTATCACAGACCCTTTCCAAAATGTATGCTCTCTTAAATACACCAGAACAACAACCCGATCTACCCTGCATCGTAAAGTGGGAAACTGAATTAGAATGTACGTTCTCTCTGACTCAAAAACAGAATATGGTTAGCCTCTCCCTTAAGTCCTCGATTTGCACCAAAATACAGGAAACTAACTATAAAATCTTGACAAGGTGGTACCTGACACCTGTTCGCCTGCATGCGATTTTCCCAGATATACCGGAACACTGTTGGCGTTGCGGCGAGGACAGGGGTACGATGCTACACATATTCTAGTCCTGTCCTAAATTGAGTGATTTTTGGACGACGGTGAGGAATACACTGCAACGATTTACTGACTTTCCGATCCCAAACGATCCAGCGTTCTTCTTACTTCATGTATCGACCTTAACACCCCGGGTATATAAAAAATCTGTGTTGAGACATTTGATTAATGCAGCTAAAGCCTGCATCCCCATGAGGTGGAAGGCTCAGAATCCACCGACAGTGATGATGTGGCTACGGAAGGTGGAAAACATAAATAAAATGGAAGACTTGACAATGACGGCACAGGATAGACAGGAGACCTACAAAACGACATGGGCTAGTTGGAATATGTTTATACACTCGAAAGAGGGGAAAGAACTCTTAGAGAGTTAAAATAGTTAACATACTGATGCGAGCTGTGAGACTTATTATTCCTGAATGGATGGCGAGCTCGGTCTAACACCGTCCTTCTTTCCCTTTTTTCTTTTTTTTTCTTTTTCTTTTTCTTTTTTTTATTTTATTTTTTTCTGTTGTTTGTTTGTTATAAAATAAATCAGGAGAATAGTGATTGATAATGGTAATTTCAAGATATATATATTATTTAATGTGTATTGCAATGTACTGTTTTTCCTGTGCTATGTGTCTAGGAGGCTGTGTTATTGCCTTTTTCTTTCCCCCCCCCCCCCCCTTTTTTTTTTTTTTTTTTTTTTTTTTTTGGTGTTTCCTTAAGAAAATTTAATAAAAATTATATTTGAAAAAAAAAAAAAAGATATCTGACCTGGGAATTGATTTGGTCCAGGATGGGACACAAATTTGGAAATCTACTAAATCCTACTCTATCAATATTTTAGCCGTCTTGACAAATTATAACGTATTGATGAGATGGTACCTTGTTCCCTCTAGAGTGACACGTTACAACACGTTGTGCCTGCCCTCTTACTTCCGTAACTGTGGACAGACAGACACATTCTTTCATGTGTACTGGACATGTCCTGTGGCCAGCCAATTCTGGACGGGCATCTATGAAATGTTCCTTAAACTCTTTGTCATCCATGTGCTTTTGCTGTTCAATATGCCCTCCGTAATCTTAAACCCCCAGGGATAGAAAAGAATGCCTTTAAGCTAATGCTGTTTATCCCTTTTGCTGCAAAGCAAACATTTGCTAGAGCATAGCGAACACCCACTCTATCTATAAGTGACAACAAGTCCAGAGTTAACTCTATTCTCTTGCATTAAAAGCTTCAGGAGAAGCTATTGGATAAAGTCAAACTTTTTGGGCCATCTGGAGGCCATGGATCTCCCAGATTATTCCTGTGGGGCTTGTCCAAGGCCTGTTACTCTCATAGTAAAACCCCCCCGATCTACCCACAAAACTTCCTCTTCTCCTTTTCCATATTTGATCTCTATACCTTCTCGGAACATTACTGTATTTATGTTGCCTGTGATGTTCTGTTCCTTTTCACCCTGAATTGTTTATTGCTTGCATAATTGTATCAACCTTATTTTTTGAAAGACAATAAAATGAATGAAAAAGAAAGTACAAGTGAACAATAAATTAAGTGACAAAATACCTAACAACCTAACTATAATACAATATATACAGTACAATATATACAAAATGAGGAATGAAGATCATAGGGTAAAACTGGAGATGTAGGGAAGAGGGTAACTAGGACTGGAATTAGGAACAGGGGGGTAGAACCAAGACAGCAGGGTTCAGTGTATAGGTACAAGGCAGAAGGCACGACCAAGAGCAGGAACAGGATGAATGACTTGCAGTATCTGGCAACAAAGCAAAACACTGGAGCAAGGGGAAAATGTAGAGGAGGAAGTAAATACTCTCCCAGCAGCCAGCGTCAGGTAAAAACTGATTACTGTACTGGGATCTGCTGGCTGGCTGCTGAGAGACACCCACTGGTGGACACCAGAACTACAACATTCCACTCTGGGAAGCACAGTTCCACCAGCAGGTTTTTAAGGTCCTGACAGCCCCCCCCTCTAAGGAGTGGTCCCTGGACGGTCCAACCTGCCTCAGCACCGGGGTCTGGAAGCAGGCTGGTAACCCGCTGCCGGGGTCTGAAAGCTGGCTGGGTTCTCTGCTGGTTCGATCCCTGATGAGGCGCAACACTAGGAGCTTACAATTCTGCAGAGCAGCACACGTCCCAGCATTGGGATTCTGAATGCAACCTGAAGGCTTAACACCAGAGTCCTTGATCCAAACAGGTACCCTGATGCCAGGGTGGCCCATCACAATTGAAAATTTTCCTCCTTCTATTTTAACCGCCGCTCGGGTGTACCCAAGGCATAAGTTGCCGAACCTGGGTCCCCAAATGCACCTGGGATCGCAGGGATACCTAAGTCAGGACAAGGTTCAAATGGAACTCTGCCCTTCCCTAGAAGACCTCTATTAGTGGAGCTATAATAGTGGGTCCAGTCTCACATTCAAGGTGGGTTTCCAGCCTTGGTGCAACAGGAGCAAATGGCTAAAAAAAGAATTTGGAACTGGCAACAATAGGGATCTTAAACTAAACAGATAACCCATGCAAGCCGCATAACAATAGAAACTCTGAAGCTTCAGACCCATTGGCAGGCGGGAGCTTAACCCTGTTAACAGAGTCCAGCTGGGCAGCAGGTAGGGAATCAGTTAAATCTGGCTGGGCAGCTGCCCGGGAATCAACAAAGTCTAGCTCTACAAAGCTGGCTTGGCAGTGGACAGCGGATCACCAGAGACAGGCTTGGCAGCGGACAGCAGATCACCAGAGGCAAGCTTGGCAGCAGACCGAACCCCATCAGCAGGCGCTGAAGCAGACTTAGTGTAGGATAGTTGGTATCATTATAAGGAATCAATAGTTGCTGTTATGTAAATCCTAGATATGATAGTTTGGGGACCCACTCAAAAAGTAAATTTTGTTGAAGATTGCATAGATTAGCGCTTTGAAGAGTGATGTTGAGCACGTTAGATTTATATGGATTAATTTTTTTTTTGAAAAGCTTGCAAATAATGAGACAGTAGAGAAAAGGTTAGGTAGTGAGGTAAGGGGTGATGTTATGATGATTAGGATGTTGCTTATCTGATCTTCTATAATGGATCTCACTGACAGAAATCTTAAATATGGCACAGGTAATAAATGTGGTAGCATGGACTTGTAAAAGGACAATATTTGTGATCTCTAGCAGTCTCATGTAATGTATTTTTACTCTATGGCTGTCTTCTGAAGCATCTCCCAGTCACTGACAACACCTATAATATGTTTGCCGTCTTTGACCGCCTCTTGTAGTATGGCCTTACGATTGCATTACTTCTAGCAATTCTGTCAAAGAGACATGCTGGAAAACTTTTCTCAATCAGCTGCTGCAGCCACTAATAAGTGTATTTTAAGAGTTACAAGTACAACTGTCAGGATACAATGTCCCATACAGGGGATTCCTTCATCCACTGCTTCTCTGCCTTTTGGCTAAGATCAAGTGTAGAATCTGTTCTTATCAGTGATCCAGTAGGGGTTCTGTGCCGTCATTCTAATCTGACCTAGGTTGGAGTGGTGGCATTAAATCCCCGCTGGAGTGATGGGGGCTTAGAAGGTTAGTGCCAGCTGGGACAGAAACGGGTGCGTCCACAGGCAGTGGGGGCATGGGAGTAATTTGCCCGGGAAAGCTGGAAGAGCCCATTACCTCCTGGTTTGAACGATCTACCTTGTCTGGCCATGGGCTGGGAAGGCAGAAAGTCTGCGGTGTCTGTGCCCCCTGGGAGTGATAACCCTAGGGGTGCTCTTAGTAACACTTGGGTGTAGGAACCCACTGTGTGAACAGGCACATGGTCACAGCCACCAAAGCTTGATTTCGGCATTGCGACTTTTAGGGCTGGGCCGTTTGACTAAGTCCAGGGGCTATTTTTGTCTACCAGGCCTCAGGGCCCGGCCAGTGCACAATTGCATAGCCACTTATTAATTTTATTTATTTTTCTTCCACGTTTTGTCTCACTTTCACTTTTGTCTATGTTTTCTCACTAGATGAAGGGTGTGAGTCCTCTGGCTTACCCTGACGTTTAGGGGGAGGATGTGTGGCCCTCCGGTTCCTTCCTCCCCTGCCCCTGGGGGGGTCTCTCTTCGGGAGAGGCCCTCAATCAAGTATTTGATGGCTTTGGTTCACCTAGAAAAACGGGGTCTGCCAGGTCTTCTGGCTAGGCAGACCATGGAAACCCCTTGTCCCTGTCAGGAGCCTTGCACCCCTGGGGATCAGGGTAGAGGTCCTACTCCTTTGAGGGGTGGACTGAAGCACACCCTTAAGTGCACTTTTTAGTGTGCGTTTCACTTGTATGTTTTTTGTTCACTTAATGGTTTTTCTGTTTCAGGTTTTTCCATCATCGCAGACTAAAAGAAAAAAATGGATGTGGATGGAGAAATCTGTTAGTAGTTTTTTTGTTTAGCCTACTGGCTGAACTAAAAAATACTGACAGTGTATGGCCAAGTTTAGTCTCTTACCATCTTTTATAGCATGTCTGCAGTTTCCAGCCATTTCTTGTAGCATGCCCATAGTCTCTGGTAATCTCCTGTTGCAAGACTGCAGCTTTCTATAGCACTACATTCACTGAATATTATGTGCAGCCCTTTTTTATGTCAAGGACCACACATGAGGTCCTTTATATAAAACTAATTTGACCACCACTGTTCTAGCAACTGTTTACATAGAGGGTATGAAAATGATGACTATCATGTTTATGGAAATGTGGTTATGTATGTATGTAATACTGCCCATTGGTGTTCATCCAAGGGGTAAAATAATAATCTGGCCTTAATGCGAACACATAGGATAACATTCATGACGGATTATGGAAAGGAGTTGGCCAATTAATACATTCCCACTGTTTAATATAAACATTTTTCTATGCTGTATAAAAAAGACAAATAAAACATAAATTATTTACAGCAACGGATTTTATTATAGTATGTTAAAGGATAGGTCAGTTTAAAAAGCAACTCCTGGCAGCAAGTGCTATTCAGGAAAATGTTTAAAGTCAAAAAGTCCACTCAATTTAGCCCAGCCTTAGATTTATATATGAAATTATTTTTTATAATGAGACCCAAACCTTCAGAACATGTTTGAATGAGATTTGTAGTTCATGTTTTTTTATAAGGGAAAGGGCAAGGTGTCTTTTAGAAGGCGTGATAGTAAATAATACATCATTGTTTTACAAATGAGATTGCAAACAAAAACCTTATGCCCCGTACACACGATCGTTTTTAATGTCATTTTTTAAACCAACGTTTTTCTCCTCGTTTTTTTTCATGTTTCCTCTCAAGCCTGCCTTGCGTACACACTATCATTAAAAAAAACGATCAAGCAAAGCGCAGTGACGTTCAACACGTACGACGGCACTATAAAGGGGAAGTTCCGTTCGAATGGCGCCACCCTTCATGTTAGTAAAGTTTGTTGAGCGACGATTCGCGCTTTTCAGTCCGTTACTGTGTAATGAATGTGCTATCTCCATTACGAACGCTAGTTTTACCAGAACGAGCGCTCCCGTCTCAGACTTGATTCTGAGCATGCGCGTTTTTTTTCACGTCGTGAAAGCATACACACTATCGTTTTTCACGTCGTTAAAAAAAACGACATGAAAAACGACGTGAAAAAAGAGAGCATGTCTGGAATTTTTAATGGCCGTTTTTCACGTCGTTAAAAATGCTCTGGAGCCTACACACGATCATTTTTAATGGCCATTTTTTAAAATGGCATTTTTAACGGCATGAAAAACGATCGTGTGTATGGGGCATTAGGGTTAATTGGTGCACTACATCTTTTAGCTATACCTGGATAAAAAATAAAAACCTTGATTGGTAGATTGTATTATCTGTATGTGTCTCAAAGCTTACAGTACGTTTAATTGTACCTGGAGTATACTTTTAACCAAAATGTAGTTCTGGAATTAGACTGTCTATAGAAAAGTGCATACAGTATATTTAAAGCAGCTACAATCATAGGTTCCTAGGGATACCACTTTAATAGTTTTCTATGTTCCCTAAAACTCACAAAATCAGCACTGCACCCCTCTTAATATTATTACTATTATTTCTCAAAGCTCACTCCTATAATTTTTTTTGCATAATACTAAATGTTTGTCTGTCTCTTGAACAGTTAGTCTGGAATGGTGCATGGTGATATAATGTTAGCATGCTATTAATAGAGAAATAGGCACAACAACCATTCTCGTATACACTGCTCAAAAAAATTAAAGGAACACTTTGAAAACACATCAGATCTCAACGGGGCAAAATCTCATGCTGGATATCTAGACTGATATGGACTGGGTAATGTGTTGGGAATGAAAGGATGGCACATCATTTGATGGTAATGAAAATTATCCACCTACAGAGGGCTGAATTCAAAGACACCCCGAAAATCAAAGTGAAAAAATTATGCAGTAGGCTAGTCCATTTTGCTAAAATTTCATTGCAAAAACTCAAAATGGTCTTCAGTAGTTTGTATGGCCCCCAAGTGCTTGTATGCATGCCTGACAACATCAGGGCATGCTCCTAATGAGACGACGGATGGTGTCCTGGGGTATTTTCTCCCAGATCTGGACCAAAGCATCACTGAACTCCTGAACAGACTAAGGTGCAACCTGGAGGCACCAGATGGACCAAAACATAATGTCCCAGAGGTCTTTTTTTGGATTTAGGTCAGGTGAGCGTGGGGGCCATTCAATGGTATCAATTTCTTCATCCTCCAGGAACTGGCTCCATGCTCTCGCCACATGAGGCCGGGCATTGTCATGCACCAGGAGGAACCCAGAACCCAGGACCCACTGCACCAGCGTAGGGTCTGACAATGGGTCCAAGGATTTCATCCCGATACCTAATGGCAGTCAGGGTGCCATTGTGTAGTCTGTAGAGGTCTGTGCGTCCCTCCATGGATATGTCTCCCCAGACCATCACTGGCCCTCCACCAAACCGGTCATGCTGAACGATGTTATAGGCAGCATAAAGTTCTCCGTGGCTTCTCCAGACCCTTTCACGTCTGAACCTGCTCTCATCTGTGAAAAGCATGGGGCACGAGTGGCGGACCTGCCAATTCTGGTGTTCAATGGAAAATGCCAATCGAGCTCCACAGTGTCCGGCAGTGAGCACAGAGCACACTAGAGGATGTTTGGCCCATAGGCCACCCCCATGAAGTTTATTTCTGATTGTTTGGTTAGAGACATTCACATCGGTGGCCTGCTGGATGTCATTTTGTAGGGCTCTGGCAGTGCTCATCCTGTTCCTCCTTGCACAAAGGAGCAGATACCGGTCCTGCTGATGAGTTAAGGACTTTCTACGGCTCTGTCCAGCTCTCCTAGAGTAACTGCCTGTCTCCTGGAATCTCTTCCATGCTCTTGAGACTGTGCTGGGAGACACAGCAAACCTTCTGGCAATGCCACGTATTGATGTGCCATCCTGGAGGAGTTGGACTGCCTGTGCAACCTTTATAGGGTCCAAGTATCGCCTTGTGCTACCAGCAGTGGCGTATCCAGGGTATGGCAGACATAGCAAGTGCCATGGGCGCCGCATGAAGGGGGCGCTGGTGAGTAGCTGGCAGTCTACACACTGCTCAGATGACCCCCAGCAGAACACACAGTGGGTGCTCTCCTCCTCTCCCGGGAAAGTCTGTGAAAGTGTTTTTAGTGTGTGTGTGAGGTGACTCCCCCCCCCTCCGGCACAATGTTCTACCTGCAGGGTGGGCGCTCACTCTCCGCTCCGCGGCCGTGCAGTGTACAGGGGGGGGGCGGCGGGAGGAAGTTGCTGCATGGAAGAGCGGAGTTGTTGAACAGCTGTGCCCCCCCCCCAAATGAAAACGATCCTCACGGCAATAGAGAGATTCCCTGTGTGTGTGTCTCCCTTCCCCCCTCCTGTAAGCTCTCAGCTGCTGGAGGGATAGAAACACAGAGAATCGCTCTGTAATTGCTGTGCTGATCATCCATTCCTCAGTGTCGGGGGCTCCTGCTTGTCATAATGACAAAAAGCAAAGCCAGCAGAACATCTCCAACCTGTACTGTGAGTGTGTGCAGAAAAGGGTTCACATCACAGCACAGCAGTAAGATTCAAGGGGCTGCACGATGATGATTTCAGTGTCCCGACTCAACCATCACAGGGAGGAGGGGGATATATGCATCTCATCTCACTGTTAGCCAATCATACTTTGCCCATGTTGCAGCCCCTCCCTCTTCCCCTCCCACCCGCCACATTTTGACTTCAGTTCCAGGAAGAAGAAGCCAGAATCAGTCCTTAATGTGCTTCTACACATGTGAGTTTTTTCTTTCTTTGTTTACTTCAGAGAGCCCGGGGGAGAAGGAGGTTCTGCAGCAGCAGCAGGGACACTGGGACAGTCATGGATTCATTTAGACTTTGAATGCAGCAGGTGACAGAGGATGAGAGGAACAGGACCAGCATTTGCTTATCTATTCATGTTGTCATGTACTTACTCTGGCACTATACCCCACCTAACCTGGCACTATACCCCCTAACCTGGCACTACCATCCTAACCTGGCACTATATTACTCTAACCTGGCACTATATTACTCTAACCTGGCACTATATTACTCTAATCTGGCACGCACTATACCACCCTAACATGGCACTACTGTATATCACCTAACCTGGCACGCACTATACCACCCTAACATGGCACTACTGTATATCACCTAACCTGGCACGCACTATACCACCCTAACATGGCACTACTGTATATCACCTAACCTGGCACGCACTATACCACCCTAACCTGGCACTACTGTATATCACCTAACCTGGCACTACTGTATATCACCTAACCTGGCACTATACCACCCTAACCTGGCACTACTGTATATCACCTAACCTGGCACTATACCACCCTATCCTGGCACTACTGTATATCACCTAACCTGGCACTTTATGTTGGTCTATCACATAAAATACATTTACATTTTTGGTTGTAACATGACAAAATGTGGAAAATTTCAAGGGGTATGAATACTTTTTTCAAGGCATTGTGTGCGTATGTATGTGTGTGTGTGTGTGTGTGTGTGTGTGTGTGTATATATATATATATATATATAATATAATATAATTTTTATAGTTGGGCCCCCCTACTTTTGTTCCTGTCCCCCCATGTGCCCCCCCTAAATATTAAAGCTAGAGACACCACTGTTGCACAGAAGACAGAGTGACAGCGCAGCGGCAGGAGACTCAGGGGCCACACACCTGCAGCCATGGGCCACTTGTGCAGTGATTGGTGGCACAGCACTGTCCCAGGAGTGATCGGCGGGGACGGATGGCGCTGATCGTACTGTTGCTCGGGTATCATGCAGAAAAGTGTGGGCTGTAACAAGGGACACGCTCTGTACCTGGCTCTCCTTGCCCGCAAGGAGGGCACTAAGAGGGGGCAACTCAGCAAGAAGACGGCCAAGACCAACGGATGGCACTTCGAGGGAGAGCAGAGCACCTGACCCTCCGGACTCTACATGCTGGAGGGTGCCAGCTGCGAGAGGATCCCCCCACCCATAGTGGGCAGCAGGGGCAAGGAGAGCATGGAGAGGCAGGTACCCCACCAATGTCTACATTATATATACTGGTCTCCACTCCTGCCCAGGACACTAGCTACATGGAGTTGGCATGTTCTCCCAGCGGGGTTCCTCTTCCACTCCAGACACATGCAGGTAGGTGAATTGTACCCTGTGTATAGACTGGCAGTGTACATGGCTAATCATATTCTACACTGACCCTACAATCATAGAGGACCCTACACATATCTATGTATACTTCCATTCAGACCTGTCCAGCTCTTGGCAGATTTTGGGCCAGCGCTCATTTTTGGATAATTTTTCAGGCATGGGGGGGGGTGGCATGCAGAATGTGATCGCCCATGTACATTGCCACTTCATACAGACAGGGGACTATCACCTACCAACATGGCTTTGGAGTGTGCCCACACCAAGAGAACATGCAAACTACATGCAGATAGCTTCCTGGCCCAGATTCAAACCAAGTGAGGCAAGTCCCAACAACTAACCTACTGTTCTCCCTCTATACCTGTATATACTGACAGTATTATCTGAAAGATGGGTTTCAAATGTTTTGACAGGGGCGCAGTTTCAGTGCTTGCCATAGGCGCAATTTTCACTAGATACGCCTCTGGCTACCAGTAGTGACACTGACCCTAGCCAAATGCAAAACTAGTGAAAAATAGTCAGAAAAGATGAGTAGAGAAAAAAATGTCAGACACCTCCACCTGAAAAAACATTCCTGTTTTGGAAGTCGTCTCATTGTGCACTTGTTGTTAATTTCAATTAACAGCAAAGCAGCTGAAACTGTTAAACAACCCCTTCTGTATACACCCCTCCCCCTCTGCTACTTAACTGACCAGATCAATATCCCAGGAGTTCTGATTCAAAAGTGTTCCTTACATTTTTTTGAGGAGTGTATTATACCGTGATTAGGGGTTCTGCCACTAGGAGTCAGTGCTCTTGTATAATGTAATGTAAACTCTAGTGGAGCTACACGGTTATGAGGTAAGTTCCTGTCGGGAACATTGAAAATGGACTTTATAGGCACTGCAGTAAACAAAGTTTAAAAATAAACATCTTTATTACAAAAAAGTAAAAAATCAACAAACATGGCTAAAAAGTTAATTCACGATGGAGTTAATGCCTAGATAATATAAATCACACCACCAATTATATTTCTGTATGATCATAAAAACTGTTCTGTATATGGTAGCTGGCAGTGTTCCAATAGGCTTGGTGTAGATTGGTTATGGCGTGTTGTGGCTCGGCTTACAACACACCATAACCTATCTACACCAAGCCTACTGGAACACTGTCTATAGGAACACTGCCCCCTACTGAAGAAGTCTTTGCCTTGACTTAACGCGTATAGGGGGGGCAGAGCCTACGTTCTGACATCACATCACGGCCATCTCGTAAAATCGCTGATTTAATTTTCGTTCGGCTAGCCTGGCTTTAAGTGCCACAAGTTTTAGCTATTTTTGATATGGGAAATAAATGTTTTAAAAATGGAGAGCACTAGATTCTGCCATTGTCTTACCTCATATATCTTCCATTGGGTGAGAGGTATCGGGGCTTTCCTGAGCCTATTAAAAAGGGAGTGTGAGAGACGGAGGATTTAAAGCGCCAGCACCACACCAGATATATTTGTCATCCCCAGAGGGGAAACTGATGATTTTTACCCACTGGTGAAACAGGGGTAAAAATGTGAGGTGAGCAGCCTATGATACTGGTGGAGGTGAGCTCGAGCACTTTTGGAATTATTTTTGGTGAATCGTTTTTTATGGATCTACTACAATCAGTCACTTGTTATTATTTTTCATGGACTAATAGATTTATGAACTCTTCTTTTCAATGCAAATTTTTATGGTGATTAGGATTGCGATTAGTTTAGACCAGGGGGCTCAAACTGGTGGCCCTCCAGCTGTTGTGAAACTACAAGTTCCATGAGGCATTGCAAGGCTGACAGTTGCAAGCATGACTCCCACAGGCAGAGGCATGATGGGACTTGTAGTTCTGCAACAGCTGGAGGACCACCAGCTTGAGACCCCTGGTTTAGACACTCGTTCATACTTTTATTTGTGATACACTATTTTAGGCCCACTTTCACACTGGGGTGGGCAGGAGCGGTGGCGGTATAGCAGCGCGATTTGCAGCGCTGCTATACCGTCGTTCTTACCGCGGTATGCGGTCGCTAGGGGGGTGAATTTAACCCCCGCTAGTGGCCGAAAAAGGGTTAATACCGCCCGCAAACCGCGGCTATTGCCGCGGTTTGCGGGCGGTATTACCGCCGTGTCCCATTGATTTTAATGGGCACCCGCGGTAAAGGAGCGGTGAACACACCGCTCCTTTACCGCTGTAAAGAAGCGGCTAGCAGGACTTTTGGAGCGGTCCTACTAGCGCACCGCTTCAGTGTGAAAGCCTTCTGGCTTTCACATTAAAGGCTACAGGGCAGGAATTTTTCATGCGGTATAATAGCGCTATTATTAGCGCTAAACCGCATGAAAAACGCCTCAGTGTGAAAGGGGCCTTAGTAGCGCAGCACTGTTTGTTTGTTTGTTTGTTTTAACTAAAGCAAAGGGAATGTGGCAAGAGCTAAAAAAAATTACATGAGAGAGCAAATTTTAGCCTGTGAGCCAGTGATTCTCAACCAGGGTTCCGTGGAACCCTAGGGTTCCTCCAGAGGTTGCTAGGGGTTCCTTCAGCATTGGGCAATTTCTGCCTCTCAGATAAGTTCTCACTGACACCATTGATCTTTTTATCTATCTGTAAGGAGGTAATTCTTCCCAATGACCACAAGTGTAAGGACCATCCTTCCCACTGACCATTACACTAATGTATTATGAGTTGTAGATTTACATTTTTCAGCAGGGGTTCCCCGAGACCGGAGAACTATTTCAAGGGTTCCTCTGCGTTGAAAAGGTTGAGAAAGGCTGCTGTGAGCTATAGGTGAGGAAATAATAGACTTTTATATAGCAGAACTTGGTGATCTCCGTGACAGCTATGGCACTTATATTACAGCACTTGATGTTCACTTTGATGAACAGCTAATTCTGAAATATGTTCAAGGCAAACATATGGATAAATATAAGTATACAAAAGTTTTTTGTGATAAGCCCCAACAACCGCTGCAATGAGAATATCAGATTGCCCATCTATTCACCAAGTCTAGATGCAGGCACAGGCCCCTTTAACTTATTTTATCATAAATCTTTGGGTTCCTGGACACGCCCAGGGTAGTTTCTCTGCTTCCCTCCCTCAGCAGCTAAGAGAAGCCATACCTGATGAGGCAGAGGTAGCTGGACAAGTTTTATGGAACCAGTTGAAAGGCACTCCATTGTCAGAACCTGCGTGTAGGAAGCTGGTCTGGAGCCTAAGAGCCGGTTCACACAGGGGCGACTCATAAGGGGACTCAGCCGCCTGACAAGTCGGGCTCCGCTCTGTACAATGGAACCGTTCTAATAGGAGCGACTCAAGTCGCTCTGACTTAGAAAAAGGTTCCTGTACTGCTTTGGGACGATTTCAGGGCGACTTCCATTGACTTGAATACAGAAGTCATTTTGCAAGTCACCTCTGAAGTCGTGTGGAGATCGCCCGGCAGAGTCGCGGGACAAGTCGCGCCGCCCCTGTGTGAACCGGGTCTAATAGCATGCAGCTTTTCTGAAAAACCCAGAAGTGAGAAGCAACTCCCCAATTGCTACCAGAGTACTCCAATTCTGTACTGTTTTACTATAGTAGCGATTATCAGCTTGACTGTCTGTTGTTATAGAGTCTCATAAAGACTGTGGAATGCAAACATATTACCCTGATTAAGTCACAAAGACACTGCTGGGAAAAGTCCATGTTCGTGCAGAGTTCATATGTTTGTGCAGCTATCATTATTCTGCAGTGTATGCATGTTTTCTGTTTTCGGAAAAGCAGTAGTTACAGTAAAGATAATCTGGATTGCATTAAACAGACACGATGTGATATCTTAAATTATCATATCTTTAGTTTGCTTACAAGAAATAAAGAATTACATGACCAGGATTTTGGTGTGAATGATATTGAACATAAAATAACATACGGTACCATATTCAACTATAATAAATTGCACTTGAATGTTTTCTCTGTTTTCTTCCCCTGCAGTATGTCTTCAGTTAATTTACCATCACATTGTGCTTACCTCAAGCATTAGGAAACCAGCTAGAATGTGAATATTCCAAGTTCACATTCTTTATTTTAGATGTAAGCTTCGATAGCTTAACAATAAAAATGTATGGATGTTCTGTGTTTTCTATAGAATCCACTAATCTGCTTTTCCTGTTTGGCTTCGGATGCATATCCTGTATTTATACAGATTTATGCTGTACATCCATATGTGTACATTTTGGTTATGGCCATGATTTAATCCTTGGTTTTGTGTTCATCTGTCTGCCATCTGCCCTCATCTGCCCTCACCATTGGTTTATATAACAACTTCTACTCTGCTGATCTACTGACTTAACAATCCAACCACCATTCAACCACTTGCTTACTGGGCACTTAAACCCCCTCCGTACCCAGACCAATTTTCAGCTTTCAGCTCTGACGCATTTTGAATGACAATTGCGCGGTCATACAACGCTGTATCAAAATTATATTTTCTTTTTCGTACATCACGGGACACAGAGCGACTTAGTCATTACTAATGGGTTATATAGATTACCTTCAGGTGTTGGCACTGGCCAATTCCAAACCGGAAGTACCCTCCCCTATATAAGCCCCTCCCATCCGGGAGCACCTCAGTTTTTTGCCAGTGTCTAAGGTGTTGGCCAAAGAGTAACATGTGTTTTCACTGGGCTTGCGTACAGGTTCTTTTGGGCCTTAGTAAGCTGTTCCGGATCCCACCAAAAAAGCTTCATAGCTAAACGGTCGGTACCCGGGCCTTGCAGCAGAAGAGCAAGGTTTTGCCTGTAATGCTTCTCTTAGGAGGGCTGGACCCTGGGATCCAGAGCTCTGGTCATACCCACGACCAAGATGTTGTCTGTGCAGGGTGCTATACAGGTCCAGGGGAGTGGAATCCTTGGGAACCCGGTCCCTGAAGGTTTAATTACAATGCCTGCCGTGATAGGTGAAGTTTGGACTTCTGTGGACCAAACAAAGTCCTGCGGCGGGGATCAGGTAAGTGGGGGCCCCCAGGAACTTGGTTCTATTGGGGGACCCCCAAGCCTAATTTGTCTTTCTGTCTGTTACCTAACGGTATTCCCGCTAAATATCTGTGTTTGCCTGTAACTACTGAAAATGTAAAATTTTAATAGTAGTCAAGAAAAAAAAAAAAAAGGGGACCGCGGTACCTGTGTTAAACCACTAGAGGCCGCTGTAGTCCATTTTTCTTGTCATGTGGATCTTTGGTTTTCTAAAGTCAAAAGATCCAGGCAGCTGGTAAGTTTCTCTGTGGGAATCCACTTCCTCTGCCCTGTTGCTGCGCTCATCCACCGCACAGGCCCTCCGGCAAAAAGGGCCCTGGCTCCTAGTCCCCTGTTTGATTTCGAAAAGGGCGCCAATGGCGCACGGGCGCGCGCGCGGGCGCGTGCACGCGCCTCCTATGAAAAAAAGGGGCGGGGCGGGTGGATGACGCTCGATGCGCGCCGCGGCGCTTCTGCGCATGTGCGGGCGTCCCAGCATGGTTAAAAGACACAGTACAAGTGTCAGCTGGATGCAAACAGAGCTAGCAACAAACAGTGGCACACAGAGGCGGTTGATGCAGGCATCCCCATAGAAAGGCACTTTAGTGGACACCAGCTGGTATATAGCAGCAACTTTGTTAGACTATTACCAGCAAAATTGGTGTATGACGACGGGAATACCTCAGCTTTGTGCTTAAAGGATATGTCGTCCAGACGCTCCGGAAATAGATCTTCCAGGAAGCCAAAGGGGTCTCCATCGGGCTCTGAGGATATTGGGCATGCTTGTACTGCACCAATCTCCCCTGAGAATTCAGAGGTCAGTAGCCGTAGAAACCCCGCAGGAATGCCTGGTGCTGCGGCTGTCCCCAGTCCACCTGCTCCTGTATATATAACAGAGGAGGTTTTATCCTCAACTCTGGGAGGATTGGAAGAGAGATTAACAGCATTGATCGCTGCTTCCCTGTCACAGGAAAAGCGCGTCCGATCTCCGTCTCCTCCTTCAGAGTGCCTGTTAGTGGAGGAACAGCCCCACACAGAGATCGACCTACCTGAAGGGGATCAGGATGAGGTTGATTCAGTTATGGAGGAATCAACAGTGGAAGAACCTTTCTCAGCATCTCAGGCTGAAAGATTATGGGTTCAGTCTCTGACTAATATGGTCCGATCAGCATTTAAAATGCCTCTGGCGGAACCACCATCCACTACGGTTTCCTCGCTGGGGTCGCTAAAAGCTCCCCAGGCTGTCTGTTCCTTCCCAATCCACCCTTTATTAGAAGGGCTTATTTACCAGGATTGGGAGCATCCTGATAAAATATTTGCTCCCCCCAAGAGATTTCCGGTGATCTATCCCATGGAGGATAAGTTCATAAAAAAATGGAGGGTCCCTACAGTGGACGCAGCCATCTCTTCTGTTAACAAATCACTGACATGACCAGTAGATAATGTTCCAATGTTCAAAGACCCAATAGATAAAAAATTGGAGTCTTTACTAAAATCTGCTTTCTCTACAGCAAGCATGGTGACACAACCTGCGGTAGCAGCGATTGGAGTCTGCCAAGCAGTGAAAGATCAGTTGAAACAGGTCTTAAGGGACTTACCAGATCAGCAGGCTCTTGCCCTAGCTGACCTGCCTAGAGCCTTGTGTTTTGCGGTGGACGCCATAAAGGATACAATCCAACAGGCCTCCCGCTTTACGCTGTCTATAGTACATATGCGTAGGCTTCTGTGGCTCAAAAACTGGTCTGCTGAAGCTCCCTGTAAAAAACTGCTGGTTAGCTTCCCATTTCATGGAGAACGCTTATTTGGAGAAGATCTGGACAAATATATCCAGAAAATTTCTGCCGGTAAAAGTTCACTCTTACCGGTTAAGAACAAGGGTAGAAGTCCTTCTTTTAAGAGGCCTACTTCTCCAGTCCCGGGCACATCGGCTGTGAAGCAGTTCCGACGGCCTCCGCGGTCAAATTCAGGGGGCAGAAATCAGGGACAATCACAGGGTAACAAGAAGCCCTGGATCAAGAGAGGTACAAAACCTCCCCCCAAGGCATGAAGCGTTGCCCCCACTCAATCGGGTGGGGGGAAGACTTCAGTTGTTCACAGAGACCTGGCGGGACACCATCAGAGACAGATGGGTGCTCTCCGCAGTAAGTCTGGGATACAAGCTGGAGTTAAAAGGCACTCCTCCTGCCCAATTTATGAGGTCAAACGTGCCAAGAGATCCCCAAAAGAGGATCCCTCCTTCTGGCACTAGAACAACTATTGCTCCAAGGTGTAATCATGAAGGTTCCCCTGGAAGAAAGCGGATTCGGGTTTTACTCGAACCTTTTCACAGTCCCCAAACCAAATGGGGACGTGAGGCCCATATTAAATCTAAAAGGGCTAAACAAGTTCCTAAATATCAGGACTTTTCGGATGGAGTCGATCCGATCGGTGGCCACCGCCCTACAAGGGCAGGAATGGTTAGCCTCGATCGACATAAAGGATGCTTATCTGCATATTCCCATCTTTCCGGCCCACCAGAAATTTCTACGCTTTGCAGTAGAAGGGCGCCATTTTCAGTTCAAAGCCTTACCTTTCGGTCTGGCCACAGCACCACGAGTGTTCACAAAAATTCTGGCCCCATTATTGGCCAATCTAAGAACACAGGGTGTAACGATAATGGCATATCTAGACGACCTGCTACTAATAGACCACTCAGTGGAAAAGCTGGAAGTAGCTATTCACAAGACAATCAAGTATCTGGAATATCACGGTTGGATTATCAACCGGGACAAGTCAGCTCTAAGACCAGTCAAAAGTCTGGAATACTTAGGGCTAAGGCTGGATTCAAATCAGAGAAAGATTTTCTTACCTCCAGAGAAGGTGTCGTCTTTAAAAGATTTGACCCACTTAGTGGGTACAAAAAGAAAACCATCCATACGCCTCTGCATGAGGCTGCTGGGAAAGATGGTGGCTTCATTCGAAGCGGTACCCTACGGTCAATTCCATTCAAGGAATTTGCAAAGGGCCATACTGTCAGCCTGGAACAAAAAAGTTCAGGCTTTAGACTTACCAATGTCCCTGTCCCCTTCCGTTCGCAAGAGCCTCCATTGGTGGTTGGTGCCCCAGAATCTGGAAAGAGGGAAATCCTTCAGTCCGGTTTCTTGGAAGGTGGTCACTACAGATGCCAGCCTCATAGGCTGGGGGGCAGTACTGGAGCAATGGTCTCTCCAGGGCAAGTGGTCAGAAGCAGAAAAGGCCCTGCCCATCAATCTCTTAGAGATACGAGCAGCCCGGTATGCCCTAGTAGCATGGACATCCAAACTCCAAGGGTCCCCTGTCAGAATTCAATCAGACAATGCCACGGCAGTGGCATATATCAATCACCAGGGTGGCACCAAGAGTCGTGCAGCCCAGAGGGAAGCAAATTGCATCCTGGAGTGGGCAGAAAGATATGTCCCAGCCATATCCGCGGTTTTCATCCCAGGAGTAGAAAATTGGAGAGCGGACTTTCTAAGTCGCCAACAATTATGCCCGGGGGAATGGTCTCTTCACCCCGAGGTTTTCCAGGCAATATGCCAGCGGTGGGGAACACCGGATGTAGATCTGCTAGCATCCAGATTCAACGCAAAGATGGACAGATTTGTGTCTCGCACAAGGGATCCCCTAGCTTGCGGCTCGGATGCCCTAGTGTTCCCTTGGGATCAGTTCAAGCTGATATATGCATTCCCACCGCCACAATTGTTACCGCGATTACTCCGCAGAATCAGGGTAGAAAAGAAACCAGTGATTCTGGTGGCTCCAGCATGGCCCCGAAGGGCATGGTACGCGGAGATTGTAAAAATGTCAGTGAGGAGTCCTTGGACCCTCCCACATCGTCCGGACCTGCTGTCGCAGGGACCGATATACCACCCTTCCTTACCAGCCCTAGGTTTGACGGCCTGGCTATTGAAGCCCACATTCTGAAAAAGAGAGGGCTCTCTAATTCTGTGGTATCTACCATGATCAATGCCAGGAAGCCGGTATCCAGGCAGATCTATTATAGGATCTGGAAAGCGTACATTACGTGGTGTGAGGCCAAGAAATGGCATCCACGTAAGTACGTGATAGGGAGGATTTTGGACTTCCTACAGTGGGCTGTAGATAGGAAGCTTGCCTTGAGTACTATCAAGGGTCAGATTTCGGCCTTGTCAATATTTTTTCAAAGGCCCTTGGCTTCGCATTCACTAGTCAAAGCCTTTATACAAGGAGTGATGCGTATTAGCCCTCCGGTTAGTATTCCCATATGTCCTTGGGACTTAAACCTGGTTCTGTCGGTTCTACAGAAACAACCGTTTGAACCATTGCAACACATTTCCTTGGTTCTTCTCACCAGGAAATTGATTTTCTTAGTAGCCGTTTGTTCGGCTAAAAGAGTATCGGAACTAGCCGCCTTGTCCTGTAAGGAGCCATATCTGGTTGTCCATAAGGACAGAGTAGTATTACGTCCTCATCCAGCCTTTCTTCCCAAGGTGGTATCGAGGTTTCATTTGAACCAAGATGTGGTTCTTCCTTCTTTTTTCCCCAAACCTAGCTCGGTAGAGGAAAAGTTATTACATTCTTTGGATGTAGTAAGAGCAGTTAAAGCTTATCTGAAAGCCACTGCTCAGATTCGCAGAACGGATTCTTTGTTTGTTCTGCCGGAAGGCCCCAGAAAGGGTCAGGCAGCATCAAAATCTACTTTAGCCAAGTAGATTCGACAGGTCATAATACAAGCCTATGGCTTGAGAAAGAGACCGCCTCCGTTCAAAGTTAGGGCGCACTCCACAAGAGCAGTTGGAACTTCATGGGCAGTGCATCACCAGGCCTCCCTGGCTCAAGTATGTAAGGCCGCAACATGGTCTTCGGTACACACGTTTACTAGATTCTACCAGGTAGACGTTAGAAGTCAGGAGGATGTCGCCTTTGGGCGCAGTGTGTTGCAGGCCGCAAAAGATCCTCATGCCTGATGGCGCCCAGCTTATGTATCCCTCCCCTCATTTGGCATTGCTTTGGGACGTCCCATTAGTAATGACTAAGTCTCTCTGTGTCCCGTGATGTACGAAAAAGAAAAAGGGATTTTTATAACAGCTTACCTGTAAAATCCTTTTCTTGGAGTACATCACGGGACACAGAGCTCCCACCCCTCTTTTTTGGGACACTTATTGCTTGGCTACAAAACTGAGGTGCTCCCGGATGGGAGGGGCTTATATAGGGGAGGGTACTTCCGGTTTGGAATTGGCCAGTGCCAACACCTGAAGGTAATCTATATAACCCATTAGTAATGACTAAGTCGCTCTGTGTCCCGTGATGTACTCCAAGAAAAGGATTTTACAGGTAAGCTGTTATAAAAATCCCTTTTTTATCATTTTTTCCCCACAAATAGAGCTTTCTTTGGGGGGTATTTGATCACCTCTGCGGTTTTTATTATTTGCGCTATAAACAAAAAAAGACAGAAAATTTTGAAAAAAAAAACACAATATTTTTTTACTTTTTGTTATAATATCCCAATTTTAAAAAAAAAATTTTTTTTTTTCTCAATTTAGGCCGATACGTATTCTTCTATATATTTTTGGTAAAAAAAAATTGCAATAAGCGTATAGTGATTGGTTTGCGCAAAAGTTATAGCGCCTACAAAATAGGGGATAGAATTATGACATTTTTATTATATATTTTTTTTTTTTTACTAGTAATGGCGGCGATCTGCGATTTTTGTCAGGCCTGCGATATTGCGGCGGACATATCGGACACTTTTGACACTATTTTGGGACCATTCACACTTATACAGCGAACAGGGCTATAAATATGCATTGATTACTGTATAAATGTGACTGGCAGGGAAGGGGTTAACACTAGGGGGTGATCAAGGTGTTAAATATGTTCCCTATTAGTGATTCTTACTGTGTGGGGGAGGGGACTGACTGGGGGAGGTGACCGATCTGTGTCCCTAGGTACAAGGGACACAGCATTGGTCTCCTCTCTCCCTGACAGGACGTGGATCTCTGTGTTTACACACAGAGATCCACGTCCTGCCTCTGTAACAGCCGTTCGCGTGTACCTGGCGGACATCGTGGCCGACAGGCACGCGCATCGGCATCACGTGATGCGGCCGGCACAGCTGTTCCCTGCCGCGCGCCCTCTGCGGCGCACGGCCGGATGTAAACACAGCAGGACGTCCAGGGACGTCCACCCGGCACTTGAGAGGTTCTCAAGTGCTTAAAATCATTTTGCTCTTTGGAGAATACAGATTTCCAATTTGACTGCACTGATTAGTATACTGTAAGTCGACATATACCACAGGTGACATATCTCGACTTCTGGCTACTAAACCTGAAAAGGATCCCTGCTCTGGTATCCCAGCGAATTTGACTTTACTTGCCACATACTTGCTCTGGATCAGTGACTTAACCACTTAAGGACCGCCGCACGACGATGTTCGTCGACAGAATGGCACGGCTGGGCACAAGGGCGTACAGGTACGTCCCTTTTAAGATCCCAGCCGTGGGTCATGACCCGGTCCTGAGCTCCGTGACCGCGCCTGTGGGACCCGCGGACCCGATTGCCACCGGTGTCCCGTGATCGGGTCACAGAGCTGAAGAACGAGGAGAGGTGAGTGTAAACAAACCTTTCCCCGTTTTTCCTAGTGGCAGTGTCCGTGATCGTCTGTTCCCTGTCACACGCCAAGCCACGCCCCCCTTCAGTTAGAATCGCACATTAGGTCACACTTAACCCCTACAGCGCCACCTACAGATTAACCCCTTCACTGCCAGTGTAATTTTTACAGTAATCAGTGCATATTTATAGCACTGATCGCTGTAAAAATTACAATGGTCCCAAAATGGTGTCAAAAGTGTCTGATGTGTCCACCATAATGTCGCAGTCACGATAAAAATCGCTGATCACCGCCATTAGTAGTAAAAAAAAAAAAAATTAATAAAAATGCCATAAAACTATCCCCTATTTTGTAGACGCTATAACTTTTGCGCAAACCAATCAATATACGCTTATTGCGATTTTTTTTTACCAAAATATGTAGAAGAATACGTATCGGCCTAAACTGAGGAAAAAAAATGTTTTTTTATATATTTTTTGGGGATATTTATTATAGCAAAAAGTAAAAAATATTGAATTTTTTTCAAAATTGTCGCTCTATTTTTGTTTATAGTGCAAAAAATAAAAACCGCAGAGGTGATCAAATACCACCAAAAGAAAGATCTATTTGTGGGAAAAACGACGCCAGTTGAAGTCTGTTTGGACGAAAGCGGTCGGGTCTATACGTCAGCTCCAGCTGTCCTTACCACGCTGCCTTCTGTATTTTGGATTTTATGGATTTTTATTGATGTTCATATTGTTTGAATTTTTATGGACGTTTTTGCATTAAATCTTTCTTTTTCGTACATCACGGGACACAGAGCGACTTAGTCATTACTAATGGGTTATATAGTTTACCTTCAGGTGTTGGCACTGGCCAATTCCAAACCGGAAGTACCCTCCCCTATATAAGCCCCTCCCACCCGGGAGCACCTCAGTTTTTTGCCAGTGTCTAAGGTGTTGGCCAAAGAGTAACATGTGTTTTCACTGGGCTTGCGTACAGGTTCTTTTGGGCCTTAGTAAGCTGTTCCGGATCCCACCAAAAAAGCTTCATAGCTAAACGGTCGGTACCCGGGCCTTGCAGCAGAAGAGCAAGGTTTTGCCTGTAATGCTTCTCTTAGGAGGGCTGGACCCTGGGATCCAGAGCTCTGGTCATACCCACGACCAAGACGCTGTCTGTGCAGGGTGCTATACAGGTCCAGGGGAGTGGAATCCTTGGGAACCCGGTCCCTGAAGGTTTAATTACAATGCCTGCCGTGATAGGTGAAGTTTGGACTTTTGTGGACCAAACAAAGTCCTGCGGCGGGGATCAGGTAAGTGGGGGCCCTCAGGAACTTGGTTCTATTGGGGGACCCCCAAGCCTAATTTGTCTTTCTGTCTGTTACCTAACGGTATTCCCGCTAAATATCTGTGTTTGCCTATAACTACTGAAAATGTAAAATTTTAATAGTAGTCAAGAAAAAAAAAAAAAAAAAACAGGGACCGCGGTACCTGTGTTAAACCACTAGAGGCCGCTGTAGTCCATTTTTCTTGTAATGTGGATCTTTGGTTTTCTCAACTCAAAAGATCCAGGCAGCTGGTAAGTTTCTCTGAGGGAATCCACTTCCTCTGCCCTGTTGCTGCGTTCATCCACCGCACAGGCCCTCCGGCAAAAAGGGCCCTGGCTCCTAGTCCTCTGTTGGTTTTCGAAAAGGGCGCCATTGGCGCACGGGCGCGCGCGCGGGCGCGTGCACGCGCCTCCTATGAAGAAAAAAAAAGGGGCGGGGCGGGTGGATGACGCTCGATGCGCGCCGCGGCGCTTCTGCGCATGTGCGGGCGTCCCAGCATGGTTAAAAGACACAGTACAAGTGTCAGCTGCATGCAAACAGAGCTAGCAACAAACAGTGGCACACAGAGGCGGTTGATGCAGGCATCCCCATAGAAAGGCACTTTAGTGGACACCAGCTGGTATATAGCAGCACCTGTGTTAGACTATTACCAGCAAAAATTGGTGTATGACGACGGGAATACCTCAGCTTTGTGCTTAAAGGATATGTCGTCCAGACGCTCCGGAAATAGATCTTCCAGGAAGCCAAAGGGGTCTCCATCGGGCTCTGAGGATATTGGGCATGCTTGCACTGCACCAATCTCCCCTGAGAATGCAGAGGTCAGTAGCCGTAGAAACCCCGCAGGAATGCCTGGTGCTGCGGCTGTCCCCAGTCCACCTGCTCCTGTATATATAACAGAGGAGGTTTTATCCTCAACTCTGGGAGGATTAGAAGAGAGATTAACAGCATTGATCGCTGCTTCCCTATCTCAGGGAAAGCGCGTCCGATCTCCGTCTCCTCCTTCAGAGTGCCTGTTAGTGGAGGAACAGCCCCACACAGAGATCGACCTACCTGAAGGGGATCAGGATGAGGTTGATTCACTTATAGAGGAATCAACAGTGGAAGAACCTTTCTCAGCTTCTCAGGCTGAAAGATTATGGGTTCAGTCTCTGACTAACATGGTCCGATCAGCATTTAAAATGCCTCTGGCGGAACCACCATCCACTACGGTTTCCTCGCTGGGGTCGCTAAAAGCTCCCCAGGCGGTCTGTTCCTTCCCAATCCACCCTTTATTAGAAGGGCTTATTTACCAGGATTGGGAGCATCCTGATAAAATATTTGCTCCCCCCAAGAGATTTCCGGTGATCTATCCCATGGAGGATAAGTTCATAAGAAAATGGAGGGTCCCTATAGTGGACGCAGCCATCTCTTCTGTTAACAAATCACTGACATGTCCAGTAGATAATGTTCCAATGTTCAAAGACCCAATAGATAAAAAATTGGAGTCTTTACTAAAATCTGCTTTCTCTACAGCAAGTATGGTGACACAACCTGCGGTAGCAGCGATTGGAGTCTGCCAAGCAGTGAAAGATCAGTTGAAACGAGTCTTAAGGGACTTACCAGATCAGCAGGCTCATGCCCTAGCTGACCTGCCTAGAGCCTTGTGTTTTGCGGTGGACGCCATAAAGGATACAATCCAACAGGCCTCCCGCTTTACGCTGTCTATAGTACATATGCGTAGGCTTCTGTGGCTCAAAAACTGGTCTGCTGAAGCTCCCTGTAAAAAACTGCTGGTTAGCTTCCCATTTCATGGAGAACGCTTATTTGGAGAAGATCTGGACAAATATATCCAGAAAATTTCTGCCGGTAAAAGTTCACTCTTACCGGTTAAGAACAAGGGTAGAAGTCCTTCTTTTAAGAGGCCTACCTCTCCAGTCCCGGGCACATCGGCTGTGAAGCAGTTCCGACGGCCTCCGCGGTCAAATTCAGGGGGCAGAAATCAGGGACAATCACAGGGTAACAAGAAGCCCTGGATCAAGAGAGGTACAAAACCTCCCCCTAAGGCATGAAGTATTGCCCCCGCTCAATCGGGTGGGGGGAAGACTTCAGTTGTTCACAGAGACCTGGCGGGACACCATCAGAGACAGATGGGTGCTCTCCGCAGTAACTCTGGGATACAAGCTGGAGTTAAAAGGCACTCCTCCTGCCCAATTTATGAGGTCAAACGTGCCAAGAGATCCCCAAAAGAGAGGATCCCTCCTTCTGGCACTAGAACAACTATTGCTCCAAGGGGTAATCATGAAGGTTCCCCTGGAAGAAAGCGGATTCGGGTTTTACTCGAACCTTTTCACAGTCCCCAAACCAAATGGGGACGTGAGGCCCATATTAAATCTAAAAGGGCTAAACAAGTTCCTAAATATCAGGACTTTTCGGATGGAGTCGATCCGATCAGTGGCCACCGCCCTACAAGGGCAGGAATGGCTAGCCTCGATCGACATAAGGGATGCTTATCTGCATATTCCCATCTTTCCGGCCCATCAGAAATTTCTACGCTTTGCAGTAGAAGGGCGCCATTTTCAGTTCAGAGCCTTACCTTTCGGTCTGGCCACAGCACCACGAGTGTTCACAAAAATTCTGGCCCCATTATTGGCCAATCTAAGAACACAGGGTGTAACGATAATGGCATATCTAGACGACCTGCTACTAATAGACCACTCAGTGGAAAAGCTGGAAGTAGCTATTCACAAGACAATCGAGTATCTGGAATATCACGGTTGGATTATCAACCGGGACAAGTCAGCTCTAAGACCAGTCAAAAGTCTGGAATACTTAGGGCTAAGGCTGGATTCAAATCAGAGAAAGATTTTCTTACCTCCAGAGAAGGTGTCGTCTTTAAGAAATTTGACCCACTTAGTGGGTACAAAAAGAAAACCATCCATACGTCTCTGCATGAGGCTGCTGGGAAAGATGGTGGCTTCATTCGAAGCGGTACCCTACGGTCAATTCCATTCAAGGAATTTGCAAAGGGCCATACTGTCAGCCTGGAACAAAAAAGTTCAGGCTTTAGACTTACCAATGTCCCTGTCCCCTTCCGTTCGCAAGAGCCTCCATTGGTGGTTGGTGCCCCAGAATCTGGAAAGAGGGAAACCCTTCAGTCCGGTTTCTTGGAAGGTGGTCACTACAGATGCCAGCCTCATCGGCTGGGGGGCAGTGCTGGAGCAATGGTCTCTCCAGGGCAGGTGGTCAGAAGCAGAAAAGGCCCTGCCCATCAATCTCTTAGAGATACGAGCAGCCCGGTATGCCCTAGTAGCATGGACATCCAAACTCCAGGGGTCCCCTGTCAGAATTCAATCAGACAATGCCACGGCAGTGGCATATATCAATCATCAGGGTGGCACCAAAAGTCGTGCAGCCCAGAAGGAAGCAAATTGCATCCTGGAGTGGGCAGAAAGATATGTCCCAGCCATATCCGCGGTTTTCATCCCAGGAGTGGAAAATTGGAGAGCGGACTTTCTAAGTCGCCAACAATTATGCCCGGGGGAATGGTCTCTTCACCCCGAGGTTTTCCAGGCAATATGCCAGCGGTGGGGAACACCGGATGTAGATCTGCTAGCATCCAGATTCAACGCAAAGGTGGACAGGTTTGTGTCTCGCACAAGGGATCCCCTAGCTTGCGGCTCGGATGCCCTAGTGTTCCCTTGGGATCGGTTCAAGCTGATATATGCATTCCCACCGCCACAATTGTTACCGCGATTACTCCGCAGAATCAGGGTAGAAAAGAAACCAGTGATTCTGGTGGCTCCAGCGTGGCCCCGAAGGGCATGGTACGCGGAGATTGTAAAAATGTCAGTGAGGAGTCCTTGGACCCTCCCACTTCGTCCGGACCTGCTGTCGCAAGGACCGATATACCACCCTTCCTTACCAGCCCTAGGTTTGACGGCCTGGCTATTGAAGCCCACATTCTGAAAAAGAGAGGGCTCTCTAATTCTGTGGTATCTACCATGATCAATGCCAGGAAACCGGTATCCAGGCAGATCTATTATAGGATCTGGAAAGCGTACATTACGTGGTGTGAGACCAAGAAATGGCATCCACGTAAGTACATGATAGGGAGGATTCTGGACTTCCTACAGTGGGCTGTAGATAGGAAGCTGGCCTTGAGTACTATCAAGGGTCAGATTTCGGCCTTGTCAATATTTTTTCAAAGGCCCTTGGCTTCGCATTCACTAGTCAAAGCCTTTATACAAGGAGTGATGCGTATTAGCCCTCCGGTTAGTATTCCCATATGTCCTTGGGACTTAAACCTGGTTCTGTCGGTTCTACAGAAACAACCGTTTGAACCATTACAACACATTTCCTTGGTTCGTCTCACCAGGAAATTGGTTTTCTTAGTAGCCATTTGTTCGGCTAAAAGAGTGTCGGAATTAGCAGCTATGTCCTGTAAGGAGCCATATCTGGTTGTCCATAAGGACAGAGTAGTATTACGTCCTCATCCAGCCTTTCTTCCTAAGGTGGTATCGAGGTTTCATTTGAACCAAGATGTGGTTCTTCCTTCTTTTTTCCCCAAACCTAGCTCAGTAGAGGAAAAGTTATTACATTCTTTGGATGTGGTAAGAGCAGTTAAAGCTTATCTAAAAGCCACTGCTCAGATTCGCAGAACGGATTCTTTGTTTGTTCTGCCGGAAGGCCCCAGAAGGGGTCAGGCAGCATCAAAATCTACTTTAGCCAAGTGGATTTGACAGGTCATAATACAAGCCTATGGCTTGAGAAAGAGACCGCCTCCGTTCAAAGTTAGGGCGCACTCCACAAGAGCGGTTGGAACTTCATGGGCAGTGCATCACCAGGCCTCCCTGGCTCAAGTATGTAAGGCCGCAACATGGTCTTCGGTACACACGTTTACTAGATTCTATCAGGTAGACGTTAGAAGTCAGGAGGATGTCGCCTTTGGGCGCAGTGTGTTGCAGGCCGCAAAAGATCCTCATGCCTGATGGCGCCCAGCTTATGTACCCCCCCCTCATTTGGCATTGCTTTGGGACGTCCCATTAGTAATGACTAAGTCGCTCTGTGTCCCGTGATGTACGAAAAAGAAAAAGGGATTTTTATAACAGCTTACCTGTAAAATCCTTTTCTTGGAGTACATCACGGGACACAGAGCTCCCACCCCTCTTTTTGGGACACTTATTGCTTGGCTACAAAACTGAGGTGCTCCCGGGTGGGAGGGGCTTATATAGGGGAGGGTACTTCCGGTTTGGAATTGGCCAGTGCCAACACCTGAAGGTAAACTATATAACCCATTAGTAATGACTAAGTCGCTCTGTGTCCCGTGATGTACTCCAAGAAAAGGATTTTACAGGTAAGCTGTTATAAAAATCCCTTTTTTTGGATTTACACCATGTGGAGGATTTTTTCCTTTTTTCCATGGTCATGACTGATTGATTGCTGCCCGGTATTTGGATCCTTTCTGGCTTGGAAACAGGGATTAGTGCTGCCAATACCAAGAGGAGGTGTTCTACAGATCCTTGCTGCTTGTTCCATCCATTAAGTGGACAAAGCTCTGATGATCCACCGCCGTACGGTGTGCTGGATCCATTTTGGCTGGTAAGAGTACCTTTTCTCCCCTATTGGCCCAAGGTGAAGGCACTCCCGGGTGATGCTATATACTTCACATGCCTGCATAGAACGTCTGATCTATTTATCTCTATAATATATCCTACAGTCACTGCAAGTTCTTCACTGGACCCTGATTTTGAACTTTATTTGCTGTATGATTATTTCATGGACATACACTCATCTGTGATGCCCCACATGAATTTGGTCTAATGTTATCGGTTCATGTATATTTCATTTTACTAATGCACAAGTTTGATGATTAGCTGTCTGTGATATTTATCACAGACGGATCAAGGTGGACACTAATCAGTATCACATTTCTTTTGTTGTTTGTTTTACACAATACTTTGTCACAATATTTTGTACTTTGGTAATATCACAACACATTGTGTATATTTCACATTCCAATATAATTAAGGTTTTTTACCTTAATTCTCACCTCTGCCGGGTTAGCCCCCCCTTATCAAAATTTTTGAAAAAATCTTATGCAGTTTGTTAGATCTTTGTTAGATCAGGTTAGATCAACCGTTGTTTGCGTTAGATCTCACACAGAAGAAGCAATATTAACAGTTATTTGCTGGGGGGGCTAACCCGTCATCAGCCCCCCCCTTATCAAAAAATTGACCAAACAGCTATTTTGGAAGCTATTTGTTAGATCCGGTAAGATCAAGTGGTTTTAACGTTAGATCTCACATAATTAGAGACTTATTAAGTGATTAATGAGGGGGGGCTGGCCCCCCCTTATCAAAATTTCGGGCCAAAAATTATTCAGGCTAATAGATATTCGTTAGATCCGGTAAGATCAAGTGGTTTTAACGTTAGATCTCACATAATTAAAGACTTATTAAGTGATTAATGAGGGGGGGCTGGCCCCCCCTTATCAAAATTTCTGGCCAAAAATGATTCAGGCTAATAGATATTCGTTAGATCCGGTAAGATCAAGTGGTTTTAACGTTAGATCTCATATAATTAGAGACTTATTAAGTGATTAATGAGGGGGGGCTGGCCCCCCCTTATCAAAATTCCGGGCCAAAAATCATTCAGGCTAATAGATATTCGTTAGATCCGGTAAGATCAAGTGGTTTTAACGTTAGATCTCACATAATTTCAGAGATATTCCACATAAAAATACTGATATTAGGTGGTACATAAGGACGGGTTGGCCCCCCTTATCAAATTTTAGGGCCAAAAATCATTCAGGCTAATAGATATTCGTTAGATCCGGTAAGATCAAGTGGTTTTAACGTTAGATCTCACATAATTTCAGAGATATTCCACATAAAAATACTGATATTAGGTGGTACATAAGGACGGGTTGGCCCCCCCTTATCAAATTTTCGGGCCAAAAATCATTCAGGCTAATAGATATTCATTAGATCCGGTAAGATCAAGTGGTTTTAACATTAGATCTCACATAATTTCAGAGATATTCCACATAAAAATACTGATATTAGGTGGTACATAAGGACGGGTTGGCCCCCCCTTATCAAATTTTCGGGCCAAAAATCATTCAGGATAATAGATATTCGTTAGATCCGGTAAGATCAAGTGGTTTTAACGTTAGATCTCACATAATTTCAGAGATATTCCACATAAAAATAGAGATTTTAGATGGTACATATGGACGGGTTGGCCCCCCCTTATCAAATTTTCAGGCCAAAAATCATTCAGGCTAATAGATATTCGTTAGATCCGGTAAGATCAAGTGGTTTTAACGTTAGATCTCACATAATTAAAGACTTATTAAGTGATTAATGAGGGGGGGCTGGCCCCCCCTTATCAAAATTTCTGGCCAAAAATGATTCAGGCTAATAGATATTCGTTAGATCCGGTAAGATCAAGTGGTTTTAACGTTAGATCTCATATAATTAGAGACTTATTAAGTGATTAATGAGGGGGGCTGGCCCCCCCTTATCAAAATTCCGGGCCAAAAATCATTCAGGCTAATAGATATTCGTTAGATCCGGTAAGATCAAGTGGTTTTAACGTTAGATCTCACATAATTTCAGAGATATTCCACATAAAAATACTGATATTAGGTGGTACATAAGGACGGGTTGGCCCCCCCTTATCAAATTTTCGGCCCAAAAATGATTCAGGCTAATAGATATTCGTTAGATCCGGTAAGATCAAGTGGTTTTAACGTTAGATCTCACATAATTTCAGAGATATTCCACATAAAAATAGAGATTTTAGATGGTACATATGGACGGGTTGGCCCCCCCTTATCAAATTTTCAGGCCAAAAATGATTCAGGCTAATAGATATTCGTTAGATCCGGTAAGATCAAGTGGTTTTAACGTTAGATCTCATATAATTTCAGAGATATTCCACATAAAAATACTGATATTAGGTGGTACATAAGGACGGGTTGGCCCCCCCTTATCAAATTTTCGGGCCAAAAATCATTCAGGCTAATAGATATTCATTAGATCCGGTAAGATCAAGTGGTTTTAACGTTAGATCTCACATAATTAGAGACTTATTAAGTGATTAATGAGGGGGGGGCTGGCCCCCCCTTATCAAATTTTCGGGCCAAAAATCATTCAGGCTAATAGATATTTGTTAGATCCGGTAAGATCAAGTGGTTTTAATGTTAGATCTCACATAATTTCAGAGATATTCCACATAAAAATACTGATATTAGGTGGTACATATAGACGGGTTGGCCCCCCCACATGCAATTTACTGTCCAAAAATCCTTCAGGCTAATAGATATTCGTTAAATACGGTAAGATCAAGTGGTTTTAATGGTTGATTATACATAATTACAGGGATATTATGGATATTTGGTATCGATGCACGGATATCCATACTAGTGTCTATATCAGGTGTAGCAATACCCCCGCAGGGGGCGCTGGTTTAAGATTTGGGTCTGCCATTACCTTACTGTTCACCAGGTCCGTCCTAGGGGGTCTTCCTTGAAGAATTTCTCACAAATGTCTGCACCAAACACTTAGTCTCTTTTTCTCAAGGGTTTTATTAACAGAGGGATGGAGGGTTAGGGGGGGATTCAGGTACCTTGCTTGCGGATCACGGGTACTTCTTAATCCAGAGGACAAACAGTCTCCACACTGGATATAGCAACCACCGGATAGGCCTCTCTCACTGACCTAGCAGCCGGTGTGGTGCTCGGCCAAAAGTCTCTATCCACAGACTTGAAGAATACAAATAGTTTCTGCCAGACTTGAAGAATACAAATAGTTTCTGCCACAGACTTGGGTAATCACTCACTTGATAAAGTTCTGAAAACATAACACACAGTGCCATGATCTTTCAGCCAGCCGGCAGCACTGCGAGGCATATTTTTATCCGGATGCGTCATCCAATTGAGCCCTCAATTGTTCGGTCCCTTCCCTCAGGCAAGGCAACACGGGACCATCCAGAGATCAGTAGGCCCCCAGAAACTCCTGGGCCTACTCTCAGCAACAGAGCCTCGGGCCTACAGGCCCCGACGCAGAACACTACTAACACATCCCTGAGGCCAGGAGGGCCGTCAGGTCAGGATCGGAAGACCCCGAAAAACGGTGTCTGCTCCTTAAGTACCCTCTCCCAGAATGCACAGCGGGGTCACCACTCCCACTGCGCTGTCCCTGGGAAAGGAATACCCAATGCATCCAGCCTACAGCAATTCCAACCTTGACCTGTGGTAACAACGACACCTACAGTCAGGTGGAAATGTGCAGCCCAGCTAAACTGGAACAGAGACCATAATTTGGTACAATTGTTCTGAGCTAAACGACAGCTCAGATAACTAAATTTACACTAGCACCTACCCAATAGGAGCAGGGCGTTACACAGGCTAATAGATATTCGTTAGATCCGGTAAGATCAAGTGGTTTTAACGTTAGATTTCACATAATTTCAGAGATATTTCACATAAAAATAGGGATATTAGGTTTTACAGAAGGTACATCCATCTTCAACCGTCTCTGGATGGTCTCTGCAACTGTCTTTGGATGGTTCTTCAGCGGATGCCTGTTGTCTCTTCTCACACCTCCGTTCACCTCCCAGCCTCATGGTGATCTCTTTTCAGACACACAAGATTAAGTCTTTAGCTAGCCCCCTTCTTTCACAGCAGAAGTAGCAGCTCCATCCCCAGTAAAAATCAATGGTGCCATTTTGTGATGAGCCTTTATGTCCTGTGGTCCTCTGCTGCTGCTTGATTGACTTCCTCTCCCTGCCAATAGGAACACAGAGAAGAGAGCAGAGCCGACTGATGCCCGTGAGTGACCGCTGCTCGTCACTCAAGGAAGAGTAGAGTTAGGGGGAGAAATCCCCCCCAGGTACTGACAGGCGTGCTCTCCTTGAGTAAGTGCCTGTGTCAGTGTCTATTCAGTCCGACGGTTCCTGGCGGGAATGGAGGGAGGTGTGGGACCATGGGAGACAGAGCAGCCCCCGCTACACACTCCCCCCACCAAAAAACCTTAGGTCCGCCAAAGGTGGTAAAGAGTCTATGACCTGTTACATGCTTTTGATATACACACGTAAAAAAAAAAACAGTGTGCACAGGAAACCATACAATTTGCATCTGCATAAAACCATGGCAGAGGAATATCCAACCAATTAGCATAGGAGGGGAGGTTGTCCTGCCTCGCGGTTTTCATTTTCAGCAAGGGGTACAGACTGAGTGAGATCTAGTCACTGGCTGGGATCTTTGAGAGGCCGTGGGTGTGGGCTGTAAATCTGGCTGTGGTGGCACATGAACTGCTTCTGACAGAGGCAACAGATGATTGCGATGCCAAGTCCTGTGCTTCCCTCTGGCCGGATTTGATATACTGGGAGTCCAGGCAGATGCTTGCAAATGACATAGGGCTGCGACTTCCAGCGGGAAGTTGCTGAGGTATGGTCGAGGGATGTGCCGAAGGCCAAGTCGACTGGCAGCCGGGCCTACCGTCCGAACATCAAACTATAGGGAGCGTAACCTGTGGCATCATTGGCGGTGCTGTTATAAGCATGCACAATAGCCACTATATGCTTGCTCCAGTGCTGTTTTTGTTCTGAATTTAGAGTTCCGAGCATATCCAGGAGGGTTTGGTTGAATCTCTCTGGTTGAGGATCTCCTTGAGGATGATACGGGGGGGTTTTAGACTTCCTGATGCCCAACAGGTCTAAAAGTCTCTTGATGAGACTACTCTCAAAATCTCTCCCCTGATCAGAGTGGATGCGTTGGGACAGACCATAGTGCACAAAGATTTTCTCCACAAAGATCTTGGCCACCGTGGATGCTTGTTGGTCCCTCGTGGAAAACGCCTGGGCATACCGAGTGAAATGGTCAGTCACTACCAGGATATTTTCCTGCCCGCTAAAATCAGGCTCCAAGCACAGAATGTCAATGCACACCAGCTCCATGGGTCCCTGACTCCGAAGATGGCCCATTGGGGCAGCTTGTGAGGCAAAGTCTACTTTTGGATACATCTGACGCAGGAGTGGCAATAGTCCTCAACTTCCGCCTGCATGCAGGGCCAGTAGAACCTGTCCCTCACCAGGTCAAAAGTCCTTTTGGGCCCTAGGTGGCCATGGTTGTCATGTAGGGCAGTTAATACTGTCTCCCTATGTTTTTCAGGTAGGAATAGCTGCAATTTTTTTTCAGAATCGTCAGAGGGGCCCCTTCGGTAGACCAATCCTTGGTGCACCTGAAACTGATCCCACTCTCGGTACAGCAGACGGGTTTCCTTTGGGGAGTCAGTGAGGAGCAAGTTAGGGCGTTGGCTCTCCAAGGCCTTCAATGCCAAGCTGCAGGGAGTGTCCTCCAACTGGTCCCTTTGCAGGTCATTCTTTGACAGCTTCGGGCAGACCTTTATCCCCGACTTGGGTGACATTGCAATAACATCTGGGGACACCAGCGGCTGACACTCCAATGTCTTCGGCCCTGGATCCTTCTCCAGCTTGATGTTCTGCTCCTTGACATAAGGCTCGTACCCCTTCAGGTGTCAGCTGGGGGGTCTCTGGAACAATGGGGCCTTCTTGACAAAGCATCCACATCTTGTTTCAGGCTGAAAATAAACCCTGATAGAGTAGCCAATCATCTGTGACCTGTGGCATCCAACTTGGTGGTAGTGAGGATGTAGGTGAGAGGATTGTTGTCAGTCTTGATCACGAACTCCGCTCCATATAGATAATCCCCCAGCTTATCAACCACCACCCACTTCAAGGTCAGGAACTCAAGTTTGTGCATGGGGTAGTTCTTCTCGGCGGGGGGACAAGTTCCGACTCATGTAGGCAACAGGCCGTAGATGACCGTCATGCTCTTGATATAGCACCCCACCTAACCCATCTCGACTGGCGTCAACATGTAGCTCATATGGCTTGGTTGGATCTGCATAGGCCAGAACAGGAGCGGTTGTTAGGCTGCCTAAAACCTCTTCACACTTCGGAGTCCATTGTTCCTGAATGGACTCTCTGGGTTTTCTGGGCCCTCCAGCTGGTCTGACAGGCTTCGCCAGATCAGCGTCTTAGCGAATCCCTTGACAAATCTTCTGTAATAAGAACAGAATCCCAGAAATTACCTAAGCTCAGTCACGTTGGTAGGCCTCGGCCAGGAGGTGACAGCTTCCAGCTTCTGGGGGTCGGTGGCCACTTTGTCGTAAGACACAATATGGCCAAGGTAGTTGACTGAGGGTTGGTAAAACTGGCACTTTTCCAGAGACAGCTTCAACCTCCTCATCATGCAGTCTCCTCAGGACCTTCTCCAGATGTTCTTCGTGCTCTTCCAGGGTCTTGCCGAAAACGATGATGTCGTCTAAGTGCACCAACACCTCGATCAGTTTCATGTCACCCACGGTCTTCTCCATTAGCCTTTGGAAGGTGGCTGGGGCACCAGACAGGCCTTGTGTCACTGTCAGGTGTGTACTGTGTAATTTGATAAGGGGGGGCCAACCCATCCTTATGTACCACCTAATATCAGTATTTTTATGTGGAATATCTCAGAAATTATGTGAGATCTAACGTTAAAACCACTTGATCTTACCGGATCTAATGAATATCTATTAGCCTGAATGATTTTTGGCCCGAAATTTTGATAAGGGGGGGCCAGCCCCCCTCATTAATCACTTAATAAGTCTCTAATTATATGAGATCTAACGTTAAAACCACTTGATCTTACCGGATCTAACGAATATCTATTAGCCTGAATCATTTTTGGCCCAAAAATGTGATAAGGGGGGGCCAACCCGTCCATATGTACCACCTAATATCAGTATTTGTATGTGGAATATCTCTGAAATTATATGAGATCTAACGTTAAAACCACTTGATCTTACCGGATCTAACGAATATCTATTATCCTGAATGATTTTTGGCCCGAAAATTTGATAAGGGGGGGCCAACCCGTCCTTATGTACCACCTAATATCAGTATTTTTATGTGGAATATCTCTGAAATTATGTGAGATCTAACGTTAAAACCACTTGATCTTACCGGATCTAACGAATATCTATTAGCCTGAATGATTTTTGGCCCGAAAATTTGATAAGGGGGGGCCAACCCGTCCTTATGTACCACCTAATATCTGTATTTGTATGTGGAATATCTCTGAAATTATGTGAGATCTAACGTTAAAACCACTTGATCTTACCGGATCTAACGAATATCTATTAGCCTGAATGATTTTTGGCCCGAAAATTTGATAAGGGGGGGCCAACCCGTCCTTATGTACCACCTAATATCAGTATTTTTATGTGGAATATCTCTGAAATTATGTGAGATCTAACGTTAAAACCACTTGATCTTACCGGATCTAACGAATATCTATTAGCCTGAATGATTTTTGGCCCGGAATTTTGATAAGGGGGGGCCAGCCCCCCCTCATTAATCACTTAATAAGTCTCTAATTATATGAGATCTAACGTTAAAACCACTTGATCTTACCGGATCTAACGAATATCTATTAGCCTGAATCATTTTTGGCCAGAAATTTTGATAAGGGGGGGCCAGCCCCCCCTCATTAATCACTTAATAAGTCTTTAATTATGTGAGATCTAACGTTAAAACCACTTGATCTTACCGGATCTAACGAATATCTATTAGCCTGAATGATTTTTGGCCTGAAAATTTGATAAGGGGGGGCCAACCCGTCCATATGTACCATCTAAAATCTCTATTTTTATGTGGAATATCTCTGAAATTATGTGAGATCTAACGTTAAAACCACTTGATCTTACCGGATCTAATGAATATCTATTAGCCTGAATGATTTTTGGCCCGAAAATTTGATAAGGGGGGGCCAACCCGTCCTTATGTACCACCTAATATCAGTATTTTTATGTGGAATATCTCTGAAATTATGTGAGATCTAACGTTAAAACCACTTGATCTTACCGGATCTAACGAATATCTATTAGCCTGAATGATTTTTGGCCCGAAAATTTGATAAGGGGGGGCCAACCCGTCCTTATGTACCACCTAATATCAGTATTTTTATGTGGAATATCTCTGAAATTATGTGAGATCTAACGTTAAAACCACTTGATCTTACCGGATCTAACGAATATCTATTAGCCTGAATGATTTTTGGCCCGGAATTTTGATAAGGGGGGGCCAGCCCCCCCTCATTAATCACTTAATAAGTCTCTAATTATATGAGATCTAACGTTAAAACCACTTGATCTTACCGGATCTAACGAATATCTATTAGCCTGAATCATTTTTGGCCAGAAATTTTGATAAGGGGGGCCAGCCCCCCCTCATTAATCACTTAATAAGTCTTTAATTATGTGAGATCTAACGTTAAAACCACTTGATCTTACCGGATCTAACGAATATCTATTAGCCTGAATAATTTTTGGCCCGAAATTTTGATAAGGGGGGCCAGCCCCCCCTCATTAATCACTTAATAAGTCTCTAATTATGTGAGATCTAACGTTAAAACCACTTGATCTTACCGGATCTAACAAATAGCTTCCAAAATAGCTAACTGTTTGGTCAATTTTTTGATAAGGGGGGGCTGATGACGGGTTAGCCCCCCCAGCAAATAACTGTTAATATTGCTTCTTCTGTGTGAGATCTAACGCAAACAACGGTTGATCTAACCTGATCTAACAAAGATCTAACAAACTGCATAAGATTTTTTCAAAAATTTTGATAAGGGGGGGCTAACCCGGCAGAGGTTAATTCTCATTAGCGCCACACTTTATAACACTTTTTATACCTTAATATCCTGTCTGATTTTGGTGTTTGGCTGCTGTTATTTCTACATGTTTAGGGTTGGCGCAGTATTATTATTACTTTAATTTCCCTGTTTTGCCTTGTGACAGGACACTAATCTACTGCTCCCTGTCATTGAGAGCAGTGATCAATGTCATGTCACAGGTAGCCCAGCCCCCACACAGTTAGAATCACTCCCTAGGACACACTTTAACCCCTTCCTCGCCCCCTAGTGGTTAACCCCTTCCCCGCCAGTGTCATTTACACAGTAATCCGTGCATTTTTATAGCACTGATCGCTGTATAAATGACAATGGTCCCAAAATAGCATCAGAAGTGTCCGATGTGTCCGCCATAATGTCGCAGTCACAATAAAAATCGCAGATCGCCGCCATAACTAGTAAAACAATAATTAATAATAAAAATGCCATAAAACTACCCCCTATTTTATCACAGTGCTAATACACACACACGTGAAATAAATGGAGCAAAGTCCTGTGCTAAAAAAATATTAATAATAATGTCCTGTATATAAGTGCCACTGGTGGAACACACATATATAAAAAAAGAAAGACAAAAGATTCCAATAGGTTTAGTTCATGAGCAGGAAGATGGTATAAGTGTGTTAAAACTCTTCAAGACAGCTATAGGCAGAAATCCACATCCAACTTGTTCAGGTAGAAAATGGAAGAAATAGCAGCTTACCGGATCAGATGGATCTCTATCACGGAGATCTATAGGGGCTCAGACTCATGTAGCAATCCCACAGGCAATCAGCAAAGGAACACCGGAATCAGATGGTATCTCAATCTTCAAAGGTTCTTCCCAAGAGAAAACTCCCTCCAGGTGTCAGCTTGTGCAAATTTGCTCACACAGCGGCATAAATGTTTTTTAAATGAAAGAAAGAAAAAGAAAAAACCTCATGGTGCAATACTTCTTAAAAGTAGGATACCCTTTATTGATCCTGGGTAAAAAATTACATCATGTAGGTTTCAAAAGTAAGCGGCAAGCTCAAACGAAACAGTACTTCAGCTGCGGTCTGTACCGATCAGCTGTAGCGTAGTGACGTCACGATCAACAGCTCCACCCGACGCTGCGTTTCGTCGTAAGAGGCGTCCACTGGAAAAGGAGGCTGATGCTATAACTTTTGCGCAAACCAATCAATATACGCTTATTGCGATTTTTTTTTACAAAAAATATGTAGAAGAATACATATCGGCCTATTGGGGATATTTATTATTGTAAAAAATAGTAAAAAGTAAAAAATATTGCTTTTTTTTCAAAATTTACGCTTTTTTTTTGTTTATAGCGCAAAAAATAAAACCCGCAGAGGTGATCAAATACCACCAAAAGACAGCTCTATTTGTGGGAAAAAAAGGACATCAATTTTGTTTGGGTTCAACGCCACGTAATTGTCAGTTAAAGCAACGCAGTGCCGAATCGCAAAAAAATGGCCCGGTCATTTCATCTAAATCCTCCGGGGCTGAAGTGGTTAAAGTACCGTTTCCTCCAGTTTGTAAATGTTGAACATGGAACCTAATGGGAGTGTTGACTGCCACTTTAAACAAGCTGCTAGCAGGCTTTCAACAAGCCTCAAGAAGTTCTACAGCCTGCTAGCAGCTGATTTAAAGTGGCAATCAACACTCACATTAGGATATTCACACTGCTATTTTTTACTACACGATCCGAATATCGTCCAAAATCAGCCGATACAGTAGATAACGGATGTGTGTACAGGTCTTTGTTTGAGAGAAGTTGATCTCACGACTGGTTTCTGTCAAACGACCAAGCTGGAAAACCAGCAGCCAATGGCTGCGAGCCCCGACCAGTGTGTTCTGGCGGCGGTGGGGGGGGGGGCGATCCCCCGGGGGCTTTCAGTCCCCTAGTCAAAACACAATAGCTCAGCATGGAGATTGCTCTACTAACATTGCATCGTTGGTGCAGGACCTCCTTGCGAGCTTCTCATTTTTTTTTTCATTCAGCCCCAAACTTACCCTTTGCTTAATTTGGAAATGGCCACATTTGTGTAGGCTAGGTATGGTTTACTTTATTTGAAGGGACAACGATGGACTACCAAGACCTACACATGCTGCAATTTGCTTACTTTTCTCCTCTCTCTTTAACTGCAAGTGTATGGCAATTTTCACGTGGGCCTCAAAGGAAAGGGAGGACAAAAAAAAAGAGGCTTTCTCTCTGGGTACAATTGTTGGGAATTTTTAAGTTTAATCTCACTGTGTTTGCTTACTAGCTTTTATGCTGGCATCTTGTAGCATCTGCTTTAAAGCAATTTATAAAAAAGAAAAAGTAAAAGTTTTAAATTGCTTACAGGTGCAGTTTACAACTTACAGAAAGAGAAAGAAATATAGCATGATAATTTAAATGTGCTGAACTGCATGTTCTTCATGTGTTTAACTGCCATGTGGTGAAAAAGCATGTGGTCTATTTAACCCGTCCCTGTCTGGATTTAATCTGGCTACCTAGACCTGTTGTGATACAATGGGCATGGGTTAGAATTTTTGCACCTTGCCCCCCCCCCAAGGTATACCCTGGGAGAGTCCCAGGCTGGCCTAATCTGCATCCCCAGCTGATCTACACATACCTGCTTCAGGCCCTATGGGAGTGGACCTCAGAGTATTCATCAGTACAGTCTCAAGAGGATATTCCCATCCTGAGGTTCTAAACAGGCAAAGCCTCATGGACTACGTCTTGATGGCTTAGCACTCTTTCTGAATCACCTTGGCAGCTTTCTGCCAACACCATTTAAACACTCACTCCCCTGTTACCCATAAATTCACCACACACTCTAATGCTGGGGACTTCCAATGGCCACTTAATGCAATGCTAATTTCAAACTTAAAGCCAGTAAATATGTAATAATGAGACTAAAGTAATAAAGAATAACAATGTAATACACTTTAACCACTTCCTTAATGGGCACTGAAACCCCCTTCCTGCCCAGACCAATTTTCAGCTTTCAGCGCTGACGCACTTTGAATGACAATTGCGCGGTCATACAACACTGTACCCAAATTAAATTTTTATCATTTTATTTCACACAAATCGAGCTTTCTTTTGGTTGTATTTAATCACCGCTGGGGTTTTTATTTTTTGCTAAACAAACAAAAAGACATGGAAAATTTTGAAAAAAAAAAAAACGTGTTTCATAGTTTGTTATTAAATTTTGCAAACAGGTAATTTTTCTCCTTTAGCGATATGCGCTGATGAGGCGGCACTGGTAAGCACTGATAGGCTGCACTGGTGGGCACTGATAGGCACAGATAAGGCGGCACTGATGGGGACAGATAAGGAGGCACAGATAAGGCGGCACTGATGGCCACTGATAAGATGGCACTAATGGGCCCTGATGGGTGGCACTGATGGGCACTGGTAGGTGATACTGATGAGCACTGGTAGGTGACACTGATGGGCGGCACTGGTAGGTGGCACTGATGGGTGGCACTGTGGGCGCTGATGGGTGGCACTGTGGGCACTGATGGGTAGCACTGTGGGCACTTATGGGTGGCGCTTGTGGGCACTGGTAGGCAGCACTGTTGTGGACTGGAAGGTGGCACAGATGAGAAGGCGGCTGCTCTCCTTCATCGGGACCAATCTGTTTTTTTTTTCCTTCTCACGCTATCAGCGTGAGGAGAAAAAATAGCCGATTACCGGCTCTATTTACATCACACGACCCCTTACTCCGATCTGTGATCAGCCGACTCGTTGATCACAGAGCATGCCGTGTGCTCCCTGCAGGGGGCGCGCAGGCCGCTTGAGAACGGGAGGACGTCCAGGGACGCCCTCCTGGCAAATTAGGTCCAAAAGACGGCTACAGCGCTGAATTAGTTAAAGAATATGTAAACACAACATTTCATATTCTTGATATGTGCCTGCTGTACCATGTACTTGTATGAAAAAGTATCCTGTTCTCTTTGTATTGCTTCCTTTATGTGAAATCCCTGGTGTTCCTGTCAGTCCCTCTGCTTTCCTATTAAAAACTGGCCCTCTCTCAGGCTAGTGCATGAGATATGTAAATAACCTGTCATTCACAGCAAGGAAGAATGGACAAAAGTTTTCTTCTGTTTGTCCGTTTATCTCACTGAAAAAAGAAAAGAGGATTGCTCAGAGCTGGATTAACTCTTTGTGGCAAGACTGGGCACAGATGATAGGAAATCTTATACTCTACATTGTGACAGCAAAAAAAAAAATTCGGGTTTACATCCACTTTAAGGGAAGGCCAAGGATTTGGACAGAGCAGAGGCACTGAAGAGGCTGCAGACTTACTTCTGGTCATCAATCCAGAAAGTATCATCAGATGTTTGGTCAGAATATTGGTCAGACAACTAGCAAATTCAGAAGGAAACATATTGCTGCCCTTGAGCCATCTACGGGCCGGGGGAAAAGGATTGTTCAGCTGTGACCCTGCTCAGACGGCCCTGCTGGCGGAGTGACCGGATTGGTCCTTGGAACAACCGTGAGGAAAAGACCCTGGCTGGGTGTTAGCCACAGGCTTGACTGGCCTGTGCAGCTGTTAAGCGCACATCTCTTTCCTGGTGGATTCACGGTGTCTGTCCAATGAGAGTCACATGAAGTTTGAATGATTCACATATTGATTCACCTTCTGTATCTGAGTCTCTTCTTGCAAAGGAACTTGAACTTTGGATATACATGATTTTTTCACAGGACTTTTTCAATATTTTCACCTGTTTTCATTTGAGTTATTCTTTTCAAATAGAATCACCATTTGGATATTCATTATTTTTATTCACAGGATTATTCACAGTATTTACCTTTGTTGGGACATATTCACTTATTGCTTTTATTTATTTGTTGGGTGTATTTACACCCTAATTTAATTGTTCACTTAGTTAGAGAGCAACCATTATTTATCTCCATTTGTATTTGTGTGTATCTCACCTTGTGTTGCAGCTTAGTATTTAGGTATTTTTTTATTACTAATTGCATTGTTGCTTAACCACTTGCTGACCAGCCGCTGTCATTATACTGCGGCAGGTTGGCTCTATTGCGCAAATCGCCGTAGCTGTATGACGGTTCATGCAATAGATACAGTGGGCGCGCGCTCGCGGCGCCGCAGATGATGCGTGTGACCGGCGGCTGCGATGTCCGCTGGCCACCCGTGATGTCTCCACAGAGAGCCAGAGCGGGTATCTGTCAATGTAAACAAAAACAGATCCCTGTTCTGACAGGGGAGTAGAGAGAGATCGTCTGTTCCTAGTGATCAGTGTTCCTCTCTCCTCCTCCAGTCAGTCCAATCCCCCCACAGTTAAAGTGGAGTTCCACCCAAAATAACAACTGTAGCGATACCCTCAGCTTAAGAGAGCTGCTTGTTTGTTTGGGCCCCTGTAATGCACTGCCACCAACCCCTGGCAATCGGCTCTGACTTCTCTCGTGACACAGTTAGAAAAGGGAGAAAGTAGTGATATAATTGTACTATCTCTATACATATATATTACACAGCACAACCCCCTATTTGATACCAGCGTAAGAATTGACACTCACAACCAAAATACTTAACTATAACGGTTTACTGTAAGCAACGATATAAAAGCGCAATTTGAGTGCAATATACTCATGCTGTCCTCCCTCGTGAGCAAAGAAATGGCGCCCAGCAATGTCCTAACTACCCAGTCAGGCCTGACTATAACTGTGGGTATAGTTTGGTGAGGAATCTTCGCTAGCAACTGTCGGTGGTGCACATAGAGAAACAAATTGTAATCCAAAGTGGGGTTGTAGATAACCGCTAACTTGGCAAACTGGAGAGACTGGCAAGCTCAGTTCAGGATAACAGTCTCTCTAAAGTATAACTATTCAATAGAAGGCCTAGGCGAAGTTAGTTATTTAAGGTTTCAAGCTGGCGCTCTCTCACCCAAACCGGCCGACTCCTGTCCGGTTCCTCCGCTACTGTGAGTGGCGTCACAGCGGCCCACGATGCACAGAGTCCTCGGTCCTTTAGAAGATGATGGCACCTCAGGTGGATCGGATGCTCTGCAGACTCCCCAGCGGAACAGGAACTCTCTGGAAAAGGAGCGCGAGAGCCAGGCCTCAGGCCTAGCGCGTGCAGCAGCTGAGTGCAGGAGATCCTCTTGCAAGGAGGGCGGCGATCAGAGAGACCGAGCCGAGCCCCGCCTCTCCCTTTTAAAGTCCACTCAAGCAGTCCTTGCGTGGGGAATGGCACCCTGGGTGCCACAAAGCATGCCGGGAAATGTAGTCCTGCGGGTAAAACGATACCCCGCTACACACTCCCCCCACTTGAAATCTTTGGTCCCTCAAAGACATCATCAACAGTAGGAAAACACAAATTCACTAAGGGCAGCTAGATAAGTTGGCAGAGGAAACTCCCACCAGAATGGGGAAGGGAGCTTGTCCTGCCCACTGGTTACATCAAAGGGGTTGACCTGTCTAACTGTGCCCGAGAGAGAGCTGGGGTTGCCTTCCACCGAATGCACAGCAGAAGGATCGGGTGTTGGCAAAGTCCTTCTAGCAGTGGTCACTGTATCCTCAGAACTTTCCCCCATCTGGGTGTAGGTTAATTTCCGAGGAGGACGAACAACTCTTTTGGCCCTTTGTTCTCTTGGGGTGACTGTCACATCCCTTGTTTCATTTTCCTCTAAAGTGGGCAAACTGGGCTCCACTACTCCTGGTACATCCAAATCAGGGGTAGGCAGATGTGGGGAGTAATCTTGATGATCAGCAGAAGGTGACCATGTCGCATCTTACCACTCTCTAGCCAGAGGACTAGACGGAACAAACTCAGTGGCTTCCACGTTCAATGTGCTGTCCACAGTACCTTCAGATGGTGGAAGATCTATAGACATGGGTCTTGGGGTCTGAGAAGGCCACAACCATCCAAGTTCTTCTTCTAAACTCTGATCCGAGGCATCCATTTCTCTAGACTGAGAGGCCTGAGACCTAGTGTTTGGTCTAGGTGTCTCCAAACTTGAGGATGGTTCAGGGGAATCTTCGACAGAAGGTATCCGGACCGCTTTCGAAAGTGGGAGTAAATGGTTCCTGTGCCATGTCTTCAGTGGCCCTATCTTCCCTTCTGGCTTTAGCTGATACACCGGCAAATCTGGTAACTTCTTACAGATCACATAGGGTTCAGGTCTCCATCTGTCTGCTAACTTATGCTTCCCTGGAACTCCTAGGTTGCGCAGCAGCACTCGGTCCCCGGGCTGGAGGTCCTGGATTCGAACCTTGAGGTCAAAATTCCTCTTGTTCCGAGCTCCTCTTTGTTCTGAGGCCGCTTGAGCCTGTTCAGAAGCCAACTTCAAACTCCTCCTCAGCCTGTCAACGTAGCCCTTGTGTGAGGTGGCTGAAGTGCGATCCGTGGATATGCCGAATGCCAGATCCACAGGCAGTCTGGCTTCCCTGCCAAACATAAGGCGATAAGGGGAGTACCCAGTGGCATCGCTAGTGGTACTGTTGTAGGCGTGTATGATGGCCGCTATATGCTTGCTCCAGTGCTGCTTCTGCTCACTACTCAGAGTCCCCAACATATTTAATAGAGTCCTGTTGAACCTCCTCGGCTGAGGGTCACCCTGAGGGTGATAAGGGGTGGTGCGGGTTTTCGTGATACCCAAAGAGTCCAACAGTTTCTTGATCAACCGACTCTCAAAGTCTCTCCCTTGGTCAGAGTGCAAGCGTTGGGGCAGTCCATAGTGCACAAAGTACTTCTCTACTAAGATTTTAGCTACAGTGGAAGCCTTCTGGTCTTTGGCTGGAAAAGCTTGGGCATAACGGGTGAAATGGTCGGTTATCACCAGAACATTTCCTTGTCCACTTAAGTCAGGTTCGAGACAGAGAAAGTCAATGCACACCAAGTCCAAGGGTCCTTGACTCTGCAGATGGCCCATTGGGGCAGCTTGACGTGGCAATGTCTTTCTCTGGATACAGCGTGCACAGGAGTGGCAGTACTCTTCCACTTCAGCCCGCATACAAGGCCAATAGAACCTATCCCTTACAAGTTGGAATGTTCGTTCAGCCCCCAAGTGGCCATGATCATCATGTAAGGCAGCTAAAACAGTCCTTTTGTACTTCTCCGGCAGAAATAGCTGCCACTTATCTTCCAGGTCATCAGAGAGGCACGTTCGGTAGACCACCCCTTGATGAACCTGCGACTTGTCCCATTCCTTGTGAACCAACCGGGCCACCTTCGAAGGGTCCTTCAGAAGTCTGTCTGGATCCTGATCTTCCAAGGTTCTCCAGTGCCAATCTTTCCCAAGGGTCTTCCAACTGGTCCTTCCTCAAGTCCTTCTAGGACAATTTGGGTAAGTCATCCTCTCCTACTTGGGACACATTGCAGTAACACTTAGGCACTCCCACGGCAGAGACACCGATCTCTTCAGCCCTCGACCCACCACTAGCTTGAAGTTGTACCCCTTGGCACAGGGCCCGTACCCCATCTGGGGTTACCTGGGTCCAATCTTCTGGATGGTGGGTGGGTGCATGGCCTCTTCGGGACAGTGCATCCGCGTCGTGGTTTCCTGCTCCCGGCCTATACTTCAGGCTGAAGTTGAACTCGGCTAGGGCGGCCAACCAACGGTGACCGGTGGCATCCAGCTTGGCCGTGGTGAAGAGATAGGTGAGTGGATTATTGTCAGTCTTTACTGTGAAGTCAGCTTCATACAGGTAATCTCTGAGTTTATCCACGACTGCCAACTTTAGGGCCAGGAACTCCAACTTGTGGGTGGGGTAGTTCTTTTCAGTGGGTGCCAAACTTCTGCTAACATAGGCAACTGGGCGCAACTGCCCCTCATATTCTTGATATAGCACCCCTCCTAGGCCATCATGGCTGGCATCCACATGCAATTCATAAGGCTTCTTTGGATCAGCATAGGCCAGGACTGGTGCAGTGGTAAGACTCTTCTTTAACATCTGGAAGGCTTCTTCGCACTTTCCTGTCCACTGGTCTTCCACCGACTCTCCAGGCTTCCTGGGACCAGTATCATCCTCTTCTTCCGTTTTCAGTAGCTCGTTTAGGGGTCTGGCAATCTTTGCGAATCCTTCCACAAACCTACGGTAGTAGGAACAGAAGCCTAGGAAGGATCTGAGCTCGGTCACTGTGGTTGGTCTGGGCCAAGAGGTGACTGCTTCCAGTTTATCAGGATCTGTAGACACTCCTTCTGCGGATACTACGTGTCCCAGGTAGTGGACCGAAGATTGATAGAACTGGCATTTTTCTCTGGAGAGTTTAAGTCCTTCCTCGCTGAGTCGTTTCAGGACTTTCTCCAATCTTGCTTCATGCTCTTCCAGAGTCTTCCCGAAGACAATGATGTCGTCTAGGTACACCAGGACTTCAATTAGGTTCATATCCCCAACGGTCTTCTCCATCAACCTCTGGAAGGTAGCAGGGGCTCCTGACAGGCCTTGGGGCATTCTGTTGAATTCATAGAATCCCACTGGGGTGATGAAGGCCGTCTTCTCCTTATCTTCAGGGTGCATGGGGATTTGATAATACCCACTCTTCAGGTCCATGACGCTGAACCACTTGGCCCCAGACAGACTCTGCAAAGCATCTTCTATCCTGGGGGTAGTATACTGGTCAGGAATGGTCCTCCGGTTAAGAGTCCTATAGTCTATGCAGAGTCTCAGCGACCCGTTTTTCTTCCTTACCACCACAATGGGGGAGGCATATGGACTTCTGGACTCTTTAATGACTCCTGTCCTCTTCAGCTCTGCCAACTTCTCCCGCAAATCTTCCAAGTCAGCCAGTGGAACTCTTCGAACCCTCTCCCGGAAGGGCTTGTCTTCTTGAAGACAGATTCTATGGGTGGCACTCCTCGCACACCCCACATCAAACTCATCCTCAGAGAATATTCTCCTCCACCGAGTCAGCTGAGCCTTGGCTCTTTCCTTCCATTTCTGTGGCAAGGCTGTGTCTTCAAGGCAGAGCTTTTCCAAGGTGGCTTCTCCATCTTTTGATTTCAATTCAGACAGGGTCACTGGGGTAGCAGGGTTCACCTTGCCCAGTAGCGCCCAGGCTGGGATCTTCACGGGAGAACTTGTGACATTCCTAACACTCACTGGAATCTGCCCCTTTGTTTTCTTCAGTGCCCTCAACGGGACCACTTCAGGGAGTACTTCCAATCCTTGGTGGGTGTTGACGGGATCTGGTTCCATGACCACAAAGGGACCCGGCTGCTCCCAGGAGAGTTTTACTGTGGTCTGAAGACAGATAACCTCACCAGGCTGCAGTATCTTCTTTCTTCTAGACAGTCTCCAGACTCTTCCCACCCCCTCTTCCGGGGGCCTTTTGCTCCAGGATCATCTTCTGGTAGGCCTGTTGCAGCATGGGGCAAATCTTCTGTCTGGTAGAACCCCGTTCTTGCACCAACGAGGTCAGCAGTCTCTGGACCAAGTCAGTGTTGGTGCCTATCAACATGGACATCGTGTTGGCTCCTGGTGGGTGAGGGCAAACCACCGCCAAAGTGTCAAAAGCTTCGACCTTCCCGGTCACCGAGGGGTCAAAGGCCAGCCTGATCGAAACATAGCCATCGTAGGGGAAGCTGCGGATGCCAATCCCCCCTATCTTCAGGTCTTCCAGCTTCTGCAAAGGTACATGACTTAAATGCTTCTGATAAAAGTCTCGGTATAAGAGAGTCACTTGGGCTCCTGTGTCTAAGAGTGCCTTTGCGTAGACTCCCTCCACTTGAACGGAGACTAGAGGAGAGGGTCCCACTAATTTATCCGGGAACTTCTTTGGAGGTATTTTCTCCTTGGAATTTTTTGACTTTTCCATAGTTTTTTTTTCTTTTTCCATTTCTCCCTGGATCTCAACCCTTTTTGAACCTGGTATGCATTGATCTTTTTCTGGTTGTCAAATTGCAACTCCCGAAAGAGAGTATGGGAGTTTAAAGGAGAGGCATTGTTGCCCTTCTTTTTTTTCTCTGCTTGTCTCTGAACCTTCTTGGAGTTTTCTGTAGGTAGCGGGCGCCCGGCTGACTCCTTCACCGGGGCCCTCTGAAGTTTTCAGCCGGCTGGTATTGGGTGCCTCGGTTCTTCCTTGGGCTGGTACACACTCTCTAAGGGTGGCCAACTCCTCCACAATTGAAGCAAATGATCTCCTTCCGGATCTTTGGGGATGCTGGAATAGGGACATTCTGGTCCGGTTCCTTCCGGATCTCTTCTTTCTCCTTTACTCCAGAATTCTTCGCCATTAAAGAGGTCAATAAGTCCAGTACTTGGGCGATCTGAGACTTCAAAGTTTCTACTTCTGGGTCACGTTCTGTGACTACTGTCGTTCTGACTCCTACTGAAACAGGTGGGGTGGTCTTCTCAAACCCTTCTAGATCCTTCATCAAAGCCTCTTCGTCCCTTATGATCCGCACAAGGTCTGTGTAGTTCAGGTCCATGACTCCGTCAGAGGTCTTCAGGTGGAGCCAGACTGGGTCTGACCGCAAGGCTCCCCTTAGGATCTGTTTTATCCTGGTAGCATCTATAACCTGTGGCTGCATTCCTTTTCTCGGACAACTTCTCCTTTGGCTGTTGGAAGGTATGTTCAAATTTATACATCAAGTCTGACACCTTCTCCAGCTGGCCAAACTCTTCCTGCAACATAGACAAATAATCCATTGCAGTACACACAGTATTGCTGCACCTAAGATTTTTCACCGCCTCAGCAGCAGAGCCTTTCAAGCTCTCACAGATGCGCTGCTTCTTCTGCGCTTCTGGGACTTCCCAACCTTCTTCTGCCTGCATTGCCTGCTCGATCCAAGTATCGAAATCTTCCTCCCCGGGTGGCACAGGTTGTGTTCCTGAAAACACCCGGAGCTTCCGGTACCCAGCTTCCACATGCACTGTGTTGTTCTTTTGGCATTTAACGACAAAGTCCCCCAAAGCAGTCAACAGTTCAGGACCTATGGCGGTCAGGGGTGACTTTGGTGCTTTCGGTTCGCTTCTGCCTCCCATTTTGGAGAAGAGTAACAGAGATAACTGTGGGGAGGTCCCTGGGGACTCTTTCTTCACAGCCCCAGTATGCACTAAGCGATACGTTCTGTCATTTATGTCTTTTATACTTTGCCCTTTGAACTCCTCTGGGACTCCTCTTGTCCACTCTATTAGCGCATATGTCCCTGAGGCATTTGTCTTCACATCTACCGGCCATGCTTTCTATTTTGGAGATATTAACATTATTAATTGCTTTATCTCTTCTTTCTCCCGGATCTCTCCCGGGAGTTCAATAGCTACCGCCCGGAGTGGATCCACGCCCTCCTCTGCACACCATTCTATTACTGCCTGCGAGTCCATGCTGGTACTTCAGGCCGCCTTGATCGCAGCGTGCAATATACCCGGGTCCCGGAACCGAGCCCCCACGTGTAGCGATACCCTCAGCTTAAGAGGGCTGCTTGTTTGTTTGGGCCCCTGTAATGCACCGCCACCAACCCCTGGCAATCGGCTCTGACTTCTCTCGTGACACAGTTAGAAAAGGGAGAAAGTAGTGATATAATTGTACTATCTCTATACATATATATTACACAGCACAACCCCCTTTTTGATACCAGCGTAATAATTAACACTCACAACCAAATTACTTAACTATAACGGTTTACTGTAAGCAACGATATAAAAGCGCAATTTGAGTGCAATATACTCATGCTGATCCCTGCAATAACGGTGTACACATTACATGCAAATGACACTCAGTTAGGCAATAAAATGGTATTACCCCGCTGCAGCTATCCTCCCTCGTTAGCAAAGAAATGGCGCCCAGCAATGTCCTAACTACCCAGTCAGGCCTGACTATAACTGTGGGTATAGTTTGGTGAGGAATCTTCGCTAGCAACTGTCGGTGGTGCACATAGAGAAACAAATTGTAATCCAAAGTGGGGTTGTAGATAACCGCTAACTTGGCAAACTGAAGAGACTGGCAAGCTCAGTTCAGGATAACAGTCTCTCTAAAGTAGAACTATTCAATAGAAGGCCTAGGGCGAAGTTAGTGATTTAAGGCTTCGAGCTGGCACTCTCTCACCCAAACCGGACCGACTCTTGTCCGGTTCCTCCGCTACTGTGAGTGGCGTCACAGCGGCCCACGATGCACCGAGTCCTCTGTCCTTCAGAAGATGATGGTACCTCAGGCGGATCGGATGCTCTGCAGACTCCCCAGCGGAACAGGAACTCTCTGGAAAAGGAGCGCGAGACCCAGGCTTCAGGCCTAGCGCGCGCAGCAGCTGAGTGCAGGAGATCCTCTTGCAAGTAGGGTTGCGATCAGAGAGACCGAGCCGAGCCCCGCCTCTCCCTTTTAAAGTCCACCCCAGCAGACCTTGCGCGGGGAATGGCACCCTGGGTGCTGCAAAGCATGCCGGGAAATGTAGTCCTGCGGGTAAAACGATACCCCGCTACACAACTATATCCGATCACATTCATTACACTACTTACATGTTCAATAGCCACAACAATTTTTTTTTCTGATGTAAATACACACTAGATGCGTTTCGTCATTCATTGACATCATCTGTGGGACCCACAGATGTTGTTAATGAATTACGAAACGCGCCTGGGTTGGATAGAACGACTGCCGGTCAAGTGACGTCACCACGTCGATCGTAACTAGCGTGTGCTAGTGTGCCGGGTCTTCGAACAGAGGCAGGCAGGAGACACCGCTCTGATATCTTGTGATCCTCAGACGTGGCGGCTCATTATATATGTGATGTATTGCCTTTTTTCATGTACAACATTGTAAGTGTGATTTTAACAGGGGGTTGGCTTTTTAGTGAATAAAAAGTTAAACGGAATTACGCTATTGTGGCTATTATTTCCTTTTCTCTGTATGTGAGTAACAACTTGAGGTTCCCCCAGCGTTTGAGAGATGAGAAATCCATCTATGGGTATTCAAGGCTTGAATGGTTACTTGATAGATGCTTTCTATGAAGGAGGATGTTGTTCGTGGAAGTGTTTACTCTGATTGCCTGTTTCTGCCTCTATTTTGTAAGTAGCGCCTCACTTAGCAATACTTCACTATTGTGTCCCTTTGTTTTTATTATCGTTTATTTATTATATGTTTTTATTAGCCAACATCCTCCTTCATAGAAAGCATCTATCAAGTAACCATTAGAGAGAAAGCCCATACTTTTGTTTTATGCCTGAATGATCCCAGATTGAGAAGCTGCGGATCCTCTCCATTCGGTGAGTAGGGTCCCGGAGGGGGGATCACTGCACTCATTGAAGATTTTGCATATTCTTTGTTTGTTGCACCCAGCAATTTCAAGTTTATGAATTATTATTTGTGGCTTTGCTTTTGGTATCACATTTAGTTGTGGATTTTTATCACATTGAGTGGGGTCTCTGAAGGGGGATCATCCTGCCTAACACTTGCAATATTTCTCAGATTTGATGAACTATTTCACTCTTTTTTTGGGATCACATTGAGTTGTGGTCACCAACATACTTTCACTATAGTATTTGGTCCTATTTTATATTTTTTGTGAGCTGCTAGCGCTGCATTATAATTTATATTTTTTCACATTCCCCTATTCTGCCTAGTGACACTGTCACTGATGACCGTTCCCCGTGTTCGGGAATGGTCATCAGTGACGTGTCACGTGTAGCCACGCCCCCTAACAGTAAGAATCACTCCCTAGGAAACACTTAACCCCTGCAGCGCCACCTAGTGGTTAACCCCTTCACTGCCAGTGTCATTTTTACAGTAATCAGTGCATTTTTATAGCACTGATTGCTGTAAAAATGACAATGGTCCCAAAATGGTGTCAAAAGTGTCCGATGTGTCCACCATAATGTCGTAGTCACGGTAAAAATCGTTGATCACCGCCATAACTAGTAAAAAATATTAAGAAAAATGCCATAAAACAGTCCCCTATTTTGTAGAAGCTATAACTTTTGCGCAAACCCATCAATAAACGCTTATTGCGATTTTTTTTACCAAAAATATGTAGAAGAATACGTATCGGACTAAACTGGAAAAAATAATTTTTTTATATATTTATTATAGCAAAAAGTAAAAAATATAGAATTTTTTTCAAAATTGTCGCTCTTTTTTTGTTTATAGCACAAAAGATAACCACAGAGGTGATCAAATACCACCAAAAGAAAGCTCTATTTGTGAGAAAAAAAAGGACGTAAATTTTGCTTGGAAGCCACGTCACACGACCGCGCAATTGTTAGTTAAAGCGACGCAGTGACGAATCGCAAAAAGTGGCCTGGTTTTTGACCACCAAAATGGTCCGGGGCTGAAGCGGTTAAAGCTGAATCAGTAGGCTGTTGGGCAGCAAATCACATTTTTCAGATGGGCAACCCAAAAGCCAATTGCTGCAGGGAAATTCCTGTGTTCCAGTATTCAGCATGCACAGGGTAGAAGCTGCAATGTCTCTTCAGTGAAAATTCAGACCCATACAGTGGAAAGGTGGAGGTGGAAAAAACAAGTAATGCTGGAGTTCCAATTTAAATAAATTTCTGTATGTGACTTTTACAATTCAAATGCTTTATCTTCCATATTTTTGTTATTGTATTAAAACAGATTTTCACCCTATGTTGGGCTTCCCCCTTCCTTCTTTACAAAAGCAATATTTCTTTTTTTTTTTTAAAGGAGAAGTATAGCCAAAGCTATTTTGGCTACATTTCTCCTATAGCTCACGGGAGTGCAGTTCTTTCTGTACTCCTATGACCTGTTTTCAGCTGGTCCAGGCTCAGGAAAGATCCAGACTTTACAGTTGGGGTCCACCCAGATGTCTGGACTGACAGCTGGCTCAGGTTCTGAGCGATCCGCTGAGAGCCTGAGCCAGCCCCTCTTGTCCCCTTCACAGCCCAGCATTCCACTGAGCACTGGAGGGGCAGAGCAGAGAGCTGGTGATTGTCAGTGCTCTGCACTTGGAGCAGAGGGAGAGAACTGAGTGTTCAGCTGTGTTTGATAACTCAGTTCTCTGGGTAGAGCCAGCAGGGGACAGCTGCAGCTGGGATTGGTGCTGCAGCAATCTAGGCGAGTATGATTTTTGCCATTCCCATATTTCTTCTTTAAGGGCTTTATTTGTGATGCAAAGCAGCAGTTTCACAAATCTCACCTAGGAAAGAATGTGCAGATGTGCTGCAGGACACGGAGACTGAGAGAGCCCTACGGCACATCTGCGCATGTGCTGGGCACCCCCCCTCCAGGCATCTATGCACATGCTGGGTTTCCTGTGTGTACACAAAGACTGTGACCAGGGCAGTCTGAAAACCTCCTTGCCTTTGCGCCGGAAACCGCAGATGTGTTCAGATGTGCTGATGGGCTCTGTCAGGACCCAAATGCTTAGCAGAACACATGGTTAAATCTGCACATGGGCAATAATAGTGGCACATGAGTGGGTATGGAGCCATTTCAAAGGCAGACTTTGCTTCCAATGTTTTCAATGCAAAGATTACAGATTACTCACAATTACTTTAATAAACCTTCTCTGGTGCTTTGTAATCCAAAGTAGAGGAAGGTCCATGTCTTCTGGTTTTGCTACAGACACCAAATCTTAATTTTGTGATTTACTGTTGACTTTAAAAATTGAATGTTCGGATTGTCTTGGTAAAACAAAAATATTGAATGTTCACTTTAACAAGTGCATGTTCACTATGAAATGAAAGTAAACAATGAAAGTAAATAAGGTAGGCCATTTAAAAAAAGTAATCATGGGCAAGAAAAAGTTGAGTGGTTGAATGAAGTAAACATTGCTTCATCTAATTTTTTACTTTTATTTTTTATTTTCTCAGTGCTTTACATTAAGACCCCTTTCACACCGTTTTTCAGGCGCTTTTGGACTAAAAACAGCGCCTGTAAGGCTACTTTCACACTGGGGCGGGGGGCGATAGCGGTAAAGCGCCGCTAAAAATAAAAAAAAATTTAGTGGTGCTTTACCGCTGTTATGGCGCTGCTTTTAACCCCCTCTAGCAGCCGAATAAAGGGTTAAAAGTGCCGCTGCCGAAGTGCTTTGCTGGCTCTTCGGCAGCGGTGGCCAACGCCCGAAAGATGCTGCTTGCAGGACTTTTTCTAATGTCCTGCAAGCGCACCGCCCCAGCTTGAAAGCACTCGGGCTCTCACACCGGGGCTGCAGAGGAGGCCTTTTTCAGGTGCTTTACAGGCGCTATTTTTGGCCCAAAAGCACCTAAAAAAACGCCCCAGTGTGAAAGGGTTCTAAAGCGCCTGAAAATTGCCTCTCCTGCAGCCCCAGTGCTTTCACACTGGGGCGGTGCACTTGCAGGACGTTAGAAAAAGTCCTGCAAGCAGCATCACGTGTGAAACACGGAGGTGGACTGCTGATGTTTTGGGGATGTATGAGCTACAAAGGCGCAGGAAATTTGGTCAAAATTGATGGTAAGATGAATGCAGTATGTTATCAAAAAATACTGGAGGAACATTTGCATTCATCAGCCAGGAAGCTGCGCATGGAACGTACTTGGACATTCCAACATGACAATGATCCAAAACACAAGGCCAGGTCGACCTTCATTGGCTACAGCAGAATAAAGTGAAGGTTCTGGAGTGGCCATCTCAGTCTCCTGATCTCAATATCATTGAGCTACTCTGGGGAGATCTCCAACGTGTGGTTCATGCAAGACAGCCCAAGAATTTACAGGAACTGGAGGCTTTTTGCCAAGAGGAATGGGCAGCTTTACCATCTGAGAAGATAAAGAGCCTCATCCACAAATACCACAAAAGACTTCAAGCTGTCATCGATGTTAAAGGGGGCAATACACGGTATTAAGAACTGGGGTATGTAAACTTTTTATCATGGTAATTTGGGTAGTTTCTGCTGCCATTATGATTTAAAAAGAGTAAACACAGTTGATTCATAATAAATGGCTTCAGCCAAACATTAACCATGAGTGAAAGAAAAGTTTTTGTGTTATCATTCATATTCTCTGAAAAATGGGCAAGAAATCATAAATTCTGCCAGGGTATGTAAACTTATGAGCACAACTGTAAATCTGCTGATTTAGTATATTCAGAAAGCCTAACTTCACAAATGAGGGAGGTGATGGTAGTGGTTAGTCAGAGGATTCAGAAAGGGTTGAAGAAAGGCAAAATATAAAACCACAAAAAATAAATAAAGGTCATGCAATGAAGAGAAAGAAAAAAAGAAAGAAAGTGTGGGCGATAGGAAGAACATAAGCAGAGGACAAGAGGCAAAAGCAGACCCTCCATGGGGAAATGGCTCAAACCTACTCTTTCCAGTTACCCCAATGATTTTATTATGATGTAACAGTGGAGTTTTGACGCGTATCTTATTAATGATAAGTGAGCCTTCAATTTACTAAGGAAATGGTCTGTATTCCTTTAGTGGATTAACCACATTTTACCAACATCTCCAAATGTGCATTTCTATGTGCTGGAGGCAAAGTGATTTTCCATTAATAATCCTCTGGCATAAATGAATAAAGAAATATTGCATATAGAAGACTCAATTTTGTTAATAAAGGGAACTTCTGAATCCTTCCTTTCTGGGTGGTTTTATTGTAAATTTTTATTCTAAACACACTGCACACTGGCACCCATCATAATATAACCCCATAGCTAAAAATATTTGGGGGCTTTTGGACTCTTTGTTTGATCCCTCTGTAATACAAACCCTTTTCATTTCTTAACCCATCCATTTCTTGCAGCCTTCATCTTTTCTGCTCCACTTTTTTCTTTCCTTTTGTCTCATTCTGTGCTTCTTTGTCATTTTCCTCTTCATATTGTTTCTAATACCTTATTTTGAACAAATAAAAAGAAGGCATTTGGGAGCCTTCGAATTAGACAAAAGACAAAGACAGCACCCCTACTTCTTGATGGCATTTGAATAATGCTGTCTGTTTATTGCTTGATCTGTGCTTTACAATAATAAAGATAATACTGTGCCAACCTAGAATAGTGTATAAGAGCAGCCAACACAAACAATCAGACAGGATTATAAAGAATATAAATATATAAAGTGTGGCGCTGTGAGTGAATAGAAATAGGAGTAGGGTATCCTATTTAAGATGTTGACTTATTGGAAATACCACACAATGAACTGCACGTGTGCCAGCTTGTGTGTCAAATGGTGATATGTAAAGAATATCAAAACGTGTAGTGAAATGATATCATCCAATCATATTGGGAGTAGAAGCACACATGTGATCAAAACTAAGATATCACAACAATATTATAATATAAAGTGATCACATGATCCTATAGGGAATGTACAGGTAATCAGAAGGAAATATATATATCATGGAGTAACCCACAATGATGATTACATAAAAACCAAACAGCTGTTATAATAAAAAACAGTCACAGGTAGGTGTACATAGAGTTTGCAGGGTTCAGTATTATCTGACCCTGAGGTATTCATCAATGGGCATCTGAGATGGAACCTGCATCAAATGCTGGCACGCTTGTGATGGAAAAAAAGGATTGCCTTAAATAGTCTTTGATAGACAGAAAGATATATATTCTGGAGCATCACCCGTGAGTGCCTTCACCTTGGAACAGTAGAGAAGAAGTAAATACTCTTACCGAACAGTGTGGATCCAGCTCACCATACGGTGGTGGATCGGCTGCGCTTATGTCCACTGTGGGGACTCAAGGGATAGGGATCCGCAAATCTCCTCCTCTCTCAGCTGGCGACACCTCCAACCGGGTCAGAAACTCCAAAGCAGGCAGTGGAACTCAGGCGTGAAAGGTCAGGTATCCAAGTTTAGATTGCACCAAACATTCTGACAGCTAATTGACTGATCTGTGCTTTGACTACTCTTAATATTTTAATATATATTTTAATATAATATTTTGTTTTTAAATTGTTGCATTCTCTATATATCGATTTTACTGTCAGGGATCCTTCATTTTGCACATGGATCCCACTCTGTCATAAAATTGAGGAGCGCTGTGTATTGGGGGGGGGGTGGGGGAGGTTGATACTTACTTGGCTTTACTAAACTCTTGTGAAGTTTGTGCTTGGATGGAAATTAATAAATGCACATGAACTGTGCATGCACGTGTAGGATTACTTGCATGCATCATTGCCTGTGGTTAGGCTTCCAGGCACTGAACATTAGTGTAGAATTTGCAAGCTAGATAAGAGATCACATTCATTGAGAATGTGTACATCATGTAAGCCTGTAAGGCAAATGTCATAGTGATTTAGCCCTGCTCTTAAGTTCTTAGTAAATCTTGCTAATACATAGGCCACATATTGCATTGTTTTCAGTAAGTTATCAGGCTCATAGACTTGAGAATGACCAGGAAAGCACAACCACTCTGCAGCATTGCAAAGCAAGAAGCAGAACCTGCACAATGTATTTAATGTGGTTGCCGTCACTGACCAGAATTTCAAACTTTACAAAGAAACATATTGTAAAACATAAAAGGATACAGCTGGCCATATATTATACAATTCTCTTGTACAATTTTCCAAAACCATATAATATGAGGTCAAACCTAAACACTTTCACTTTGTATGCAATAAGGCAGACCCTTGCCCTACATAGTTGAAGGTGAATCTTAAGGAAATTGAATAAGGAAAATTGTATGGCTAGCCTAAGTTCACCTTTCAAAAAATAATGAATGCACATATTTTTGCAGATAAAAAAATTTGCATTTTTTTTTTTTTTACACTGCAGCCTATAAAGCATTGCAACAGCGATCAGCAGATCACGAGTGCAATACCAGGAACCTGGTGAATATGAAAAAGTGTAGCACTTATTTTTATCTTTATTTCAACCTTGCAGTTTTTTCTACACTTTTGGACTGTCATTTGTGTGTGGTCACAATAGACGACTGCTTCGTTCTGATTTATTTGTTACATATATTTTTTTTCACGGATCACACTCAGTCACTTGGTGTCACTGAAATTAATATATATGCATGTTTGCAACATTTGTTATGTGTTGGTAACTGACTCTTTCACAAAAATAAGCGCTACACTTTTTCATATTCACCAGTTTTTGCTTTGTCTCAGCTGTGTTGGCAGCTAATTTTTGTGTTCACTTATTGCACAGCGCAGTATATCCCATATCTAATACCAGGAACCTGCAGACTCTCAGTCAGCTGTCAGCCCACACCTCCCATACAGTGCAAACAGTTACTGAACTGCAGGAAGAATCAATGAACTATAAGAGTGTTCAGCAGCACCCTCTCAATTCATTGAGAACTACAAGCCATCTGCTGTGGCAGCTGAAGCATCTGTGTGGGTGTAGCCCCATGCAGTCATCTTGTTTTCAAATTGTGACAGCGTGTGCAGGGAGAAGATCCCCATCTGCTGTCACAGAGGCTGCGGAAGCTGGGTGTATAGGAGCATCTTATATATTACACCCTAAATATGGGTTTAACATGTAACATGTTCCAAAAGTGAACTTAGCCTTTAACAAACATTGATAAGATCATTAAAGTGGTTGTTAAGCCACTTTGTCATATCACAAAACCCCTCTGTTAAATAACGTTATGTGCCCCATGGTACGGGTTTTTTTAAAAATATGCAGATTTCTACCTTATTTCAGAGCACATGGTGGCCGGTACCTTCGCGAACTGCACTATAACCAGACAACGGTCTGAGCTAAATAGCTCAGATCCTTGAGTTAGCCCTGCCCACACAGCGTCCCCATGGTGGGAATCCACCAATAGGCTCACATAGAAGGAGGAGGGGGGGCGTGATTGCTCATGCCCATTCATTGCGGCCAGCTGGTACTTAATACCCCCCCTTTTTTTCTGGTTTACTTATTCATTTGTGCTTTTGATCTTCGGGCATCTATCTGTGCTTCTCCCGAAGTAGCGAGGCGCCTATCACAAAACACGTCGAGACTTAGCACAGCTATCCCAGACTAATGACAGTCATTTCCATGACATATCCAGGTCTCACGGAAAGGTTTATTACATGAATGTAAAATTGACCAATATGTTGATGCTTAATATATTGTCTTTTTTCTGTATTAGATGTTGTTTTTAAATGTTTGTTAATAAATAATTTATACATTTTATTTGGCATGTTTTGAGGTGCACTCTTTAAAAGTCCCATGGGAAATTGTGTTTTTTTTGTTGTGTGCATACTATTGGGGACTGAGTATCACCTCTACCCATCTCATACCAGCTCTATTTTTTTCTGTAGATTGTATAAATATAACACAGGTATTATAGCAGCAGGAAGGGAAGGGGCGGGGAGCAAAGTGGCAATGACACGAGCTGACAGGCAGGGAAGAGAGGGAGAGAGATGACGGAGGCACGTAAACTGACCACGGTGTCAGGGTTCAGCAGACATGATAAACCGTGGTCAGTTTACAGGGGGGAGGGCAGCACCAGGCAGGATCAGCCAGGTATTTTAGGTTATACAAGGGGCCAAATGACACAGCACAAGCACTGTCCTGTTATGCATGCTTTAAGGGAACAGGCAGGGGCGTACCTAGGGCATTTGGCACCCTGGGCGGTCCCTATATCTGACACCCCCCACCAAAATCGCAGCGCATGAAGCTTGTTGCTCAAAAAAGAGCAGGAGCTTCTTTTGAGCGACGGTGTCGCGTGTTGTGATTTGCCACAACTGCAGCGTGATTTATCGTGTGGGAAAATCGCACAGCGATTGGGGTGCCATTAAGAAGGTAGTATAGTGGCAGGTTAGGGCAGTATAGGGTATTATAGTGGCAGGTCTGGGTAGTATAAGGTATTATAATGGTAGGCTAGGGCTGTATAGCGTTTTATGGTGGCATGCTAGGGCTGTATAGGGTAGCATAGTGGCAGGCTAGGGCTCTATAGTGGCAGGTTAGGGCAGTATAGGGTATTATAGTGGCAGGTAGGGACAACCTGGCTGATTGGATAACTGGAGAGACAGGCATCCGTCCTCCCCCACACCGCTTGGCCCACTGCCAACCCGATGGACATCTGATGTTTACAAAGCTGGGAAAGTGCCCCAATGTGCGGCAACCCGGGCGGACCGCCCCCCCCCGGAACGCCACTGGGAATGCCACTGGCAACAGGATCCTTTTTTATTATTTAATTTTTTTAGAGTTAAAAACACTTTAACATCAATCTGATTTCCTCTTTAAGCATGAAAAGATAATAAAAAAACTATGCACTCCCTTCTAGTGTTTGTAAACTGTAACAATAAACTTCTCCCCTTTTGGTCTGATAAATACACCATTCAATTTGTTATATCTGTTCGATAAGTGCAGGGAAACAACCGCTCATTCAGCCAGAAATCCAATGCTGTCTTGTGTACTCGGCAGTCTTATCCTAACACACTTTTTCCCCTAGGTGGACAACACTAAACAATAAAAAGGAAAACAAATGTAGCAACTCACATCTGAGGACAGGTAAGCTGCAATATATAAGGATTTGAAGGGATAAACAGCCAGGCACTAGGTATCATCCAATTGCAGAAGTGTTTATTGGTTACAGGGTGAATGCAAAATGAAAACACTTACGCATTTTGACCATGAGGCCTTAACATAGCATTTTTACTCTGGACAAACATGTTGATTTATACATCCTTCCTACCATAGGATTCAGGTGAGTGCAATTAAAACCAATTCAACAAAATAGAAGAAAGGAAAGGAAAGAAAAGAAGGCACAAATAGTACAACAAAGGATCATTATAGAGATCATAACATTAATTGTTTAAAAAGTCAAACCTAACGACTGTAGTAGTATACCATGACATACAGATGAAGCTGAAAAAAATGTCACTATTATTGTAATAAATAAATAATTATAAGGATGGGCTTGAAGAAATAATAATAAAAGTGTTATTAAATAGATAAATGTCCATTCTTTCATGTAAGATTGTTAATATATGCACATCATAGGGACGCTGTGGGAGATGCAGAAACAACATAGGATGCTGATCCATCCCAAGGCAGGATTAATTTATAAAAAAAAATGCAAGTGTCAAAATAAACAAAAACATCATCTCGGAAAAAGGTCAACATCCCATCTGTGATCAAAAGGAATTCATAGTAGACTGTCATCAAGCAGAAAGCTGGAGCTATAAGGTGCGATATGGTAGTTAAGTAGCTGCAGCTGAAAAGAGATCATGTCTTTAAATAAATAACATAAAAAAAAAAATCATTGTAAATTGATATGCATGTCGAAGTACAATAAATACATAAATTTTCTTTTTGTATGAGAACATTAATATATATGCACTTCTAGAACCGCTTTGAGAAAGGCAGACATAAAAATAGGCATGTTAATAATTGATAGATGTATAAAAACATGCTTGCCTCTCCCACAGCCTGCACCTGTCCATTCAAGATAAATCTTCCTCTGAAGTCCACGGAGAGACCAATACTTCCAGTGGTGTAAATCTCCTGTCTCAACCTGTGTTTAGTGTAACCTCCTGGGATACCTTTGGATCCCAAATCTTGTGAGAATGTGCTCTTGCACTGTGCAGATTTGGGATCCTCAGGATTCCCAGAAAACTGTAATGAGGCTGAGTGTTACCAGTGCCAAATTAAGGGACCCAGATGTGCTTCTGCAATAACTATGTTTCTTTATCGTACACCACGGGACACAGAGCTAGTCATTACATAATGGGTTAAGGGTCACCAGCGGTGATTGGACACTGGCACAACCAATGGAAGACAGTTCCCCTCCATATAACCCCTCCCATCAGGGAAGTACCTCAGTTTTTTCGCCAGTGTCGAAAGGTGTTGGACGCGTTAGGAGGTGCTAAAGGAAAGCTCTACCAAAGAGACCCTCTGGGGGTAAAAGAGCTATGCTTTCGGATCCATCCAAGACGCCTACAAGTTAAGCCAAAACTGGATGGGATCCGGGCCTCATCCATGAGGCGTCGCCTGTAATGTCTCTCTTCGGAGGACTGGGCTCTAAGATCCAGCACTTTCGCTATTTCGCTATAAAGTCCTGGTAAGAGTCTTGTACAAGGCCCAGGGGAGAGGTATCCTTTAAATAGGAACCCATATCCCTGAAGGTTGGCACACATAGCCCACCGTGAAGGGTGAAGTTTGGTATCTGTCTGAAAACTTTCAGCAGAAAAACCTGCGGCGTGGATAAGGTGAGATTAGAAGGTCCATAACTAGGTTGGGACCTTTTTTCAAGAAGTGGATGTCTTCTTTTTTTCCACCACTGGGGGGAGTAAAAAGCTGAATATACTCACCTCACTCTGTTCAGTGTCCGCTTCGGCGAAGTACACTGCTCGTCACCTCCGCTGCTGAGCTTGCTTGGGCACCCCGCTCCTCCTTTCGGTGGCCGACCAGACACCTGCAGATGCAGGTAAGTGGGAACAGGGGCGGATGAGAGTCCTCTCTCACTATGGCCACCACCATAGTGCTAAAGGCCGCGCGCGCGCGCGGGAGCGCGCTTTATCGGAGGGGGGGGGCCGAAGGCGTGCGCGGGCACGTGGCGCGCGCAGGCACAGAAACGGCGCCAAATTTAAAAGACTGTCAGTGTGAGAAGCACTGCAGCAGCAAGCAAGCTCGTTAGTTCTCTTGTTCCTGGCAGAGAAACACAGCAGCTATACAGGGACGTAAGCCTCCATGTGGTTGGACTGGGTACTTCCTAGAAGACATCCATGTTATGCATAGTTATGTGTTAAAAGTTGCATACTTAATGTAATTGCTAAACTAAACACGGTAGTATATGCATTTAGGTACCTTGTATTTTGTCTAAACAGTAAGTCTTCCAGGGGAAGTAATGCGGACAAAAAGAGATAAAAGAGCACCGCCGCCTGAGACAGGAGGCTCCAGCTGTGCTGACTCTGTACCTTCCTCTCCTGTGTTGCCAAATGCACCTGTACAGGATGAGCCATTACCTCTGTCAGGTATGGCGGCTTCCCCAGTGAAGCCTGGGCCTGCATATGTCACTGAGGACACTTTATCAGCTGCCCTAAATAATCTGGAGGAGAAAATTGCTACCTTAATCGCTAAATCCTCTAAAAAGGACAATAAGCGAAGCAGATCTCCTCCAGTATTGGACCTCCCTTCAGAAGTACCTGAGGAGGAGGAGGATGAGGAGGAGGCTACATCAGCAGAGGATGAGGAGTCAGACGGATCAGGGATATCGGATGAGCCTTTTTCGGTATCCCAGATTTTAAAGTCACAGGTACAATGCTATGCAGGAGCCGTGCGATCTGCATTTAAGTTACCCTCTTTGGAGGTAACAGAATCACCTGTCTCCTCCCTAGGATCATTAAGATCCCTGCAAGGTGCATGCTCCTTCCCGGTTCATCCGTTACTAGAGGATCTAATGTACGCAGACTGGCAACATCCAGATAAGCGTTTTTTACCTCCAAAAAAGTTTAACATTCTTTATCCTATGGAGGAAATTTTTTTAAAGAAATGGAGCCTGCCTGCGGTAGATGCGGCTATTTCTTGTGTAAATAAAAACCTGACATGTCCAGTGGATAATGTACAAGTGTTTAAAGATCCTTCTGAGAAGAAGTTGGAATCCCTACTGAAATCCTCCTTCCTTTTGGCCGGCTCAATTATCCAACCTGCAGTAGCAGCAGTCGGTATGTGTCAGGTCATCAGCCAACAGGTAAAGCAGGGGCTGAAGGAGCTGCCTTCAGAGCAGGCTAAAAATTGGGAGAATTTGCCTAAAGCCTTATGCTTCACAGTGGATGCCATGAGAGATTCTATCATACAGGCATCACGCCTTACACTCCAGCTGGTACAGATGCGCAGAGTACTTTGGCTTAAGCATTGGTCAGCGGAAGCCCCATGCAAAAAGTTGTTGGCAAGTTTCCCGTTCCATGGCGAACGCCTTTTTGGGGAAGATTTAGAAAGATATATCCAAAAGATATCAAGTGGTAAAACGACACTTTTACCTGAGAGAAAGAAAAACAAGAGACCTTGTTTTAAACGCACTCTCTCCCCAGCTCCCGGGAAATCAGACTCCAGCCAGTGGCGAGGGCCTTTTCAGCCGCCCACAAAAGCCAAAGAACAGGCTCAGAAGAACAAGAAGCCGTGGGGTTCAAGAGCTAATAAGCAAGCCCCCAAAACCTCTCATTGAAGGGGCGCCCCCGCTCGGCCGAGTGGGGGGAAGGCTTCGTCAGTTCTCAGCGACTTGGCGGACAGAAACCCAGGACAAATGGGTGGTATCCACAATATCCTCAGGGTACAAACTGGAATTTCGAGAGATCCCATCTTCTCAATTCCGAAGTTCAAGACTCTCCAAGGATCCACAAAAAAGAGGATCCTTCTTCAAAGGTTTGAATCACTTAATAGCTCAAGGTGTGGTTACAGAGGTACCCCAAAAGGAGCGAGGTTCAGGTTTTTACTCAAACCTCTTTGTGATTCCAAAACCGAACGGAGAAGTCAGACCCATCCTGGATCTAAAATCTCTAAACCGGTTTCTGAACGTTCGCCTTTTTCGAATGGAAACGATTCGATCCGTGGTCGCTACTTTAAAAGGCGGAGAATTCATGGCGTCCATAGATATCAAAGACGCATATCTACACATACCAATCCTCCCCGCTCACCAAAGATTCCTAAGGTTTGCGGTAGAAGATCGCCACTTTCAATTTGTGGCCCTGCCATTTGGTGTAGCCACCGCGCCCAGAGTATTCACAAAGGTGCTAGCTCCTCTGTTAGCAAACCTGAGAACACGGGGCATTGCGGTAACAGCCTATCTAGACGATCTACTATTAATAGATCAGTCAAAGGAGGGATTGGATCACGCTGTAGACACTACAGTAGGATACCTGGAGCATTTAGGATGGATTATAAACTTACAAAAATCCTCTCTCCAGGCCCAAAGAAGGATAGTGTACCTGGGCATGATCATAGATACAGCCCAAAACAGGGTATACCTGCCAGAGCCAAAGATACAATCTCTGAAAGACCTGATCCACAAGGTCAAAGCAAACAAAAGGCCGTCTATTCGCCTTTGCATGAGACTATTGGGAAAGATGGTAGCCTCCTTCGAGGCGGTCCCTTACGCCCAGTTTCATTCGAGACTACTTCAAGGCAATATTTTAGCCTCCTGGAACAGGAAGAGCCAAGCTCTGGATATACCCATGCGCCTGTCCTCACAAGTACGCCACAGCTTCAATTGGTGGCTAGAAGCCAAGAATTTACGGAAGGGAAAGTGCTTCCTCCCAGCAGCCTGGAAGGTGGTGTCTACGGATGCCAGCCTATCGGGCTGGGGTGCAGTATTCAAAGAGGCTTCTACCCAGGGAACCTGGGCCAAGACTCAGGGGATCCTGCCCATCAACGTGCTAGAGATCCGGGCAGTATATCTAGCCCTCAAAACCTGGACATACAGGTTACAGGGCCACCCAGTTCGGGTTCAATCCGACAATGCTACTGCAGTAGCTTACATAAATCACCAAGGAGGCACCCGCAGTCGGGCAGCCCAAAGAGAGGTGAACCGGATCTTGGCATGGGCAGAAGAGCATGTACCTTGCATCTCTGCAATCTTCATTCCAGGGATAGAAAACTGGCAAGCAGACTACCTGAGTCGTCAGCAGCTGCTACCAGGAGAGTGGTCTCTTCACCCCGAGATCTTTCAGGCCATATGTCTGAGATGGGGAAACCCAGATGTAGACCTGCTAGCTTCCAGGTTCAACAAGAAATTGGACAACTTTGTGTCCAGAACAAGAGATCCTCTAGCCTACGGGACAGATGCTCTAATAACTCCATGGAATCAGTTCTCACTGATCTATGCATTCCCTCCGATCCCTCTTCTACAAAGACTGCTTCACAGGATCAAGGAGGAGGGAATACCAGTAATCCTAGTAGCCCCAAACTGGCCCAGGAGGCCTTGGTACGCCGAGATCGTAAAGATGGCGATAGGAAGGCCCTGGAAGCTTCCACTTCGACACGACCTGCTGTCACAGGGTCCAGTATTCCACCCTTCCTTACAAAGGCTAAATTTGACGGCCTGGCTGCTGAGACCCACATTTTGAAAAAGAGAGGGGTCTCTGGTCCGGCTCTTTCTACGCTCATTAATGCTAGAAAGCCAGCCTCCAGACTCATCTATCATAGAGTCTGGAAAGCATACGTTTCCTGGTGTGAATCCAGAAGTTGGAATCCTCAGAAATATGAAATAAGCAGGATTCTTGCTTTTTGCCAGCTAGGAGTGGATATGAAATTAGCCCTTAGCACCATCAAGGGTCAAATATCGGCTCTATCAGTCTTCTTTCAGAGACCATTGGCATCTCACTCCCTAGTTCGGACATTCATTCAGGGGGTACTGAGGATAAATCCTCCAGTTAGGTCTCCCTTGTGTCCATGGGATTTGAATTTGGTATTGTCAGTGTTGCAAAAGCAACCTTTTGAACCTATTCGCCATATTCCTTTAATTATATTGAGTAGGAAGTTGGCCTTTCTGATTGCTATAGCTTCTGCTAGGAGAGTATCAGAGCTAGCAGATCTTTCTTGTAAAGAGCCTTATTTAATTTGTCACAAGGACAAAATCGTACTACGACCCCATCCGGCTTTTCTGCCTAAGGTGGTGTCGGCTTTTCACTTGAATCAAGACATTGTTCTGCCTTCCTTTTTTCCAAACCCGCGGACGGCGGGGGAAAAATTATTACACTCTCTAGATCTAGTGAGAGCGGTAAGGGTGTATCTGCAAGCAACCGCTCAGATACGTAAAACAGATGTTTTGTTTATTTTACCAGATGGGCCCAAGAAGGGCCAAGCGGTATCAAAATCCACCATTTCCAGGTGGATTAGAGAGGTAATTGTTCAAGCTTATGGTTTAAAGAACAGGACTCCTCCTTTTCCTGTTAAGGCGCACTCTACCAGGGCGATAAGTGCTTCATGGGCAGTGCACCACCAGGCTTCGATGGCTCAGATCTGTAAAGCTGCAACTTGGTCTGCAGTCCATACATTTTCCAAATTCTATCAAATAGATGTGAAAGGACATGAGGATTCCGCCTTCGGGCGAAGTGTGCTGCAGGCAGCAGTATAGGGCTTCTGGTCCGCAAGCGGCCTGTTTGATCTGTGTCTCCCCCCCTTCATATGAGCATTGCTCTGGGACGTCCCATTATGTAATGACTAGCTCTGTGTCCCGTGGTGTACGATAAAGAAAGTAGGATTTTTATAACAGCTTACCTGTAAAATCCTTTTCTTGGAGTACACCACGGGACACAGAGGTCCCCCCCTTCTTATGGGAACCTTACTGCTTTGCTACAAAACTGAGGTACTTCCCTGATGGGAGGGGTTATATGGAGGGGAACTGTCTTCCATTGGTTGTGCCAGTGTCCAATCACCGCTGGTGACCCTTAACCCATTATGTAATGACTAGCTCTGTGTCCCGTGGTGTACTCCAAGAAAAGGATTTTACAGGTAAGCTGTTATAAAAATCCTACTTTTAAGTTTTACAGCTGGTGGTTTTAGTTAGTGATTTTGCATATCATAGAAAGGGGGGGGGGGGATTCCAGCGCTCCTAGCGATGTGATGCCTTTAAAATAAATGTAATAGTGGCTCTAATGGCACTTCTAAGTCAATCTGTATATTAAAAAACAAGAGGAGGCAGCCATCCTCAGAGGGTGTCTGTCATGGAGATCCTGCCAGAAGCAGGCGTCCCGGTCTTCCTGATTCTCGGTTGCGCATGCTCCGCCCTGCAGGTGGCGCCAGAGGGGCTATTTAAACCTGTCAATCGCAGACAGTCCCTGCTGTCTGCTCTACAGCGTTGAGTACCTGAAAACCTGATCTGAAGACTTACCTGTGTTTGACCCGGCCTGCCTGTGACTTCTCCAGTTTTCTGCCTGCAACCGACCCCTGGCTTGTTGTGACCTCTCCTCTGTCTGATCCCTCTGTACCTTGCTGCCAGCCAGTTAACCGACCCGGCTTGTCTGACCAATCTCACTGTTCCTAGTTCCGGTCCAGTCTGCTAAGCTGATCCAGTTTGCTGAGTTCCTGTGTTCCTGGTTCCGGTCCAGTCTGCTAAGCTGATCCAGTTTGCTGAGTTCCTGTGTTCCTGGTTCGGGTCCAGTCTGCTAAGCTGATCCAGTTTGCTGAGTTCCTGTGTTCCTGGTTCCGGTCCAGTCTGCTAAGCTGATCCAGTTTGCTGAGTTCCTGTGTTCCTGGTTCCGGTCCAGTCTGCTGAACGATTCCAGTTTGCTGAGTGTTCCTGATTCCAGTTCTACCTGCTGTGTTCCAGTATGCCTACCAAGTCTGCATAACTACCTTCACCTTGGTTGATCCTGCCAGGCACTCGTACCCCTCCTACCTCCGTGCCTGCTGTTACCTTACCAGGGGCCGCTGGTGGGAGCCGTAAGGGAGGCCTTCCTCTGCAAGTCCGGGCTCATCACCGCTAGGTACGTGACAGTAGCAGACAGCCATGTCTGAGCCCGAGCAGGGAGCCTCACCTATGGAGGAACTATGTCGGCACCTGGCAGGATTGGCTGACGCGGTCAAGAACCTCCAGCAAGGCTACACCCATCTGGAAGAACAAGTGCGGGTCCTCTCCAACCCCTCCGTAGCCCAAGGGGGATCCCATACCTCTACCTCCACTGCTGGGGCAGGATCCTCACCCACAGTTGTCATGCTTCCTCCGGAGCCCAGGGTCCCTACACCCGAAAAATTCTCCGGGGATCGAAGCAAGTTTAGGGCTTTTCGTAATTCCTGCGAACTCTACTTCGCCCTGCAGCCTCGCACCTTCTCCTTGGAAGCCACCAAGGTGGGCTTTGTGATGTCCCTGCTTTCCGGAGACCCTCAGAGCTAGGCCCACCGTCTCTTGGAACGGAAAGATATGGCGTTAAACAACCTTACTGCCTTCTTCGACGCCATGGCCCAGCTATATGAAGATTCCCAGCTCTCAGTAACCGCAGAGACCGCCTTGCGCACCCTTCAGCAGGGGCGCAGAGCAGCAGAGGACTACGTAACGGAATTTAGACGGTGGAGCGCAGATACCAGTTGGAACGACGCCGCCCTCAGTTCCGCATAGGTCTGTCCGACCCTCTGAAGGACGAGCTCGCTAGGGTTGGCATACCACCAACCCTGAATTTACTAATTGACTTAACAATCCAGATCGACCGACGTCTCAGGGAACGAAGGGCTGAGAGGTCCACGGGCTTCTCCCGCCCGACCTGGATGCTTCCCCGGGCTCCCAGCCATCTGCACCCAGCACCTGTTGCACCTCCAGCCGCTACATCTGACATACCCGAGCCCATGCAGCTCGGAGTGCTTCGTCCTTCCCTCACCCAACAGGAACGCCAACGTCGCCGAGTGAACAATTTGTGCCTGTACTGCGGGGAACCCGGACACTTCGTTATAAATTGTCCCCTGAAACTTCGTAAGTGTCTTTCAGTATCTTCTGTCACTACCAACCCACAGGCCAAGTCCACATCTCACCTTGCTCTCTCTGTCTCGTTACAGCTCCCAGGAAGGACTCTGCAAGTGCCCGCCATTATTGATTCCGGGGCTTGCAGCTGCTTTATGGACTCAGCCTTTGCCATCAAGCACCAGATCCCTCTTGTCACCAAGACCCATGGACTATGTGTGCATTTGGCTGATGGGTCCATCATTAAGTCTGGACCAGTGGTCCAAGAGACCGCCCCTTTACCCGCTACCATCTCCACCATCTCCGGAACCCACCAAGAATACTTACGCCTGGACATTATCTCTTCCCCATTGTTCCCTGTGATCCTTGGTATACCTTGGCTACAGGTCCACAACCCTACCATCAACTGGGCCACGGGGTTGGTGACCTTTTCTTCTACTTACTGCCAGCAATCCTGCGGGACACTCAAAACCCCTGGGCCGGCCACCCTCTTATGTATCAATACGGAGGCTGGAATACGGCAATCCATCCCTGAGGTCTACCATGACTTTCTTGATGTGTTTAGCAAACAAGGGGCAGAGACTCTACCACCTCATCGGGCCTATGATTGCCCCATTGACCTACTTCCCGGAGCGGCAATTCCGTTTGGCAGGATCTTCCCGTTAACAGAGGTAGAACAGGGGGCACTAAAAGACTATATCGATGAAAACCTACAGAAAGGGTTCATTCGTCCGTCTACATCTCCAGCCGGTGCAGGCATCTTTTTCGTAGAGAAGAAGGATCATACCCTTCGACCCTGTGTGGACTATCGTGAATTAAATAAAATCACAGTAAAAAACCGCTACCCTCTCCCCTTGGTACCGGAACTATTTCAGAGACTGGGAACAGCCATCATTTTTACCAAACTTGATCTCCGCGGAGCCTACAATTTGGTCCGCATCAAGGAGGGGGATGAGTGGAAGACCGCTTTCCGCACCCGATTCGGACATTTCGAGTACCGGGTAATGCCCTTCGGGTTGTGCAACGCCCCTGCCACTTTCCAGTATTTCATTAACAATGTACTCCGGGACTTCCTAGATCTCTTTGTCATTGTCTACCTGGATGATATACTAATTTTTTCTTCCTCCCTTGATTCCCACCGCAGGCACGTCAGAAGTGTGTTGGCTCGGCTTCGCCAGCACGGCCTGTATGCGAAGGCCGAGAAGTGTGAATTTGAGCTGGAAAGTATATAGTTCTTGGGACTAATTATCTCCAGCGAGGGCATCAAAATGGACCCTCAAAAGATTGCTGCAATTCTGGACTGGCCAGTCCCGGCGGACAAGAAGGGGATCCAACGTTTCGTTGTATTCGCCAACTTCTACCGCAAATTCATCAGAGGGTTCTCAGCCATCATCACACCCATCACCCAGCTGACCAAACAAGGGATCCGTTTCCACTGGTCCCCTGAGGCCCAAAAGGCCTTTGAGGCCCTGAAGGGTCTCTTTACCTCTGCCTCTATCTTGAAGCACCCAGATTCCTCATTACCGTTCACTCTGGAGGTAGACGCCTCGGAAATTGCGGTAGGAGCAATACTGTCCCAAAGACAGGGGACCAGAGCCTTGCTCCACCCAGTAGCTTTTTTCTCTCGCAAGTTATCTGCGGCAGAGAGGAACTACGACGTGGGGGATCGGGAATTTCTGGCGATCAAGTCCGCATTAGAGGAGTGGCGTTATCTGTTGGAGGGGGCTGCCCACCCGATTCTGATATTCACCGACCACAAGAACCTGGAGTACCTGAAGGCAGCGAAAAGGCTAAAACCACGACAAGCCAGGTGGGCGCTTTTCTTCTCCCGGTTCTCCTTCCATGTCACTTACCGCCCCGGTTCCAAGAACATTAAGCCCGATGCCCTCTCTCGGATGTTCCATAAGTCTAAGGAAACCTCTCCTCCAGACACCATTCTTGCTCCTGGAAACTTCCTTCTGCTTCAGGAAGACCTACTCTCCCGGATCAAGAAAGCCTCCACTGGGCAGAGACCCCCCTCCGAACCGGAATTGCAGGCCAAAGATGGGCTGTTTTGGTACCAGAACAGGATCTACGTACCTGAAGAGCTGAGAATAACCGTACTGGAACTCTGCCATGACCATGCCCTTGCCGGGCACTTTGGCGTTGCCAAGACCACCGACTTGGTACAGCGTGTCAGAGAACGTACCTTGCCGGGCGTGTTGGTGATCGCTTTGGTGTGCGTTCGCGTGCGCCAATGCGCGCTGATGTTTGGCATGTTCCCGTCCGCGCTGGTGCACTTCCCAGACCGCGGGCGCGCGTGCCTGTGCGCGTTGGTGTGCCTGTGCGTGCGGGTGCATGTGCTCGCATTGCGGGCGCGCGCGCATGCGCCATTGCGCACGCCGACGCACGCCGGTTTGCCTATTTAAACTCCTGGAACACTTCCGACCGGTGCTGTCTGATCTGCAGTCCCCTGTGTATCCTGCTCCTGTTGTTCGCCCGAAATCTGACCTTCTGACCACCCGGCTTGTTACTGGACTTTTCCTGCTATCCGCCTGCACCCGACCTCGGCCTGTCTTTGACCCTGAACCTGCCTACCCCGCTGTACCATATTGCCTAAACGTTGCCGAACCCTGCCTGTCTGACCGCTCCTTCTGCATCTGCCCAGCTGCACTGCTCTATACACCTGCCTGCCTACCTGCCAGCCTGCAGCCTGCCTGGCCTAGCTACCCTCCTGAACCCAGGATCCGGAGCCGCCTTCCAGGAACCAATCTCAGGCTCTCTTACCCTTCCGCACTCCCGTGCCTCCTGTCTGCACTACCAGGGGCCCGTGAGTCGGATCCGTACGGGTGACCTCACTCTGCTCCAACGGACTCGCTGATCAGGTGCGTATCTCCCTGACAGTATCAGACAGCCATGTCCGAGTCCAAGCAGGGGAGGGATCCCATGGAGGAATTATGCCGACACCTGAACGGGCTGACGCAAGCCGTGAAAGACCTCCAAGCCGGCTATACCAGGTTGGAGGAAAGAGTTCAAGTCCTGTCCTCGCCTGCCAGCCCGCAAGGCACCACATCCACGGGATATCCGGCTACACCTTCCGTCGTCATGCTTCCTCCGGAACCCAGGGTCCCTACACCCGAGAAGTTTGCGGGCGATCGCAGCAAATATCGTGCGTTCCGCAACGCCTGCGAGCTTTTCTTCGCCCTGCAACCCCGCACCTTTTCCCTGGAAGTAACCAAGGTGGGCTTCGTCATCTCCCTGCTGACCGACGAGCCGCAGGCCTGGGCTCACCGCCTTCTAGAGCAGAAAGATGCCTCCTTGGAGACCCTTGATAAGTTCTTTGCCTCTATGTCCCAACTCTACGAGGACCCGCAACAAGCGGCTACTGCAGAATCCGTTCTTCACTCTCTCCTGCAAGGCCGCAGAGCAGCCGAGGACTATGCGGCAGAGTTCAAACGTTGGAGTTCCGACACAGAGTGGAATGACGCTGCTTTGCGCTACCAATTCCGGATGGGCCTGACGGATCAGCTCAAGGACGAGCTAGCACGTGTCGGAGTTCCTCAAACCCTGGACAAGCTAATAGATCTGTCAATTCAGATCGACCGGCGCCTGAGAGAGCGCCTCTCCGAAAGGACCTCCAGTCAGTTCCGACCCACCTGGTTGCTCCCCAAGGTCTCAAACCCAGTCCGTCTTGCACCTCCGGCTTCCCCGTCACCGGCCTTAGATGACCCGGAACCCATGCAACTGGGCTTACTGCGCCCTTCTCTCTCTCCCGAAGAACGCCAGCATAGGCGTAGCAACAATCTGTGCATGTACTGTGGCGAACCAGGACACTACGTGAGATCCTGCCCGGCCAAGATGCGTAAGTGCCTGCCTGTTTCTTCTACTTGTGCCTCTTTGTTGCCTAACCCAACTTCTCACTTGGCTCTCTCCATCTCTTTACAGCCCCCCGGAAGGACTTCCGCAATCCTAGTACCCACCATAATTGATTCGGGGGCATGCAGCTGCTTTATCGATTTGACATTTGCTGCCAGTCATCACATTCCCCTGCAGCCGAAATCCCGGGGACTTGCAGTACACCTCGCTGATGGCTCCATTATCAAATCCGGCCCCGTCACTCAGGAAACCGTTCCCTTGTTGGCCTCGGTGGCAACCCACCATCAGGAGTTCCTAAGTCTGGATGCCATCTCCTCTCCGCTATTCCCCGTCATTCTGGGGATGCCCTGGCTGCAAGCCCATAACCCCAACATTGACTGGGCTACAGGGAGGGTTAAATTCCTCTCTGATTATTGCCAGCAACACTGCCTGCAACAAGCCTCTACCGACCATCCTCACCTGCTCTGTCTGGACACAGACCCTGACCTTCAGAAAACCATCCCTGAGCCCTACCATGACTTTCTGGACGTGTTCAGTAAGAAGGGAGCAGAAACCCTCCCTCCTCACAGACCATATGATTGCCCTATAGAACTTTTGCCTGGGACCGAAGTACCTTTTGGGAGGATCTTCCCGTTGACCGAGCAGGAATTGGGCACCCTGAAGGTCTACATCGAAGACAACCTAAAAAAAGGGTTCATCCGCCCGTCCACCTCGCCTGCAGGTGCAGGCATCTTTTTCGTCGAAAAAAGGACCATTCCCTACGCCCCTGTATTGATTATCGGGAGTTGAACAAGATCACCATTAAAAACCGTTATCCCTTACCTCTCGTGCCGGAACTTTTCCAGAGGCTGGGAACGGCGGTCATATTCACCAAGCTTGACCTCCGAGGAGCGTACAACCTGATCCGCATTCGAGAGGGGGATGAGTGGAAGACGGCCTTCCGCACACAGTTCGGGCACTACGAGTATCTAGTTATGCCGTTCGGACTGTGTAACGCTCCGGCTACCTTCCAACATTTTGTCAATGACATCTTCCGTGATTACCTGGACTTGTACGTCATAGTATACCTGGACGATATCTTGATATTCTCCTCCTCTGTAGACGACCATCGCAGGCATGTCCGGAATGTCCTTGTTCGGCTCAGACGACATGGGCTTTACGCCAAGCCGGAGAAATGTGAGTTCGAGCGGCAAAGCATCCAGTTTCTCGGTTTGATCATTTCGATTGAGGGCATTAAAATGGACCCTCAGAAGGTGTCGGCTATCCTGGACTGGCCTGCCCCCACAGATAAAAAAGGGGTCCAGCGCTTCATCGGATTTTCCAACTTCTACCGGAAGTTCATCAGAAGTTTCTCTGCAATTGTCGCCCCTCTTACCGAACTGACCAAACAAGGAAACCGATTCTATTGGTCCCCTAGAGCCCAAGCTGCCTTTGACAAACTGAAGGAATTATTTGTCTCTGCCTCCATCCTGAAGCACCCTGACCCTGCATTACCTTTCATCCTGGAAGTGGACGCTTCCGAAAATGCAGTGGGGGCTGTGCTATCCCAGCGTCAGGGGGCTAAAGCCTTACTTTTTCCAGTGGCCTTCTTCTCGCGCAAGCTTTCCACGGCGGAACGGAACTATGACGTGGGTGACCGGGAACTCCTGGCTATCAAGGCCGCATTAGAAGAATGGCGTTATCTGCTCGAGGGGGCGGCACACCCCATTTTGGTCTACACGGACCACAAGAACCTCGAGTACCTGAGAACAGCTAAGAGGTTGAAACCAAGGCAGGCAAGGTGGGCACTTTTTTTCTCAAGGTTTCTGTTCCACATCACCTACAGGCCTGGCTCAAAAAACATTAAACCGGACGCACTGCCCCGAATGTTCAGCACTCCTGAAGAGAACTTACCTGTTGACACCATCCTCCCTGCCGGGAACTTCCTGCTGCTTCAAGAAGACCTCATGCCCCGTATTAAGCGGGCGTCTGCTGGCTTGATCTCTCTTCCGGAGGACTGTGTCAGGGCACAAGATGGTCTGATCAGGCACGAGGGCAAAATTCTGGTCCCTGAGGGTCTTCGGATAGCTGTTCTGGAACTTTGCCATGACCACAAGTTGGCCGGACATTTCGGTACCTTGAAAACGGCCGAGCTTATCAAGCGCACGTTCTGCAGCTGGGTAGCGACTGCAAGAGATACGTGGACTCATGCAACACCTGCTCCCGGAACAAGAATAGCCGGATGAGGGCCTGGGGTCTATTAAAACCTCTACCTGTCCCTGAAAGACCCTGGAAGATGGTGTCGATGGACTTCATAGTGGAGCTCCCCCTGTCCGAAGGATTCTCCACGGTCTTCGTTGTCGTTGACAGGCTGTCCAAGATGGCTCATTTTTTGCCCATGAAAGGTACACCTTCCACCATGGAGACGGCGAGGGTTTTTATCAGGGAGATAGTGAGGCTCCATGGAGTTCCGGCAAGTATTGTCTCAGACCGAGGCGCCCAGTTCACCTCCAGATTTTGGAAGGCTCTTTGTGGCTCTCTGGAAATTGAGTTGGCATTCTCTTCGGCGTACCACCCTCAGACGAATGGTCAAACAGAGAGAACCAACCAAACATTAGAACAGTACCTCCGTTGTTTTTCCTCCTTTTCCCAGGATGATTGGGTCTCCCTACTCCCCATCGCTGAATTTGCTTACAACAACTCCCTGCACTCTGCCACTAAGCAAACCCCATTCTTTGCCAACTATGGATTCCATCCTTCCTTTTTGCCAAGTACCATACCCGAATGCTCTATCCCTGCAGTGTCCGAAACAATGGATTTCTTCATCTCCAATAACAAACTTCTACAGGAGACCATGTCTAAGACCCAGGAGTACAACAAGAGGATGTTTGATAGGAAAAGGAGAGGGGAACTCATTCTGGAGCCTGGCAACCAGGTGTGGTTATCCACAATTAACCTAAGGATGGCCTGTCCGTTCAGGAAGCTGGGCCCTAAGTTCATGGGACCTTTCTCGGTAAAGAGGAGGATCAACAATGTGGCATATGAGCTCGACCTGCCTAACTCCCTGAAGGTCCACCCAGTCTTTCATGTGACCCTGTTAAAGCCGGTTGTCCCTAACCCCTTCGCTGGCCGTAACACTGGCCCACCGGAACCTGTTTTGATTGACAACGAGGAGGAGTTTGAGGTGGAGGCAATCCTGGACTGTAGGAAGAGACACAACCAGGTGCAATATCTAATTAAGTGGAGGGGTTACGGCCCAGAAGATAACTCCTGGGAACCCGAAAGCGGCATACATGCGGAGCAACTCATGCAAGCTTTCAGGAGGTCTAATGCCGCGAAGATCGCTCAATTGGGCATCCGGAGGCTGCCCTAAAGGGGGGGGCACTGTCAGAGAACGTACCTTGCCGGGCGTGTTGGTGATGGCTTTGGTGTGCGTTCGCGTGCGCCGATGCGCGCTGATGTTTGGCATGTTCCCGTCCGCGCTGGTGCACTTCCCAGACCGCGGGCGCGCGTGCCTGTGCGCTTTGGTGTGCCTGTGCGTGCGGGTGCATGTGCGCGCATTGCGGGCGTGCGCGCGCATGCGCCATTGCGCGCGCCGGCGCACGCCGGTTTGCCTATTTAAACTCCTGGAACACTTCAGACCGGTGCTGTCTGATCTGCAGTCCCCTGTGTATCCTGCTCCTGTTGTTCGCCCGAAATCTGACCTTCTGACCACCCGGCTTGTTACTGGACTTTTCCTGCTATCCGCCTGCACCCGACCTCGGCCTGTCTTTGACCCTGAACCTGCCTACCCCGCTGTACCATATTGCCTGAACGTTGCCGAACCCTGCCTGTCTGACCGCTCCTTCTGCATCTGCCCAGCTGCGCTGCTCTATACACCTGCCTGCCTACCTGCCAGCCTGCAGCCTGCCTGGCCTAGCTACCCTCCTGAACCCAGGATCCGGAGCCGCCTTCCAGGAACCAATCTCAGGCTCTCTTACCCTTCCGCACTCCCGTGCCTCCTGTCTGCACTACCAGGGGCCCGTGAGTCGGATCCGTACGGGTGACCTCACTCTGCTCCAACGGACTCGCTGATCAGGTGCGTATCTCCCTGACACAGCGTACCTTTTGGTGGCCTCGGCTCCGCGAGAACTGTAGGAAGTTTGTGGAGTCTTGCATAGTTTGCACCCGAAACAAGGGTTACAAATCCAAGGCCTGGGGACTACTGAGACCCCTACCCATCCCAGACAGACCCTGGAAAATGCTGTCTATCGACTTTATCGTCGAGTTGCCTCCGGCTGAGAGTCACACCACTATCTTCGTGATAGTAGACCGTCTATCCAAGATGGCACATTTCATTCCCATGAAGGGGACTCCCTCAGCTCCCGAAACCGCACAGGTGTTCATCAGAGAGGTCGTCAGACTCCACGGGGTACCAGCCAATATTGTCTCAGACCGAGTGGTACAATTTACCTCCCGGTTTTGGAGATCCCTCTGCAAGGCTCTGGAGATAGAATTGTCCCTTTCCTCCGCTTACCATCCCCAGACCAACGGACAGACTGAGAGGACTAACCAGACCCTTGAGCAGTACCTGCGCTGCTTCTCTTCATTCGCTCAGAATGACTGGGTTTCCCTGCTCCCATTGGCCGAGTTTGCCTATAACAACTCTACGCATTCCGCTACCAAGCAGTCCCCATTCTTCGCAAATTACGGTTTCCATCCTTCATTCCTGCCCAATTCCCTTCCTGAATGTACGGTGCCCGCAGTCCAGGAAAAGTTGAACTTCTTTTTATCCAACAACCAACTTCTGCAGGAAACCATGACCAAGACTCAGGAACACAACAAGACAATTTTTGACAGGAAGAGACGGGGTGAATTAATGCTGGCACCCGGCGACCAAGTATGGTTATCCACTTTAAACTTGAGGATGGCATGCCCCTCTAAGAAACTGGGCCCCAAATTCTTAAGGCCGTTTCCTGTCAAAAGGAAAATCAATGAAGTGGCTTATGAACTGGAGCTCCCTGACTCCCTCAAGATCCATCCGGTCTTCCATGTATCTCTGCTGAAGCCTTCGGTTCCCAACCCATTTTCAGGCCGAAGTCCGGCTCTCCCTGATCCTGTCATTGTAGACGGGGAGGAGGAATTCGAAGTGGAAGCCATTATGGATTTTAGAAGAAGGAATAACCAGAACCAATTCCTGATTAAGTGGAAGGGCTACGGACCCGAAGAAAACTTTTGGGAGCCTGAGGAGAACATCCATGCTAGAAGCCTGGTGCAGTCCTTCAAGAGATCTCACCCTGAGAAGTTTGCCCGGATGGGCATCCGGAGGCTGCCCCTTGGGGGGGGCAATGTCATGGAGATCCTGCCAGAAGCAGGCGTCCCGGTCTTCCTGATTCTCGGTTGCGCATGCTCCGCCCTGCAGGTGGCGCCAGAGGGGCTATTTAAACCTGTCAATCGCAGACAGTCCCTGCTGTCTGCTCTACAGCGTTGAGTACCTGAAAACCTGATCTGAAGACTTACCTGTGTTTGACCCGGCCTGCCTGTGACTTCTCCAGTTTTCTGCCTGCAACCGACCCCTGGCTTGTTGTGACCTCTCCTCTGTCTGATCCCTCTGTACCTTGCTGCCAGGCAGTTAACCGACCTGGCTTGTCTGACCAATCTCACTGTTCCTAGTTCTGGTCCAGTCTGCTAAGCTGATCCAGTTTGCTGAGTTCCTGGTTCCGGTCCAGTCTGCTAAGCTGATCCAGTTTGCTGAGTTCCTGTGTTCCTGGTTCCGGTCCAGTCTGCTAAGCTGATCCAGTTTGCTGAGTTCCTGTGTTCCTGGTTCCGGTCCAATCTGCTAACCTGATCCAGTTTGCTGAGTTCCTGTGTTCCTGGTTCCGGTCCAATCTGCTGAACGATTCCAGTTTGCTGAGTGTTCCTGATTCCAGTTCTACCTGCTGTGTTCCAGTGTGCCTACCAAGTCTGCATAACTACCTTCACCTTGGTTGATTCTGCCAGGCAATCGTACCCCTCCTACCTCCGTGCCTGCTGTTACCTTACCAGGGGCCGCTGGTGGGAGCCGTAAGGGAGGCCTTCCTCTGCAAGTCCGGGCTCATCACCGCTAGGTACGTGACAGTGTCCATGTCCTCTGTCAGCAAGGACTATAAGAAATAAGGGGGGTGTAGGCACCAACTAAAATAATCCTACTGTGATAAATAATGTAAGTATAGTATATATACTTACAGGTTCACTTGCAAATGATGTCCATCGAGGATGGGGGTGTTCTGAGGTCTGTTGGTGCCGCTCTGCTGGCTCTGGCAAAGTTCCCCTCAGCCGGGAGGTGCAGGAGATGTAGATTTTCATTTACACTGGCTTCTCTGCGGTGTCACATGACAGGAAGCTCCACGCTATCCAGTCCGGAACGTGGAAGTGATGTCATACAGCAGGGCGGTCCTCCAAACATAGAGTGGGAAGTTTCACAGGCTACGCGCTCAGGGCTCACAGCTCCTTCTACTGCCCGGTTTGCTCTCTGGAGGAGAGCAGTTTAAATACATTGACAGGAAGTCAATGTATTTAAACTGCTCTCCTCCAGAGAGCAAACACTCTATGTTTGGAGGACCGCCCTGCTGTATGACATCACTTCCGCGTTCCAGACTGGATAGCGTGGAGCTTCCTGTCATGTGACACCGCAGAGAAGCCAGTGTAAATGAAAATCTACATCTCCTACACCTCACGGCCGAGGGGAACTTTGCCAGAGCCAGCATAGCGGCACCAACAGACCTCAGAATACACACCCATCCTCGATGGACATCATTTGCAAGTGAACCTATAAGTATATATACTATACTTACATTATTTATCACAGTAGAATTATTTTAGTTAGCGCCTCCACCCCCCTCTTTTCTTATAGTGATTTTGCATAGACGTTGGGGCTATTATGTTAAATATAAACCCTAAATGAATGATATTTAGGGGCTCATTTATAACAAAGCAGATATTGCTATCCTCTCTTTGTTACACAGAGCTTATGCACGCTGTGGTTCATCCCATTTCATAAAAACTGGACTGCGATTGTATAGCTTGCGGAGCCCCATGTTGTTTTCTCTGTTGAAAGTCCAGCACTCGAAATGAAGCATAATATACCCATGCAGAGCCTTCCCCTCTGCTGTACTGCAAGCATTATGTCGAGGGATGCTGAAATAAGGAGTAATATCTTATTCCCCGCTTTGACAGACCCCCTTAATCCATGCAACCAGTCCAGCGCTGCCACCTCTCTAAGATGCTCCCAGCTGCGATCGAAATCTATCCTCTTCCAGACATAATACACAGTTAGGAGTCCTGCATTGTACATGTGGTCACTCACAGCCCAGGATGCCAGGAGGGTCATCCACAGCCCAAGGTGCCAGATGGAGAAAAGGAGAGCACTTGAACTGGCAGGAGTAGGTGAGTAATGCAGCCTCTCCCTAAACCTAAAGAGCATTTTACTCTTGCAGTGCAGGGGGCCCCACTACAAGGATAGAATTTGTTTAATTCTTGGAGTTTAGGCTTTTAATGTGAACCTTGGGGAAAAATATATTTTTGGACATTTGCTATGTAATAAATTATCTTTAATGATGGGTGCCCCATGTGTGGATGGTGCTTCGTTAGCTGAAACTCCTAGGTTCAGTCATCCCATACACTACTGTAATTGCAGAACTTCCAGAGCTGAAATTTACAGTTCTGGCCCCAGAACAATGATGATAGTGAGTCACTTGCGTTCCACTTCATCCATTCACAAAATAATTGTATTTTTTCCACAAACATATTGTTTGTAATGTTCGTTTGTCCCTCCCCTCACCCATTCACAGAACAAATTGTATTCAGTGAAAAAAAGCTTGGAAACCCAGAGCTATTAACCCCCACAGCGCTGGAAGGTCAGCAGCAGGGAGAGGACAGGGCAACACTGTAATGAAAATGTCTACAGAATCGAGCAGCCTGCACATACTTTATTACAGGTAAGTAATGAAACTGTTGTCTAGCACAGCCTTTAATTGAACTCTGCCGTTTCAGATAGTTTTTGCCATTTGTGGGTGTTGGAAGGAAACATGTTTTATTTCATAATGTAAGATGTCACTCTTGGGAGCAGCCTGGAATGAAATTCAGCAGGTTACCCATCAGGACTATGTAACTGAAGAATGCATATCAGAACCTTAATCTGGAAGAAAAGGGTCACGCATATCCCATGGCAAGGGAGTATGGGATAAGAAAGCTTGGCTTTAAACCACCTTGTGTAATGAAGATTGAAGTACCAGATTACCATGACTGCAAACAAAAGCTTAAAAAATCAACTGCTGTTAAGATGACTGATTTCCTGAGTTACACCAACATCAAAGGCACTGAAGGTTGACCCGGGTCATATAGCGGTGATTCATGGACAAATGCTGCCCCTAGTGGTCACTACAGCTTGCTTCCTAGAGGACGGACAGAAGAACAATATACTTCCTGGTGATTAGGAAGGACTGCCTCTTATCGATTTTCATTTGTCAGATTGCTGGGTGGGTGGTGTCTGAATGGACTTTAGAAGTGGTGGCCAGATAGGGAGACTCTCTCTTGCCATTGAGCCCAGCTAAAGATACTGAATACAGAGGATGCACTTACATAAAGTATAATTTATGTTCTTTTGTTTCATATGCTCTGTAATATTTTCCTTTAGTGTTTTTATGTTAGCATTCCTACTTTCTTGGGAAATAAAGGAGACCCTTGCTTATTTAAGCAGTGTGTGTATTTTTATAGCTAGCATTGTTGTTCTACCATCACCATTAACCTTATCAGAGCTTTGATATACTAGCTAACTATAGGAATAGACAAGTTAATACATATTTATAATAAATAGGGGAAATCCAAAACCACCCAATATTTATTTCAGTGGGACAACAAACTTGCTTGAGTGCTCCAACGCAGACAACGGGTCCCATCGCTGGCCACCAACAGGCTTAGCCACTGCCTCATGAGAGGGGTAGTTTGGAGAGGGACTGTTAATATAACCCCAGAGCATTCCCCGTAAGACAGGACGTTTCCCCAGTTAGGGGTCATAACTCAGGCTGGAACAAAGTGGTGATGTTTTCTGTACATTTTTTTTCCCGCTGTTATTGCATTTTAAGTGACGTCATTCATATTGTTATTGTTTACCTCTGTTTACTGTTTTTCTTTCACTTCACCCAGTTTGATACTGCTCAGACAGGGCATTGGCACAGAGAAAAGGGGACCCAAACAACAGTGGCTCCTTCAGAGGTAGAGGAAAAAAACATTATTAGTTGAACTTTAGCTTTTAAGTAGAGCTGAAGGCAAAACTTGTCTTTTTTTTAATTTTAGTTTGGATAGAGTAAGGGAGGGTTATAACCTCTGTCAGTTTTTTTTTTTTGCCATCCATGTCCCATTAGGGTGTTTTCCCCTCACTTTCTGTCCCATAGTCAGAATTGAAAGTGATAACAGGGTCACCAAAACTACTGCCCGCGTTGGAAGATTTCTCCTCTACTCCTGTTCTAGTGACCACTTTCACTGTTGTCCTGACCTCAAACCGATAGAACGCCTTTGGGATGAATTAGAGCGAAGACTGCGCGCCAGGCCTTCTCATCTACATCAGTGCCTGACCTCACAAATGCGCTTCTGGAAGAATGGTCAAACATTCCCATAGACACATTCCTAACCCTTGTGGACAGCCTTCCCAGATGAGTTGAAGCTGTTATAGCTGCAAAGGGTGGTCCAACTCAATATTAAACCCTACGGACTAAGACTGGGATGCCATTAAAGTTCATGTGTGTGTGTGTGTAAAGGCAGGTGTCTCAATACTTTTGGTAATGTAGTGTATATATATACACACTGATCAGATATAATTTTTTTGAGCACGGACAGGTTAAGTGAATAACATTCATTGTCTTGTTACAATGGCATCTGAAAGTCAGGGGAATCTATTAGGCAGCAAGTAAACATGTTGTTCCTGAAGTTAATGTATTGAAAGCAGAAAAGATGGGCATCGCAGTTTGTTATGTATGGGGCTTCGTAGCTGCAGACGGGTCAGGATGCCAATGCTAACCCAATTCCTCAGCCAAAGGCACCTACAATAGGCACGTGAGCATCAGAATTGGACCACAGGGCAATGGAAGACGGTGGCCTGGTCTGATGAATCACGTTTTCTTTTCATCATCTGAATGGTCGCGTGCGCGTGGGTCGCCTACCAGGAGAAAAGATGGCACAAATGTCCAAATTGGGCCCAAAGTGTCAATATTTTGTGTAACCATAATTGTTTTCCAGCACTGCCTTAACCTTCTTTGGCATGGAGTTCACCAGAGCTTCACAGGTTGCCACTGGAGTCCTCTTCCACTCCTCCATGACGACAGCACAGAGCTGGTGGATGTTAGAGACCTTGCGCTCCTCCACCTTCCATTTGAAAATGCCCCACAGATGCTCAATAGGGTTTAGGTCTGAAGACATGCTTGGCCAGTCCATCACTTTTACCCTCAGCTTCTTTAGCAAGGCAGTGGTCGTCTCTGAGGTGTTTTTGGGGTTGTTATCATGCTGGAATACTGCCCTGCGGCCCAGTCTCCGAAGGGAGGGGGTCATGCTTTGCTTCAGTATATTACAGTACATGTTGGCATTTATGTTTTTCTCAATGAACTGTAGCTCTCCAGTGTCGGCAGCAATCATGCAGCCCCAGACCATGACACTCCCACCACCATGCTTGACTGTAGGCAAGACTCACTTGGTTGCTGCCACACACTTTTGAGACCATCTGAACCAAATAAGTTCATCTTGGTCTAATCAGACCACAGGACATGGTTCCAGTAATCCATGTCCTTATGTGAGGTAGTGTTTCGCGCTACTCAAGAGTAATAAAATAGTGACTGGAGTAACTATCAATGGCTGCAAAATAAATCTGTGTTCACTTAACACATAAACAGTGATATAAAGAAAAAAGGGGGGTGATTTTGCGCTAAAGAAAAAGGTGTTACACAAGAAACACTTCTATGTCTCATAAAACTGATAATATAGAGATATATAATATAATGGTATAATAAATTACCTAATGGTAAATGTGCAAATGTAATAATTACTATAGTGCAATCACCAAGATAAAGTGCAAGTGCATATATAAACACAATAGTGCAGAGAGTTCAATATTGCAATGGTACTGTTCAGAAAAGTTCAAATAGATGTTAAATCAATGATATATTCCAAGTTTCTTGATGTTTCAAAATTGTGGATATCTTCAAATGTTTCAAATGGTGAACAAATTGAAGTATTGAACCTGCGGTGAATCCTATATCTGTCTCCCAATGTTCTCACCTCAACAGCTTGGATCACTGGCATGTAATGTCACTGTTATGGACTATGTTCTGATGTCTCCTCTATTTCTCCTAGTTCTTCTCCACACTTAAATCATGTTTGGGCGGTGTCCTCTATACAAAAGAAACAAGTGGGTGGGAGGGAAAGGGAGGGGGGGGAGAGAGGAGACCAAGCTCCAATCGGTGCAGCCAGGAGAGGGACAAGGAATAAAGCCTCCAATAGTGTAGTGTTTCAATACGAAAAATAGGCTTTATTAAATAAAAATGGACTCTTACATCAATTAAAAAAATTGACAGCATATAGGAGATAATCGGCATATGACCGCTTACTGTTATCCTGCTGTCTTACGATCCGTCCGTATGATGCCGCTATCCTCCCTACGGCGTTACGTCACGCACCTCGTGACTTCTTCAGGGGAGCCTGATTGGTTGTTGGGGCATCACTCAAATAGTGTATTAGACCGGAAGTCTTGCGGTCGCCATTTTCTTGAATACCACAATAGACTATATGGGCGCCGCCATTTTTCCTATGTCTGGCTGGTTGTAAACATCCATATCGAATACAAGCATAACAAAACGAAGATATTTGAGCGAAGGTGTTTGTTTCCCTCATCTTCTATTGTGGGATGGTATTATGAGTAGAATATTGTTCTACTCATCTTGATAGTGACTAGCATACAAGTTCCACACTACTCCCTCAGATAATAACAGCCACAGCGGGCTGACTGGGCTAATGACCATCCTAGGAAACAGTATAAATACTACAATGACATGAACCACCGTTTCATCAATAAAATAATCTTTGGATTAATATTAAATTAGTATGTATAAATCTTGAATCCATACCTATAATAGTGTGTATATATAATGAGTCTCTTATTAATATGTACTCGTTGCTGACTGGATGGCATCATACTTCAGATCCAGTTCAGCAGGGCAACTAATTATATTATACAAATATACCATACTATCCAGTGAAAGATAAAATAATAAATAATATAATAATTCAAACATAAATGTATAGATAATAAAATTAAAAATTAAGAATTAAAAATTGCTTAAAAAACAATTCAGATCGAACTCTACATTCATTCCCCTGGGTGTCAGTGTTCTGAGCGTATGTATCCACCGAGACTCTTTCTGACTGATATTTCTCATTAAATGGCTTCCTCTCCAGGAGCCTTTAAATTTATCTATGCCCCAAAATTGTAAATCAATAGGGTCCTTGTTGTGGACCTGTGCAAAATGTGTCGTGACACACTATGTTTCGGAAATCCGTTAATGATGTTTTGTACATGTTCTTTGATTCTTACTTTTAAGGCTCTCTTGGTTCTACCTACATACTGTAGGTTGCAACTACATTGTAGAACGTATACAACACCCTCCGTGTGACACCCTATAAAATCCTTTATAGGGTGTATATTTCCTGTGCTGGTGCTCTTGAATTCTGTCCTTTTGCCTTGAAACTTTTTGGCATGTTTGCAGGCATAGCAGTTTCTACAAGGATAAAAACCTGTTCCATTGAAAAAGGAGTAACTAGGTTTGGGGGGCGGGACTATAATTGATTTAACTATTAGGTCCCTGAGTGTCGGTGCCCTCCTATATATTATTTTAGGTCTATCTGGCAAAATATGATTAAGATCTTTATCTTTTTTTAAAATATGCCAGTGTCGCTCCACCAACCTGGCTACATCTTTATGTTGAATGTTATAGTCTAAAATAAGACACGGCACCTCTTGATATTGGTGGTTTTTGTTTTTATTTAGTAACATCTTGTTTCTATCTAATTCCCTGACATCTGTTATTTGCTTATCTAGCCAAAGGTGGAATGGAAGTAGAGACAAGCTAGAACACTTCCTCATTACATTAAATCAAAATGAAAAAAACATCAAACTTGAATGGAAAATTGATGCTAAAACCGTGGACTTTCTGGATTTAACTCTCCAACTAGAAGGAGATAAGATTACCACCAAAACCTTCTTCAAATCAGTGGATGCAAACAGCTACCTTTCTTTGGAAAGCTGTCACCATAAATCATGGCTATATAACATACCGAGGGGCCAACTTATAAGATTAAAAAGAAATTGCAGCAAGAATACTGATTATAATGAACAAGCCCAACAAATAGGAAAGAGGTTTGAAGAAAAAGGCTACGACCACCTTTGGCTAGATAAGCAAATAACAGATGTCAGGGAATTAGATAGAAACAAGATGTTACTAAATAAAAACAAAAACCACCAATATCAAGAGGTGCCGTGTCTTATTTTAGACTATAACATTCAACATAAAGATGTAGCCAGGTTGGTGGAGCGACACTGGCATATTTTAAAAAAAGATAAAGATCTTAATCATATTTTGCCAGATAGACCTAAAATAATATATAGGAGGGCACCGACACTCAGGGACCTAATAGTTAAATCAATTATAGTCCCGCCCCCCAAACCTAGTTACTCCTTTTTCAATGGAACAGGTTTTTATCCTTGTAGAAACTGCTATGCCTGCAAACATGCCAAAAAGTTTCAAGGCAAAAGGACAGAATTCAAGAGCACCAGCACAGGAAATATACACCCTATAAAGGATTTTATAGGGTGTCACACGGAGGGTGTTGTATACGTTCTACAATGTAGTTGCAACCTACAGTATGTAGGTAGAACAAAGAGAGCCTTAAAAGTAAGAATCAAAGAACATGTACAAAACATCATTAACGGATTTCCGAAACATAGTGTGTCACGACATTTTGCACAGGTCCACAACAAGGACCCTATTGATTTACAATTTTGGGGCATAGATAAATTTAAAGGCTCCTGGAGAGGAAGCCATTTAGTGAGAAATATCAGTCAGAAAGAGTCTCGGTGGATACATACGCTCAGAACACTGACACCCAGGGGAATGAATGTAGAGTTCGATCTGAATTGTTTTTTAAGCAATTTTTAATTCTTAATTTTTAATTTTATTATCTATACATTTATGTTTGAATTATTATATTATTTATTATTTTATCTTTCACTGGATAGTATGGTATATTTGTATAATATAATTAGTTGCCCTGCTGAACTGGATCTGAAGTATGATGCCATCCAGTCAGCAACGAGTACATATTAATAAGAGACTCATTATATATACACACTATTATAGGTATGGATTCAAGATTTATACATACTAATTTAATATTAATCCAAAGATTATTTTATTGATGAAACGGTGGTTCATGTCATTGTAGTATTTATACTGTTTCCTAGGATGGTCATTAGCCCAGTCAGCCCGCTGTGGCTGTTATTATCTGAGGGAGTAGTGTGGAACTTGTATGCTAGTCACTATCAAGATGAGTAGAACAATATTCTACTCATAATACCATCCCACAATAGAAGATGAGGGAAACAAACACCTTCGCTCAAATATCTTCGTTTTGTTATGCTTGTATTCGATATGGATGTTTACAACCAGCCAGACATAGGAAAAATGGCGGCGCCCATATAGTCTATTGTGGTATTCAAGAAAATGGCGACCGCAAGACTTCCGGTCTAATACACTATTTGAGTGATGCCCCAACAACCAATCAGGCTCCCCTGAAGAAGTCACGAGGTGCGTGACGTAACGCCGTAGGGAGGATAGCGGCATCATACGGACGGATCGTAAGACAGCAGGATAACAGTAAGCGGTCATACGCCGATTATCTCCTATATGCTGTCAATTTTTTTAATTGATGTAAGAGTCCATTTTTATTTAATAAAGCCTATTTTTCGTATTGAAACACTACACTATTGGAGGCTTTATTCCTTGTCCCTCTCCTGGCTGCACCGATTGGAGCTTGGTCTCCTCTCTCCCCCCCCCCTCCCTTTCCCTCCCACCCACTTGTTTCTTTTGTATAGAGGACACCGCCCAAACATGATTTAAGTGTGGAGAAGAACTAGGAGAAATAGAGGAGACATCAGAACATAGTCCATAACAGTGACATTACATGCCAGTGATCCAAGCTGTTGAGGTGAGAACATTGGGAGACAGATATAGGATTCACCGCAGGTTCAATACTTCAATTTGTTCACCATTTGAAACATTTGAAGATATCCACAATTTTGAAACATCAAGAAACTTGGAATATATCATTGATTTAACATCTATTTGAACTTTTCTGAACAGTACCATTGCAATATTGAACTCTCTGCACTATTGTGTTTATATATGCACTTGCACTTTATCTTGGTGATTGCACTATAGTAATTATTACATTTGCACATTTACCATTAGGTAATTTATTATACCATTATATTATATATCTCTATATTATCAGTTTTATGAGACATAGAAGTGTTTCTTGTGTAACACCTTTTTCTTTAGCGCAAAATCACCCCCCTTTTTTCTTTAAATCCATGTCCTTAGTCTGCTTGTCTTCAGTAAACTGTTTGCGGGCTTTCTTGTGCATCATCTTTAGAAGAGGCTTCCTTCTGGGATGACAGCCATGCAGACCAATTTGATGCAGTGTGCGGCATATGGTCTGAGCACTGACAGGCTGACCCCCCACCCCTTCAACCTCTGCAGCAATGCTGGCAGCACACATACGTCTATTTCCAAAAGACAGCCTCTGGATATGACACTGAGCATGTGCACTCAACTTCTTTGGTCGACCATGGCGAGGCCCGTTCTGAGTGGAACCTGTCCTGTTAAACCGCTGTATGGTCTTGGCCACCGTGCTGCAGCTAAGTTTCAGGGTCTTGGCAATCTTCTTATAACCTAGGCCATCTTTATGTAGAGCAACAATTCTTTTTTTCAGATCCTCAGAGAGTTCTTTGCCATGAGGTGCCATGTTGAACTTCCAGTGACCAGTATGAGAGAGTAAGATCGATAACACCAAATTTAACACACCTGCTCCCCATTCACACCTGAGACCTTGAGGGGACAGCAAATTTACACTGTTATACAAGCTGTACACTCACTACTTTACATTGTCGCAAAGTGTCATTTCTTCAGTGTTTTTTTACAAAATTGTGAGGGGTGTACTCACTTTTGTGAGATACTGTATGTGTGTTCAGCAGAGCTTTTCGTACACACCCCTGGAATATACCGTTTCCCCATACCCTTTTTTAGTTTTGTTATGCAACATAAGGGGAAAAGCCAACACTAAACCCCAGTGGAAAAGATAAAAAGTGGGAGAGAATGGGTGACAAGAGGGATAGAGAGAGAGGGGAAAAAAAAGGGGGACAGTGGAAAAATAGAAGTAGAGGACGGGGTGGGTAGGGGTCCCCCTGGCCCGGTACCCTGAGGAACCTTTTACCTACAGGAATAAAAAGAGTGTCACGATATCTCAACGGATCAACTTGGTTACACTCAGCCTGCACATACATGGATAGAAATTTGTCCGGTTCCTTCTAAACAGGCCGAATTTTGATCCATGCATGGCCACCTTTAGATTGTAAGCTTTAAAAAGCAGGGCCCTATGATTCCTTATGTATTGAATTTTGATGTAACTGTACTGCCTGCCCTCATATTGTAAAGAGCTGCGCAAACTGTCGGTGCTATATAAATCCTGTATAATAATATTAATGATAATGCGTCGGTTTCCTCCGGGTACTCTGATTTGCTCCCACAATCCAAAGACATGCGGATAGGTTAAAGTGGAACTTTAGTCTGAAAATTAAGTCCTTCTAGATCACTTCAGACTGGTTCCTGGTATAGCTATGTAAAACATTAAAAATATATGTCTATACTGTTTAAAAACCAGTAAGGCACTGCCTCACCCTGCTCTGCACATGCTCAGTTGCTCCATTTTTAGGCATTGTTTGTAGAGGCAGATCTGCTGTCAGCCTTAAATTGGAATTAAACCCTCCTATCCTTTACAGCCAAGGAAGCTGCTTCTGTTTGACCTGCAACTGCCATGGTGCTGCACATGTGATTAGTTATGACACCAGTCATTTGGTGGTTTAGTTCTGCTTTATGATTTACTACTGTTCAGGGGCTCTGGGCTTCAGCAAAATGGCAGAAACAGGAGCAATGCTGGAGGCAATATACAGGACACACTAAGGCTGGGTTCACGCAGGAGTCCGGTGCGTCTCCATTCACCGTTTCAGGTCCAATTTCAGCCCGAACTTTGGGCTGAATTCGGACCTGAAACGAACCAAAAGATGCACAGGGCTCCTGTGCAATTCGCAGATTTTATCTGTGGAGGTATGTGAACCTGTCACGTACCTGACGGTGACGAGCCCGGTTAGCAGAGGGAGGCCTCCCTTACGGCTCCCACCGGCGGCCCCTGGTGGTATAACAGGAAGCACGGAGGTGGAAGGGGTACGAGTGCCTGGCAGGATCAAGAACTACCGCAGGTGATCAGGAACCAGCAGGTGAGGAGGCAGGAACCAGGAACTACAGCAGGTGAGTGGACAGAAACCAGAAACTCAGCAGATGACCCGGACCGGGAGGCACAGCAGGTAGACTGGAACCACTGGGCAGCAGCAGGTGAACAGGAACCAGCAGATGAGCAGACAGGAACCAGCAGATGAGCAGACAGGAACCAGCAGATGAGCAGACAGGAACCAGGAACTCAGTAGATGACCCGGACCGGGAGGCACAGCAGGTAGACTGGAACCACTGGGCAGCAGCAGATGAACAGGAACCAGCAGATGAGCAGACAGGAACCAGCAGATGAGCAGACAGGAACCAGGAACTGCAGCAGGTGAGTAGACAGGAACCAGGAACTCAGCAGATGACCCGGACCGGGAGGCACAGCAGGTAGACTGGAACCACTGGGCAGCAGCAGGTGAACAGGAACCAGCAGATGAGCAGACAGGAACCAGCAGATGAGCAGACAGGAACCAGGAACTCAGCAGATGACCCGTACCGGGAGGCACAGCAGGTAAACTGGAACCACTAGGCAGCAGCAGGTGAACAAGAGCCAAGGTCAGGCAGGATCGTCAGACAAGCCGGGGTCGGGTAAACTGGCAGGCAGCGAGGCACAAAAGGATCAGGCAATACCGAAGTCAGAAAACAGGCCGATGGTCAGGTACAGGCAGATAGCAGGAGGGTCACAGGAAGCCGGGTCAGATACAGGTAAACAAGGCAGATCAGGTCACTTGGGGTAAACGCTGTAGAGCAGACAGCAGGGACTGTCTGCAAGTGAGGAGTTTAAATAGCCCTTCGGCGTCACCTGCGGGGGCGGGAACCAGGAAGTCCAGGGCAACTGTTCCTGACAGGGTTTCCATGACATTGCCCCCCCCCCAAGGGGCAGCCTCCGGATGCCCCTAGGAGCAAACTTCTCGGGTGAGACCTCCTGAAGGCTTGTATCAGGTCTTTGGCGTGAATGTTCTCTTCGGGTTCCCAGGAGTTCTCCTCTGGTCCGTAACCCTTCCATTTTATTAAAAATGGACTCTGGCTATTTCTTCTTTGTGCGTCTAAAATAGCTTCTACCTCGAATTCCTGTTCCCCGTCTATGATGACGGGATCAGGGCGAGTCGGGGTCCGACCTGGGAATGGGTTGGAGACTGACGGTTTCAATAGAGAAACATGAAAAACAGGGTGGACCCTCAGGGAGTCGGGGAGCTCCAGCTCGTAGGCCACCTCGTTGATTTTTCTTTTGATAGGAAAAGGCCCTAGAAACTTGGGGCCCAATTTCTTGGACGGGCAAGCCAATCTTAGATTGATGGTGGAAAGCCATACTTGTTCGCCCGGTGCCAGCGCTAATTCACCCCGTCTCCTCCTGTCGTAGACCGTCTTGTTATACTCCTGAGTTCTTGCCATGGCTTCGCGTAGAAGCTGGTTGTTAGAGGAGAAGAAATTCACTTTTTCCAGAACTGCGGGCACTGAGCACTCAGGGAGAGAGTTGGGCAGAAATGTGGTGTGAAACCCGAAGTTCGCAAAAAATGGGGTCTGGTTAGTTGCGGAGTGGATGGAGTTATTGTAGGAGAACTCCGCTAGCGGAAGCAGGGAGAGCCAGTCATTCTGAGCAAAGGAGGAGAAACAACGCAAATATTGCTCGAGGGTCTGATTTGTTCTCTCAGTCTGTCCGTTGGTTTGAGGGTGGTAAGCCGAAGAGAATGATAGCTCTATTCCCAGAGTCTTGCAGAGGGACCTCCAGAACCGGGAGGTAAATTGTACCCCCCCGATCGGAGACTATATTAGCAGGTACCCCGTGGAGCCTGACGACTTCTTTAATGAACATTTGTGCAGTTTCCGGGGCCGAGGGGGTCCCTCTCATAGGAACAAAATGTGCCATCTTGGACAGACGGTCCACAATCACAAAGATGGTGGTGTGATTCTCAGCCGGGGGGAGTTCAACTATGAAGTCGATAGAAAGCATTTTCCACGGTCTCTCTGGAACGGGTAAGGGCTTCAGTAGTCCCCTCAGGTTTTGGATCTGGACCCTTTATTCCGGGTACATGTAGTACAGGACTCCACGAACCTCCTGCAATCCTCGCGTAGTCGAGGCCACCAGAAGGTACGTTGTACCAGCTCAGTGGTCTTAGCCACGCCAAAGTGCCCAGCAAGGGCATGATCGTGGCAGAGCTCTAGCACGGTTATCTTTAGTTCTTCTGGTATGAATATCCTGTCTTGGTGCCAGAGTAATCCATCCTTGGTTTGCAGATCCAGTTCAGGAGAGGGTTCCTGTCTAGTGGTGGCTTGTCTGATCCGGGAGAGTAGGTCCTCCTGAAGTAGGAGAAAATTCCCAGGAGCGAGGATTGTATCGGGTGAGGAGAGTTCTTTGGATCCATGAAACATTCGGGACAAGGCGTCAGGTTTAGTGTTCTTGGCACCGGGGCGGTATGTCACATGGAAGGAGAACCGGGAAAAAAACAGGGCCCATCTGGCTTGTCGTGGTTTTAGTCTTTTTGCAGTTTTCAGGTACTCTAAGTTCTTATGGTCGGTGAATACTAAGATCGGGTGAGCAGCACCTTCAAGTAAGTACCTCCATTCTTCCAGGGCGGACTTAATCGCCAAGAGTTCCCGGTCTCCCACGTCATAGTTCTTTTCTGCCGCAGATAATTTGCGAGAAAAGAAAGCCACCGGATGAAGCAAAGCCTTGGTTCCTTGCCTCTGTGACAATATTGCCCCTACTGCAACCTCAGAAGCATCTACCTCAAGTACAAATGGTAGGGAGGAATCTGGGTGTTTTAAGATGGATGCAGATGTGAAAAAGCCTTTGAGATCCTCAAAGGCCTTTTGGGCCTCAGGGGACCAGTGGAAGCGGGTACCTTGCTTGGTTAGCTGAGTAATGGGTGCAATGATGGCGGAGAACCCCCGGATGAATTTACGATAAAAGTTGGCGAATCCAACGAACCGTTGGATTCCCTTCTTATCCACTGGCGCTGGCCAGTCCAAGATTGCGGTGATCTTCTGTGGGTCCATCCTGATGCCTTCGCCAGAGATGATTAATCCCAGAAATGCTATGCTCTCCCGCTCAAACTCGCATTTCTCAGCCTTCGCATATAGTTTATGCTGCCGAAGCCGGTCTAACACACTTCTGACATGCCTGCGATGAGAGTCAAGGGAGGAAGAGAAGATTAGTATGTCATCTAAATAAGCAATCACAAAGAGATCTAAAAAGTCCCGAAGAACATCATTAATTAAATACTGGAAGGTGGCAGGGGCAATGCACAGCCCGAAGGGCATCACTAAATATTCGAAATGTCCGAACCGGGAGCGGAAGGCGGTTTTCCACTCATCGCCCTCCTTGATTCGGACCAGGTTATAGGCTCCCCGGAGGTCAAGCTTAGTAAAAATAACGGCAGCTCCCAATCTTTGGAACAACTCTGGTACCAGAGGAAGAGGATAGCGATTTTTAATGGTGACCTTATTTAGTTCACGGTAGTCCACACATGGCCTGAGGGTATGGTCCTTCTTTTCTACAAAGAAAATGCCTGCGCCTGCTGGCGACGTACAGGGGCGAATGAACCCCTTTAAAAGGTTCTCATCAATGTAGTCCTTCAGGGCCCCCTGTTCCACCTCCGTTAAAGGGAAAATCCTACCGAAAGGAATAGCTGCTCCGGGAAGTAGATCAATGGGGCAGTCGTAGGCTCGGTGGGGTGGTAGTGTCTCTGCCCCCTGTTTACTAAACACATCGAGAAAGTCCAGGTAAGCGTCAGGGATGGCCTGACGTATTCCGGCCTCAGTGTCGGTACACATTAAGGTGGCAGGCCCAGGGGGTTTGTGTGAGCCACAGGACCGTTGGCAGTAGGAGGAAGGAAACGTGATCACCCCCGTGACCCAGTTAATGGTAGGATTATGGGCTTGTAGCCAGGGCATACCGAGAATTATGGGAAACAGTGGAGAGGAGATAATATCCAGCCGTAGATATTCTCGGTGCACCCCGGTAGAGGAGAAGACAGTGACAGGTAGGGGAGCCGTCTCTTCGACCACGGGCCCCGACTTGATAAGGGACCCATCAGCCAGGTGAACCCGTAGTCCATGGGTCTTGGGAAGTAGAGGAATAAGTTGAGTACGGGCAAAAGTTGAGTCCATGAAGCAACTACAAGCCCCAGAGTCAATAATTGCGATGACTTGCAGGGTCCTTCCTGGGAGCTGCAGGGAGATAGAAAGAGCGAAGTGAGAGGAGGATTTAGTCTGAGGGTTGATCACAGCAGGGAATACTGACAAGCACTTACGGAACTTCAGGGGACAGTTCCTAACGAAGTGACCGGGCTCCCCGCAGTACAGGCACAGGTTGTGCGCGCGTCGGCGTTGGCGTTCCTCCGGAGTAAGGGAAGGGCGGAGGACCCCAAGCTGCATGGGTTCAGGAGCATCGTACGAGGGGGTCAAGTGTGCTGCAGAAGCTGGGTGCAGATGACTGGGGACCCGGGGAAGCATCCAGGTCGGCCGGGTGAAGCCCGTGGCCCTCTCAACCCTCCGTTCCCTCAGGCGTCGGTCGATCTGAATTGTCAGATCGATCAGTAGGTTCAAATTTTCTGGTATTCCTACCCTAGCCAGTTCGTCCTTCAATGGGTCAGAAAGGCCTATGCGAAACTGGTGACGGAGGGCAGCGTCATTCCAGCTGGTGTCTGCGCTCCAGCGCCTGAATTCAGCTACATAATCTTCCGCTGCTCTGCGTCCCTGCTGAAGGGTCCGCAGGGCGTTCTCTGCAGTGACCGAGAGCTGAGGGTCCTCGTACAATTGGGCAATGGCGTCAAAAAAAAGTGTAAGGCTGTCCAAGGACGCATCTTTGCGTTCTAGCAGGCGGTGGGCCCAGTTCTGTGGGTCTCTGGAAAGCAGCGAAATTACAAAGCCCACCTTGGTAGCTTCTAAGGAAAAGGTGCGGGGCTGTAAGGCAAAGTACAACTCACAAGAGTTCCGGAAAGCCCTGAACTTGCTCCGGTCCCCGGAGAATCTTTCGGGTGTAGGGACCCTGGGTTCAGGGGGAAGCATCACCACCGTGGGCGCAGCTCCTGCCCCGGCGGAAGAAGTGGAGGCACGTGGACCCCCTTGAGCTCCATCGGGGTTGGTGAGGGCCCGCACTTGTCCTTCCAGGTGAGTGTAGCCTTGCTGGAGGCTCTTAACGGCCTCGGTCAGTCCCGTCAGGTGTCGGCATAGTTCCTCCATAGGTGAGGCTCCCTGCTCGGGCTCAGACATGGCTGTCTGCTACTGTCACGTACCTGACGGTGACGAGCCCAGTTAGCAGAGGGAGGCCTTCCTTACGGCTCCCACCGGCGGCCCCTGGTGGTATAACAGGAAGCACGGAGGTGGAAGGGGTACGAGTGCCTGGCAGGATCAAGAACTACCGCAGGTGATCAGGAACCAGCAGGTGAGGAGGCAGGAACCAGGAACTACAGCAGGTGAGTGGACAGGAACCAGAAACTCAGCAGATGACCCGGACCGGGAGGCACAGCAGGTAGACTGGAACCACTGGGCAGCAGCAGGTGAACAGGAACCAGCAGATGAGCAGACAGGAACCAGCAGATGAGCAGACAGGAACCAGCAGATGAGCAGACAGGAACCAGGAACTCAGCAGATGACCCGGACCGGGAGGCACAGCAGGTAGACTGGAACCACTGGGCAGCAGCAGATGAACAGGAACCAGCAGATGAGCAGACAGGAACCAGCAGATGAGCAGACAGGAACCAGGAACTGCAGCAGGTGAGTAGACAGGAACCAGGAACTCAGCAGATGACCCGGACCGGGAGGCACAGCAGGTAGACTGGAACCACTGGGCAGCAGCAGGTGAACAGGAACCAGCAGATGAGCAGACAGGAACCAGCAGATGAGCAGACAGGAACCAGCAGATGAGCAGACAGGAACCAGGAACTCAGCAGATGACCCGGACCGAGAGGCACAGCAGGTAAACTGGAACCACTAGGCAGCAGCAGGTGAACAAGAGCCAAGGTCAGGCAGGATCGTCAGACAAGCCGGGGTCGGGTAAACTGGCAGGCAGCGAGGCACAAAAGGATCAGGCAATACCGAAGTCAGAAAACAGGCCGATGGTCAGGTACAGGCAGATAGCAGGAGGGTCACAGGAAGCCGGGTCAGATACAGGTAAACAAGGCAGACCAGGTCACTTGGGATAAACGCTGTAGAGCAGACAGCAGGGACTGTCTGCAAGTGAGGAGTTTAAATATCCCTTCGGCGTCACCTGCGGGGGCGGGAACCAGGAAGTCCAGGGCGTCTGTTCCTGACAGGGTTTCCATGACAGAACCGCTCCATAGAGAGGCGGTCACAATCTCCTGCTATGCGAATTGGATGTTGGGAAACTGCATCCAATTCACATAGGTGTGAACCCAGCCTAATTTTTGTAGCATAATTATAAATAATTATAATGTGGAATGTGTTTTCCTTGCTAAGGAACATTATTTTATATCAAGTTGTTATGGGTAACGTTCCGCTTTAATTGGCTCCTGTCTAAAATGGCCCTAGTATGTGTGTGTATGAACGTGAGTTAGGAACCTTAGATTGTAAGCTCCTTGACGGCAGGGACTGATGTGATTGTATAATATACAGTATACAATCAGGGAAAAAATTTTTTTGATCCCTTGCTGACTTTGTATGTTTGACCACTGACAAAGAAATGATCAGTCTATAATTTTAATGGTAGGTTTATTTTAACAGTGAGAGACAGAATAACAACAAAAAAATCCCCAAAAGCGCATTTCAAAAAAGTTATAAATTGATTTGCATTTTAATGAGTGAAATAAGTATTTGACCCCTTTGCAAAACATAACTTAGTACTCTGGCAAAACCCTTGATCGCAATCACAGAGGTCAGACATTTCTGGTAGTTGGCCACCAGGTTTTTACACATCTCAGGAGGGATTTTGTCCCACTCCTCTTTGCAGATCCTCTCCAAGTCATTAAGGTTTTTAGGCTGATGTTTGGTAACTTGCACTTTCAGCTCCCTCCACATATTTTCTATGGTATTAAGGTCTGGAGACTGGCTAGGACACTTCAGGACCTTAATGTGCTTCTTCTTGAGCCACTCCTTTGTTGCCTTGGCCATGTGTTTTGGGTCATTTCATGCTGGAATACCCATACATGACCCATTTTCAATGCCCTGGCTGAGGGAAGGAGGTTCTCACCCAAGATTTGATGGTACATGGCCCCATCCATTGTCCCTTTGATTCGGTAAAGTTGTCCTGTCCCTTTAGCAGAAAAACACCCCCAAAGCATAATGTTTCCACCTCCATGTTTTATGGTAGGGAAGGTGTTCTTGGGGGCATAGGCAGCATTCCTGCTCCTCCAAACACGGCGAGTTGAGTTGATGCCAAAGAGCTCGATTTTGGTCTCATCTGACCACAACACTTTCACCCAGTTCTCCTCTGAATCATTCAGATGTTCATTAGCAAACTTCAGACATGCCTGTACATGTGCTTTCTTGAGCAGGGGGACCTTGCGGGCGCTGCAGGATTTCAGCCCTTCACGGTGTAGTGTGTTACCAATTGTTCTCTTGGTTACTGTGTTCCCTGCTGCCTAGAGATCAATGACAAGATTCTCCCGTGTAGTTCTGGGCTGATTCATCACCGTTTTCATAATCATTGACACTCCACGGGGTGAGATCTTGCATGGAGCCCCAGACCGATGGAGATTGACCGTTATTTTGTGTTTCTTCCATTTGCGAATAATCGCACCAACTGTTGTCACCCTCTCACCAAGCTGCTTGGCGAATGTACTTCCAGCCAATCCAGCCTTGTGTAGGTCTACAATCTTGTCCCTGACACCCTTGGACAGCTCTTTGGTCTGGGCCATGGTGGAAAGATTGGAATCTGATTGATTAATTGCTTCTGTGGACAGGTGTCTTTTATACAGTAAACAAGCTGAGATTAGGAACACTCCCTTTAACCACTTAAGCCCCGGACCAATACGGACCATAATGACCAGAGGTGATTTCACAATTTGGTACTGCGCTGCTTTAACTGGAAATTGTGCGGACATGCAATGTTGTACCCAAACGAAATTTGCGTCCTTTTCTTCCCACAAATAGAGCTTTCTTTTAATGGTATTTGATTGCCTTTGCGATTTTTTTTTTTTTTTTTTGCGATATAAACGGAAAAAAGACTGAAAATTTTGAAAAAAAAATGATATTTTCTACTTTTTGTTATAAGAAAAATCGAATAAACTCAATTTTAGTCATACATTTAGGCCAAAATGTATTTAGCCACATGTCTTTAGTAAAAAAAATGTCAATAAGCGTATATTTATTGGTTTGCGCAAAAGTTATAGCGTCTACAAACTAGGGTACATTTTCTGGAATTTACACAGCTTTTAATTTATGACTGCCTATCTCATTTCTTGAGGTGCTAAAATGGCAGGGCAGTACAACCCCCCCCCCCAAATGACCCCATTTTGGAAAGTAGACACCCCAAGGAAATTGCTGAGAGGCATGTTGAGCCCATTGAATATTTTTTTTTTTGTCCCAAGTGATTGAATAATGACAAAAAAAAAAAAAAATGACAAAAAGTTGTTACTAAATGATATATTGCTCACACATGCTCAACCCCCCCAAATGACCCCATTTTGGAAAGTAGGCACCCCAAGCTATTTGATGAGAGGAATTGTGAGTATTTTACAGCTCTCATTTGTTTTTGAAAATGAAGAAATAAAATATTTTTTTTTTTTTTTAAATTTTCAAAACTTTGTGACAAAAAGTGAGATCTGCAAAATACTCACCATACCTCTCAGAAAATAGCTTGGGGTGTCTACTTTCCAAAATGGGGTCATTTGGGGGGGTTTTGTGCCATCTGGGCATTCCATGGCCTCCGAAACTGTGAGGCAGTGAGGAGTGAAATCAAAAATTTATACCCTTAGAAAGCCTGAAGGCGGGGCTTGGTTTTTGGGGTCCCGTACGCGGCTTCAGCAGAAGCAACAGAATGTATTTTGGGGTGTAATTCCACATATGCCCATGGCATGTTTGAGCAATATATAATTTAGTGACAACTTTGTGCAAAAAAAAAAAAAAAAATTGTCTTTTTTCCGCAACTTGTGTCAACATATAAAATATTCCATGGACTCGACATGCCTTTCAGTATATAGCTTGGGGTGTCTACTTTCCAAAATGGGGTCATTTGGGGGGGTTTTGAACTGTCCTGGCATTTTATACACAACATTAGGAAGCTTACATCCACTCTTCTAACCACTTGAAGACAAAGCCCTTTCTGACACTTTTTGTTTACATGAAAACATATTTATTTTTTTGCAAGAAAATTATGTTGAACCCCCAAACATTATATATTTTTTTAACGCAAAGGCCCTACAGATTAAAATGGTGGGTGTTGCATTTTTTTTTCCACACAGTATTTGCGCAGCGATTTTTCAAACGCATTTTTGGGGGAAAAAATACACTTTTTTTAATTTTAATTCACTAAAACACACTATATTGCCCAAATGTTTGATGAAATAAAAAAGATGATCTTAGGCCGAGTACATAGATACCAAACACGACATGCTTTAAAATTTCGCACAAACGCGCAGTGGCGACAAACTACATACATTTTTAAAAGCCTTTAAAAGCCTTTACAGGGTACCACGTTAGATTTACAGAGGAGGTCTACTGCTAAAATGACTGCCCTCGATCTGACCTTCGCGGTGATACCTCACATGCATGATGCAATTGCTGTTTACATATGACGCCAGACCGACGCTTGCGTTCGCCATTGCGCAAGAGCAGGGCGGGACAGGGGTGCTTTTTTTTTTTTTTTTATTAATTTTGCTTTTTTATTTTATTTTTAAACTGTTTTTTTTTATTTATTTTTTAGCATTTTTATTGTTATCTCAGGGAATGTAAATATTCCCTATGATAGCAATAGGTAGTGACAGGTACTCTTTTTTTGAAAAAAATGGGGTCTATTGGACCCTAGATCTTTCCTCTGCCCTCAAAGCATCTGACCACACCAAGATCGGTGTGATAAAATGCTTTCCCAATTTCCCAATGGCGCTTTTTTTATCCGGGGGGGGGGGGAATTCCCTCCCACTGCTTGTAAAATCAGTCCAGAGGCTAATTAGCCACTAGGATTGCTTTTACATGAAAGTCGGCCGCTGGCTGAAAAGAATGATACCAAGATGATACCTAAACCCGCAGGCATCAATCTGGTATAACCAAAGTCCAGCAACATACCAGTACGTTGCTGGTCCTTGTTGGACAGGTATTGTAATCTTTTTTTTCATGCAGCCTGTTGGCTGAACGAAAAAAAGAGATTGATCGGTGGGTATGCCCACCATTAGAATACCTCCCTTCATTCACCCACTTCTAATGATGGGCATACATGCACCATTTATATATGCCGAAGCATGGGGGCATCCTCCCGCAAAAGTTATGCCGCACACACATGGTCTGACTTTTCCACGGGCATGCCTCCGTCGGAATTTTGACCGTATGTACGCGGCATTAGGAGCAAAATCGCTCCTCCGCTCCTGCTGCCCCCATGCTTCGGCATATATGCTCTTTTTTTTTTAACTGTGGTGGTGAAATCACCTCCTACAGCACTGGAGTCGCAGGGATCAGGCCTGTCTCTGCGAACGCTGCAGTTATGTGTGTTGTGTTTTGTAAGTGACAGTGATCGGTCGATACTGCACTTGGGTGGCCTGGGCTGGACGGAGGGGCAAAACGCAGGTGCTAGCAGGTATCTGGGCTGATCCCGCTAACACTGCGTTTTTGGGAACCCTAAACTGCTGGGGACGTTAGTATAGATCTGATATTGATCTGTTCAGATACTATACCACTAAGGGAGGTGTATGCTTCACGCGTGGGTGTTAGCGTTACTGGCACTAACCTGATGCTGCCTGGGGTGTGACGCAGACCCTCTCTGACACTAAAACCTAATTGATATCACCCGCCGGGCGATCAGGGGGTTAAACCTTTATTGGGTTATATACGGCGGGTGCCCTGACACTATGAAAAGCAAACTAACTAATCAGCGTCACCCGTAACACTTATATGGTGATCACTGGTGAAAGGGTTAACTAGGGGCAATCAGGGGGTTAAACCTTTATTAGGTAATATATGGGGGTACCTGACGCTATATAAAAACCTGACGGGGAACCTAAATAACAAAATAACTAACTGGCTAACCAGTGTCACCAGTAACACTTATACGGTGATCACTGGTGAAAGGGTTAACTAGGGGCAATTGGGGGTTAAAACCTTTATTAGATAATATATGGGGGTACCTGACGCTATAAAAACCTGCGGCGAACCTTAAAAAAATAACTGGCTACCTATCGGCACCACCAACACTAAGACAGCAATCAGAAAAACGATCGCTTAGTGACACTGGCAAAAGGGTTACCTGGGGGGGCGATCAAGGGGTTAAACCTTTATTAGGTAATATATGGGGGTACCCAACGCTATAAAAACCTGCGGCGAACCTAAAAAAAATAACTGGCTACCTATCGGCATCACCGACACTAAGACAGCGATCAGAAAAACGATCGCTTAGTGACAGCCAGGGATGAGCCGAACACCCCCCTGTTTGGTTCGCACCAGAACCTGCGAACAGACAGAATGTTCGCGCGAACTTTAGAACCCTACAATGGACTCGAACGTTCGAAATCTAAAGTGATACTTATAAAGGCTTATAAGCAAGTTATTGTCCTAAAAAGTGTTTGGGGATCCGGGTCCTGCCCCAGGGGACATGTATCAATGCAAAAAAAGGTTTAAAAAATAGACGTCTTTACGGGAGCTGTGATTTTAATAATGCTTAAAATGAAAAAATAAAAGTGAAATATTCCTTTAAATTTCGTACCTGGGGGGTGTGTATGATATGCATGTAAAGTGGCGCATGTTTCCCGTGCTTAGAACTGTCCCTGCACAAAGTGTCATTTTTGAAGGAAAAAAAGTCATTTAAAACTCACTCGCGGCTATTAATGAATTGTCGGCTTTTATCAATACATAGAAAAGTCATTGATAAAAAAAAAAAAAAAAAGCGTGGGGGTTCCCCCAAATTCAATTACCAGGCCCTTTAGGTCTGGAATGGATATTAAGGGGAACCCCGCCGCAAATAAAAAAAAAATGGCGTGGGGTTCCCCCTAAATATCCATACCAGGCCCTTGAGATCTGGCATGGATTTTAAGGGGCACTCCACCCCAAATTTTTTAAAAAAATGGCGTGGAGTCCCCCCAAAAATCCATACCAGACCCTTATCCGAGCACGTAACCTGGCCGGCCGCAGGGGAAGAGGGGGGGACGAGAGAGCGGCCCCCCCTCCCTCCTGAACCGTACCAGGCCACATGCCCTCAACATGGGGAGGATGTCCCCATGTTGATGGGGACAAGGGCCTCATCCCCACAACCCTTGCCCGGTGGTTGTGGGGGTCTGCGGGCGGGGGGCTTATCGGAATCTGGAAGACTCCTTTAACAGATCCCGGCCCCCCCTATGTGAATTGGTAAGGGGTACATTGTACCCCTACCATTTCACGAAGAAAGCGTAAAAAAAAAAAAAAAAAAAACACACAAACACCTTGAAAAAGTCCTTTATTAAAAAAAAAAAACATTCCAGCGATGAAATCCAGTGTCCCGCGGCGATCCCGATGTCCAGCGCTGTCCGTCATTGGTTTTGCCTGAGCGGACCTGATGGGGAACTTCCTCCTCAGTGTTTTAAATGTATAGACCCGCCCCTTCTAAAGTTCCCCATCAGGTCCCCATTTACACAGTGAAGGAAGTTCCCCGCTCAGGCCAATGACGTAGGCGGGGTCCGACATACCGAGGGGGCGGACCTGATGGGGAACTTCCTTCACTGCGTAATACATGTATAGAGTCTATAGCAGTGAAGGGGTCTATAGACTCTATACATGTATTACGCAGTGAACGAAGTTCCCCATCAGGTCCGCCCCCTCGGTATGTCGGACCCCGCCTACGTCATTGGCCTGATCGGGGAACTTCCTTCACTGTGTAAATTGAAATTACACAGTGAAGGAAGTTCCACGCTAAAGCCAATGACGTAGGCGGGTCCGACATACCGAGGGGGCGGACCTGATGGGGAACTTCTCTCACTTTGGTAATACATGTATAGACCCGCCCCTTCTCATGTTCCGCATCTGGTCCGCTGAGCGGACCTGATGGGGAACTTTAGAAGGGGCGGGTCTATACATTTAAAACACTGAGGAGGAAGTTCCCAATCAGGTCCGCTCAGGCAAAACCAATGACGGACAGCGCTGGACATCGGGATCGCCGCGGGACACTGGATTTCATCGCTGGAATGTTTTTTGTTTTTTTTAATAAAGGACTTTTTCAAGGTGTTTGTGCGGTTTTTTTTTACATTTTTTTACGCTTTCTTCGTGAAATGGTAGGGGTACAATGTACCCCTTACCAATTCATATAGGGGGGGCCGGGATCTGGGGGTCCCCTTTGTTAAAGGGGTCTTCCAGATTCCGATAAGCCCCCCGCCCGCAGACCCCCACAACCACCGGGCAAGGGTTGTGGGGATGAGGCCCTTGTCCCCATCAACATGGGGACATCCTCCCCATGTTGAGGGCATGTGGCCTGGTACGGTTCAGGAGGGAGGGGGGGCCGCTCTCTCGTCCCCCCCTCTTCCCCTGCGGCCGGCCCGGTTACGTGCTCGGATAAGGGTCTGGTATGGATTTTTGGGGGGACTCCACGCCATTTTTTTTTAAATTTGGGGTGGAGTTCCCCTTAAAATCCATGCCAGATCTCAAGGGCCTGGTATGGATATTTAGGGGGAACCCCACGCCATTTTTTTTAAAATTTGCGGCGGGGTTCCCCTTAATATCCATTCCAGACCTAAAGGGCCTGGTAATGGAATTTGGGGGAACCCCCACGCTTTTTTTTTTATTTTTTATCAATGACTTTTGTATGTATTGCCGGGAGCCGACAATTCATTAATAGCCGCGAGTGAGTTTTAAATGACTTTTTTTCCTTTAAAAATGACACTTTGTGCAGGGACAGTTCTATGGACGGGAAACATGCGCCACTTTACATGCATATCATACACACCCCCCAGGTACGAAATTTAAAGGAATATTTCACTTTTATTGTTTCACTTTAAGCATTATTAAAATCACTGCTCCCGAAAAAACGGCAGTTTTTAAAAAAAATTTTTTGCATTGATACATGTCCCCTGGGGCAGGACCCGGGTCCCCAAACACTTTTTAGGACAATAACTTGCATATTAGGCTTTATAATTAGCACTTTAGATTTCTCCCATAGACTTTTCGAATTTGCCGCGAACACCCCAATTTGTTCGCTGTTCGGCGAACAGGCAATGTTCGAGTCGAACATGAGTTCGACTCGAACTCGAAGCTCATCCCTAGTGACAGCGGTGAAAGGGTTACCTGGGGGGCGATCAAGGGGTTAAACCATTATTAGGGGGGGTTAGGGGGCTACACTGGACCTAAAACACTCTTTTACAGTCACGAATGTCACTGATTGCAGTGATCAGTAAATAAATGGTCACTGCAATCAGTGACACTGTGACTGGGGGGTGATCTGGGGGGGCCTGGGGGGGCGATCGTGTGCCTATGTGTGTGGTGTCAGTGTGCTGTTATGTGCACTAACATCTGTGTCTTCTCTCATGCGGCGCTCGGTATATGTGAGCGCCGCATGAGAGATGACATCACTTCCTCCTGCCTGTGTAAACACTACACAGGCAGAGGAAGCTTTTCATTCGCCGGGAGCGATCGCGAGGGGGTGGCCAGAATCGAATGGCGGCCCCCTCATCACGGATTGCTCCCGAAGCGATCCCGGCCGCTCAATGTACCGGAGGAGGGTCCAATCGGACCCCCCACCCATACGAAGGCAGGCACGTACAGGTACGTGATTGTGCCTGTCCTTGCCATTCTGCCGACGTATATATACAGTGAGCGGTCGTTAAGTGGTTAAGAGAGTGCTCCAAATCTCAGTTTGTTACCTGTATAGAAGACACCTGGGAGCCAGAAATCTTGCTGATTGATAGGGGATCAAATACTCTTTTCACCCATTAACCACTTAAGGACCCGAAGATTTGCCCCCTTAACGACCAGGCCATTTTTTGTGATACGGCACTTCATCGCTTTAACTGACAATTGCACGGTCGTGCGATGTTGTATCCAAACAAAATGTATGTCCCTTTTTTCCCCACAAATAGAGCTTTCTTTTGGTGGTATTTGATCACCTCTGCGGTTTTTATTTTTTGCGCTATAAACAAAAAAAGTGCGGCAATTAAAAAAAAAAAAATATATATATATATATATTTTACTTTTTGCTATAATAAATATCCCCCAAAAAAATGTCTTCATTAATTTAGGCCAATATGTATTCTTCTACATATTTTTGGTAAAAAATATTGCAATAAGCGTATACTGTATTGATTACCGTATTTATCAGCGTATAACACGCACTTTTTTCCCCTGAAAATCAGGGGAAAATCGTGGGTGCGTGTTATACGCCGATACTGTCATCCCTGAGCTGTCTCCGCTGACTGTGAGCGGAGCGGAGCGAGATACACATAGCCGAATGTACTCGGCTATACTCGGCTTTTCTCGGCTCCGCTCACAGTCACGCCCAGTCCCGCCATTGGACCTGTGTTATGTCCATCATAGGGCGGGACTCGGCGTGACTGTGAGCGGAGCCGAGAAAAGCCGAGTATAGCCGAGTACACTCGGCTATGTGTATCTCGGCGGCGGCTCCGCCCAGTCCCTGCGTCCCCGGCGTTCGCACAGTCTCGGCGCCAATTTTAAAATGATGCACGGCGACACTGGGGGCAAGGCTGCACGGCGACTCTGGGGCAAGGCTGCACGGCGACCGACTCTGGGGCAAGGCTGCACGGCGACTCTGGGGCAAGGCTGAAATGGACTCTGGGGCAAGGCTGCAATGGACACTGACAAGGCTGCACTGTGACAAGGCTGCAATGGACACTGACAAGGCTGCACTGTGACAAGGCTGCAATGGACACTGACAAGGCTGCAATAATGGACAAGGCTGCATTTAAATGTAAGTTATTTTTCCTTAAACTTCCCTGCTAAAAGTTTTTTTCCCTAAAATTTCCTCCTAAACTTGGGGTGCGTGTTATACGCCGGTGCGTGTTATACGCCGATAAATACGGTAGTTTGTGCAAAAGTTAGATTTATGGTATTTTAATTATTTATTTATTTTTTACTAGCAATGGTGGCGATTCGTTCTGGCTCTCCAAGGAGCGATCGCGAGTGGCCAGGCGGACATCGCGGCCGCCGGCCACGCGCATCGGCTTCAGGCTTTGCGCCCCCTATAGCTTCTTAAATCAGCCGACGTACAATGACGGCGATTCGCGCAGCCGTCTTAACCTGCTGCAGGGTAAACGCAGCGCTGTCAGGTGAGTACTTACCGAGGCCGAGATCGGTTCACCCTTGCGACTAGGCGCACTCCACCCCCTGGAGGTGATACAGGGGGTGGATGGCATGAAGAGGCACTGGCTACCAGCAGGAAGGATAGGTCTTGCAAGATGATCTTGGTAGAGCTGGACAGCTGTGTGATGACAGGAGAGCTGGATGGTCGCAGGAGGATTCTTCAACAGGAACAAGCTGAGGGTCAAACACAGGTAGGTGCAGCTCTTAACAGAACACTGACAGGAGACACAAGAGTCCAGAGCACAAGTAGAAGATCCAGGCAAGGAGGCAGGAGTCCAACCCAGATTACAGGCTGAGGGTCTAGCACTGCAGACAAGTAGCAAGTCCAAGGTACAAGCAGAAGGTCTGGGGCTGAAGACAAGTAGCAGGTCAGAGATGCAGGCAGAAGGTCAAGGGCTGGAGACAAGAGGCAGATCCGAGTCACAGGTCGGGGATCAAACACAGATAGCAAGGCCGAGTCCGTTAAGCAGGCCGAGGGTCAGGTCCAGGAGGAGAGCAGAATAGTCAGTGTCAATCCGGGTCACAACAAGAGTTCAGATACAGGAAATAGGAAGCAGGCTCAAACAGGAAGCTGAAGACAAACCAGTAATCTGTCAGAGTAGCAGGGCAGCCTTATATAGGCCAGCCAGAGTGCTGATTGGGCATGCACTAGCACGCAAGCGTGCACGCTGTTCCATCGGGCCGCAAACGCGCATGAGCCAAAGCGCCATTCTGCCGCGCATGCGTGCGGGGACGTGGCTAGCGTAGCTGAACTGGTTGTTTCTCTGACAGGCGGCTGGTCGGCAAGTCGTTAAAATGCAAATCAATTTATAACTTTTTGGAAATGCGTATTTTTGGATATTTTTGTTGATATTCTGTCTCTCACTGTTAAAATAAACCTAATATAAAAATTCTAGACTGATCATTTCTTTGTCAGTGGGTAAACGTTCAAAATCAGCAGGGGATCAAATACTTTTTCCCCCCTCACTGTATGTTTAAAGAGCTGCGTAAATTGACAGCACTATGTAAGTACCTGTAGCAGGGCTCAAAATTTCAAATCCTGAGCTACTAGCCAGGCCTTAAGGGTTACTCGCCACCAGTTGCCCCAACCGATCCCTACCCTGCACCGCTCGAATCCGCCCCCCAACACGCCCTCATAAATTATCTCATGAAATGACGCTTAAATGTTTTATGCAGAATTAAGTTACAAAAATAAATATTAACAACAACTTTATCAGTGCAGCCTCACCGGTGCCCACCATTGCAGCCTCACCTGTGCCCACCATTTCAGCCTCACCAGTGCCCACCATTGCAGCCTCACCTGTGTCCACCACTGCAGCCTCAGCTCACCTGTGCCCGCCATTGCGGCCTCAGCTCACCTGTGCCCGACATTGCAGCCTCAGCTCACCTGTGCCCGCTATTGCAGCCTTAGCTCACCTGTGCCCGCCATTGCAGCCTTAGCTCACCCTCACCTGTGCCCACCATTCCAGCCTCAGCTCACCTATGCCCGCCATTGCAGCCTCAGCTCACCTGTGCCCGCCATTGCAGCCTTAGCTCACCTGTGCCCACCATTGCGGCCTCGGCTTACTTGCGCCCCCCATTGCAGCCTCGGCTCACCTGTGCCTGCCATTGCAGCCTCAGCTCATCTGTGCCCGCCATTGCAGCCTCAGCTCACCTGTGCCCACCATTGCAGCCTCGGCTCACCTGTGCCCGCCATTGCAGCCTCAGCTCACCTGTGCCCGCCATTGCAGCCTCAGCTCACCTGTGCCCGCTGCAATGGCGGGCACAGGTGAGCTGAGGCTGTGCCCGCCGTTGCAGCCTCAGCTCACCTGTGCCCGCCATTGCAGCCTCAGCTCACCTGTGCCCGCCACTGCAGCCTCAGCTCACCTGTGCCCGCCATTGCAGCCTCAGCTCACCTGTGCCTGCTGCAATGGCGGGCACAGGTGAGCTGAGGCTGTGCTCGCCATTGCAGCCTCAGCTCACCTGTGCCCGCCATTACAGCCTCAGCTCACCTGTGCAGATGATCATCGCAAGGAAGAGAGCATGCAAGAAGAGGAAAGCCGCGGGATTACAGAGCGGATAGCCCGCTGTTACAACAGAGTTTACATTACAAATGCCTCCGCTCCGCTTGTGGTTACACACAGCCCCGCCTCCTGACCTTGTGCCTGTGATAGACAGAATGCCAGTCCAATGCTGGGACGTGTTCTGTCTATCACAGGCGCGGGGTCAAAATGCGAGTAGGCGAGTGGAAAATTTGAGGGCCTCCTGTAGTAAATAAAAAAATAATAAAAAAGGGACACCTATTCAATAACATCTGGGTGGTCAAAAAGTTTTGAGTGATAGGTGTGTGTGTGTATATATATATATATATATATATATATATATATATATATATAGCTAGCGGCATTGCTATGGGGGTGCGGGCTGCACCGCGTGATACCCGCCAGAGGTGTGACACTGGGGCCGCTGCCCATTGCTACTCGCTGTGCTATATTGCTTCTGCTTGCAAAGCTGCAGGGGAGCGGAGCGAGCAAGGCACCAAGCCATGCAGGGGAGGCTGTCTGTAACTCTCCCCCGTCTTAAGCTGTCCCTCGGGATCTCCAATATCTCCGGAGTTGGTGGGCGGAGCTGGGGTGGTGGTTGCCTCCTCCACTCCTCCCACAGACTCCTTCACTCTGGCTGATCCCGCAGCTGGAGCCTGGAGGAGAAAGCAGTAGCCCCCGGATGTCTTCATCTCCAAGCATGCTTTAACCACTTGCCGCCTGCCCTATAGCGGATTGACGGCGGCAAAGTGGTTTTAAAATCCTGACTGGACGTCATATGACGTCCTCAGGATTTTAAGCCGCTGCGCGCCCCCAGGGGCGCGCATCGCGGCGATCGTTGTTGCAGGGTGTCAGTCTGACACCCCGCAACACCGATCTAGATAAAGAGTCTCCGACGGAGACTCTTTACCACGTGATCAGCCGTGTCCAATCACGGCTGATCACATGTGAACAGCAAAAGCCGGTAATCGGCTTTTCCTCACTCGCGTCTGTCAGACGCGAGTAGAGGAGAGCCGATCGGCTGCTCCTCTGACAGGTGGGGTTTGTGCTGATCGATTATCAGCACAGCCCCCCCGAGGATGCCCACACTGGACCACCAGGGATGCCACTGGACCACCAGGGATGTCCATTACCAGGTATGCCTCCCTAGACCACCAGGGATGCCAATCAGTGCCCCTAATGGATGCCAATCAGTGCCCCTAATGGATGCCAATCAGTGCCCACAATGGGCATCACTGATTGGCAGGCATTATTGTTTGGCACTGATTGGCATCCATTAACACATTACAGTGCCACCTATCAGTGCCCATCCATGCCACCTATCAGTGCCCATCCATGCCCATCCGTGCCACCTATCAGAGTCCATCCATGCCATCTATCAGTGCCCATCCGTGTCACTTATCTGTGCCCATCCGTGCCCATCCGTTGCGCTTATCTGTGCCCATCCGTGCTGCCTATCTGTGCCCATCCGTGCCGCCTATCTGTGCCCATCCGTGCTGCCTATCGTTGCCTATCCGCGCCGCCTATCGGTGCCCATCCGCGCCGCCTCATCGGTGCCCATCAGTGCCGCCTTATCAGTGCCCGTCAGTGCAGCCCCATCAGTGCCCATCAGTGAAGGAAAAAACGTACTTATTTACAAAGTTTTGTAACTGAAACAAAAAAAATATGTTTTTTTCCCAAATTTTCGGTCTTTTTTAAATTATTTTAGCAGAAAACAAAAATCGCAGAGGTGATCAAATACCACCAAAAGAAAGCTCTATGTGTGGGGACAAAATGATAAAAATTTAGTTTGGGTACTGTGTAGCACAACCGCGCAATTGTCATTCAAAGTGCAACAGCGCCGAAAGCTGAAAATTGGTCTGGGCAGGAAGCTGTATAAGTGCCCTGTATGGAAGTGGTTAAGTTACTGCACACTATCTGTCTCCACATAGAGTCCTAACCTGCCCTATGCCACCCCAACCTGCGCTATGCCACCCCAGCCTGTCTTATGCCACCGCAGCCTGCCTTATGCCACCGCAACCTGCCCTATACCACCCTAACATGTCCTATACTATAATTTACAGGGGCCGTTTGGGGGTGCGCCCCGTGACAGTGCGCTGCCTACAGGGCACCGAGCAGGATAGACAGAAGGGGGGTGACACCATGTTTTTCAGCACCAGGTGACACCAACCCTAGTGACACCACTGTATATAGCTCAGAAATGGCTTATTTTGTAATTTTCTGCTAATTTTGTACCATGGAGGTTATATAAATAGCTATCATGGGAATAGGAGGGTGATAACGACCTGCATATCCTTTGTGTCCATGAAGGAAGCCGGGCTCATTACTATATGAGAAGTGCTGGAAGTTTATGTGACATTTCCTCCCTGAGGGAGAGCCTGCGCAGTGCGCACACTTCCTCCCTCACCCGGGCGACGGGCCGATCTACAGACTCGTGCAAGAAGTTCTGTCAGCTCCCCTCCCGCGCTGAGTGACTGAGGGCGGCCACACTCCGGGGACTTCCCTCCACCGACCGGCACGCCTCTTCCAAGGGTTTTCCCTACAAAAAAGATAAAAAAAACATGAGACCTCGCTCAAGTCAGCTTTCAGTCGGCTTGTCCGAGGTGACAGAAGTCAGGACACAGGAGGGAAGGGGCAGGAACAAAGCAGGTAGACTGACACAAAGAAGACAAGAGCTTTTCTCCGTGCTGGGATCATACTCTGCCCCTAGCTGGAGCCTGAAGTTGTAGAAGACAAGTTGTTCTTTTCCTCTCAGCAGCTGCAGCAGCCAGGTTCCACGTTCCACAGAGCTCTTCCTGTTGTGATCACCATATGCCGAGATGACTGACGACAAGTCCCCTAATGAGCAGGCACTGGAGGCTGAAGAGGTGCCCGGCTCAACACAAGAGTCCCCAGGAGAAGACAAGACAGCTGAGGAGAGCTCACCTCTGGTGGAGGAGAAGAGAGAGAATGGAGAGTGGAGCTCAGCAGCAGCAGCAGGAGACCAGGAGAAGAAGCTGGAAGCTGGAGAAGAAGAACCTCCTGAGCCTGCCCCAGGACAGACTGAGTTTGTGCCCCCAGAAGGAGGATGGGGGTGGGTAGTCATGCTATCTGCCATGTGGTGCAATGGCTCAGTGTTTGGCATCCAGAACGCCTGCGGGGTCCTCTTCGTGGTCCTCATGGAGAAGTTTGGTTCCAAGGATGATCACCATCTGGCATTTAAAACAGGTGATTTGGGCTTGTGGGTGCAGGGTACTCATCACAGATTGTAGTAACTTACTGACATGCTGCACTCTATCCCATACCCACTAGGGCTGCCCTGGGTTCTCCTGAAGAAGAGGAGAGAGCGCTGCCAAAACTTTCACTGCAAAACTAGAACAGCTTGCGCATGGCAACTTATCAGTTTCCATCTTCAGCTTGTTCAATGAAAGCTTGGAAATGAAAGCTAGACGCTGATTGGTTGCCATGCACAGCTACTCCACTTTTAGTTAATTTCCCTCCGTCTGTTCAGCTAGCTAGTATATGATATCACCCTACACGATGAGAAAATCGGATGAAAAAATAGCAATCGTACGATAATCTGATCATTAGTACACAGCTTTTGAAAACCGATCACGACAATTCATGCAAAAATATCCAAAAGGGACAAACACGAAAATATTTCTCGTACGATACCAAAATGAACGATTTTAATTTAATCAGAACAGGATTGGCCCCCCCAAAAAATCAGAAGACCAAAAATACGCAATATTTGGAAACAAAAGAATACATTACATCACTTGCAAAGTCATATTCTGTCATATGAGAATATTCGTAACTTTAGTAACCTATTCATTTTTGAAACGGGACAAGCATGCAAAAAAAGCATGCAAAATAACTGGACGATCATTCATCCGATATTCTCATTGTGTGTATGAGGCTTAAATTCAAACTTTTGCATACTCATATGAATTTTTTTTTTATTTATTTTTTATTTACACCTTGTTGTCTAACTTAGCTTAACAATGAAACTTTCCAAAACTCACTTCCTCAGACAAGAGTATAGGACCATGGTGCCCAAACTGCGGACCTTTGCCACTTACTGTGTGGTCCCTGAGGTGTTTGGTGCTTGCTACTACAAGTGCTACTACAAGTGCAAACTACAAGTGAAAAGTGCACTTGAAATGGCACTGAAAGTGCACTTGGAAGTGCAGTCGCTGTAGATCCGAGGGGGACATGCAAGGAAAATAAAAACAGCATTTTAGCTTACACATGATTGGATAATAAAATCAGCAGAGCTTCCCCTCATTTCAGATCTACCCCTCAGATTTACAGCCACTGCACTTCCAAGTGCACTTTCAGTGCAATTTCAAGTGCACTTTGCATTTGTAGTTTGCACTTGTAGTGCAAAGTGGATTTGCCTTTCGTAAATAACCCCCAAACTCCTTAAACTGCAATACAAAACCAGAGAAAATTCCCAGCTCAACTCACCAACCTACTCCTTAAACTGGCAAAATACTAATAGATTTTCAAACAAAGGTTGTATGAACATAGGTATGAAAACTCTTAGTACATTCAATGACTGAAACAATGTTGTTTGAAAGTACTTCAAAATGTTTCTTTTATCAATCGGTTTTGGAATGAATGTCATTTTTCCACACAAAAACCACATGCACTGTTAGAAATTCTTTTGTTTGAGAAACATTTTCCATCCTGCTCTTTCAAAATGTTCTCCTCACTTTGGTCAAAAGTAAACATAATTTTGACCCCACTAATATTTAGAAAATAGAAAAAACTTTCTTAAAATGAAAAATTTTGAATGAAATTCTACTAGTGTGTGGCCAGCTTTTCACTGAAAACCTATCTCAGGGCAAAGTAAAACTCATCCTTTGTAGTGGGGCTCGGATAGCGTTACCTACGCAATCTTCCACTTCCCTGGCAGCCAGCTCTCTTCTTCTCCCCTACACATGGCACCGAGTGGTCTCTTAGCATTCTCATGCCCAGTGCAGGGCTATAGGCTCTGCATTGGCCTCAATGACATCAGAGGACCTGCAACCACCGGCCTGGAGGAAGCCTGTTGTAGGAGAGGCTCATGTAAGTAAAAGTGCCTTTTCCAGCCCCCTAAACTTAAACAAGCATTTAATTCTTGCAGTGTGAGGGAAGCCCATCATAGTTGTCTTTTTTTTTTCTACTATTCCAGGGGTCTCCGAACTTTCTAAACAAAGAAACTGTTTACTGTCCTTTAGGTTTTCGGTTGTGCGGGGGGCAGATTGTGGCCAGTAGGAGTAATGCATGGCCATCAATACCCCATTGTTGATGTCAGTGGCAGGAATTATGCCCCATGTTGGTGTCAGTGGAAGGAATAGTTCATTGTATCATTGGTGTCAGTGGATAGAATAGTTCCTTGTATCATAGGTGTCAGTGGCAGGAATTATGCCCCATGTTGGTGTCAGTGGAAGGAATAATACCTCATTGTTGGTGTCAGTGGAAGGAATAGTACCTAATTGTTGGTGTCAGTGGATGGAATAGTTCCTTGTATCATAGGTGTCAGTGGCAGGAATTATTCCCCATGTTGGTGTCAGTGGAAGGAATAGTACCTCATTGTTGGTGTCAGTGGATGGAATAGTTCCTTGTATCATTGGTGTCAGTGGATAGAATAGTTCCTTGTATCATAGGTGTCAGTGGCAGGAATTGTCAGTGGCAGGAATTATGCCTCATGTTGGTGTCAGTGGAAGGAATAGTACCTCATTGTTGGTGTCAGTGGATGAAATAATTCCTTGTATCATTGGTGTCAGTGGATAGAATAGTTCCTTGTATCATTGGTGTCAGTGGCAGGAATTATGCCCCATTGTTGGTGTCAGTGGAAGGAATAATACCTCATCGTTGGTGTCAGTGGATGGAGTAGAGTGGATGGAGTAGTTTCTTGTATCATTGGTGTCAGTGGCAGGAATTATGCCCCATTGTTGGTGTCAGTGGAAGGAATAATACCTCATCGTTGGTGTCAGTGGATGGAGTAGAGTGGATGGAGTAGTTCCTTGTATCATTGGTGTCAGTGGCAGGAATTATGCCCCATTGTTGGTGTCGGTTGAAGGAATAGTACCTCATCGCTGATGTCAGTGGATAGAATAGATCCTTGTATCATTGATGTCAGTGGCAGGAATTATGGCCAATTGTTGGTATCAGTGGAAGGAATAGTACCTAATTGTTGGTGTCAGTGGATGGAATAGTTCCTTGTATCATAGGTGTCAGTGGCAGGAATTATTCCCCATGTTGGTGTCAGTGGAAGGAATAGTACCTCATTGTTGGTGTCAGTGGATGGAATAGTTCCTTGTATCATTGGTGTCAGTGGATAGAATAGTTCCTTGTATCATAGGTGTCAGTGGCAGGAATTATGCCTCATGTTGGTGTCAGTGGAAGGAATAGTACCTCATTGTTGGTGTCAGTGGATGGAGTAGTTCCTTGTATCATTGGTGTCAGTGGCAGGAATTATGCCCCATTGTTGGTGTCAGTGGAAGGAATAATACCTCATCGTTGGTGTCAGTGGATGGAGTAGAGTGGATGGAGTAGTTTCTTGTATCATTGGTGTCAGTGGCAGGAATTATGCACCATTGTTGGTGTCGGTTGAAGGAATAGTACCTCATCGCTGATGTCAGTGGATGGAATAGATCCTTGTATCATTGGTGTCAGTGGCAGGAATTATGGCCAATTGTTGGTATCAGTGGGAGGAATAGTTCCTCGTATAAGTGGGAGAAATAGTACCTCCAGGGCGGATGAAAGCAAGCAAAGTGCCACATCTGGCCCCCGGGCCACAGTTTGGAGAACAATGCTCTAATCTTTTATAATGGATCTTGCTGAGAGAAATATTTGTAGGAAGCACAATGATGTGAGCTTTGATTAGTAAAGGGGCTGTAATAGCCGTGATCTCTCGCAATCGAATGTAATGTCTCTCCAGACCATGACTGCTTCCTGAAGCTGTAATGTTTGAAGTCTCTGATCATCTCCTGCAGCATGGCCACAGTCTCTGATATTCTCTTGTAGCATGACCACATTCTATGACCATCTCTTTTAGTATGTCTGCAGTCTCCGACCATCTCTTGTAGTATACTCATAGTATCTGACCATCTCTTGTAGAATGTCCACATTCTATGACCATCTCTTGTACAGTACAGCCCCTGACCATCTTTTGTATTATGTCTGCAGTCTCTGACTATCACTTGCAGCATGCTTATAGTTTTTTACCATCTCTGGTAGCGTGTCTGTAGTTTCTGACCATCTCTGGTAGCATGTCAGTAGTCTCTGATCATCTCCTGTTGCATTTGTGCAGTTTCTGGCAGTTTTGTGTGCTTCTATATTTACTGAATATTATGTGCGGACCTTTGGTGATGTCAGGGGCCGCACTTGAATCTCCCTATGTCAAATAAGTTGACCACCATTTTTCATATAATTTCGGACAGAGGTCTATAAGATCTGTAAGGACCCATTGAAAAAAAAGAAACCAAAGAGCACAGAAACACCAAGGCTACTCCTTGTTTTAAATGGCCCAGCATGAAAGCTGTAACCCAAACACATGCATGCGGAAAAGGGCCCTCAATCGATTCTGCTGATTAATAATTAGTATCATTTTAATTCCATTTGTTTCCTGCAGAGAAGGACAGTGGAATGTTAACATTTGCAAGTGGCAGCAGTAGTATTTTTCATATGCAAAATCTAGCAGACTTTATCCAGGGGTATCAATTTGAGGCAATGGGACTGAACTAGCAAACTAAAGTGAAATGTAGGGGAGGTGAATGTTTACTTTAAACATCTAATAGAAAACAGGAGAATTTAAAAGGAAACAAAGGAACTTTTTTTCATTAGATTGGCTACTTAAAGTGAAGGCAAACTCATCTCACCTTACTTAATTTATAGTAAATCAATTAATTTAAGACATATATATGAATATAAGCAAAGTAATTACATGTTATGTTTTGTTACCTTATGTGTAATACCACTATATTTGGTACTGATTTAGGATTTAGGCATGTTATAATGCCATAACATGTCAAGCAGCACATGGAACATAAAGCAAGGTGAGCTTTATGTTCATAGCAAAGTGAATGTGCATTCACCACAGTGAATCACTTCAATCACCCAAACATGTGTACACAAAAATCCTGTTTATAATTTTTTTTGCACATGACTTGGTATTCAAAGCGAAGACAACTTTAGCTTATTTACCAAGCTAAGTTAACATTCACATTGCAAAATGTACCCCACACTTTCCTAAGTGATCAGCTCTACTCCTTTAATACAACACCCCGTAATATTTATAGTTTTTTTTTGCTTCTATCAACTGTATGGAAATGCCTGTAGCAAGGTTCAGCTAAAAGAAGACATGACATCATCTATACCAGTTTCATATTAACACATTGCATACGTTCGTTCCCAGTAGTGCTGGCAGCCTTTATGCACACTTTAACATATGCTTAGGCTGTCTAAGCATTAATACTGCACAGCAAGCAAGAGTCACAAGTCCTCATGAGATAAGAGCAGACAACTTCCCCTTGACTCTTTTGTTCTGAGGATTGTTAGGCTGGGTTCACACTGATACGACACGACATTCATCCGACTTTCATCCTACTTTGCTCTGCGACATCAGTCCTACATTGATCCTACATTGGTCCGACATCCATCCGACATTCATGAACAGGATACTACTTTGATCCGACATTGTGCTAGTCTGACTTGTCCTTTGACCAATCAAAACAATCCCAGGGTGAGATAAATTCCTTTTACTGCTGCTGTAATCACCATATCGGATGTCAAATGTCGGATGGTTAGGACAAGGATCCTACTTTGATCCGACTTCAATGATAGTCAATGGGCTGAAGTCGGATCAAAGTCGGACCAAAGTAGTACAGGGAGCATTTTCAAAGTCGGACCGACTTGTGTCGGACCAGTTAAGACGGCTCTCATAGGGAAACATTGATTTTCACACGTCATGCGACATGAGCTCCTAATGTCGGAGCGTTTGTCGGACCAGTGTGAACCAGGCCTTAGTAGTGTCTTCCTATACCTCAACTGTGTATTGATCTGCTTGCTTCCGTGCAGGCTGCAAATGTTGAGCTCTTTAGTCATAAATACTTCCAACACAAATGGCCTGTGAGCCAAAATAGAACAACACGCACACTGTGGATTAGATTGCTTCCTGTTGTAAAGTAAGTGCAGAAAGGGGTTCTAAAATTTACGTTTTTCACAGGCATTAGATATATCGTTCAAGTCTTCAGCTAATACTTCAGTACTCTCATATGACAAAATATAAATAATATATAAATAGTTCTGAAAAATCTTTTTTTCAGTGGAGGATCGTGATTCTAATAAAACAGGCTAAACTTGCATATAAGTATATTTGTATTTTGTTCAGTCAAAGAACCTGAATGGTTAAATCAGTTCTATTTATTATGTGAGTTGAAACATTCCAGCAGGCCTTCTCAGCCTGGTTTTTATAATTATGAGAAGAGTCAGAGGAGACGTGTTTGAAGAACTGTGTTCCAAGTCTATAAACTGCAGCCACAACTCCCTGAAAGCGGCAAACAAGGATATTTTTAGAAAAACTGAACTTAAAGGGCCCCTATTTATTCAGAGGCAAAGAAAAACAATGTTTCCGAAAATATGACATCATGTTCTCTAAAAAGGAAAAGAAGAAAACCACACATTTGTTGCAGTATGCAGCAATTAAAGTTTAAGTTGTCCCACATTTATAGTAAAGTATACATTTATTACCCCTTTTCTAAAATCTCTATATTTTATACGGACTTGTGTGTAAGTTTGTGATGAACACATGGCTGGGAACTAAATGAGATCTGTAATTACTTCCTCTGTGAGCTGCCTGTCTGGTAGTAAATACTGCAAATCCAAAAATAGGCATTTAAAGATCCATTCCGGTCACAATTTAATGAAACCTTAGGGTGTATAGAGGGAGCATAGACTGCCCACTCACTGCTTTTAGACTCCCAGCCAGGCATAGCTGTAGTGTGCTAGTGTACCCCTGTCCTTTCTGTAACCCTTGTTTGTGATGCAGGAGAAAAAATCATACCGACTGCTTCTTGCATTCTGTCACATATTGAGGGAGATTTACTAAAACTGGTACACACAAAATCTAGTGCAGCTGTGCATGGTAACTAATCAGCTTCTAACTCTAGCTTCTTGAATATAAATTTTACAAAAGAACCTAGAAACTGATTGGTTACTATGCACAGCTGCACCAGATTCTGTGTACACCAGCTTTAGTGAATCTCCCCCACAGATACCCTGATATAAAAAAAAGGTCAGTAAGGCCGGGTTCACACTAGTGCGACACGACATCTGTCCTACTTTGGATCCGACTTTGCCCTGCGACATGAAGCCGACATATGTCCGACTTTCAATGAACGGGGATCCGACTTGGATCCCCGCCAATATCAGGCACTGTGTTTGGTATGAATCTTGAAGGGGAACTCCAGGCCAAATTTTAAATTAAAAAAACGGCGCGGGTTCCCCTCCAGAGGCATACCAGGCCCTTGGGTCTGGTCTGGATTTGAACAGGCGCCCCTACGCCGAAAAAACGGCATGGGGGTCCCCCCAAAATCCAAACCAGACCCTTATCCGAGCACACAACCTGGCCAGCCGCAGGGGAAGAGGGGGGACGAGAGAGCGGCCCCCCCTCCCTCCTGAACCGTACCAGGCCGCATGCCCTCAACATGGGGGGTTTGGTGCTCTGGGGCAGGGGGGCGACCTGCGGCCCCCCCACCCCAGAGCACCCTGCCCCCATGTTGATGAGGACAGGGCCTCTTCCCGACAACCCTGGCCGTTGGTTGTCGGGGTCTGCGGGCGGGGGGCTTATCGGAATCCGGGAGCCCCCTTCAATAAGGGGGCCCCCGGATCCCGGCCCCCCCACCCTATGTGAATGAGTATGGGGTACATCGTTCCCCTACCCATTCACCTGGTGGAAAAAAAATTGCAATAAAAAAACACTACACAGGTTTTGAAAGTAATTTATTGCCCAGCTCCGGGGGTCTTCTTCCGACTTCCGGGGGTCTTCTTCTGACTTCCGGGGGTCTTCTTCCGACTTCGAGGGTCTCCGGTGTCGTCTCCCGCTCTCCGGTTCTTTCTTCCGCCGGGCCTCCGCTAACTTCTTTTTAGCTCTCTTGCTAACAGAGGCCCGGTCTTCCCGTTGTCTCGTCCGGCTCTCCGTTGTTCTTCTGCCGGCCCCTCCACTAACTTCTTGGTAGCTCTTTCGCTAGTGGAGGGGTCGGTCTTCCCGTCGTCGCCGTCGGCTTCTTCTTCCCTCTTCTTCTTCTCGATGTTGACACGTCGCCTCCTCCCACTGTAATACTGGCTCTCCGCTCCGCTCCGCATTAATATAGGCTTCTCATGACGTCACAGTCACATGTTCCCATGACGTCACAGTCACATGCTCCGGGGCCATGTGCCCTGGAACATGTGACTGTGACGTCATGAGAAGCCTATATTAATGCGGAGCGGAGCGGAGAGCCAGTATTACAGCGGGAAGAAGCGACGCGTCAACATCGAGGAGGAGGAGAAGAGGGAAGAAGACGCCGACAGCGACGGGAAGCCCGGCCCCTCCACTAGCGAAAGAGCTACCAAGAAGTTAGAGGAGGGGCCGGCAGAAGGACAACGAAGAGCCGGACGAGACAACGGGAAGACCGGGCCTCTGTTAGCAAAAGAGCTAAAAAGAAGTTAGCGGAGGCCCGGCGGAAGAAAGAACCGGAGAGCGGGAGACGACACCGGAGACCCTCGAAGTCGGAAAAGACCCCCGGAAGTCGGAAGAAGACCCCCGGAAGTCGGAAGAAGACCCCCGGAAGTCGGAAGAAGACAGTCGGAAGAAGACCCCCGGAGCTGGGCAATAAATTACTTTCAAAACCTGTGTAGTGTTTTTTTATTGCAATTTTTTTCCACCAGGTGAATGGGTAGGGGTACGATGTACCCCATACTCATTCACATTGGATGGGGGGCCGGGATTCGGGGGCCCCCTTATTGAAGGGGGCTCCCGGATTCCGATAAGCCCCCCGCCCGCAGACCCCGACAACCAACGGCCAGGGTTGTCGGGAAGAGGCCCTGTCCTCATCAACATGGGGGCAGGGTGCTCTGGGGTGGGGGGCCGCAGGTCACCCCCCTGCCCCAGAGCACCAAACCCCCCATGTTGAGGGTATGCGGCCTGGTACGGTTCAGGAGGGAGGGGGGGCGCTCTCGTCCCCCCCTCTTCCCCTGCGGCCTGCCAGGTTGTGTGCTCGGATAAGGGTCTGGTTTGGATTTTGGGGGGACCCCCACGCCATTTTTTCGGCATAGGGGCGCCCCTTCAAATCCAGACCAGACCCAAGGGCCTGGTATGCCAATGGAGGGGGAACCCACGCCGGTTTTTTATTTAAAATTTGGCCTGGAGTTCCCCCTCAAGAGCAGCACAGCACAAGTCGCATGCCAAAGTCGGGTCATGCAAGACTGCGGTCCGACTTTGATCCGACTTCAATGATAGTCAATGGGCTGAAGTCGGACCAAAGTAGTACAGGGAGCATTTTCAAAGTCGGACCGACATGTGTCGGACCAGTTAGGACGGCTCCCATAGGGAAACATTGATTTTCACACGTCATGCGACATGAGCTCCCAATGTCGGAGCGTTTGTCGCCCCAGTGTGAACCAGGCCTAAAGCAGTAGTAAAATCTGGACAAAAAAAAACCTTCCCCCTGCAAGTTAAAGTCATAATATATAATAATGCATCACATACTAGCACATTATGAAAGACTTACCTTAAGCCTAGTTTCACATTGCTGCTGGTTAGAAATCGTGTTCAGCTGAACTCGCATGATTTCAACCCGGCAATGCAGTCTGACTTTAGCAGCGATTTAACGCACATCTGTGCGGGTTCCTGCACAGATGTCTATACAACCCCCCCCCCCCCCCCTCGAAGTTGCCAAAAGTAGTACAGGAACTTCTTTTGTGAATTGGTGCTGCGCTGCAACGATTTGGACGGTGCCATTTCCGACAATAGCTGCCGATTTGGCATGCGGTTTGCCCCATTTTAAATGACAATTGCGTGGTTATGCAACACTGTACACAAACAACATTTTTGTAATTTTGTTCCCACAAATAGAGCTTTCTTTTGGTGGTATTTGATCACTACTGGGGTTTTTATTTTTTGCTAAACAAATAAAAAAATACAGAAAATTTAGAAAAAAAAAGTTTTTCTTTGTTTCTGTTATAAAATTTTGTAAATAAGTAAGTTTTCTCCTTAACTGATGGGCACTAATAAGCTGCACTGACAGGCACTGAAAAGGTGGCACTGATGGGCACAAATGAGGTGGCACTAATGAGGTGACACTGATGGCCACTGATGATGAGGCACTAATATGCATCACTGATGGGCACTGATAGGTGGCACTGATAGGCACTCATAGGTGGCACTGATGGGCACCGATAGGCTACACTGATGGGCACTAAAAGGCCGCACTCAATGGCACTTATAGGCAGCACTGATAGGCGGCACTGATGGAACTGATAGTGGGCACTGATGGTTGACACTGATGGGCACTGATAGATGGCAGCACTGATGATGCACTGGCAAGCATTACTGATTGGCACCTCTATTGGGCACTGATTGGCACCTCTAATGGGCACTGATTGGCAACCCTGGTGGGCATACCTGGTGGGCACGGGTGGGCATCCCCCCTGTCAGGAGAGCAGCCGATCGGCTCTCCTCTACTCTCATCTGTCAGTGCGAGTGGAGGAAAGGTCGATAAATGGCTCTTCCTGTTGAAACTGTGATCAGCTGTGATTGGACACAGCTGATCTCACATGTTAAAGAGCCTAGGTCAGAGGCTCTTCACTGAGATCGGTGATGCGGTGTGTCAGACTGACACACCACACCAACGATCGCCGCGCTGCACACCCACACGGGGGCGAGCGATCGGGGCATATTTTGCTGGACGTCATATGAGGTCCAGTCAGGATAACGTAACCACTTTGCACACTTCATTCTGCTATATGTTGGGCGGGAAGTGGTTAACTTGCCTGCCTGTGGTCCAGACCTTTCACCAACTGAAAATATTTGGTGCATCTTGAAATAAATATTACAAAGAAGACCCAGGACTGCTGAGCAGTTAGAATCCTATATCAGGCAAGGATGGGACACAATTCTTCCCCCAAATCTTCAGGAAATGGTCTTGTAAATAAAATATGGGTTTTTGAGATTTCTATTTTTTTTCTATTTTTATGTAGATTTTGTGTTTAGATGCTTTTCTATTTATTTGATAGATTTCAGGTTGTACAGAGAAAGAGAGAAAAGCAGTGTACAAATAAAAATATGGTATTAATACAGCTTAACCTAATACATACATCCACAAGTTTTATGTAGATTTTACAACTTTTTTGGAATGGGGGTTGTAACTCACTAATTGGATTCCACTGTTGTCTAGAATTCCTCTTTAAAGGACAACTGAAGGCAGGCTATGTATTTTTAGTGAACCCTTGGCAAAGCTCATAGAAATGACACCTATTAATGACAAGCTGGAGGGGGGGCAGGTCAGTTTTTCCTTACATTCAGATTACAAACAAAGGCTGTACATCATATATTGATTTAATTTTTTTTACCTTAGTTCTACTTTTTTTTCACTTTAACCAGTTCCCGACCGGCTCACGTAGATATACAGCGGCAGAAAGGCTCCCCTGGGCGAAATCCCATATGGGTACGTCCATTCCTTTAGCGACCACCAGAGGGTGCTGCACGGCGGGGGATCCGATGCGCGTGGCCTGCAGGCACGATCCCCGCCGGCCACGCGTGATTGTGTGCACGAGTGCCAGCACGGAGATTTGTGTGTGTAAACACACAAATTCCTGTGCTGTCAGGAAAGAGGAGTCATATCGTTTGTTCCTACTAAGTAGGAAAAACAATATGTCTCCTCTCCTAGTCAATCCTATCCCCCACAGTTATAGAAAAAATTGGTGAAGAATCTATTTTAGGAACTCATCCTGGTAATTCCAATCACATCCCAAATATACATTGTAGAAAAGAAATGCCCCAAAGGGGATAGTGTGGATGGGAACTGAACCCAGGACGACAACAAAAAAAGTAGGTAAGTACTAAAAAATTTCAATTTTTATTGGTAGAATGACCGTACAGAAATACAACTGCACTATACAAAATGTTTACAGACAGGTGTCAATAACATAGAAAATCGCAGAGGCAACAGGAAAACCCTACATGTTTTGGAAAAGATATAACAGGGAAAATAATTCCTATTGTTATATGTGTGTATCCTTCTTCATTGGTTGAGTACAAGCTTGCTGATGTATTTCTATAAAGGAAAATATATGTATATATATAAGTAAAGTAAATTCAATTTTAGAGCTGATAAGACCATTAATTTCAGAGATGCAGACATATAAAGTGCAGAAAAAAGACGTACTCACAAGTCTCATGCTTTTTGGGAAGAATTGGCAGTGCACAGAGTTGATGCGACTGGATGGCGTCCAGACACTGCAAAGTCGCAGAGCGCTCAGCAGTCACTAAAGAGCATGAAGTCAGGTTTATCCTGGAATCCGTCAAGTGTGATACACTTGTGGGAAATAAAGAGCCTCCCATGCCTCCAAGTTGGAGATAAAGGGCTTTGGTTTGGCTGAAGTCCTGAACCCCCAGTATGCAGCAGCAGGTCAGGGCTCACAGGGGCCCAAACAAGCAGAGAGCAGGAACACAGTTAGAACACACTGAAGGAACACACAATTAACCCCTTGATCGCCCCTAGTGTTAACCCCTTCCCTACCAGTGACATTTAAACAGTAATCAGTGTATTTTTATAGTACTGATCGCTGTATAAATGCCAATGGTCCCAAAAAAGTGTCGAATGTCTCCAATCGTTCCCATAGATTGTAGACACTATAACTTTTGCGCAAACCAATCAATATATGCTTATTGCGATTTTTTACCAAAAATATGTAGAAGAATATAAATTGGCCTAAACCAGGGGTGCCCAACCTTTTGAAGAGCGAGGGCCACGTGAGCGACTTGGTAACCAGTCGCAGGCCACACGAATCGGGGCCTTAAATGTTCGCTGAGCTGTTCATGACTTAGTGTACATGACAGCTGACAGGAAGGAGGATGCTATTATGGCAGAAGAGACAGATGGGTTCTCTTTTGTCATGAATACCCTGCCTGTCAGCAAATTTTGGAAAAATTAACCTTACTTCCACTTTAACCACTTCCCGCCCGGCCTATAGTGTATTGATGGCCGGGAAGTGGTTCTGTTATCCTGACTGGGCGTCATATAACGTCCAGCAGGATAACATGCCGGTGCGAGCCCGTGGGGGTACATCAGTACCTCATCATCAGTGCTGCCCATCCGTTCCACCTGTCAGTGCCACCTGTCAGTGCCAATCAGTACCACCTATCAGTGCCCCCTGTCAGTGACCATCACACCCGCCTGTTAGTGACCATCACAGCCGCCTGTCAGTGCCCATCAGTGCCACCTATCAGTGACCATCAGTGCTGCATATCAGTGCTGCCTATCGGTGCCCATCAGTGCTGCATATCAGTGGCGCCTATCAGTGCCCATCAATTCTACATATCAGTGCCTCCTCATCAGTGCCACCTTATCAGTGCCAACTCATCAGTGCCAACTCATCAGTGCCCATCAGTTCCGCCTCATCAGTGCCCATCAGTGCCGCCTCATTAGTGCCCGACAGTGAAGGGGAATTTTTTTTTTATGACAGAAACTAAGAAAAACGTTTTTTTTTTCAAGAATTTTGGTCTTTTTTAGTTTGTTTAGCAAAAAATAAAAACCCCAGAGGTGAGCAAATACCACTAAAAGAAAGCTCTATTTGTGGGGAGAATATGATAACAATTCAGTTTGGGTACAGTGTAGCATGACCGCGCAATTGTCATATAAGTGTGACAGTGCTGAAAGCTGAAAATTTTCCTGGGCTGGAAGGGGCCAAAGTGCCTGGTATTGAAGTGGTTAAAAAAATCTGTGGGACAGTAATGTGCCTGCTCAACCAGGAGAAAGAGGTCTTGCAGAACTGGATGTAAACAAACAACGAAGATTGTGGCAGTCAGATTCCAGTGTCACAGTGCCCAAGTACAGTGCCTTAAAAAAGTATTAATACACCTTGAAATGTTCCACATTTTGTCATGTTACAACCAAAAATGTATTTTTTTTTGGGGGGGGGGGATTTTATGTGATAGACCAACACAAAGTGGCACATAATTGTGAAGTGGAAGGAAAATAATAAATGGTTTTCAATTTTTTTTACAAATAAATATCTGAAAAGTGTGGCGTGTATTTGTATTCAGCCCCCTGAGTCAATACTTTGTAGAACCACCTTTCCTTGTAATTACAGCTACAAGTATTTTTGAGGATGTCTCTACCAGCTTTGCACATCTAGAGAGTGACAATTTTGTCCATTCTTATTTGCAACATAACTCAAGCTCTGTCAGATTGGATGGAGAGCATCTGTGAACAGCATTTTTCAAGTCTTGTCACAGATTCTCAATTGGATTTAGGTCTGGACTTTGACTGGGCCATTCTAACACATGAAAATGCTTTGATCTAAACCATTGCATGTAGTTCTAGCTTTGGGTCGTTGTCCTGCTGGAAGGTGAACCTCCGCACCAGTCTTAAGTCTTTTGCAGACTCTAACGGGTTTTCTTCTGAAATTGCCTTGTATTTGGCTCCATCCATCTTCCCATCAACTCTGACCAGCTTCCCTGTCCCTGCTGAAGAAAAGCATCCCCACAACATGATGCTAGAGTTCGTTTTCCGCCACACATAGCGTTTTGCTTTTAGGCCAAAAAGTTCAATTTTGGTCTCATCTGACCAGAGCACCTTCTTCTACATGTTTGCTGTGTCCCCCACATGGCTTCTAGCAAATGGCAAATGGGACTTCTTATGACTTTCTTTCAACGATGGCTTTCTTCTTGCCACTCTTCCATAAAGGCCAGATTTGTGGAGTGCACGACTAATAGTTGTCCTGTGGACAGATTCTCCCACCTGAGCTGTGGATCTCTGCAGCTCTTCCAGAGTTACCATGGGCCTCTTGGCTGCTTCTCTGATTAATGCTCTCCTTGCCCAGCCTGTCAGTTTAGGTGGACGGCCATGTCATGGTAGGTTTACAGTTGGTTGTGCCATACTCTTTCCGTTTTCGGATGATGGATTGAACAGTGCTCCGTGATATGTTCAAAGCTTGGGATATTTTTTTATAAACTAACCCTGCTTTAAACTTCTCCACAACTTTATCCCTGGCCTGTCTGGTGTGTTCCTTGGCCTTCATGATGCTGTTTGTTCAATAAGGTTCTCTAACAAAACTCTGAGGGCTTCACAGAACAGCTGTATTTATACTGAGATTAAATTACACATAGGTGGACTCTATTTACTACTAATTAGGTGACTTCTGAAGGCAATTGGTTCCACTAGATATTAGTTAGGGGTATCAGAGTAAAGGGGGCTGAATACAAATGCACGCAATACTTTTCAGATATTTATTGGAAAAAAAATTGAAAACCATTTATCATTTTCCTTCCACTTCATAACTATGTGCCACTTTGTGTTGGTCTATCACATACAATCCCAATAAAATAAATTTAAATTTTTGGTTGTAACATGACAAAATGTGGAAAATTTCAAGGGGTATGAATACTTTTTCAAGGCACTGTATGCATCTGTAGAGGGGCAGGGTAGGATCGGTTCACTCAGGGCAAAGGAGTGAAAAGAACACCTAGCCCATAGTGATGGTTTTAGGTTTTCAGACTACCTCAAATATATGCAGAAATTCCTAGAATTATTTTCCCTAGGTGATCTTAATCATTTACCAAAGTGGCCCAGCACGGGGGTGTCTGCAGAGCGATACAGGTACTTTTACACTGATCTTCAGGCAAAACAAATATTTTAATTTTTTTACATTTTTTTACATTTAACCACTTAACGACCGCCCACCGCCGATTTACGTCGGCAGAATGGCACGGACAGGCAGAATCACGTAGATCTACGTGATCGCCTTTGTGCAGTTGGGGGGTCCATCCGGACCCCCCTTCACTGCAGTGAGCGGCCGTTAAGTGTTCGGGAGCGATCAGGCATGAGGGGGGGGCGCTCGATTCCGCCCCCACCCTCGCGATCGCTCCCGGCCAATGAAAATGCTTCCTCCGCCATGTGATGTAAACAAGGCTGGAGGAAGTGATGTCATCTCCCTCGCCGCGGTCTTTCCGTTCCCGGCGCCGAGCAGAGAGGAAGCAGGTTAGTGCACTAACAGTCCACTGACACGTAGGTACACATAGGCACACAAATCACCCCCCAGTCACCCCCAGATCACCCCCCAGGTCACCCCAAAGCCCCCAATCACAGTGTCACTGATTGCAGTGATCATTTATTTTACTGATCACTGCATTTAGTGTCATCTGTGATTGTAAAAAGTTGCAGGGCAGTTAGGATTAGGCCCCTTTAGGTCCAGGGTAGCCCCCTAACCCCCCCTAATAAAGGTTTAACCCCTTGATCACCCCCCAGGTAACCCTTTCACCCCCTAACTTCAGCGTCACTAAGCGATTGTTTTTCCGATCGCTGTATTCGTGTCGCTGGTGTTTTAGATAGGCAGTTATTTTTTTTTAGGTTCGCCGCAGGTTTTTATTAGTGTCAGGTACCCCCATATATTATTTTAACCCCCTGATTGCCCCTAGAGTTAACCCTTTCACCAGTGATCGCCGTATAAGCGTCACTGGTGTCACTGGTTAGCCAGTAAGTTATTTAGTTATTTAGGTTACCCGTCAGGTTTTTATATAGTGTCAGGTACCCCCATATTTAACCTAATAAAGATTTTAACCCCCTGATTGCCCCTAGTTAACCCTTTCACCAGTGATCACCATATAAAGGTTACGGGTGACGCTGGTTGATTAGTTTGCTTTTTATAGCATCAGGGCACCCGCCGTATATAACCCAATAAAGGTTTAACCCCCCTGATCGCCCGGAGGGTGAGATCAATTAGGTTTTAGCGCCAGAGAGGGTCTGCGTCGCCCCAGGCAGTGTTAGGTTAGTGACAGTAACGCTAACACCCACGCGCAAAGCATACACCCCCCTTAGTGGTATAGTATCTGATCAGATCTGATCAGATCTATACTAGCATCCCCAGCGGTTTAGGGTTCCCAAAAACGCAGTGTTAGCGGGATCAGCCCAGATACCTGCTAGCGCCTGCGTTTAGCCCCTCCGCCCAGCCCAGCCCAGCCCAGCCCACCCAAGTGCAGTATCGATCGATCACTGTCACTTACCAAACACAACACACATAACTGCAGCGTTCACAGTGCTTGGTTTTTGGGGCCCTGTACGCGGCTAGGCTCCCAAAAAGTCCCACACATGTGGTATCCCCGTACTCAGGAAAAGCAGCAGAATGTATTTTGGGGTGCAATTCCACATATAACCATGGCATGTGTGAGCAATATATCATTTAGTGACAACTTTTTGTACATATTTTTTTTTTCTTTTTGTCATTATTCAATCATTTGGGACAAAAAAAAAAATATTCAATGGGGTCAACATGCCTCTCAGCAAATAGCTTGGGGTGTCTACTTTCCAAAATGGGGTCATTTGGGGGGGTTTTGTGCCATCTTGGCATTTTATGGCCTTCAAAACTGTGATAGGTAGTGAGGAGTGAAATCAAAAATTTATGCCCTTAGAAACCTTGAAGGCGGTGCTTGGTTTTTGGGGTCCCGTACGCGGCTAGGCTCCCAATAAGTCCCACACATGTGGTATCCCCGTACTCAGGAGAGGCAGCAGAATGTATTTTGGGGTGTAATTTCACATATGCCCATGGCATGTGTGAGCAATATATCATTTAGTGACAACTTTGTGCAAAAAAAAAAAAGTTTGTCATATTCCCGCAACTTGTGGCAAAATATAAAATATTCCATGGACTGAACATGCCTCTCAGTAAATAGCTTGGGGTGTCTACTTTCCAAAATGGGGTCATTTGGGGGGGTTTTGTGCTATTTTGGCATTTTATGGCCTTCGAAACTGTGATAGGTAGTGAGGAGTGAAATCAAAAATTTGCGCCCTTAGAAATCCTGAAGGCGGTGCTTGGTTTCCGGGGTCCCGTACGTGGCTAGGCTCCTAAAAAGTCCCACACATGTGGTATCCCCGTACTCAGGAGAAGCAGCAGAATGTATTTTGGGGTGCAATTCCACATATAACCATGGCATGTGTGAGCAATATATCATTTAGTGACAACTTTTTGTAATTTTTTTATTTTTTTTTGTCATTATTCAATCACTTGGGACAAAAAAATAAATATTGAATGGGCTCAACATGCCTCTCAGCAATTTCCCTGGGGTGTCTACTTTCCAAAATGGGGTCATTTGGGGGGGTTTTGTACTGCCCTGCCATTTTAGCACCTCAAGAAATGAGATAGGCAGTCATAAATTTAAAGCTGTGTAAATTTCAGAAAATGTACCCTAGTTTGTAAACGCTATAACTTTTGCGCAAACCAATAAATATACGCTTATTGACATTTTTTTTCACTAAAGACATGTGGCTGAATACATTTTGGCCTAAATGTATGACTAAAATTGAGTTTATTCGATTTTTCTTATAACAAAAAGTAGAAAATATCTTTTTTTTTCAAAATTTTCGTTCTTTTTCCATTTATATCGCAAAAAATAAAAATCGCAGAGGCAATCAAATACCATTAAAAGAAAGCTCTATTTGTGGGAAGAAAAGGACGCAAATTTCATTTGGGTACAACATTGCATGTCCGCACAATTTACAGTTAAAGCAGCGCAGTGCCGAATCCCAAAAACAGGCTTGGTCCTAATGGCCCGAAATGGTCCGGGGCTTAAGTGGTTAAAATACAGCAAGTTTAGTCCACATGTGATCCATAATACATATTTGGTCAAGCAAAAAGCAGACATTTACCCCAAGTACTGAGGGAACTTGTATATATAGTTAAAACAATATACATAGTCATCTGAACAAAGTGGGGCAGCTGTATTGGTACAATTCCTACAGAATGTAGAATCTCATAATAGAGTACAAGAAAATAAAAAAAAAGGGGAACAAATTGAAAACAAAGACCAAACCGAAGCACCTACATTAGACAGTCTATAGGATAAGTAAAAAGACCTATTCAAAAGTAAGGTACAAAATGATTGGATAAGCACTCTACAAGGCAATGACCCACACCTCTGTACATGTATCAGGGTTAAGGATTTTATCATCCAATGTGTACATGGCATCCTGCCTTTCAGAAGAATGAAAAGCGGACAACATATTAAGACTCATCCCACCCATGGGCCCCAAATCCAATCAATTTTTTGAGGGCACCCCCTGGCCTCATATGGTAATTTATATATTGGCAATACTTGGTTGATCAAATTCTTCCACAGATTAAACAATTTCTGAATGTATCCATTGTAATACAACGGTTTTCCTAGCATTGAACGGTAAAAAGCGTAGAAATTGTTTCTGATATGAACCTAAATCTTTTTCTTCCAACACTCCCAGTATACACCACTTCGGATTACAGACGTTATTAGGTGGCCCAAAACGCGTGGCTCTGAAATGACCAAAATGGTCTAATTTTGTCACAGTTCCAAAACATATGATGTAAATCTCCAAAGCGCTTATGGCATTGAGTGACAATCTGGGTTTTCTTTCTTACGCATCTGATAAAGCTGAAGTGGCGTATAGTAAATTTTATGAAATATACGTAATTGAATTAGTCTATCCAATAGCAGAAATAGTAGTAGCAAAGTAGGTGTGAAGAATCGCTTCCCAATTTTCATCTGAGAGGTCTGGAATATCTGTCAACCAGCAAGCCTTTAAAGTTTACAAGCGAGTAAATTTGCTCTGCATTAAAGTGGATCTTCACTGCATCTGAGCACCACAAACCAAAACCACTATTGATACATTTTTTATATTCAAAGCCAACTCTCCATCCATGTCTCCATGCTTTAGTTTGCTGAGAAATCACTTTGAAAAACAAACCCCCTAGCATTTCTGGCCGTGGTCATCTTGAGTAAGGGCAATTGATTCATGTAGCATTTACTTCCTAGAATCCATCAGGCCTTGGCTCAAACATGCATGCAGGAGAGTGTGCTTTGCTGAGAAAACCCCTCCTCCTCTCCTCCTCTCCTGAAGACTCATGGGATGTATGGACATCATTTGCCTAGGCAAGAAACCAGGAAGTAACTAAATAAATGTAAAAAAAAGTTTAAAAAAGCTATCCCTGATGAAGTCACGTGATCTGTATTGCAACGCTTAGGAAGGAGTTGGGTGAAGTTTGATCTCCAAGTCACTGCCGGACTGGAGGCTCTGCACTGCATTAGAATTTGCTGTTTGCTTTGATCTTAAACTGTGATTGTCACATGGCTGCTTTTACACAATAAAATGTTTTTACACCATGGGAGACATCTCTATTTATATATAAACTAATTGGGGAGTATCTTTGGAGAAAAGTGACCTGAAAAGACACAGGCAGACCACTACTACTAGCACTAGTAGGAGAGACGTGCTAACAAGCGTTTTTTGATCTGTATGAGAATATAGATCAAACCTTTGAGGTTAGCTGCCATCCTCACACAAGGTGGATACTACTATCACTGGAGTTATATGGGAGAAACAAAAAGGAAAAATAGCACTGGAAGAAGTTTCACCTGCATGCACTAAGGATTTTTAAACCCTTTTCTTTATTGGAAATCTTACACCTGTCTTGGAATTTTTTTTCACAGTGGAACTGTGTTTTTGAATTGATTGCTTGCACTTTATAATTACTAATCACTTTGATGTATGTTAATTATTATTTTTTCTATTAGGGTACCCCTGTATATATATGTATTTGGATTCACTTTATATACTCCCTTCATGGTAGAAGGATTTTGAGTTGTAAACAGAACCATGGGTACAGTTCATATACACTAGATACATTTATATTATTTGCACAATTTGAAACACTGTTTTGATTTTAGATTTTTTTTCTCTGTTTGGGATTGCATATTGGAAGCTAAGAGCCACATCATACCTTCTCATTTATTTTGTTTATACATGTGGGGCACATTGTGTCGATGTGAGCAGCTGCTAAAGTAACAACATTAAATAAAGGTAGTGCATAGGGTCTATTGCACTCTATATACTTTGAAATCATGCTACTTCAATTGAAGTAGCACAATTTCAATGTCGTGATTGGTGTGATCGGGGTGTGAAACAACTTCTGTATTACAGGAAGCTCCTGCACAGAAGCAAACTCCTACTCTTTGCTTCTGTGCAGGAGCTTCCTGTAAAACAGACCAGTCACTGCTGCTCTCTCTCCTTGTGCAGGGTGACTAGTCATGTATTCTTCCCCTCTTCTAGACATCCTGTAGTGGGTGGGCTTGTCGGGTCCCTCCCAAAGCTCTGTTCTCTGTACAGTCATGTGCAGCACAGTGGCTACTTTTAAATTGTTATATCTGGATTTGTAAATGAATTTGGTGCACACAGAGTGGATTAATTTTATTTTTGTATGTTAAAGAATATGCTTAACCACTTCAATACAGGGCACTTTCACCCTCTTCCTGCCCAAGCCATTTTTCATCTTTCAGCTCTGTCACAATTTGAATAACAATTGCGCAGTCATACAACACTGTACCCAAATGAAAATTTTAGCATTTTCCCCCCAAAAATAGAGCTTTCTTTTGGTGGTATTTGATCACCTCTGCGGTTTTTATTTTTTGCGCTATAAACAAAAGAAGAGGGACAAGTTTGAAAAAAAACACAATATTTTTTACTTTTTGCTATAATAAATATCCATTTTTTTTTTAAACAAATTTTTTCCTCAGTTTAGGCCGATATGTATTCTTCTACATATTTTTAGTAAAAAAAATTGCAATAAGCATATATTGATTTGTTTGCGCAAAAGTTATAGCGTCTACAAAATAGGGGATAGATTTATAGCATTTTTATTATTATTTATTTTTTTACTAGTAATGGCGGCGATCAGCAACTTTTATCGTGACTGCGATATTGCGGCAGACACATCGGACACCTTTGACACATTTTTGGGACCATTCACATTTATACAGCGATCCCTGCTATAAAAATGCATTGATTACTGTATAAATGAGACTGGCAGGGAAGGGGTTAACACTAGGGGGCAATCAAGGGGTTAAATCTGTTCCCTAGGGAGTGATTCTTACTGTGGGGGGAGGGGACTGACTGGGGGAGGTGACCGATCAGTGTCCCGATGTACAAGGGACACACCATTGGTCTCCTCTCCCTGACAGGACATGGATCTGTGTGTTTACACACACAGATCCACGGTCCTGCTCAGTTACTGGGCAATCGTGGGTGCCCGGCGACCATCGCGGCCGCTGGGCACGCTCATCGGGTCACCCAGTAATGCGGCGCGCCCCCTAGTGGCTCGGGAATGCGCAACGTCTTATGACGTCCGCCCAGAACGAGAGCCTCATCGTCCCGCCGTCATTTGACGGCGGGCGGTAGGCTAGTGGTTAAACAAAAATATTTCTGCCCGGAGTTCAGCTTTATTGCTGATCAAAATTTCAGTTTTTCTGAGAAGTAATATATTACTTTAACGTAAGAGCTGTCTGAAATCATTATCTTGACTGAAACAAGAAATTTCGTTTTCTAGTACCCAGCACCTTCACAAATCATTTGTCTTAGCTTAACGCTTCTTTTGTTATATATAGCAGCATAGCTTAGTCAGGATGAAATCAGGAAACATTGCTGAGAAAATTGCAGTGTCCTCTCTTCTTCTATCGAAAAAAAAAAAAAAAGTTTTGCCTTTAGTCTTTCTTTAAGAGAAGTCCAGCCAGAGCTCATTTGACTGGGCTTCTCCTAAGTGTCACCAGGATCAGTCCAGGCACCGCATCATCACGACTTCAGAAGTCTGGATCCGCCAGTTGCCTGGACTGATAGGCATCTCAGCCTCTCAGCAAGCCGCTGAGACAGCCGATCCCCGCCCCTCCACAGCTCAGCGCTCTAATGTGCGTGGAAGAGCAGAGAGGAGAGCTGCTGACTGACAGGCAGCAGCTCTCTGCTCGGGGAGCAGAGAGAACCGAGCCATCGGCGGTGTTCGTGGCTCAGTTCTCAGTGCAGAGGCGGCGGGGGTCAGATGCAGCATCGGTGGGAAGCTGTATCCACCTAGGTAAGTATGAAGATGGGCTAAAAAAAATCCCATACTTCTCTTTTAAATTTTTAACTTTAGTCAGACAAGGACAACCAAAAAATACTTTTAGATTGGCTAATGTGCTTTACAGCACTTTGACATTATTGTATTGATACATTTTTATAAAATATGTAGGATTACATGAAGTATTGGAGAACAATGGTGTACAAGGGATTTAGAACACATAGAAATAGCTTTCCTGTTGAATGTTAAAGCCTTCTGCTTGGCTCTTTTTCCAGATGTGAGAATGTGGTGGTGGTGAAAGAGGAGCCCATGCATGAACATTAATTCTCAACAGCCAATATATTATAGTATACCTCTAGGGGGGTCAGTACACTCCAGTTATGTTATAATTACAGAACAGACCAACGCTTGTAAAGCACCGTTGCTGGGTCGCCAGACTCTGAACACGGTTTGTCCCAGCTTAATGAGGCACAGCTGAGATTCTTGGTCCCAACAGAGATCGTATCATAATGCAGCTGAAGATATTTATGCCTCTGGTCACAAAGCTAAACTCCCTTGTACACGCCTCTGTGCACTGATTCGGGGTGAAAACGACACACTTTGCTACAGCGAAACATTTGTAAAGTTACCAGAAACTGACTAAATGTGTATTTGAAGATACACGATGTATACTTTCACTTTATAAAAATGATTGACCAAAGTGTCTTCGGTAAGCCGTCGCTTTCTAGCAAGCAGTTGTATTTTAATTGTAATCTTTCCAGGGAAAGTTTGGTCATGATCGGCGGAATCAGATTGGTTGCTATGAGACCGTATGTAAAGTTCTCATTTCAAACGCTTAGATGAATTTGGCCAGCTGTTCTCAATCAAACCCACCCCCCCTTCGGAGACTATGAAAAAGCATAGTTGTTTCAGTAAATAATTTTTCAGCAATAGTCATTCTAGCTGAAACCACCATTCTGATATTTTGAAATGTGCAGAAAATTTTATAAAGCTAAAATAACAAGCAATAATTATGACAACCTTGCTGATTTTTTTCTTTTTTTTCACTTTTACGAGCTAAAGCATTTCCGATACAGGATTTGAGAATTGTGGGATTGTGATCTCTGGCTTATTTCCAATATGATTCATTACTTAAAGTAAAGCAAGCAAATTTCACAGAATACACAAGAGTGTATAGAAATCTGTTTTTATATCCCAGTCAAAAATTTGAGGTCATTGCTCTTCAATTGATTGCTTTTGTCCTTAGACAGCTTAATAAAAGGCACTATCGATATATACTAGGGCTGTTACTGATTAAAATTTTCGTGTTCAATTAATCGATTTTTTTTAATCGATTAATCGACTAATTTAAATTAATTATAACGCACATACAGATCCAACTACTTTTAGCGGATCTCCTTGCAGGCCGATTCCCAGTGCAGCTACCAACCACTGGAAAAATGGATAGCAGGATACAAAAAACGCACAAAGGCAGCGCTCGATGGGAATAGCAATAAAACTTTTATAGTCTTCAAGTAGGTAACAAAATAAATATTGCACTGGAGATAAAATCAATGTAGCTACATAAACTGTAAAAATGGTGTGAGTAATACCAAACGGTAGCAAAAGCAGTCATAAAAACATGTAGCTAAGTATGATACTGGTATAAAAATGTGTACAACGATACCACTGCTGAATCCAGATGAGGAGGGGTTAACATCAGTTCGTCGGCATGTAGATGTCCCGTGAAGGGAACTATCACAACTCCCAGTGGATGGCTGTAGAATCCCAGGTTGATAGAGGGAAGTGTAACAGCCCTTGCGTGTGGCAGATAGTAAGGTCCCGCCGGTATGCAGATATGAAGGCACAGCAAAAGAGCCCTTCAGATGGACACGGCATTCCCCGCCGGTGTCCGTGACGTCACCGGATCTACGACAGAACTCCCTGAAGACCAGGAAGCCGGCAGAGAGGTGAGTACCGATAAAAAGAATTTTGATCGATCAAAAAAATGAATCGATTAATCGAGGAATTAATAGTTAATTTCCACAACCCTAATATATACATTAGTTTAGGCTGTAATGTAATATAATGTAACCTTAAAAATGACGTAAACTCCCCTGTATACTTTGTACCTATAGATAAGCCTAGAATAAGGCTTACCTATAGGTACTGTAAATATCTTCTAAACATGTGCCCTTTAGGAGGTATTTACTGTATACTGCGCCGATTATGTCAGTATCGGCCCGTGACGTTTCTTCAAAAGTGTGTGCCATGATCGGAGTCTGCGGGCCCGGAAGGAAGACGGGTGAAGATGGATGCGGCCTCCAGCGGGAACAATGTGAGCTTCGTTTGCAGGTAAGTGTCACATAATGTGCTAGTATGTGATGCATACTAGCACAGTATGCCTTTACTTTGCAGGAAACAAAAAAAAAAGATCAGAGTTTACCTCCTTTTGAAATGAAAAGCTACACATGGAATGTGAAAGGGAGTGACTTGATAAGCAATATTGATATTAGGCTTATTTCTCTTTTAAGTATTTTGCTGAGTCATGCTTTTTATCAGTTTAAGCTATTAAATAGAGGTGAAGTTATTAAAGTGGTTGTAAACCCTTTTGTCGTTTTTTTTTTTTTTTTCCTAACCTGCAAGACAAAGCTATAATGAGCTAGTATGACTAGCATACTAGCTCATTATGTACCACTTACCTTCGATCGGGGGCCCCCGAAGTCGTCCGTGTCCCTCCTCTAGCCGCATCCATCGCTGCGGCGATAGCCGGAATGTTACTTCCGGGTATCGCCGCTGCAGCCAATCACAGCGCCACTCCGGCGCTGTGATTGGCCGGAGCGGCGAAGACGTGACTCCGCGCATGCGCGCGTGAGCTGTCAAATTCGGCTACGTCGTTGAATGTTGCGACCTAGCCGAATTTGTGAATGGGGTGACGTCAGCGTCGCCGCATTTACATACAAATATCTCCTTAACCGTGTAGGTTAAGGAGATATTTCATGCACCTACAGGTAAGCCTTAATCTAGGCTTACCTGTAGGTCTTTGTTTAAAAAGTGGGTTTACAACCACTTTAAACAGGGTTTTGTTTAGTACATGGGTTCATTCACACTAGATACATCTGTGTTGATTTACTAAGGTCTTCTTCACATGGGCTTCTACTTGTATAAGACCACTGTGTACAGCATACTTTTGCAAGGCATTTGTAAAGTATTTGGCAAGCTTCAAGCAGCTTTGTTGAAGTCTTTAAAGCACTCTTCAGCTTGAGCTTGAGTTAAAAGAGAAGTTGTTTTTTCTAATCATACTTACCTCAGTGGATGCAGCATCAGACTGATGCTGCATCTGTCCCCCGGCATCTCTGCACTGAGAAACGAGCCACCGAACACCGCCGATGGCTCAATTGTCACTCCTCCTTGAGCAGAGTGATGCTGACTGTCAGTCAGCATCATTTCTGCTCTACTTCTCAGTGCTCATTGGAGCGCTGAGCTGTGGAGGGGCAGGGAGCACCCATCTCAGTGTCTCAGCGGCTCGCTGAGACTGCCATCAATCAAGGCAGCTGGCGAATCCAGACTTGGAAGTCGTGATGACGCGCTGCCCCGACTGATGGCAGTGACGTCAGCGGAGAGTGGACTTCAGACCGCTCTCTGCTGAAAACGGGTCACAGGAGTGCAAAACGAATTGCTCTCCTGTGACGCAGAGGAGAAGCCCAGCCTAAAAAGCTCAGGCTGGACTTCTCCTTTAAAGTAGAACTTCACCCAAAAGGGGAAGTTTCCGCATTTCTGCCTCCTCCTCTATCACTTTTGGATACATTTATTTTTTAAGGGGAACGGGCACCTGCAATTGACAGGTACCTACACCCACTTCTGCTCGGATCACCTACAGAAGTTTGTCCCCCTTTGCCCACAGCCTTTTGGGATATTTTACAGATCCCAGAAGGCTACTGGACCATTCACAGAGTGCAGCAAGGCTCGTGCATGTGCAATGGGAAGCTGGCTGTGAATCAGCAAGGAGTAACAGCTGGCTTCCCTTAGTAAACATGCTGGTGCCGGGGATCTGAAGACTGGTTAAGAACTGGCCCAGGTGAGGACAGCACTGGATCTTTGGACAGGTACGTGTCCTTATATTAAAAGTCAGCAGCTACAGTATTTGTAGCTGCTGACTTGTAATTATATTTTTATACAGCCTGAAGATCCTCAATAAACAACCATCTTAATGGAAGTGCTTGTTGCCACTTTGAACAAGCTGCTCTCAGGTTTCAGCACTACTTGAAGCTTGTGAAAAGGCCGTTGAAGCCTGCTAGCTGCTTGTTTAAATTGACAGTACTCCTATTAAGTTCCATGTATAACATCCCCATAATAGAACTGAGGTTTTCTTTAAAACCTTTCCCTGCTAGAACCATTTTTTTTATTTTGCGCACACTTTTTAAAACACTTATTTTGTACACTAAAACTCACCTGAAACTCCAAAACATTTTAATTGGTAGACACTGTCGCATCACAATTGTCAGTGCTTGCAACAGATTCATGTACCTGTTGGGAGCAGGTACATGCATTTGTCACAGGAGGTGGCTAATACAGGCATACCCCGCTTTTAAGTACACAATTGGTTTTATTTACTAAAGCTGGAAAGCGCAAAATCTGTCTCACTTCTGCATAAAAACCAATGAGCTTCCAGGTTTTATTACCAGGCTTAATTGAACGAGCTGGTGTTAGAAGCTCATTGGTTTCTATGCAGAAATGAGCCTGATTTTGGGCTTTCCAGCTTTAGTAAATAAAACCCATTGTGTACTTAAAAGTGGGGTATGCCTGTACAGAGGTTCCGTTTTACAGAGCTCCCTGCTCAGTCAATGTGCCTATCATACAGATAAACACATCAGCCAAGTAGTTTTGTTTTAGGGGTGGGCAGAGTCTAATGGGGAACTCTGGGAGAGGATTCCCCATTAGGTCCACCTTTCTTTGTGACTGAAAGCAGATGACAGTGAGCGAATTCCATAGCTGTTAGATGACCCAATGGGGCTATGTAATTTACCCACTGCCATTTGCTGTCAATCACACAAAAAGGTGGACCTGATGGGGAACTAGTCTTTCAGCATTCCCACTGTCAAAGTTCATCTCTGTGCATTGGTTGCTAGGGCGCTGGCCTCCTGCATTCTAAGAACCAATAAAGTGCCGGTGCCCTAGCACCTACCCCCCTTTGCAATAATTCATGTCATGTCTCTGTATACCAGCATAGAGTTAGTGCTAACTACGGTACCTCCAGTTTCATTATCTACAAACTGGCGGCAATTCTTTTTAGACTTGTCACAGTCCTAACGACACAACGTGAAAGTGGCGGAAATATGAATTGTGACATACTTGTACCTTAGAAACGTATTGAAAATGTTTTATTGAGTTGCCCCCTGCATATTTTCTGAAAGCAGAGAACCTATAGAATAAAATGGTGGTAGTTGCAATTTTTTATGCCACATGATTATTTACCTACTGTTTATCGAATCAATATTTTCAGTAAAAACATTCAACTTAATTTTAGTGCACACAAATACATTATAATTCTAATTTTCTGGTAAATTATAAAAGATGTTATATAGAGGTTGTGACGGGTAAACAGATGCCAGACGTGTCTAGTCCCAAAATTGCGCAAGCTCGTGAAACTGCGAAAACTAAAGTACCCAACTAGCTTCTTTCAGAGCTTTATTTTTGCTTCATGATAGATTCCATTTACTGTAATTCTACTCCATCACCCAATCTACCCTTGTAGCCATGGAAATAGTTTCACAAGTAGGAATTTCTGACAGCTGGTTTTTGTGACTACAACAGCTGCAAAAGCCCGAAAAAATCTACAAGGAGACAATTAGAAATCCTTGCTTATTTAAGTGTGGTGAATTGATCATATTTCCTAATCATATATCCTTAAAGTATAACTAATGGTAAAACTTTTTTTTAACTTTTGGATAGTGGAGAAGAATTAGAGCACTTGTCAGTTTTATTGCTGTCTGTGCCCCAGTCAGAGAAATTCACCCTCTCTATTTGTCCTGTTTACCATTATCTTTGAAAGTGAAAGCAAAAGAAAATCCAGAATTTTTGGTTGTCCCTAGAAAAGTAATAGAAAGGAAATCTTCCAATGGGGACACTAGTTCTGATGACCTGGGGGTCCCCAAGGAATTCCCTTAGTTTGCAAGGATTACCTCTCACTTCCTGTTTGGCTATGGGACAGGAAGTGAGGGGAAATCACCGCAATAACACACAGATGGCGGAAAAAAACCCTGACAGGGTTTATAACCTTCTCTTACTCTATCCAAAATGAAAAAAAAGTTTTGCCTACAGTTATACTTAAAAGTGTTACTAAACCCAGGACCCTGCATTCCCTATATGTAGTCTCCCACAGTACACAGAACATGGAAATGCAATTATTTTAATAAATATAAACTGCTAAATACCTTTCCTTATCAGCAGTTATAGCAGTTATATGACTTCTATCAGTGTCTCGCTGAGCACTGGTTATAGCTTGTAGAAGGAGTTTTCACTCTCCTCTGACTGTCCTATGGGGCTGCATGACCCCTGACCCTATATCTGGACAGTGCGGATTTGCCCTGTGACAATCATATGCACTCTACCAATACACACCAAACTGAGCATGTGCTGAGTGCCTCCTAGCGCTCTGTACTACAAGCAGATGGATTGGGGACTGTGGAGGAAAGGGAGGATCACAAAAGACAGGACCAAACAGCCTTTTTACACAATGCGGAGGATTAACCCCTTAGGCCCTACAGTGAGTATACCAAGCATGCTTTACTGCATATACAGACTGATTTTACTGTTGTGGGTTTAGTAACACTTTTAACCGGTTCCTGACTGGTTCACGTCTATTTACGGGGGGCAGAATGGCTCCCCTGCGCGATATCCCGTACCCGTACGGGGTTTCTTTTAAGAGCCGCCGGAGGGGCGCATGCAACCGCTGCACGGCGGGGGACCCGATGTGCGTGGCCGGTGGTCGCAATCCCTACCAGCCACGCATGATCGCGTGCACGAGCGCCAGCATAGGGATTTGTGTGTGAGGAGAGATGACATATTGTTTGTTCCTAGTAAGTAGGAACAGCGATATATCTCCTTTCCTACTCAGTCCTATCCCCATACAGTTAGAACACACTGAGGGAACACACATTTAACCCCTTGATCGCCCCCTAGTGTTAACCCCTTCCCTGACAGTGACATTTGCACAGTAATCAGTGCATTTTTATAGCACTGATCACTGTATAAATGTCAATGGTACCAAAAATGTGGCAACGGTGTCCGATCTGTTCGTCGCAATACCGCAAAAAATTGCAGATCACCGCCATTATTGGTAAAAAATAAATAAATAATAAAAATGCCATAAAAATGCCATAAATCATTCCCATAGTTTGTAGACGCTATAGCTTTTGCGTGATCATGCAACACTGTACCCAAACTAAATTTTTATAATTTCTTCCCACAAATAGAGCTTTCTTCTGGTGGTTTTTGATCACCTCTGTGGTTTCGATTTTTTGCAAAACAAACGAAAAAAGACTGACATTTTAGAAAAAAAAATTGTTTTCTTTGTTTCTCTTATAAAATTTTGTTTTCTCCTTCACTGATGGGCACTGAGGAGTCGGGGGGGGGGGGGGGGGAGGGAATAGGAGTTTCCCTTCGTTGTTCGCAGGTTCTATGTTGGTAATACTCAATGAAGCTCAGCCAAGAAGTCCACTAGCTTAGATGAGTCTTTAAATGTTAGCCATGTCAACCAAACCCTTTTAAACTTCTCTGTAGTATCATTATTTTCAGCTACTAAGTCTTCCATACGCATAATACCATTTAGAGTCTCAATCTACTCCATAAATTAAGGAATGGTAGATGACTTCCAATACCTAGATTAATTGTCTTACTGATAAAACAAAGAAACATAAAAGAGATTTCCTAATTCGAGGTAAAGTCTAAGACCCCTTTCACACTGGAGCGTATTGCAGGTGCTATAGCGTTAAAAATAGCGCCTGCAATCCGCTCTTAAACTGCTGCACCATTCATTCCAGTGTGAAAGCCCGAGGGCTTTTACACTGGAGCGTTGCGCTAGCAGGACGGTAAAAAAAGTCCTGCTAGCCGCATCTTTGGTGCGGTGAAAGAGCAGTGTGTTTACCACTCATCCACCGCTCATGCCCATTGAAATCAATGGACAGCGCGGCTATACCGCCCACAATGCGCTGCTGAAGCAGCTTATTGCGGGAGGTTTTAACCCTTTCTCGGCCGCTACGGCCGCCCATAGCGTCTGCGGTAAAAATGGCGGCGCTTTACCGCCGACACTATGGGCGCCTCAGTGTGAAAGGGGTCTAAGGTAAAAGAAAAAGAAGGGTCACTTCTGCAGAATTATGAACTGACTCGCCTGTAAATAGATTATAAAGATTTATTATACGTTCCTATAGTTTGTTAATAGGAGGACAAGTCCACCAAACATGTAAAAAAAACTCCCATAGAGACATGACAGCACCAGCACAATTCTGACTGGGACGTAAAAATGGGATGTAAATTGACTGGAATGTGATACCATCTTGATAGCAGTTTAAAATTATATTCCTGAGTATCACAAACCATTGAAAATGTATGGGTATTTTTAAAAATTTGATCCCATTCCTTTTTCTGAATTGAATAACCTAGTTCCATCATCCACTTTACCATGTAGGTGGGTAGACCTAATCGATCTAAATTCGATAATATTTTATAGACCTTGGATGTAGTATGGGTCGGGGGCTCAGCAGATATGCACAACTGCTCGAATTCTGTGAGTGGCCGATAGATGGTAGTTTTTGGAGCCAGAGAGCAGTAAAAACTTTGTAGCTGCAGATAGAGAAAACAGAGGACTCTCAACTGGCCGTGTGTATTTTGAAAATATGAGAATGAAATAAATAATTTTTTTGAAATCATATGCCTAATTTGCGGCCAGAAAGATTTATCCCAACTTAGAATAGCGTGTGAATGAAAACCAATAGGGAGAGAAGGATCATCTAGTTATGGTGTAAGAGGACATGGCATAGAGGATATTGAAAATAAACTTAAAGGGGTTGTAAACCTTCATGTTTTTTCACCTTAATGTATCCTATGCATTAAGATGAAAAAACACCTTGTACTCTCTGGCCCCCCGTGCCCCCGTTTTACTTAACTGAGCCCCGAACTTCCGTGGGCTCGTTCCTGCGTCGCTTTCCAAACGGTTCGTCGGCTGTTCATTGGTTATATTGATAGCAGCGCAGCCATTGGCTCCCTCTGCTGTCAATCAAATCAATGACGCGGCGCACCGGGGGGGCGAGGCCGAGTCATACACTTGGTGGCTATGGCCACCGAATGTATCACATGGGAGCGCGTCCGCAAGGTAACCTCATCGGGAGAACGCTTCCCAGAGGGGGTTAGCTCTTGCAGGGAGGAGCCGCGAGAGCCGCCGTGGGACCCCAGAAGAGGACGATCGGGGTCACTCTGTGCAAAACGAACTGCACAGTGGAGGTAAGTATGACATGTTTGTTTAAAAAAAAAAACTGAACCCATACAACCCCTTTAAAACCCGTAATGATGCCAAAGCTCTAAAACTGTGTAAGTGATTCTTGGCCAGGAAGAGCGCTGTCCTATATCTTTAAGATTAAATGCCTGAAAAGCGCCCCAGTGTGAAAGGGGTCTTAATTAACTTTTCCCCAAATCCCTGCTCAGGTTTACTGTTCTCTAGTGACTCTATTGTCTTGCAAGCTCCTATGGAGCCATCTTTTCATGCATGCTCCTCAACTGGAAGCTTGGGGAAGTGGCACAAGAGAAAGCTAGAGGCTGGCAGTTGCAAACAGACCAAGCTGTAATGCTGGCCATACACAGTTAGAAAATCATTTGAATAAGTGGTCAATATGCTCGATCATTCAACTTTCAAAACCTTAGTGGGCTAATTTTGATTATCGAAAAGCAAAGTTTTATGGCAAAAAATGTCATGTCAATGTTTTTTAGCCTAAACGATTGATTTTCAAAACATTAGTAGTAAAAGTGAAAACAGTTAAAAAAATCTACAAAAAAAAATTGTTTTTCTTCATAAATTTAGGCCAAAATGTATTCTGCTACGTCTTTTTGTTAAAAAACCCCAATAAGTGTATATTAAGGCTTAATGTACACGGGACGTTTTAAAACCTCTTCTGAATGATTTAACTTGACAGATAGTAACCGACGTTTAAAAACTTCAGTTTTGCTGTGTTTACATGCCGCGTTTGCGTTTAGAAGCGTTTTTTTTTTTTTTTGCAAATAGTCATAAGGGAAAAACGTCTGTAAACGAAATGCGGCTAAACGTGAGTTACAGCATTTATACGTGTTTACAAGCTGTTACAGGCATTTGGCGTTTCAAATGCCTCTGAACATCCGTCCTGAACGAATTTTTTTTTGATTTCCAAAAAATGCTTCTAAACTCAACTGCCTAGAAACTACTGTAAATGACCCTGTGTACATGTTCTGATAAGATAACATAAAGGAGAATTCAGGGGCAGCTGCAAAAAACACCCAACTGCTTCTAAATGTCCGTTTATCAGCAGCAGTATACATGAAGCCTTAGGCCCCTTTCACACTTATACGACTTCAAAGTTGTGCGATTTTGCCTCGATTTTGCGGCTGGGATTTTGACAAGACAGTCATCCGACTTTACCCCATCACTTGAAGTACGACTTCAATGAGCAGGGATGCGACTTTGATCCCCCAATAATTAGGGGGAACTCCACGGCAATTAGAAAAAAAAAAAAAAAACGGCACGGGAATACCGGGCCTATCGGTCTGGTAAGGATTTTAAGGGGAACCCCCACGCCGTGGGGTCCCCCCCCTAGAATCCATACCAAACCCTTATTCAAGCACCAGCCCGGCCGGTTAGGAAAGGGGGTGGGGACGAGCGAGCGCCCCCCCTCCTGAGCCATTCCAGGCCGCATGCCCTCAACATGGGGGGTGGGTACTTTGGGGCAGGGGGGCCCTGCGCCCTCCCACCCCAAAGCACCCTGCCCTCATGTTGATGAGGACAAGGGCCCCTTCCCGACAACCCTGGCCCTTAAAAAAGGGGGCCTCCAGATTCTGGCCCCCCACCCTATGTGAATGAGTATGGGGTACATCGTACCCCTACCCAGTCACCTGGGGGGGGAAAAAGTGTCAACAAAAAAAACACACTAGACAGGTTTTTGAAGTAATTTATTAGGCAGCTCCGGGGGTCTCTTCCGACTTTGGGGTTTTTGGGAAGGGGCCCTTATCATTAATATGGGGCAAGGTGCTTTGGGGTGGGGGGGTGCAGGGATCCCCCTGCCCCAAAGCACCCACCCCCCATGTTGAGGGCATGCGGCCTGGTACGGCTCAGGAGGGGGGGTGGGTGCTTTGGGGCAGGGGGATCCTGACTTTCCAGGCTGGTGCTCGGATAAGGGTCTGGCATGGATTTTGGGGGGACCCCACGCCGTTTTTTCAGCGTGGGGGTTCCCCTTAAAATCCTTACCAGACCGATGGGCCCGGTATGCTCATGAAGGGGAAACCCATGCCGGTTTTGAAAAAATTAATAAAAAATTGCCGTGGAGTTCCCTTTCATGCACAAGTTGCATGCCAAAGTCGGATCTGTTAATACGGAATCCGACTTTGGTCCGACTTCATAAAAAAAGTAGTGCAGGAACTACTTTGAAGTCGTGCCAATATGAAAATCATGGAGAATGACTTGTCATGCGATTCTGCAGTCCAAAATCGTGGGACAAGTCATATAAGTGTGAAAGGGGGCTTATTGGTTTGTGTGAAAACTACAACATCTACAAACTATGGGACATGTACTGGATTTCATTTTTTTTATTTTTATATATATACTAATAATGGCGGCGATCAGTGATTTATAGCTGTGCTGTGCAAACTGACACTCTGTGGGCACTGACTGACACGGACATAACCAGTGACAATAATACAGCGATCAGTGCTAAAATATACACTGTCACTGTACTAATGTGTGCTGCTTTGTACTACAGATCGATTTATTAATTTTCCCTGCTTAGCATCACTCCCTCTGTATAGAGCTTTGTGTTGTTCACCAACACAGAGCTCTAGGCTATAATTTTACACAGCTGATCTGCAGGTCCCGGCCATGAATCATTGGCCGGGATCTGTTGATGAGCTCCCGCTGTGTCAAATCACAGGAAAGTAGGCGGGCGTGCGCCCCAAACTGGGATAACAGGCAGCAACGTACCAATACATTGCCGTGCCTGTAGATGCCGCCCCATCACAGTAAAAGTACTGTGGCGGGTCGGCAAGTAGTTAAGTTATGTTATGTGAAAAAGGACATGTAAAAATATAAAATGGGTGTTATTGGCTGCAAAAGTGGAAATACACTTTAAAGTATTTAGAATCATAATTTAGGTACCGGTAAGTGAAATATCTCTGGTCTTACATTCAACATTGCATCCTGCTGCTGTTGCACAATAAGGTTAGGTTCATGTAAGTTAACTGGTAAGGACATTGTGAGCTAGTTTCCATAAATCCATGGAAGGAATTTTATTTCCCAACAGCCTGACTCATTTTGAAGGCACAGCTTAGCAAAATTTACACAGATCATCAATCCCTGTTATTTTATTAAAACTTTGGGGGGATTGTACCTAACCCATTTGTTTTAGAGTATGTAAAGTTTATTGAGGGACACATACCAATGAATATTCATGATCATTACTGCTTTTTGACAGGAAATCTCCCTACAGACCCGCAGCAGGCACATAGTTAAATGCATGTGTTTTTTATATACCCTGAAGTCAGATTAATTCTCTCATTGTATATACATTTTTGCAGCTCCAATCCAAACTTTTTTGTGTACAAGAAATTGTCACGATTCACAGATCAGTTTACCTAGGACTAAAGCTAAACTCCAGCATTTAAAGTGGAATTCCATCCTATCACTAACTAGTCCTAAAAACATTCCCTCCCCTTCCTACTATCTATACTGTCTAACCTGTGTAAAAAAGATGAATATACTTCCACATCAGGTCCGGTCACGTGATCCCCTGTGCCAGTTAGTGATGGCTGCAGGGGAGAGGAGGGAGTGCTCCAGATGGGCTCGAAATTCAGAAGCCATGAAGTCACTCATAGACTCCTATGTCTCAGATGTTGTTGGCGCTCCCTCCGCTCCCCTGCAGCTACTGCTGACTGACACAAAGGGATTACGTGACCAGACCAGAGCTGGAAAAAAATGGGGAAGTATACACATTTTACAATTTTTTTTACACAGTTAGGCAGGACAGGTAGCAGGAGGGGAGGGAACATTTTTAGGACTACTTAGGGCACTTTCACACTAAGGCATCGGTGGTAAAGTGCTGCTAGTTTTAAGCGGCGCTTTATCGTCGTTTTAGCAGCGCTTTTCGGCCGCTAGCGGGGCACTTTTAACGAATAAAGGGTTAAAAGCGCCTGCAAAGTGCTTCGGCGCCGTTGCCCATTGATTTCAATGGCAGGTGTGCTTTAGGATGCTGCTTGCAGGACTTTTTTTTTAACGTTCTTCAAGCGCACCGCTCCAGTGTGAAAGCCCTTGTATAACAGAAATATTTTGTAAGCATTTTCTTTATAGACCATACATACAGCTTTTTTGGGCTTGCGACCAGAGCACTTGTCACATTTCCATTGAGCCCTTGTTCACACTGATACTGTGTGGCAAATGCAGTGATTCCTTTGTGTTTCCCACACCGCATAGCAATTAGACTGCGTTTGTATGATCCGCTGCGGGTTTCAATTAAAAGTTAGTGACACCCCAAAAGAAAGTCACAAAATGCAGTGTGTAAACACTGCCTGCACCCTTTTCATGCAGATTCGGTTAGATTTGAGTCATCCAAAATGAATGAGCTCAAATCTCATCACACAGAATCTCATGTAATTTGCATTCCTGTGCAAATCATATGCGGTGTGCAGTGTGAACCAAGGCTAAAAGGTCCCAACATTTAACTGTATTATCTTGTACTCTGAAGCAACCAGAAATACTGTGTAAATGCCGAAGTATCCAGTAAAAAAAAGACAAGAAATTATATATTATTTTTGTTTTTGTTAGTTGTGATTTTGTTGTAATGCATATTAGAAAACCATGAAAAGTGAATACATAAGTAGCCCCCTTTATAAGTCCCATAGATAAGGATTCAAAACTTCAGAATATCAACTCAGAAATAAAAGATTAGGAATATGGTCTCGTCAAGCATCCCTTCAGATTTATTAGTTTACAGACTAATTTGCTGTAACGGGATAATTTATTGCAGCAGGAACAAGTGTTTGAAGAGCAACGAACATGAGGTCTGAACACAAAACCTAAATGGGTATCCCTAATCTCTATTATGTTGGCTCACTGATGAGGATAAAGGAATCATTGTAGACTAATCTATAGGTAATTGCTTGAATTTGCCATGGAAGATTACTTTGTACAACAGTTAGTTCAGTGAGATTTGTCATGCTGTCAGAAGCAGTGAATGCTCCTAAGAAGTTAATTGTGTATGAGTTAATACAATAAGCCCCAAACTTTGCTTCATGTCACTGCACCCAAGCTGACTGAGATCCAAAAGTCAGTCGCACTCAATGTACGTGTCTGGAAACTTCTTATTTCTCTCCTACCAGGCACTCACTTACAGCATTGTGCTGTATAAGAATGCATGCTTACTGCTCTTTTTCAGTCATGCTTCACTGTTCTTTTTTTTTTAAATAGTTCTGAGCACTGCTTTAAAGTACTTTATATTTAAATTACCATTCACATCAACCAAATTTGCCAGCACATAGATTTTACCTGGTGTTCATTCTCTAAAGCCTCGTACACAAGATAATATTTTCATCGGACAAAGCATAGGACTTTTGTCCGAAGGGCGTTGGCCGTGAACTTGTATTGCATACAAACGGCAAAGAATTGTCGGCCGACAAACACGAAACTACGTGGTTTTTCAGCTCTTTAGCGACACCCTTTGGGCAACTTCTGCTAATGTTGTGTTATGGTGAGCATTGCTTCTGAGCATGCGTGTTTGTACTTTGGAGTTTTGTTCGATGGATTTGTGTACACACGATCGGAAAATCCGACAACACACAATTGTTGTCGGAAAATTTTAAAGCATGCTATCCAACATTTGTCCGTGGAAAATCCGACAACAATTGTCCGATGAAGCATACAAACGGTCGGATTCTCCGACAACAGCCTGTCATCACACTTTTCCTGTCGGAAAATCTGATCATGTGTACGAGACTTTAACTGTCGAGTTGAATTTTGGTTAATTTCCAGAAATACCGAAGAAGTCCTTGGTAGCCATTTTGAGCCCGTGCTTTCTCAAAACTAAAATGAACCCCTTTGTGACCACAATATGCTATTTTTAAGTTCAAATATAAAATACCCTTTGCCATGAAAATATTAATTAACCTTGTAGCAAGAATTTGAAATGTGCAACTGTTCCCTGTAATAGGGAACGACGATCAGTGATGTCACATGCTAAGCCACGCCCCCCACAGTAAGAAACACAAATTAGGGCACACTTAACCCCTACAGCGTTAACCCCTTCACTGCCAGTGTCATTTTTACAGTAACCAGTGCATTTTTATAGCACTGGTCGCTGTAAAAATGACAATGGTCCCAAAATAGTGTCAAAAGTGTCCAAAGTGTCCGCCATAATGTCGCAGTCACAAAAAAAAATCACTGATCGCTGCCATTACTAGTAAAAAAAAAAAAAAATTATAAAAATGCCATAAAACTACCCCCTCTTTTGTAAATGCTGTAACTTTTGCGCAAACCAATCAATAAACGCTTATTGCGAGTTTTTTTACCAAGAATATGTAGAAGAATACGTATCGGCCTAAATTGAGGAAAAAAAAATAATTTATATATTTTTGGGGGATATTTATTATAGCAAAAAGTAAAAAATATTGAATTTTTTTCAAAATTGTCGCTCTATTTTTGTTTATAGCGCAAAAAATAAAAACCGCAGAGGTGATCAAATACCACCAAAAGAAAGCTCTATTTGTGTGAAAAAAGGACGCCAATTTTGTTTGGGAGCCACGTCGCACGACCGCGCAATTGTCAGTTAAAGTGACGCAGTGCCGAATCGCAAAAAGGGGCCTGGTCCTTATGCTGCATATTGGTCTGGGTCTTAAGTGGTTAATAATGTGGAACACCCTCCTTTAGGCCTCTTTCACACGGGGCGGATCCGTGAAGATCCGCTCCGTGAAGCTCCACTTGCTCAGCGGGGATCGCTCTGTTGATCCCCGCTGAGCCGACGGATGACTGGGCGGTCCCCGCACACTGTGCAGGGACCGCCCTGTCAGAGCGCCGCTCTCCCCTATGGGGAATCGGATGACGACGGACCGTAGAGTCCGTTGTCATCCGATCCGCTCCGCAGACGGAAGGAAAAATAGGATTTTCCTCCGTCACACTTTTTCAGAGCGGAGCGGAGCGGATGTCAGCGGACATGTCACCGCTGACATCCGTGCTTCCATAGGGGTGCATGGAGGATCCGTTTCAGGTCCGCCTAAAAAACTGACAGGCGGACCTGAACGGACCTCCGTGTGAAAGAGCCCTTAGGCCTGGTTCACACTGGGGCGACAAACGCTCCGACATTGGGAGCTCATGTCGCATGACGTGTGAAAATCAATGTTTCCCTATGGGAGCCGTCTTAACTGGTCCGACACATGTCGGTCCGACTTTGAGAATGCTCCCTGTACTACTTTGGTCCGACTTTGATCCGACTTCAGCCCATTGACTATCATTGAAGTCGGATCAAAGTCGGACCGCAGTCTTGCATGATCCGACTTTGGCATGCGACTTTTGCTGTACTGCTCTTGAGGGGGGAACTCCAGGCCAAATTTTAAATAAAAAAACGGCATGGGTTCCCCCTCCAGAGGCATACCAGGCCCTTGGGTCTGGTCTGGATTTGAAGGGCCGCCCCTACGCCGAAAAAACGGCGTGGGGGTCCCCCCAAAATCCAAACCAGACCCTTATCCGAGCACACAACCTGGCAGGCCGCAGGGGAAGAGGGGGGACGAGAGAGCGGCCCCCCTCCCTCCTGAACCGTACCAGGCCGCATGCCCTCAACATGGGGGGGTTTGGTGCTCTGGGGCAGGGGGGCGACCTGCGGCCCCCCACCCCAGAGCACCCTGCCCCCATGTTGATGAGGACAGGGCCTCTTCCCGACAACCCTGGCCGTTGGTTGTCGGGGTCTGCGGGCGGGGGGCTTATCGGAATCCGGGAGCCCCCTTCAATAAAGGGGCCCCCGGATCCCGGCCCCCCCACCCTATGTGAATGAGTATGGGGTACATCGTACCCCTACCCCTTCACCTGGTGGAAAAAAATTGCAATAAAAAAACCACACAGCTTTTTAAAGTATTTTATTGCACAGCTCCGGGGGTCTTCTTCCGACTTCAGGGGTCTCCGGTAACGTCGCCGCGCTCTCCGGTTCTTTCTTCTGCCGGGCCTCCGCTAACTTCTTTTTAGCTCTTTTGCTAGCGGGGCCCGGTCTTCTCCGTCGCCTTCTTCTTCTCCCGCTCTCCGGTTCTTCTCCCGCTCTCCGGTACTTTCTTCCGCCGGGCCTCCGCTAACTTCTTTTTAGCTCTTTTGCTAGCGGAGGCCCGGTCTTCTCCGTCGTCTCGTCCGGCTCTCCGTTGTCCTTCTGCCGGCCCCTCCACTAACTTCTTTAGCTCTTTTGCTAGTGGAGGGGCCGGTCTTCCCGTCGTCGCCGTCGGCGTCTTCTTCCCTCTTCTCCTCCTCGATGTTGACGCGTCGCTTCCTCCCGCTGTAATACTGGCTCTCCGCTCTGCTCCGCATTAATATAGGCTTCTCATGACGTCACAGTCACATGTTCCCATGACGTCACAGTCACATGCTCCGGGGCCATGTGCCCCGGAACATGTGACTGTGACGTCATGAGAAGCCTATATTAATGCGGAGCGGAGAGCCAGTATTACAGCGGGAGGAAGCGACGCGTCAACATCGAGGAGGAGAAGAGGGAAGAAGACGGCGACGACGGGAAGACCGGCCCCTCCACTAGCAAAAGAGCTAAAGAAGTTAGTGGAGGGGCCGGCAGAAGGACAACGGAGAGCCGGACGAGAAGACCGGGCCTCCGTTAGCAAAAGAGCTAAAAAGAAGTTAGCGGAGGCCCGGCGGAAGAAAGAACCGGAGAGCGCGGCGACGACACCGGAGACCCCCGAAGTCGGAAGAAGACCTCCGGAGCGGTGCAATAAAATACTTTAAAAAGCTGTGTGGTTTTTTTATTGCAATTTTTTTTCCACCAGGTGAATGGGTGGGGGGGCTCCCGGATTCCGATAAGCCCCCCGCCCGCAGACCCCGACAACCAACGGCCAGGGTTGTCGGGAAGAGGCCCTGTCCTCATCAACATGGGGGCAGGGTGGTCTGGGGTGGGGGGGCCGCAGGTCGCCCCCCTGCCCCAGAGCACCAGACCCCCCATGTTGAGGGCATGCGGCCTGGTACGGTTCAGGAGGGAGGGGGGCCGCTCTCTCGTCCCCCCCTCTTCCCCTGCGGCCTGCCAGGTTGTGTGCTCGGATAAGGGTCTGGTTTGGATTTTGGGGGGGGACCCCCACGCCGTTTTTTCGGCGTAGGGGCGGCCCTTCAAATCCAGACCAGACCCAAGGGCCTGGTATGCCTCTGGAGGGGGAACCCATGCCGGTTTTTTATTTAAAATTTGGCCTGGAGTTCCCCCTCAAGATTCATACCAAACACAGTGCCTGATATTGGCGGGGATCCAAGTCGGATCCCCGTTCATTGAAAGTCGGACATATGTCGGCTTCATGTCGCAGGGCAAAGTCGGATCCAAAGTAGGACAGATGTCGTGTCGCACTAGTGTGAACCCAGCCTTAGTAGTTTTTCCTTTAATTGGGCTCACCTGGCAATCTAATTATCACAGGTGTTCGAGAATGTTTTCAGTGATCAAAAGAGCCCTGAGACACAATGCCATCCATGAGTTAAACTGAAATAGACACTGAAATACACTTTGCATAATAATTTGGAACAGGGTGTAAACAAACCGGCGTCATGTCATGACGTTGGTTCCTCTCTCCCCTCTCTGTACCGATCGGTACAGTGTGAGAGGAGAGGGGGAGAGAGCGGATGGCAGCAGCGCTGTGGGCTGGATCTGTGACAATTGCAGTCACAGATCCAGCCATCCATCCCTCCATGCTCAGCCATCCCTCCATGCTCAGCCATTCCTGCCATACTGTGCAATACTCTGCAATACCCTGCCACACTCTGCAATACCCTGCAATACTCTGCAATACCCTGAAATACTCTGCAATACCCTTGCAATACCCTACAATACTCTGCAATACCCTGAAATACTCAGCCATACCCAGCCATACTCTGCGATACCCAGCCATACTCTGCGATACCCAGCCATACTCTGCGATACCCAGCCATACTCAGCCATACTCAGCCATACTCAGCCATACTCAGCCATACTCAGCCTTGCTCTGCCGTACTCGGCTGTACTCGGCTGTACTCGGCCTCTGTATGTGGCCAGGCTGTGGAAGTCTCACACATCTGGCATCGCCGTACTCAGGAAGAGTAGGAGAATCTATTTTGGGGTGTAATTTTTGGTATGTACATGCTATGTGTTAGAAATATTGTATAAATGGACAACTTTGTGTTAAAAAAAAAATGCGTTTTAACCACTTCCCGCCTGCCGGCCGTCATATGACATCCTTGACTTTGTGCAGGGATATCTGAATAATGGGTGCAGCTACAGGCATCATTCAGATATCAGCTTTTTCAGACGGCGATTCCCTACACCATAAGAACAATCATAGCGGCTGTTCCGCCGCTTGATCGTTCTTATGGGAGGCAAGAGGGGACGTCCCCCCCTCCCACCGCCCTCCCGTGCTTCTACCGACTCACCGATACGATCAAAGCCAGGATTGTTTTTTTTATTTTTTTTATTTCAGGCTTCCCAGCCTAGAGGTGAGATGTGGGATCTTATTGACCCCATATCTCACTGTAAAGAGGAACTGTCATGCCATATTCCTATTACAAGGGATGTTTACATTCCTTGTAATAGGAATAAAAGTGATCAAAAAAATTATTTTTGGGGAAAAACGTGTCAAACTAAAATATTTTTTTTTTAAATTGCCCCTGTGCCGTGTGCTCGCATACAGAAGTGAATGCATAAGTAAGTCCCGCCCACATATGAAAACGGTGTTCAAACCACACATGTGAGGTATCGCTGCGAACGTTAGAGCGAGAGCAATAATTTTGGCCCTAGACCTCCTTTGTAGCTCAAAACATGTAACCAGTAAAAATATTTAAAGCGTCGCCTATGGAGATTTTTAAGTAGCGAAGTTTGGTGCCACTCCACGAGCATGTGCAATTTTGAAGGGTGACATGTTAGGTATCTATTTACTTGGCGTAACTTCATCTTTCACATTATGCAAAAAATTTGGCTAAGTTTACTGTTTTGTTTTTTTTAAAGCACAAAACATTTTTTTTTTTTCAAAAAAAACTTGTTCGAAAAATTCGCTGCGCAAATACAGTGCAAGATAAAAAGTTACAACAACCGCCATTGTATTCTCTAGGGCAGGGGTTCCCAAACTTAAGCAACTTGGTAACCGGTCGTGGGCCACAATAATCGGAGCGAGCGGATGGCAGGTCCATGTCTGCTCTGCATATGCACGGACACAGCCCACTATACTTTTTTTTTTTTCTTCGGTTTACATCTGCCACTCCTTAGAGGTGAATGGAGGGTCCCAATTGGGTCAGACTGACCGTGTGAAAGGGGCCCATGGCTGTTTTCACACTGATGCGCTGCGGTTTACCAACGCAGTGTACCTTTGGCTTTCCTGCACTTTGCAATAGACTTCTATTATATTCTGCAGGTTTTAGAAAGCTCACCAAACTCGCAGGTAATAACAGAAGTGTATGGCTTAGTGCAGGTAACCCACAGGTGCGCTGCTCTGCATCTGTCGGTCAGTTTGAAAGCAGCCCCGTAACAACTGCAGAACAGATATGCCCATATATACACTGATTTTAGTAATAAACTGACCTTTAATAACAGTATTCTATTCCATCCCAGAGCAGGAAGTCGCGGGCCACATCAGAGTGCTCCGTGGGCCACATGTGGCCCCCGGGCCACTGGTTGGGCACCCCTGCTCTAGGGTCTTTGCTAAAAAAACATATATAATGTTTTGGGGTTCTATGTAATTTTCTAGCAAATAAATGATGATTTTTACATGTAGGAGAGAAATGTCAGAATTGGCCTTGGTGCTCCAGAACGCCTGAAGGGGCTCCCTGCATGTTGGGCCTCTGTATGTGGCCACGCTGTGTAAAAGTCTCACACATGTGGTATCACCATACTCGGGAGTAATAGCAGAATGTGTTTTGGGGTGTAATTTGTGGTATGCATATGCTGTGTGTGAGAAATAACCTGCTAATATGACAATTTAGTGAGAAAAAAAAAAAGAATAAAAAAAAATCTTGATTTTTGCAAAGAATTGTGGGAAAAAAATGACAACTTCAAAAAACTCACCATGCCACTTTCTAAACACCTTGGAATGTCTTCTTTCCAAAAAGGGGTCATTTGGGGGGTATTTGTACTTTTCTGGCATGTTAGGGTTTTAAGAAATTAGATAGGCCGTCAGTACTTCAGGTGTGATCAATTTTCAGATATTGGCACGATAGCTTGTGGACTCTATAACTTTCACAAAGACCAAATAATATACACCAATTTGTACTTATTTTTACCAAAGATATGTAGCAGTATAAATTTTGGTCAAATTTTATGAAGAAAAATTACTAATTTGCTAAATTTTATAACAGAAACGACGAAAAATTCATTTTTTTTTACAGAATTTTCAGTTTTTTCTTTTATAGCGCAAAAAATAAAAAACCCAACGATGATTAAATATGACCAAAAGAAAGCTCTATTTGTGTGGTTATTAAGGGGGTTTAAGTGCCCAGTTGTCAAGTGGCTAAATAACTAAGAGATGGGGCCACTTCGTAAAGTCACTTGCGACATCATCGACCAGTGCATGCTGGGTCAGTGACTTAGTTATTTAAGAACTGTTTTTTATTTTATTTTTATAAAAGAATTGTCAAAAACTATCTCTGTGTTTTTATTTATTGTTGACACTTTTTTGGGGACTGAGTAGGAGTACAATGTATCCCTACTAATTCACATAGGGGGACAGGATCTGGGGGCCCCCTTGTTAAAGGGGGCCTCCAAAATCCAAAAGTGCTCCCCTGCCCACAGCCCCACCGGTCAGGGTTGTGGGAAAGAGGCCCTTGTCCCCACCAACATGTGGAAAAGGTGCTTTGGGGGGTAGCCCCCCTACCCCAAAGCGCTCCCCGATGTTAAGGACATGTGGCCTGGCATGGTCAAACAGTAGCTGGTTGTTAGGTAACCACCTGCTCTGAAAATTTGCATATGAACCGTATCTAAAATCGTAGCTGAACCGCTGTTTGAAAATTCGCTGTGAAACTGCACCTGAACAACTGCTTATTAAAGTAGAACTATAGGCAATTTTTTTTTTTCATTTTGGATAGAGCACGGGAGGGTTATAACCCCTGTAAGATATTTTTTTTCGCCATCTGTGTCCCATCTGTGTCCCATTGGGGAGATTTCCCTTCACTTCCTGTCCCATAGCCAAACAGTAAGTGAGATGAAATCCTTGCAAATTAAGGAAATTAATTGGGGACCTCCCTGTATCACTTTTCTGGGGACAACCCAAGATTTGGGATTGTCCTTTACTTTTTCTTTCAATAATAATGGCAAAGAGGACAAATAGAGTTGAATCTCTTTAAAAGGGGGATGGGGGGGGGGGGGGGCATCAGTCAATACAAACTGACAAGCATTCTAATCCCTCTGCTCTCTGTCCAAAAAAAAAAAAAAAGGTTTTGCCTTTAGTTATACTTTAATGCTTATCTGCACCTACAGTTGCAATAAAAATTATGTGAACCCTTTTGGAATGATATGGATTTCTGCACAAATTGGTCATAAAATGTGATCTGATCTTCATCTAAGTCACAACAATAGACAATCACAGTCTGCTTAAACTAATAAAAAACAAGTAAAAGAGGCACGATATAGAAGTACCTCAATATATGGACAGAATGATACCAGATAGTCCAAGGCCAGGAGAAAATAATAGGAGGTGTATAATGGGAGTTTATACTCTCAAAGGTATATGTGGATGAAGGTCAGTCAGGGCAGCCATCAAAAAGGACCAGAAGCTGGTTTCCAGTAGGCTAGAGCAAAAAAAACAAGGAGAGAGGCGCCTCTGAGATAGATATCAATACAACATTTATTAATAGTAATATTCACTCACATGTGGAATGAAGTAGTAGTATTCAGCTGGGTGGAAGAGTAGAGGGACTACAAGTCACAGTAGGTCCATGGAGCTGACACCTCAAGAAATCCTGTGAGGGAAACGTGTGATGATAAGCACGGCAGGAGAGTTCCTTCTGGGGATTTCTTTCCATGGCCCAGCAGGTCTTTACTTAACCACTTCAATACCAGGCACTTATACACCTTCCTGCCCAAGCCAATTTTGAGCTTTCAGCGCTGTCGCAATTTGAATGACAATTGTGCGGTCATGCTACACTGTACCCAAACAATTTTTTTATCATTTTGTTCCCACAAATAGAGCTTTCTTTCGTGGTATTTGATCGCCTCTGCGATTTTTTTTTTTTGCACAACAAATAAAAAAAGAGCGAAAATTTTGAAAAAAACTATGTTTTTCTTTGTTTTTGTAAATTTTTTTTGTAAATAAGTACACGGCTGATCATTGGACACGGCTGATCACGTGGTAAAAAGCCTCCGCCGGAGGCTCTTTACCGAGATCAGTGTAGCGGTGTGTCAGACTGACACACCGCTCCACCAATCGCCGCGATGCGCGCCCCCCCGGGCGCGCGGCGGCTGTTATCCTGCAGGACGTCAATAGACGTCCAGTGTGGATAACACAACCACTTCCCGGAGGTCAATCTCCTATTGACTGGGCGGGAAGTGGTTAAAGTGCAGAGTGAAGTGTTCATTCAGGCAATTCAAAATGCAGGTTCCAAGGCAGTAGCTAGGGAAGGACGTCCGAGCCGGAAGGCTGGCTGTGCTGCGCTGCGGTCACAGGTGCTCGCTTGGCTTCCGGATAGATGGAAACACACGGCCGTGTGTCGGTTCTCAAAACGAGGCTTGGACAGCACAACAGTAGGCCGCGCCGGGTCGTGACGTCATCAAACTGCGACGCGTTTCGGAGCTGGCTTGCTGTGGATGTTGGGACAGCGGTACTCCTTTGTCAAGCATAGGGTGCGTTTGGGAAACTGATGTGTAATTTAAATAGGCCGACAGATGAAACAATGGGGGCGGGGCCAGTGCATAAAAGGAAAAATGTTGGCAATGGGATTTTTGAACACTGGGCCGTGGAAAGAAATCCCCAGAAGGAACTCTCCTGCCGTGCTTATCATCACACGTTTCCCTCACAGGATTTCTTGTGGTGTCAGCTCCATGGACCTACTGTGACTTGTAGTCCCTCTACTCTTCCACCCAGCTGAATACTACTACTTCATTCCACATGTGAGTGAATATTACTATTAATAAATGTTGTATTGATATCTATCTCAGAGGCGCCTCTCTCCTTGTTTTTTTTGCTTAAACTAATAACACACAAAGAATTAAATGTTACCATGTTTTTATTGAACACACCATGTAAACATTCACAGTGCAGGTGGAAAAGTAAAAAAGTATGTGAACCCCTAGACTAATGAGATCTCCAAGAGTTAATTGGAGTGAGGTGTCAGCCAACTGGAGTCCAATCATTGAGATGAGATTGGAGGTGTTGGTTACAGCTGCCCTGCCCTCTAAAAAACACACACCAGTTCAGGGTTTGCTTTTCACAAGAAGCATTGCCTGATGTGAATGATGCCTCACACAAAAGAGCTCTTAGAAGACCTACGATTAAGAATTGTTGACTTGCATAAAGCCGGAAAGGGTTATAAAAGTATCTCCAAAAGCCTTGCTGTTCATCAGTCCACGGTAAGACAAATTGTCTATAAATGGAGAAAGTTCAGCACTGCTGTTGCTCTCCCTAGGAGTGGGCATCCTGTAAAGATGACTGCAAGTGCACAGCGCAGACTGCTCATTGAGGTGAAGAAGAATCCTAGAGTGTCAGCTAAAGACTTACAAAAGTCTCTGGCGTATGCTAACATCCCTGTTAGCGAATCTACGATACGTAAAACACTAAACAAGAATGAATTTCATGGGAGGATACCACAGAGGAAGCCACTGCTGTCCAAAAAAAACATTGCTGCACGTTTACAGTTTGCACAAGAGCACCTGGATGTTCCACAGCAGTAATGGTAAAATATTCTGTGGACAGATGAAACCAAAGTTGAGTTGTTTGGAAGAAACACACAACACTGTGTGGAGAAAAAGAGGCACAGCACACCAACATCAATACCTCATCCCAACTGTGAAGTATGGTGGTGGGGGCATCATGGTTTGGGGCTGCTTTGCTGCATCAGGGCCTGGACGGATTGCTATCATCGCAGGAGAAATTAATTCCCAAGTTTATCGAGACATTTTGCAGGAGAACTTAAGGCCATCTGTCCACCAGCTGAAGCTCAACAGAAGATGGGTGTTGCAACAGGACAACGACCGAAAGCACAGAAGTAAATCAACAACAGAATGTCTTAAACAGAAGAAAATACGCCTTCTGGAGTGGCCCAGTCAGAGTCCTGACCTCAACCCGATTGAGATGCTGTGGCATGACCTCAAGAAAGCGATTCACACCAGACATCCCAAGAATATTGCTGAACTGAAACAGTTCTGTAAAGAGGAATGGTCAAGAATTACTCCTGACCGTTGTGCACGTCTGATCTGCAACTACAGGAAACGTTTGGTTGAAGTGATTGCTGCCAAAGGAGGTTCAACAGTTATTAAATCCAAGGGTTCACATACTTTTTCAACCTGCACTGTGAATGTTTACATGGTGTGTTCAATAAAAACATGGTAACATTTAATTCTTTGTGTGTTATTAGTTTAACCACTTAAGCCCCGGACCATTTGGTAGCTAGAGGACCAGAGGTGAATTCAGAATTTTGCACTGCGCTGATTTAACTAAATTGTGCGGACATGCAATGTTGTACCCAAACAAAATTTGCGTCCTTTTCTTCCCACAAATAGAGCTTTCTTTTAATGGTATTTGATTGCCTCTGCGATTTTTTTTTTTTGCGATATAAACGGAAAAAGACCGAAAATTTTGAAAAAAAATGATATTTTCTACTTTTTGTTATAAGAAAAATCGAATAAACTCAATTTTAGTCATACATTTAGGCCAAAATGTATTCAGGCACATGTCTTTAGTAAAAAAAAACGTCAATAAGTGTATATTTATCGGTTTGCGCAAAAGTTATAGCGTTTACAAACTAGGGTACATTTTCTGGAATTTACACAGCTTTAAATTTATGACTGCCTATCTCATTTCTTGAGGTGCTAAAATGGCAGGGCAGTACAAAACCCCCCCAAATGACCCCATTTTGGAAAGTAGACACCCCAAGGAAATTGCTGAGAGGCATGTTGAGCCCATTGAATATTTTTTTTTGTCCCAAGTGATTGAATAATGACAAAAAAAAAAAAAAAATTACAAAAAGTTGTCACTAAATGATATATTGCTCACACATGCCATGGTTATATGTGGAATTGCACCCCAAAATACATTTTGCTGCTTCTCCTGAGTACGGGGATACCACATGTGTGGGACTTTTTAGGAGCCTAGCCACGTACGGGACCCCGGAAACCAAGCACCGCCTTCAGGATTTCTAAGGGCGCAAATTTTTGATTTCACTCCTCACTACCTATCACAGTTTTGAAGGCCATAAAATGCCAAAATAGCACAAAACCCCCCCAAATGACCCCATTTTAGAAAGTAGACACCCCAAGGAAATTGCTGAGAGGCCTGTTGAGCCCATTGAATATTTTTTTTTTTTGTCCCAAGTGATTGAATAATGACAAAAAAAATAAAAAATTAAAAAAAGTTGTCACTAAATGATATATTGCTCACACATGCCATGGTTATATGTGGAATTGCACCCCAAAATACATTTTGCTGCTTCTCCTGAGTGCGGGGATACCACATGTGTGGGACTTTTTAGGAGCCTAGCCGCGTACGGGACCCCGAAAACCAATCACCGCCTTCAGGATTTCTAGGCACAAATTTTTGATTTCACTCCTCACTACCTATCACAGTTTCGAAGGCCATAAAATGCCAAAATAGCACAAAACCCCCCCAAATGACCCCATTTTGGAAAGTAGACACCCCAAGCTGTTTGCTGAGAGGCATGGTGAGTATTTTACAGCTCTCATTTGTTTTTGAAAATGAAGAAAGAATTTTTTTTTTTTCTTTTTTTTTTTTTTCAATTTTCAAAACTTTGTGACAAAAAGCGAGATCTGCAAAATACTCACAATACCTCTCAGCAAATAGCTTGGGGTGTCTACTTTCCAAAATGGGGTCATTTGGGGGGGTTTTGTGCCATCTGGGCATTCCATGGCCTCCGAAACTGTGATAGGCAGTGAGAAGTGAAATCAAAAATTTACACCCTTAGAAAGCCTGAAGGCGGTGATTGGTTTTTGGGGTCCCGTACGCGGCTAGGCTCCCAAAAAGTCTCACACATGTCGTATCCCCGTACTCAGGAGAAGCAACAGAATGTATTTTGGGGTGTAATTCCACATATGCCCATGGCATGTTTGAGCAATATATCATTTAGTGACAACTTTGTGCAAAAAAAAAAAAAAATTGTATTTTCTCCGCAACTTGTGTCAACATATAAAATATTCCATGGACTCGACATGCCTCTCAGTATATAGCTTGGGGTGTCTACTTTCCAAAATGGGGTCATTTGGGGGGGGGGGGTTTTGAACTGTTCTGGCATTTTATACACAACATTAGGAAGCTTACATCCACTCTTCTAACCACTTGAAGACAAAGCCCTTTCTGACACTTTTTGTTTACATGAAAACATATTTTTTTTTGCAGGAAAATTATGTTGAACCCCCAAACATTATAGATATTTTTAAAGCAAAGGCCCTACAGAATAAAATGGTGGGTGTTGCATTTTTTTTTCTACACAGTATTTGCGCAGCGATTTTTCAAACGCATTTTTTGGGGAAAAAATACACTTTTTTTTATTTTAATGCACTAAAACACACTATATTGCCCAAATGTTTGATGAAATAAAAAAGATGATCTTAGGCCGAGTACATAGATACCAAACACGACATGCTTTAAAATTTCGCACAAACGCGCATTGGCGACAAACTACATACATTTTTAAAAGCCTTTAAAAGCCTTTACAGGTTACCCCGTTAGATTTACAGAGGAGGTCTACTGCTAAAATTACTGCCCTCGATCTGACCTTCGCGGTGATACCTCACATGCATGGTGCAATTGCTGTTTACATATGACGCCAGACCGACGTTTGCGTTCGCCATTGGGCAAGAGCAGGGCAGGACAGGGGTGCTTTTTTTTTTTTTTTTTTTTTTTTATTATTAATTTTGCTTTTTTATTTTATTTTTAAATTGTTCCTTCCATGTTTTTTTTTTTTATCATTTTTATTGTTATCTCAGGGAATGTAAATATCCCCTATGATAGTAATAGGTAGTGACAGGTACTCTTTTTTTGAAAAAACTGGGGTCTAGACCCTAGATCTTTCCTCTGCCCTCAAAGCATCTGACCACACCAAGATCGGTGTGATAAAATGCTTTCCCAATTTCCCAATGGCGCTTTTTATATCCGGGGGGGGGGGGGACATTCCCTCCCACTGCTTGTAAAAGCAGTCCAGAGGCTAATTAGCCACTAGGGTTGCTTTTACATTAAAGCCGGCCGCTGGCTGAAAAGAATGATACCAAGATGATACCTAAACCCGCAGGCATCAATCTGGTATAACCATTCAAAGTCCAGCAACATACCAGTACGTTGCTGGTCCTTGTTGGACATGTATTGTAATCTTTTTTTTTCATGCAGCCAGGTGGCTGAACGAAAAAAGAGATTGATCGGTGGGTATGCCCACCATTAGAATACCGCCCTTCTCCACCCACTTCTAATGATGGGCATACATGCACCATTTATATATGCCGAAGCATGGGGGCATCCTCCCGCAAAAAAGTTATGCCGCACACACATGGTCGGACTTTTCCACGGGCAAGCCTCCGTCGGAATTTCGACCGTATGTACGCGGCATTAGGAGCAAAATCGCTCCTCCGCCCCTGCTGCCCCAATGCTTCGGCATATTTGCTTCTTTTTTTTTTTAACTGTGGTGGTGAAATCACCTCCTACAGCACTGGAGTCGCAGGGATCAGGCCTGTCTCTGCGAACGCTGCAGTTATGTGTGTTGTGTTTTGTAAGTGACAGTGATCGATCGATACTGCACTTCGGTGGCCTGGGCTGGACGGAGGGGCAAAACGCAGGTGCTAGCAGGTATCTGGGCTGATCCCGCTAACACTGCGTTTTTGGGAACCCTAAACTGCTGGGGACGCTAGTATAGATCTGATCAGATCAGATATTGATCTGTTCAGATACTATACCACTAAGGGAGGTGTATGCTTCACGCGTGGGTGTTAGCGTTACTGGCACTAACCTGACGCTGCCTGGGGTGTGACGCAGACCCTCTCTGACGCTAAAACCTAATTGATATCACCCGCCGGGCGATCAGGGGGTTAAACCTTTATTGGGTTATATACGGCGGGTGCCCTGACACTATAAAAAGCAAACTAACTAACCAGCGTCACCCGTAACACTTATATGATGATTACTGGTGAAAGGGTTAACTAGGGGCAATTAGGGGGTTAAAACCTTTATTAGATAATATATGGGGGTACCTGACGCTATAAAAACCTGCGGCGAACCTAAAAAAAATTACTGGCTACCGATCTGCATCACCGACGCTAAGACATCGATCAGAAAAATGATCGCTTAGCGACAGTGGTGATAGGGGGTGAAAGGGTTACCTGGGGGGCGATCAAGGGGGTTAAACCTTTATTAGATAATTTATGGGGGGTACCCGACGCTATAAAAACCTGCGGCGAACCTAAAAAAATTACTGGGTACCGATCTGCATCACCGACGCCAAGACAGCGATCAGAAAAACAATTGCTTAGTGACAGTGGTGATAGGGGGTGAAAGGGTTACCTGGGGGGCGATCAAGGGGGTTAAACCTTTATTAGATAATTTATGGGGGTACCCGACGCTATAAAAACCTGCGGCGAACCTAAAAAAAAAATACTGGCTACCGATCAGCATCACCGACGCTAAGACATCGATCAGAAAAACGATCGCTTAGTGACAGTGGTGATAGGGGGTGAAAGGGTTACCTGGGGGGCGATCAAGGGGGTTAAACCTTTATTCGATAATTTATGGGGGTACCCGACGCTATAAAAACCTGCGGCGAACCTAAAAAAATTACTGGGTACCGATCTGCATCACCGACGCCAAGACAGCGATCAGAAAAACAATTGCTTAGTGACAGTGGTGATAGGGGGTGAAAGGGTTACCTGGGGGGCGATCAAGGGGGTTAAACCTTTATTAGATAATTTATGGGGGTACCCGACGCTATAAAAACCTGCGGCGAACCTAAAAAAAAAATACTGGCTACCGATCAGCATCACCGACGCTAAGACATCGATCAGAAAAACGATCGCTTAGTGACAGTGGTGATAGGGGGTGAAAGGGTTACCTGGGGGGCGATCAAGGGGGTTAAACCTTTATTAGATAATTTATGGGGGTACCCGACGCTATAAAAACCTGCGGCGAACCTAAAAAAAATTACTGGGTACCGATCTGCATCACCGACGCCAAGACAGCGATCAGAAAAATGATCGCCAAGCGACGGCGGTGCTAGGGGGTGAAAGGGTTATCTGGGGGGTGATCAAGGGGTTAAACCTTTATTAGGGGGGGTTAGGGGGCTACACTGGACCTAAAACTAAATGTAGTGACACTTTTACAGTCACAAATGTCACTGATTGCAGTGATCAGTTAATAAATGGTCACTGCAATCAGTGACACTGTGACTGGGGGCTGGGGGGTGATCTGGGGGGGCTGGGGGGGGGCCTGGGGGGGCGATTTATGTGCCTATGTGTGCTGGTGTTAGTGTAGTGTTAGTGCACTGACCTGTGTGTCTTCTCTTGTACGACGCTCGGTATATGTGAGCGCCGCACAGGAGATGACATCACTTCCTCCTGCTTTCTCTATCTGTGTAAACAGTACACAGACAGAGGGGGCATTTCTATTCGCCGGGAGCGATCGCGGGGGGGTGGTCGGAATCGAACGGCCGCCCCCCCATCTCGGAACGCTCCCAGACGAATTCCGACCGCTCACTGTACAGAAGGGGGGTCCGATCGGACCCCCCAACTGTACAAAGGCAATCACGTATGCTCTACGTGATTGTGCCTGTCGGTGCCATTGTGCCGACGTATATATACAGTGAGCGGTCGTTAAGTGGTTAAGCAGACTGTGATTGTCTATTGTTGTGACTTAGATGAAGATCAGATCACATTTTATGACCAATTTGTGCAGAAATCCATATCATTCCAAAAGGGTTCACATACTTTTTATTGCAACTGTACATAATAATGTGAAAATAGTTATTATAATCATGTAGTATGGAATGGGGCAGAAGTTAGATATTCCATGGGTTATAGGCATGTACCTTCAGGTGATTTGACACTGACAAAGCTTATAGAGGACATGCTCCCTGGCTGCCTCCCATATAACCCTACCCCACTCCGTGAGTCCACAGTTTTGTGCTAGTGTTTAACCACTTAAGCCCCGGACCATTTGGTAGCTAGAGGACCAGAGGTGAATTCAGAATTTTGCACTGCGCTGCTTTAACTGTAAATTGTGCGGACATGCAATGTTGTACCCAAACGAAATTTGCGTCCTTTTCTTCCCACAAATAGAGCTTTCTTTTAATGGTATTTGATTGCCTCTGCGATTTTTATTTTTTGCGATATAAACGGAAAAAGACCGAAAATTTTGAAAAAAAATGATATTTTCTACTTTTTGTTATAAGAAAAATCGAATAATCTCAATTTTAGTCATACATTTAGGCCAAAATGTATTCAGCCACATGTCTTTAGTAAAACAAATGTCAATAAGCGTATATTTATCGGTTTGCGCAAAAGTTATAGCGTTTACAAACTAGGGTACATTTTCTGGAATTTACACAGCTTTTAATTTATGACTGCCTATCTCATTTCTTGAGGTGCTAAAATGACAGGGCAGTACAAAACCCCCCCAAATGACCCCATTTTAGAAAGTAGACACCCCAAGGAAATTGCTGAGAGGCATGTTGAGCCCATTGAATATTTTTTTTTTTGTCCCAAGTGATTGAATAATGACAAAAAATAAAAATAAAAATTACAAAAAGTTGTCACTAAATGATATATTGCTCACACATGCCATGGTTATATGTGGAATTGCACCCCAAAATACATTCTGCTGCTTCTCCTGAGTACGGGGATACCACATGTGTGGGACTTTTTAGGAGCCTAGCCGCGTACGGGACCCCGGAAACCAAGCACCGCCTTCAGGATTTCTAAGGGCGCAAATTTTTGATTTCACTCCTCACTACCTATCACAGTTTTGAAGGCCATAAAATGCCAAAATAGCACAAAACCCCCCCAAATGACCCCATTTTAGAAAGTAGACACCCCAAGGAAATTGCTGAGAGGCCTGTTGAGCCCATTGAATATTTTTTTTTTTGTCCCAAGTGATTGAATAATGACAAAAAAAAAAAAAAAAAATTACAAAAAGTTGTCACTAAATGATATATTGCTCACACATGCCATGGTTATATGTGGAATTGCACCCCAAAATACATTCTGCTGCTTCTCCTGAGTACGGGGATACCACATGTGTGGGACTTTTTAGGAGCCTAGCCACGTACGGGACCCCGGAAACCAAGCACCGCCTCCAGGATTTCTAAGGGCGCAAATTTTTGATTTCACTCCTCACTACCTATCACAGTTTTGAAGGCCATAAAATGCCAAAATAGCACAAAACCCCCCAAATGACCCCATTTTGGAAAGTAGACACCCCAAGCTGTTTGCTGAGAGGCATGGTGAGTATTTTACAGCTCTCATTTGTTTTTGAAAATGAAGAAAGAACATTTTTTTTTTTTCTTTTTTTTTTAATTTTCAAAACTTTGTGACAAAAAGCGAGATCTGCAAAATACTCACAATACCTCTCAGCAAATAGCTTGGGGTGTCTACTTTCCAAAATGGGGTCATTTGGGGGGGTTTTGTGCCATCTGGGCATTCCATGGCCTCCGAAACTGTGATAGGCAGTGAGAAGTGAAATCAAAAATTGACACCCTTAGAAAGCCTGAAGGCGGTGCTTGGTTTTTGGGGTCCCGTACGCGGCTAGGCTCCCAAAAAGTCTCACACATGTGGTATCCCCGTACTCAGGAGAAGCAACAGAATGTATTTTGGGGTGTAATTCCACATATGCCCATGGCATGTTTGAGCAATATATCATTTAGTGACAACTTTGTGCAAAAAAAAAAAAATTTTTTTTTTTTCCGCAACTTGTGTCAACATATAAAATATTCCATGGACTCGACATGCCTCTCAGTATATAGCTTGGGGTGTCTACTTTCCAAAATGGGGTCATTTGGGGGGGTTTTGAACTGTTCTGGCATTTTATACACAACATTAGGAAGCTTACATCCACTCTTCTAACCACTTGAAGACAAAGCCCTTTTTGACACTTTTTGTTTACATGAAAACATATTTTTTTTTGCAAGAAAATTATGTTGAACCCCCAAACATTATATATATTTTTAAAGCAAAGGCCCTACAGAATAAAATGGTGGGTGTTGCATTTTTTTTTCTACACAGTATTTGCGCAGCGATTTTTCAAACGCATTTTTTGGGGAAAAAATACACTTTTTTAAATTTTAATGCACTAAAACACACTATATTGCCCAAATGTTTGATGAAATAAAAAAGATGATCTTAGGCCGAGTACATAGATACCAAACACGACATGCTTTAAAATTTCGCACAAACGCGCATTGGCGACAAACTACATACATTTTTAAAAGCCTTTAAAAGCCTTTACAGGTTACCCCGTTAGATTTACAGAGGAGGTCTACTGCTAAAATTACTGCCCTCGATCTGACCTTCGCGGTGATACCTCACATGCATGGTGCAATTGCTGTTTACATATGACGCCAGACCGACGCTTGTGTTCGCCATTGGGCAAGAGCAGGGCAGGACAGGGGTGCTTTTTTTTATTTATTATTTTTTTTTATTATTATTAATTTTGCTTTTTTATTTTATTTTTAAATTGTTCCTTCCATGTTTTTTTTTTTTTTTATCATTTTTATTGTTATCTCAGGGAATGTAAATATCCCCTATGATAGTAATAGGTAGTGACAGGTACTCTTTTTTTGAAAAAACTGGGGTCTAGACCCTAGATCTTTCCTCTGCCCTCAAAGCATCTGACCACACCAAGATCGGTGTGATAAAATGCTTTCCCAATTTCCCAATGGCGCTTTTTATATCCGGGGGGGGGGGGACATTCCCTCCCACTGCTTGTAAAAGCAGTCCAGAGGCTAATTAGCCACTAGGGTTGCTTTTACATTAAAGCCGGCCGCTGGCTGAAAAGAATGATACCAAGATGATACCTAAACCCGCAGGCATCAATCTGGTATAACCATTCAAAGTCCAGCAACATACCAGTACGTTGCTGGTCCTTGTTGGACATGTATTGTAATCTTTTTTTTCATGCAGCCAGGTGGCTGAACGAAAAAAGAGATTGATCTGTGGGTATGCCCACCATTAGAATACCGCCCTTCATCCACCCACTTCTAATGATGGGCATACATGCACCATTTATATATGCCGAAGCATGGGGGCATCCTCCCGCAAAAAAGTTATGCCGCACACACATGGTCGGACTTTTCCACGGGCAAGCCTCCGTCGGAATTTCGACCGTATGTACGCGGCATTAGGAGCAAAATCGCTCCTCCGCCCCTGCTGCCCCAATGCTTCGGCATATTTGCTTCTTTTTTTTTTTAACTGTGGTGGTGAAATCACCTCCTACAGCACTGGAGTCGCAGGGATCAGGCCTGTCTCTGCGAACGCTGCAGTTATGTGTGTTGTGTTTTGTAAGTGACAGTGATCGATCGATACTGCACTTCGGTGGCCTGGGCTGGACGGAGGGGCAAAACGCAGGTGCTAGCAGGTATCTGGGCTGATCCCGCTAACACTGCGTTTTTGGGAACCCTAAACTGCTGGGGACGCTAGTATAGATCTGATCAGATCAGATATTGATCTGTTCAGATACTATACCACTAAGGGAGGTGTATGCTTCACGCGTGGGTGTTAGCGTTACTGGCACTAACCTGACGCTGCCTGGGGTGTGACGCAGACCCTCTCTGACGCTAAAACCTAATTGATATCACCCGCCGGGCGATCAGGGGGTTAAACCTTTATTGGGTTATATACGGCGGGTGCCCTGACACTATAAAAAGCAAACTAACTAACCAGCGTCACCCGTAACACTTATATGATGATTACTGGTGAAAGGGTTAACTAGGGGCAATTAGGGGGTTAAAACCTTTATTAGATAATATATGGGGGTACCTGACGCTATAAAAACCTGCGGCGAACCTAAAAAAAATTACTGGCTACCGATCTGCATCACCGACGCTAAGACATCGATCAGAAAAATGATCGCTTAGCGACAGTGGTGATAGGGGGTGAAAGGGTTACCTGGGGGGCGATCAAGGGGGTTAAACCTTTATTAGATAATTTATGGGGGGTACCCGACGCTATAAAAACCTGCGGCGAACCTAAAAAAATTACTGGGTACCGATCTGCATCACCGACGCCAAGACAGCGATCAGAAAAACAATTGCTTAGTGACAGTGGTGATAGGGGGTGAAAGGGTTACCTGGGGGGCGATCAAGGGGGTTAAACCTTTATTAGATAATTTATGGGGGTACCCGACGCTATAAAAACCTGCGGCGAACCTAAAAAAATTACTGGGTACCGATCTGCATCACCGACGCCAAGACAGCGATCAGAAAAACAATTGCTTAGTGACAGTGGTGATAGGGGTGAAAGGGTTACCTGGGGGGCGATCAAGGGGGTTAAACCTTTATTAGATAATTTATGGGGGTACCCGACGCTATAAAAACCTGCGGCGAACCTAAAAAAATTACTGGGTACCGATCTGCATCACCGACGCCAAGACAGCGATCAGAAAAACAATTGCTTAGTGACAGTGGTGATAGGGGGTGAAAGGGTTACCTGGGGGGCGATCAAGGGGGTTAAACCTTTATTAGATAATTTATGGGGGGTACCCGACGCTATAAAAACCTGCGGCGAACCTAAAAAAAATTACTGGGTACCGATCTGCATCACCGACGCTAAGACATCGATCAGAAAAACGATCGCTTAGTGACAGTGGTGATAGGGGGTGAAAGGGTTACCTTGGGGGCGATCAAGGGGGTTAAACCTTTATTAGATAATTTATGGGGGTACCCGACGCTATAAAAACCTGCGGCGAACCAAAAAAAAATTACTGGGTACCGATCTGCATCACCGACGCCAAGACAGCGATCAGAAAAATGATCGCCAAGCGACGGCGGTGCTAGGGGGTGAAAGGGTTATCTGGGGGGTGATCAAGGGGTTAAACCTTTATTAGGGGGGGTTAGGGGGCTACACTGGACCTAAAACTAAATGTAGTGACACTTTTACAGTCACAAATGTCACTGATTGCAGTGATCAGTTAATAAATGGTCACTGCAATCAGTGACACTGTGACTGGGGGCTGGGGGGTGATCTGGGGGGGCTGGGGGGTGATCTGGGGGGGCGATTTATGTGCCTATGTGTGCTGGTGTTAGTGTAGTGTTAGTGCACTGACCTGTGTGTCTTCTCTTGTACGACGCTCGGTATATGTGAGCGCCGCACAGGAGATGACATCACTTCCTCCTGCTTTCTCTATCTGTGTAAACAGTACACAGACAGAGGGGGCATTTCTATTCGCCGGGAGCGATCGCGGGGGGGTGGTCGGAATCGAACGGCCGCCCCCCCATCTCGGAACGCTCCCAGACGAATTCCGACCGCTCACTGTACAGAAGGGGGGTCCGATCGGACCCCCCAACTGTACAAAGGCAATCACGTATGCTCTACGTGATTGTGCCTGTCGGTGCCATTGTGCCGACGTATATATACAGTGAGCGGTCGTTAAGTGGTTAAGCAGACTGTGATTGTCTATTGTTGTGACTTAGATGAAGATCAGATCACATTTTATGACCAATTTGTGCAGAAATCCATATCATTCCAAAAGGGTTCACATACTTTTGATTGCAACTGTACATAATAATGTGAAAATAGTTATTATAATCATGTAGTATGGAATGGGGCAGAAGTTACATATTCCATGGGTTATAGGCATGTACCTTCAGGTGATTTGACACTGACAAAGCTTATAGAGGACATGCTCCCTGGCTGCCTCCCATATAACCCTACCCCACTCCGTGAGTCCACAGTTTTGTGCTAGTGTTTAACCACTTAAGCCCCGGACCATTTGGTAGCTAGAGGACCAGAGGTGAATTCAGAATTTTGCACTGCGCTGCTTTAACTGTAAATTGTGCGGACATGCAATGTTGTACCCAAACGAAATTTGCGTCCTTTTCTTCCCACAAATAGAGCTTTCTTTTAATGGTATTTGATTGCCTCTGCGATTTTTATTTTTTGCGATATAAACGGAAAAAGACCGAAAATTTTGAAAAAAAATGATATTTTCTACTTTTTGTTATAAGAAAAATCGAATAAACTCAATTTTAGTCATACATTTAGGCCAAAATGTATTCAGCCACATGTCTTTAGTAAAAAAAATGTCAATAAGCGTATATTTATCGGTTTGCGCAAAAGTTATAGCGTTTACAAACTAGGGTACATTTTCTGGAATTTACACAGCTTTTAATTTATGACTGCCTATCTCATTTCTTGAGGTGCTAAAATGACAGGGCAGTACAAAACCCCCCCCAAATGACCCCATTTTAGAAAGTAGACACCCCAAGGAAATTGCTGAGAGGCATGTTGAGCCCATTGAATATTTTTTTTTTGTCCCAAGTGATTGAATAATGACAAAAAATAAAAATAAAAATAAAAATTACAAAAAGTTGTCACTAAATGATATATTGCTCACACATGCCATGGTTATATGTGGAATTGCACCCCAAAATACATTCTGCTGCTTCTCCTGAGTACGGGGATACCACATGTGTGGGACTTTTTAGGAGCCTAGCCACGTACGGGACCCCGGAAACCAAGCACCGCCTTCAGGATTTCTAAGGGCGCAAATTTTTGATTTCACTCCTCACTACCTATCACAGTTTTGAAGGCCATAAAATGCCAAAATAGCACAAAACCCCCCCAAATGACCCCATTTTAGAAAGTAGACACCCCAAGGAAATTGCTGAGAGGCCTGTTGAGCCCATTGAATATTTTTTTTTTTGTCCCAAGTGATTGAATAATGACAAAAAAAAAAAAAAATTACAAAAAGTTGTCACTAAATGATATATTGCTCACACATGCCATGGTTATATGTGGAATTGCACCCCAAAATACATTCTGCTGCTTCTCCTGAGTACGGGGATACCACATGTGTGGGACTTTTTAGGAGCCTAGCCACGTACGGGACCCCGGAAACCAAGCACCGCCTCCAGGATTTCTAAGGGCGCAAATTTTTGATTTCACTCCTCACTACCTATCACAGTTTTGAAGGCCATAAAATGCCAAAATAGCACAAAACCCCCCAAATGACCCCATTTTGGAAAGTAGACACCCCAAGCTGTTTGCTGAGAGGCATGGTGAGTATTTTACAGCTCTCATTTGTTTTTGAAAATGAAGAAAGAACATTTTTTTTTTTCTTTTTTTTTTCAATTTTCAAAACTTTGTGACAAAAAGCGAGATCTGCAAAATACTCACAATACCTCTCAGCAAATAGCTTGGGGTGTCTACTTTCCAAAATGGGGTCATTTGGGAGGGTTTTGTGCCATCTGGGCATTCCATGGCCTCCGAAACTGTGATAGGCAGTGAGAAGTGAAATCAAAAATTGACACCCTTAGAAAGCCTGAAGGCGGTGATTGGTTTTTGGGGTCCCGTACGCGGCTAGGCTCCCAAAAAGTCTCACACATGTGGTATCCCCGTACTCAGGAGAAGCAACAGAATGTATTTTGGGGTGTAATTCCACATATGCCCATGGCATGTTTGAGCAATATATCATTTAGTGACAACTTTGTGCAAAAAAAAAAAAAAAAATTATATTTTCCGCAACTTGTGTCAACATATAAAATATTCCATGGACTCGACATGCCTCTCAGTATATAGCTTGGGGTGTCTACTTTCCAAAATGGGGTCATTTGGGGGGGTTTTGAACTGTTCTGGCATTTTATACACAACATTAGGAAGCTTACATCCACTCTTCTAACCACTTGAAGACAAAGCTCTTTTTGACACTTTTTGTTTACATGAAAACATATTTTTTTTTTGCAAGAAAATTATGTTGAACCCCCAAACATTATATATATTTTTAAAGCAAAGGCCCTACAGAATAAAATGGTGGGTGTTGCATTTTTTTTTCTACACAGTATTTGCGCAGCGATTTTTCAAACGCATTTTTTGGGGAAAAAATACACTTTTTTTAATTTTAATGCACTAAAACACACTATATTGCCCAAATGTTTGATGAAATAAAAAAGATGATCTTAGGCCGAGTACATAGATACCAAACACGACATGTTTTAAAATTTCGCACAAACGCGCATTGGCGACAAACTACATACATTTTTAAAAGCCTTTAAAAGCATTTACAGGTTACCCCGTTAGATTTACAGAGGAGGTCTACTGCTAAAATTACTGCCCTCGATCTGACCTTCGCGGTGATACCTCACATGCATGGTGCAATTGCTGTTTACATATGACGCCAGACCGACGCTTGCGTTCGCCATTGGGCAAGAGCAGGGCAGGACAGGGGTGCTTTTTTTTTTTTTTTTTTTTATTATTAATTTTGCTTTTTTCTTTTATTTTTAAACTGTTGCTTCCATATTTATTTATTTTTATCACTTTTATTGTTATCTCAGGGAATGTAAATATCCCCTATGATAGCAATAGGTAATGACAGGTACTCTTTTTTGAAAAAACTGGGGTCTATTGGACCCTAGATCTTTCCTCTGCCCTCAAAGCATCTGACCACACCAAGATCGGTGTGATAAAATGCTTTCCCAATTTCCCAATGGCGCTTTTTATATCCGGGGGGGGGGGACATTCCCTCCCACTGCTTGTAAAAGCAGTCCAGAGGCTAATTAGCCACTAGGATTGCTTTTACATGAAAGCCGGCCGCTGGCTGAAAAGAATGATACCAAGATGATACCTAAACCCGCAGGCATCATTCTGGTATAAACATTTAAAGTCCAGCAACATACCAGTATGTTGCTGGTCCTTGTTGGACATGTATTGTAATCTTTTTTTTCATGCAGCCTGTTGGCTGAACGAAAAAAAAAGATTGATCGGTGGGTATGCCCACCATTAGAATACCGCCCTTCATCCACCCACTTCTAATGATGGGCATACATGCACCATTTATATATGCCGAAGCATGGGGGCATCTTCTCGCAAAAGTTATGCCGCGTACACATGGTCAGACTTTTCCACGGGCAAGCCTCCGTCGGAATTTCGACCGTATGTACGCTGCATTAGGAGCAAAATCGCTCCTCCGCTCCTGCTGCCCCAATGCTTCGGCATATATGCTTTTTTTTTTTTTAACTGTGGTGGTGAAATTACCTCCTACAGCACTGGAGTCGCAGGGATCAGGCCTGTCTCTGCGAACGCTGCAGTTATGTTTGTTGTGTTTTGTAAGTGACAGTGATCGATCGATACTGCACTTGGGTGGCCTGGGCTGGACGGAGGGGCAAAACGCAGGTGCTAGCAGGTATCTGGGCTGATCCCGCTAACACTGCGTTTTTGGGAACCCTAAACTGCTGGGGACGCTAGTATAGATCTGATCAGATCAGATATTGATCTGATCAGATACTATACCACTAAGGGGGGTGTATGCTTTACGCGTGGGTGTTAGCGTTACTGGCACTAACCTGACGCTGCCTGGGGTGTGACGCAGACCCTCTTTGACGCTAAAACCTAACTGATATCACCCGCCGGGCGATCAGGGGGTTAAACCTTTATTGGGTTATATACGGCGGGTGCCCTGACACTATAAAAAGCAAACTAACTAACCAGCGTCACCCGTAACACTTATATGATGATCACTGGTGAAAGGGTTAACTAGGGGCAATTAGGGGGTTAAAACCTTTATTAGGGTAATATATGGGGGTACCTGACGCTATATAAAAACCTGACGGCGAACCTAAAAAAAAAATACTGGCTACCTATCGGCATCACCGACACTAAGACAACGATCATAAAAACGATTGCTTAGCGACAGTGGTGATAGGGGGTGAAAGGGTTACCTGGGGGGCGATCAGGGGGTTAAACCTTTATTAGATAATATATGGGGGTACCTGACGCTATAAAAACCTGCGGCGAACCTAAAAAAAATTACTGGCTACCGATCAGCATCACCGACGCTAAGACATCGATCAGAAAAATGATCGCATAGTGACGGCGGTGCTAGGGGGTGAAAGGGTTACCTGGGGGGTGATCAAGGGGGTTACACCTTTATTAGGTAATATATGGGGGTACCCGACGCTATAAAAACCTGCGGCGAACCTAAAAAAAATTACTGGCTACCCATCTGCATCACTGACGCTAAGACATCGATCAGAAAAAGTATCGCTTAGTGACAGTGGTGATAGGGGGTGAAAGGGTTACCTGGGGGGCGATCAAGGGGGTTAAACCTTTATTAGGTAATATATGGGGGTACCCGACGCTATAAAAACCTGCGGCGAACCTAAAAAAAATTACTGGCTACCGATCAGCATCACCGACGCTAAGACATCGATCAGAAAAATGATTGCTTAGTGACAGTGGTGATAGGGGGTGAAAGGGTTATCTGGGGGGTGATCAGGGGGTTAAACCTTTATTAGGGGGGGTTAGGGGGCTACACTGGACCTAAGACTAAACTTTGGTGACACTTTTACAGTCACAAATGTCACTGATTGCAGTGATCACTAAATAAATGGTCACTGCAATCAGTGACACTGTGACTGGGGGCTGGGGGGGGCTGGGGGGTGTCTGGGGGGGCCTGGGGGGGCGATTTATGTGCCTATGTGTCCTGGTGTCAGTGTAGTGTTGTGTGTACTGACCTGGCACCTTCTCCTGTAAGGCGCTCGGTATATGTGAGCGCCCCAGGAGAGATGACATCACTTCCTCCTTCCTGGCAGGCAGGGGAAGCTCTCTCATTCGCCGGGAGCGATCGAGAGGGGGTGGCCGGAATCGAACGGCCGTCCCCTCATGCCGGATCGCTCCCGAAGGTAAAACGACCACTCACTGTAAAGAAGGGGGGTCCGATCGGACCCCCCAACTATACAAAGGCAATCACGTATATATACGTGATTGTGCCTGTCGGTGCCATTCTGCCGACGTATATTTACAGTGGGCGGTCGTTAAGTGGTTAAAGTGTCTTCCTAGAGAAACTTAGCCTTAGCTCAACTAGTTTATGCTTTTTCTTTATTATTTTAACTTTCAATTATTTAATCAAGTGCTCACTGCCTTCTAGTGCCAGCATATAAGCCTTGTATCAGGGTTGGTACAATTTTGGTAAAACCATGAGGGCCGTACCCAGACGGCCTATAATGTTGCTTCAGGCACTGGATCCTGCACCTTGGCACTTGGTGCAACAAGTTGAGTTAGCTGCAGGGTGATATATAGGCCCAGGGCCATGGTACATCACTTTGTAACCATAACTATGAAGTTCCCTTTGGTGGGTATGCCCACTCTAATGGGCAAAGCATTGACTTTATTTACAGTCCAGCATTGTGGACATGTAAGACAAGGTCACCCTGACTGTTACTGTAAAAAATGGGGCTATGTCTGGAACGTATTCACTTCACAGTGCAAACGTTTCAAACTTTGCACTTAAATTCAGCCACTCAAAGATCAGTCTCAGGTGAATGATCGGGTGTTACATCACACCACTGGTTGCACACTATAACGCCACTTCTGCTTAGGGACCTAATAAGGTATTCAGATGCTTCCTCCCACCATTTTACCACAAGGATTCCTTACAGGATCATCTACTTACTCTATACTCCGCACCTTATTCTGTGAGTACCCCACAGGGGAATACACTCACTTTTAGCTATGGCAGAGACCAGATGAAAGGGAGCAAATGCAAATTTGCAGGCAAACCTTTGTTTTGCCAAAAGCCCACACGACAATCAAACTTGGAGTGACAATATGTCCCTTGCAAAGCAAATTACTGTTACTGTATTCTAGAGTTATGGGGTGGTGACAAGGCCTACATTTTGATCACCACCTACGATTTGAGTTTGGCAAGGAGTCTAAAGTTGTGAGTTGGATTTCAGCTCTTTGTAGTACTGCTGATGATGATCATAACAACAGTGTGTTCACTTTCAAAGAGAATAAGTCATACATTTACAGTAAACAACATATTTTATTTGAAGACAATGAGCAGGTAGGCTGTGTTCCTGAGTACACTTCAAGGCTTTACTTTCACTTTTGACTGGAGTCTTTAAAGTCTAGTTTTTATTCTATTATACTGACATTGCATAATTATTAGTATTTTAAGTTATACAGCCAAGGTTCACAACATGTTGATGCATTACAGGTCAACATGTTGATGCATTAGAAGTACATGTTTTTCAGACTGTGGATGGATTCTGTGAAACATATGTTGTAAAGTAGAAAATGTTTGTGGGGACACAATTCCAGATTCATTGCCAGGTCTTTTAAGTAGTAAATTAGCTTTTCTATTGGACAAGCAATGACATTCTGTAAGTAATTAGGAAGAGTAATACAATAATGCATATTTTAGTGATTTGTATTTTTCTTTGTACTGTTACAATTTTATTTAGGTCAATAATGAAAGGCAGACCAAAACCCATTTCATACCACAATGCCTGGTGGTTGCTGTGGTATCTGAGGTCTTTATAATGTATAATTTATGCATAACCAAGGCTAATTGCAAGACCAATATACTTATTAGACCTTTTTGGACAGGGTTGGAGACACAAACGACAAGGAAATTTTGCCTTTTGAGTCTCCAAGGGATCCGAAAAGCTTCATGGGTGCCCACACAAAACTGAAACGAAAATTGTGGATGGCATCAACATTTACTTGTTTAATAATACACTTACTTGTATATAAACTAATGTTTTAAAAAAAAAAAAAAAAAAAAAAAATATATATATATATATATATATATATATATATATATATATACATACATATACATACATACAGTATCTCACAAAAGTGAGTACACCCCTCACATTTTTTAAAATATTTTATTATATCTTTTCATGTGACAACACTGAAGAAATTACACTTTTCTACAATGTAAAATAGTGAGTGTACAGCTTGTATAACAGTGTAAATTTGCTGTCCCCTCAAAATAACATAACACATTAATGTCTAAACCGCTGGCAACAAAATTGAGTACACCCCTAAGTGAAAATCTCCAAATTGGGCCCAATTAGCCATTTTCCCTCCCCGGTGTCATGTGACTCGTTAGTGTTACAAGGGGTGTTATTTACTAAAGGCAAATCCACTTTGCACTACAAGTGCACTGCAGGTGCACTTTGAAGTGCACTGAAAGTGCACTTGTAGGTGCAGTCACTGTAGATCTGAGGGGGACACACATGGAAAATAAAAACCAGCATTTTAGCTTCCACAGGATTGGATGATAAAATCAGCAGTGCTTCCCCTCAGATCTACAGCGACTGCACTTCCAAGTACACTTTCAGTGCACTTGCAAGTGCACTTGTAGTGCAAAGTGGATTTGCCTTTAGTAAATAGCCCCCAAGGTCGCAGCTGTGAATGGGGAGCAGGTGTGTTAAATTTGGTGTTATTGCTCTCACTCTCTCATACTGGTCATTGGAAGTTCAACATGGCACCTCATGGCAAAGAAATCTCTGAGGATCTGATCTGCTTTTGCGCCGCTTTTCGGCTGCTAGCAGGGTGCTTTTAACCCCAAGAAAAGGGTTAAAAACTCCGGTTTTGCAGCGCTTTCAAATCGCTTTTTAGTCACTTTAAAAAGCGCTGCCCATTCATTCCAATAGGCAGGGTGTTTTGGGAGCGCTAAATACAGCGCTCCCAATCCACCCCAAAGATGCTGCTTGCGGGACTTTTTGGAACGTCCCGCAAGCGCACCGCCCGAGTGTGAAAAGTCACACTGGAATGAATGGGAGGCGGTTTTCAGGTGCTTAGCAGAGGCTATTTCCAGCTAAAGCGCCTGAAAACTGCCCCAGTGTGAAAGGGGTCTTAGTGAAAATGTTCAAATTGGTCCCAAAGTGTCAATATTTTGTGAGGCCACCATTATTTTCCAGCACTGCCTTAACCCTCTTTGGCATGGAGTTCACCAGAGCTTCACAGGTGGCCACTGGAGTCCTCTTCCACTCCTCCATGACGACATCATGGACCTGGTGGATGTTAGAGACCTTGCGCTCCTCCACCTTCCATTTGAGAATGCCCCACAGATGCTCAATAGTGTTTAGGTCTGGAGAGACATGCTTGGCCAGTCCATCACTTTTACCCTCAGCTTCTTTAGCAAGGCAGTGGTCATCTCAGAGGTGTTTTTGGGGTCGTTATCATGCTGGAATACTGCCCTGCGGCCCAGTCTCCGAAGGGAGGGGATCATGCTTTGTTTCAGTATATTACAGTACATGTTGGCATTCATGGTTCCCTCAATGAACTGTAGCCCCCCAGTGTCGGCAGCAATCATGCAGCCCCAGACCATGACACTCCCACCACCATGGTTGACTGTAGGCAAGACACACTTGTCTTTGTACTCCTCACATGGTTGCCGCCACACACGCTTGACACCATCTGACCCAAATAGGTTTATCTTGGTCTCATCAGACCACAGGACATGGTGCCAGTAATCCATGTCCCTAGTCTGCTTGTCTTCAACAAACTGTTTGCATTCTTGTGCATCTTTAGAAGAGGCTTCCTTCTGGGATGACAGCCATTCAGACCAATTTAATGCAGTGTGCGGCAAATGGTCTGAGCACTGACAGGCTGACCCCCCACCCCTTCAACCTCTGCAGCAATGCTGGCAGCACTCATTAGTCTATTTCCCAAAGACAACCTCTGCATATGGCGCTGAGCACGTGCACTCAACTTCTTGGTCGACCATGGCGAGGCCTGTTCTGAGTGGAACCTGTCCTGTTAAACTGCTGTATGGTCTTGACTACCGTGTTGCAGCTCAGTTACAGGGTGTAACGGGAAGGCCCGGGGAACCCAGAATCTCTTAGACAGTATGAGATACCCTTGCTTCAGCTTCCCCAATGCCTCTTATGTGTAAACCACCCTGTGTCTCACTTAGCGGCACAGGGTGAATGAGAACCCCACCATGATCTGTGATAGCCATATCCAATACGGTATATACAGGGCATATATTGGGTATATACTGTGTGTGGGTTGTTTATGTAATACTTGCGGTGATGGTGTGTGATTACATTCTATTGTCTATTGTGGCTTGTGGGAATTAAGCCTATAATTATAGGTTGTGGAACTAGCAGACAGACAGGTTAATTGAAGAGATGCTGATGAGTCACCTGCCTGCTTGTGTATGCTACAGATCCTTTCATTGTGAGATGTGTATTAGCCATTCACTGTAGTTAATTGGCTCATGTAAATTGGGTCTGGTCAGAGGTGTATGATGAGAGGAGGGTCTGAAGCTTCTCTCTGTGTGTATAAGAGTTGTAGTACTTTTGCAATAAAGGGTCAGTTCATCCTGGAAAGATACAGAGTGCGTCTCGTTCTTTTGGAAGGATTAATTCCTATGACAAGTGGTCTTCTGACTGTGGAGGATCGGCAGTGAATTTGTGTCCAGGAGAGGGAATATCTTTAAACGGCGTTAAACCCCTTTCATATTTGGGGTGTCGTTACACAGGGTCTTGGCAATCTTCTTATAGCCTAGGACATCTTTATGTAGAGCAACAATTCTTTTTTTTTTCAGATCCTCGCAGAGTTCTTTACCATGAGGTGCCATGTTGCACTTCCAGTGACCAGTATGAGAGAGTGAGAGTGATAACACCAAATTTAACACACCTGCTCCCCATTCACACCGGAGAGGGGAAATGGCTACTTGGGCCCAATTTGGACATTTTCACTTAGGGGTGTACTCACTTTTGCTACCAGCGGTTTAGACATTAATGGCTGTGTTTTCATCGGTACCGAGATAGTCCATTAATTTCCTGGGTGGGCACGCTATAGGGCTGGTCTCAGCAACTACTCCCCTTGCCCCCACTCCTCCCTGTTTCGCTTTAGTAATTCGGATGATGGTACGTTGTTATTTATTATTATGCCTTTTATATGAAGCCATACTCCAAATTTCTTCATGGCTGTGTGTTGAGTTAATTTTAGGGGACAGCAAATTTACACTGTTATAAAACCTGTGCACTCACTACTTTACATTGTAGCAAAGTGTAATTTCTTCAGTGTTGTCACATAAAAAGATATAATGAACTATTTACAAAAATGTGAGGGGAGTACTCACTTTTGTGAGATACTGTGTGTGTGTATATATATATATATAGAGAGAGAGAGAAAGAGAGAGAGAGAGAGAGAGAGAGAGAGAGAGAGAGAGAGATAGAGTGATATATATATATACATTTATATATACTGTATAAACGTTTTAGGCAGATGTGAAAATATTCTGTAAATTTATAGAAATATAAGTGTTAATAGTAAAAATAAATGAACAGAAGAGAATATTTGATGCAACTACCCTTTGCCTTCAAAATAGCATCAATTCTACTGGGTACTCTTTTACACAGTCTTGAAGGAATTCAGCAGGAAGGTTTTCTTCTGTTTCTTCATGTAATCCCGACTCATTGATGTTGAAATTAGGCCTCTGTGAGGACCAAACCATCACTTCCAAGACTTCTTGTTCTTCTTTACGCTAAAGATAGTTCCTAATGACATTGGCTTCATGCTTGGGGTTGTTGTCCTGCTGCAGAATAAATTTAGGGCAAATCACATACCTCCCTGATGGTATGGCATGATAGATAAGTATCTGCCTGTATTTCTCAGCATTGAGGACACCATTGATCCTGACCAAATCTCCAACATTATTTGCAGAAATACAGCCCCAAACTTGCAAGGAACCACCACCATGCTTCACTGTTGCCTACGCCCTACAGACACTCATTTTTGTACCGCTCTCCAGCCCTTCACAAACAAACTGCCTCCCGCTACAGCCAAATATTTCAAATTTTGACTCATCAGTCCAGAGCACCTGCTGCTAGCTCTAAGGAAGGGGATGCGCCCCCGAAACGCGTTAGCTGTACCCCGTGTTCTGTGCATGTCCATGAATGGTGTTTAGGGCCTTTTGTCAGTTGCATTTTGTGAGTACCCACGTTTATACTAAAAAAATGTTATTATTAAATTATCTCTGGTAATGCACTAGGTGTGCGCGCCTTCCATTTCTGTTTTTCTTGTAGTTCCTTTCGGATTACCCCATTTTAGGAAGGCAGCATCCACCTAGCTTTGGGATACCATATATACCTTTTACACCAACATTTTATCTGATATCTGTTACATCACACCTTGGAAGACCTATTAGCGCTGGAAGTGACTGTGTTTTTTGTATTGCTATTTTTCTACACGCCAGTTTCTATGTTTTCATGCATATTTGAGTCTCTTAGCCTTATTTCTACGTAGAAGGTATGACTTTTTGGCCACAATTCTTCCATGAACCAGACTTCTCTGGACAGTAGATAGGTGTACCTGGGTCCCACTGGCTTTTGTCAGTTTTTTGCTGATGGCACTGCTGGACATCTTCTGATGTCGAAAGGAAGTAAGCACGAGGTGTCTTTCATCTACTGCATTAGGTTTCCTTGGCCGACCACTGCGTTTACGGTCCTTAAGATTGCTCATTTCTTATTGCTTATTCAAAAGAGCTTGAACAGGACATCTTGAAACCATAGTATGCTTTAAAATCTTTGCTATTGCACAAAGTCAGGGATTGTGTTGGATTAGAGTCAGGTGTATGATTAATCAATTATTCCAGGCAGGTGCTAATAATCATCAATTTTATGTAGATTGAAACACAGTCATTAACAGAAACAGCTGTGTAGAAGGCTTAAAGTGGTTGTAAACCCACTAACTAAAAAAAAAAACCTGCAAGACAAAAAGGCATAATGAGCTAGTATGCATAGCCTAGCTCATTATTAATTACTTACCTTAGATCGAAGCCCCCGCAGCAGTCCTTGTACACCGCTCCAGCCTGCAACATCGCTTCAGAGTTACTTCCGGGTATCACGGGCTCCAGCGCTATGATTGGCTGGAGCCGCAATGACGTAACTTCCGTGCCGGTAACGGTACACTAACTGAAGCAACAGCACGTACTTGCCATGGCTTCGGTGTGAATGTGCCGATGACGTCGGCACATGCAAATACAGGGAATATCTCAGAAACCGTGAAGCTATAGGCGATATCTAGGGTAGCTACAGGTTAGCCTTATTATATGCTTACCTGTGGTAAAAAGTGGTTATAAAGGGTTTATTATAGGCTTACCTATAGGTACAACTTCCACATCGGGGGTATACAACCACTTTAATATCACTTTAACTCCTGTAAACGCCTATATGTGCATGGACACATAGGCTAACATAGAGGGGTGTTTAGAGGCAGAAAAAAAATCAAGGGCCTGTAAAACAGGCAGTTTTGAGCGCAAGTGTGCATGAGGACTAACAGGAAGTCCCTGAACAGGAGCCTTCATGGCAGGATCACCAAGTATTATTTGAAAGAAATTTGCAGATCTCAAACTACAAATGACTTTTGAACTTACAGTAACAAGTTAATATATAACATTTTAGTCAATAGGATTTTTATATTCTTGATGTACATTACATACTTTTAAGTTTAATAATTACACACAAAATCATAGATGCGGCCTGCAGAGTCCTGACACCTGTTTACTGTTCTTTCAAAGAGTTGATTGCTCTTTTGTGCCTGTATCCCAGAAGAATGCTAATATATCTAGAAGGCTTATAAATGGTTTCCACATGTACCTTTAAAACATACCATTTTATATAGTATTAAAGCCCTGGTTTAGAGGTGGTAAACTCTTTTTTACCACCCCAAAAATTATTTCCAGATGTAGCCTATGTAGCTTTTAGTTATACTGAATTTATCATAAATATGTTGGACTTCAACAACATATGCTTTAACCGCTTGTCAACCGCCCACCGTCAAATGACGGCGGGCGGAAGACCCTGTTGTTCTGGGTGGACGTGATATGACGTGATCGCCATCGGAAGCCACTAGGGGGGCGCGCGCGCGCGCCGCGTCACTGTGGACCCGATGCGTGTGCCCGACGGCCACGATGGCCGCCGGGCACCCGCGATTGCCCAGTAACTGAGCAAGACCGTGGATCTGTGTGTGTGTAAACACACAGGCCCACGTCCTGTCAGGGAGAGGAGACCGATGGTGTGTCCCTTGTACATAGGGACAACCATCGGTCACCTCCCCCAGTCATTCCCCTCCCCCCACAGTAAGAATCACAATCTAGGGAACATATTTAACCCTTTGATCGCCCCCTAGTGTTAACCCCTTCCCTGCCAGTCATATTTCTACAGTAATCAATGCATTTTTATAGCAGGGATCGCTGTATAAATGTGAATGGTCCCAAAAAGGTGTCCGATGTGTCCACCGCAATTTCGCAGTCACGATAAAAATCGCTGATCGCCGCCATTACTAGTAAAAAAAATAAAATAATAAAAATGTTATAAATCTATCCCCTTTTTTATAGCTGCTATAACTTTTGTGCAAACAATCAAAATACGCTTATTGCGATTTTTTTTTACCAAAAATATGTAGAAGAATACGAATCGGCCTAAACTGTGAAAAAATTTAGTTTTTTTTATAGATTTTTTTGGGGATATTTATTATAGCAAAAAGTAAAAAATACTGAATTTTTTTCTAAATTGTCGCTCTATTTTTGTTTATAGCGCAAAAAATAAAAACCGGAGAGGTGATCAAATACCACCAAAGGAAAGCTCTATTTGTGGGGAAAAAAATTATAAAAATGTACTTTGGGTACAGTGTTGCATGACCGCGCAATTGTCATTCAAAGTGTGACAGCGCTGAAAGCTGAAAAATAGCTTGGACAGGAAGGGGATGAAAGTGCCCTGTAGGCAAGTGGTTAAACTAGTTTTTGAGGGCAGAGAAAAATATTTTATTATTAGTCTTTTCATTTTTCTTTAATTTATTATTTTTAAGAGAATTGGGTTTATGTCTTTTTAACTCTGGAAGCAAACTCTGGATTTCCCTATGTAAGGGGCCTATTTAGGAATCTATGAATATGGTAGGTCACATTCTGCATGGTGGATTCACTGGCATTTACTACACATGCAGCACATGGCCAGTGTCATGGTTATGCAGTAACGTTTGTCTCTCAGCTTACCCCTTCTCCATGTGTTCACCTTAGAGGCCAGCCACTCTCACCTAGTTGCTTAAATAATCTCTCCTCCAAGCATGGCTGGCTCCACCCCAGGCCCTATCAGGGAACACTAGATTAACCTGTGCACTGCAAGCCAGCCGGGCTGATAAACGTTGTTTGTTAAGCTATTGTGTGTTTTGGTTCCTGCTTGCCGTGTGCTACGTCTGTCTCTGTTTTACCGATCTTGGCTTGTTCTCGACTATCCCTGTCTGCTTGTGACCTTGACCTTTGGCTTGTCCTTTGTTTATCCTCGTCTGCTAGTCGCCCCCCCCGACCTTTTGCTTATTCCCTCACTATCTCTTGTATCCTGAGCTGCTGCTTCCCCTCTATCCTCTATAGCCTACTGTGAGTGTGAGCTGGGGGCCGCGACCTGGATCCAGTTGCAGCCCAGTCCATCCTCACCACTAGAGGTTCTGATAAACACCTGCTGGATCTTAGACTCCGCACCCTGGGGAATCTTAGGCTCTAGCTTCCTGTGGGATCCCTGTTAGTGCTCCAGTGGACCTGCCTTCCTTAATCACCCAGTGTTCCATCCGCAGCAGTCAGCCATAGGGTTCACTACCTTAGCGGTGCACTCCTGACCCCAATGGTGTGCATCTGTCACCTTGCTTCAGGTGACCTGACGATTTGATCAGCCATGAACCCAGCTGAGGTGCCTCAACTGCTATCAGCGGCTGCACCCATTCCGGTCGCAGCCACACATTCACTACAACTGCCAGCTCCATCCCGTTTCTCTGGGAACTCCAAGGCCTGCAGGGGGTTCCTTAGCCAATGCACTATTCATTTTGAGCTCCAGACCCAAAACTTTCTGTCTGATCGGGCAAAGGTAGCCTTTATCATTTCCCTCCTCTCCGGTGAAGACTTAGCCTCGGCAGCCCCTCTGTGGGAACTGAATGATCCAGTGGTTTCTAGTCTGTCCGAATTCTTGAAACTTTTTCGGAATATCTTCGAAGAACCGGGTCGTGTCTCTTCAGCGGCCAGCGCCATTTTACGTCTCCGCCAAGAGTCTGCTTCTGTGGGACAGTATGCTCTTCATTTCTGCATACTGACGGCTGAGTTGAGCTGGAACCATGAGGCCTTAGTCGCAACCTTTTTGCATGGCCTTTCTGATAGGGTGAAGGATGAATTAGCAGGAAGAACCAACCCCACAGATCTGGGCAAAGTTATCTCCTTGTGTAACCAGATCGATATTCGCTTTCAGGAAAGGACCCTAGAAAAGCGACGCCAGCACTCCTTGGTTCTTAGTCAGCCTGAGCTCCCCTCTCTTCGACCTGTGGAGCATCTCCTGCCAGCTGAGGAACCCATGCAGCTGGGTCGGACCAGGCTATCCCCCGAGGAACGTGCTAGGTGCAGAACTCTAGGCCTGTGTCTCTACTGTGGGGGCAAAGGTCATTTTCGTGACACTTGCTCTCTTTGTCCAGAAATATCACCTTCATCTTCTTGTCATCTTCTTTCTGTGTTCCTTCATGTTGGTGCTTCTTCTCATTCGGTCTCAGCATATCTGGATTCCGGAGCCGCTGGCAATTTCATGGACTGGGAAATCGCATCGTCCATGAGACTTACCCTTTTGCCCCTCTCCATGCCATTGATGGTCTTGGCGATTCATGGCACTGTTCTCCCAGGGGGTCCTATCCACTTCCAGACCCTCCCTGTTAAGATGTCGCTAGGGACACTCCACCAGGAGTGGATATCCTTCCTTATCTTACCTAAGGCCTCAACTCCTATCATTTTGGGTCTTCCTTGGTTACGACTCCATTCTCCACACGTTGACTGGACTACTGGACAGATCCTGGCTTGGGGTTCCTCCTGTTCCTCGTCATGCCTACCCAAGGTTGTCCCAAAACAGAAACTTTCTGTTGCCACCATCCCAATATATTTTGCTCTTCCTACTGCATATAGTGATTTCTGGGATGTGTCCTGCAATAGTCGGGCTGATGCACTCTCTAGGTCATGTGGTACTCTGGATGAGGAGCCCACCTGTGAACCTGAGCCGATCCTTTATTCCAATTTGCATAACCATTTACCTTTGTCTGTCCCTAAACACCCTTGGACACACAGCCAGGCTAGCTTGTCTGCAAGTTCTGCAGTCAATATGCCTTGCGATGCGATTCGGATAGTCGCTACACCTGACCATGCTATTTATTCAGCCTCTGAACTAGTTATGCCAGTCCAGCCCATGCCCAGTGAACCTCCCACCTTTTCTTATTCAGGACCTTCTGCAACCTCGCCTCACCCTAATACTGTTACGTCCATTCAAACCTGACTAAGGGGTTCAATCCATCCTCATTATGCTTGCATTTCAGCTATCCAGCTTGACTCATGTGACATGTCACCTTCTAACCAACCTGACCTCAGGGTTCCACTGACATCTGCCCAGTCTGATGGTCCTGTGCTAAATGCCCAGTTCATCTTTAAGGGTCTGGGGTACCCTCCTCAGATTCCTGTTGATCCTCTCATGCCCTTGCTTATTCCTAAAAAGCCTTTGGTCCTCAATAAATCCTCTCGTCCTCTCCCTACCTCGGTTCCGGTCTCTGAGGATAATCTAAAGTACGAGGTTAGACAAGTTCTGGATTCTCGGCTCTGCAGAGATATTCTTCAGTACCTTGTGCATTGGAAAGAGGTTTGGTCCTGAGGAGGCGTCTTGGATCGCTGCATCTAAGGTCGTTGCACCTCGTCTGTTGAGGAGGTTTCATCTGAGATTTCCCTTTAAGCTTGGGCCCAGGCGGGGGAGGGCCCATAAGGGGGGGTACTGTCATGGTTATGCAGTAATGTTTGTCTCTCATCTTACCCCTTCTCCATGTGTTCACCTTAGAGGCCAGCCACTCTCACCTGGCTGCTTAAATAATCTCTCCTCCAAGCATGGCTCCACCCCAGGCCCTATCAGGAAACACTATATTAACCTGTGCACTGCAAGCCACCCGGGCTGATTAACGTTGTTTGTTACACTATTATGTGTTTGGGTTCCTGCTTGCCGTGTGCTACGTCTGTCTCTGTTTTACCAATCTTGGCTTGTTCTCGACTATCCCTGTCTGCTTGTGACCTTGACCTTTGGCTTGTCCTTTGTTTATCCTTGTCTGCTAGTCGCCCGACCTTTTGCTTATCCCCTCACTATCTCTTGTATCCTAAGCTGCTGCTTCTCCTCTATCCTCTATAGCCTACTGTGAGCGTGAGCTGGGGGACTCTGGGGGCCGCGACCTGGATACAGTTGCAGCCCAGTCCATCCTCACCACTAGAGGCTTTGGTGAACACCTGCTGGATCTTAGACTCCGCACCCTGGGGAATCTTAGGCTCTAACTCCCTGTGGGATCCCTGTTAGTGCTCCAGTGGACCTGCCTTCCTTAATCACCCAGTGTTCCATCCGCAGCAGTCAGCCATAGGGTTCACTACCTTAGCGGTGCACTCCTGACCCCAATGGTGTGCATCTGTCACCTTGCTTCAGGTGACCTGACAATTTGATCAGCCATGAACCCAGCTGAGGTGCCTCAACTGCTATCAGCGGCTGCACCCATTCCGGTCGCAGCCACACATTCACTACAACTGCCAGCTCCATCCCGTTTCTCTGGGAACTCCAAGGCCTGCAGGGGGTTCCTTAGCCAATGCACTATTCATTTTGAGCTCCAGACCCAAAACTTTCTGTCTGATCGGGCAAAGGTAGCCTTTATCATTTCCCTCCTCTCCGGGGAAGACTTAGCCTCGGCAGCCCCTCTGTGGGAACTGAATGATCCAGTGGTTTCTAGTCTGTCCGAATTCTTGAAACTTTTTCGGAATATCTTCGAAGAACCGGGTCATGTCTCTTCAGCGGCCAGCGCCATTTTACGTCTCCGCCAAGAGTCTGCTTCTGTGGGACAGTATGCTCTTCATTTCTGCATACTGACGGCTGAGTTGAGCTGGAACAATGAGGCCTTAGTCGCAACCTTTTTGCATGGCCTTTCTGATAGAGTGAAGGATGAATTAGCAGGAAGAACCAACCCCACAGATCTGGGCAAAGTTATCTCCTTGTGTAACCAGATCGATATTCGCTTTCAGGAAAGGACCCTAGAAAAGCGACGCCAGCACTCCTTGGTTCTTAGTCAGCCTGAGCTCCCCTCTCTTCGACCTGTGGAGCATCTCCTGCCAGGTGAGGAACCCAAGCAGCTGGGTCAGACCAGGCTATCCCCCGAGGAACGTGCTAGGTGCAGAACTCTAGGCCTGTGTCTCTACTGTGGGGGCAAAGGTCATTTTCGTGACACTTGCTCTCTTTGTCCAGAAATATCACCTTCACCTTCTCGTCTTCTTCTTTCTGTGTTCCTTCATGTTGGTGCTTCTTCTCATTCGGTCTCAGCATATCTGGATTCCGGAGCCGCTGGCAATTTCATGGACTGGGAAATCGCATCGTCCATGAGACTTACCCTTTTGCCCCTCTCCACGCCATTGGTGGTCTTGGCGATTGATGGCACTGTTCTCCCAGGGGGTCCTATCCGCTTCCAGACCCTCCCTGTTAAGATGTCGCTAGGGACACCCACCAGGAGTGGATATCCTTCCTTATCTTACCTAAGGCCTCAACTCCTATCATTTTGGGTCTTCCTTGGTTACGACTCCATTCTCCACACGTTGACTGGACTACTGGACAGATCCTGGCTTGGGGTTCCTCCTGTTCCTCGTCATGCCTACCCAAGGTTGTCCCAAAACAGAAACTTTCTGTTGCCACCATCCCAATATATTTTGCTCTTCCTACTGCATATAGTGATTTCTGGGATGTGTCCTGCAATAGTCGGGCTGATGCACTCTCTAGGTCATGTGGTACTCTGGATGAGGAGCCCACCTGTGAACCTGAGCCGATCCTTTATTCCAATTTGCATAACCATTTACCTTTGTCTGTCCCTAAACACCCTTGGACACACAGCCAGGCTAGCTTGTCTGCAAGTTCTGCAGTCAATATGCCTTGCGATGCGATTCGGATAGTCGCTACACCTGACCATGCTATTTATTCGGCCTCTGAACTAGTTATGCCAGTCCAGCCCATGCCCAGTGAACCTCCCACCTTTTCTTATTCAGGACCTTCTGCAACCTTGCCTCACCCTAATACTGTTACGTCCATTCAAACCTGACTAAGGGGTTCAATCCATCCTCATTATGCTTGCATTTCAGCTATCCAGCTTGACTCCTGTGACATGTCACCTTCTAACCAACCTGACCTCAGGGTTCCACTGACATCTGCCCAGTCTGATGGTCCTGTGCTAAATGCCCAGTTCATCTTTAAGGGTCTGGGGTACCCTCCTCAGATTCCTGTTGATCCTCTCATGCCCTTGCTTTTTCCTAAAAAGCCTTTGGTCCTCAATAAATCCTCTCGTCCTCTCCCTACCTCGGTTCCGGTCTCTGAGGATAATCTAAAGTACGAGGTTAGACAAGTTCTGGATTCTCGGCTCTGCAGAGATATTCTTCAGTACCTTGTGCATTGGAAAGAGGTTTGGTCCTGAGGAGGCGTCTTGGATCGCTGCATCTAAGGTTGTTGCACCTCGTCTGTTGAGGAGGTTTCATCTGAGATTTCCCTTTAAGCTTGGGCCCAGGCGGGGGAGGGGGAGGGCCCATAAGGGGGGGGGGTACTGTCATGGTTATGCAGTAATGTTTGTCTCTCAGCTTACCCCTTCTCCATGTGTTCACCTTAGAGGCCAGCCACTCTCACCTGGCTGCTTAAATAATCTCTCCTCCAAGCATGGCTCCACCCCAGGCCCTATCAGGGAACACTATTTTAACCTGTGCACTGCAAGCCACCCGGGCTGATTAACGTTGTTTGTTACACTATTATGTGTTTGGGTTCCTGCTTGCCGTGTGCTACGTCTGTCTCTGTTTTACCGATCTTGGCTTGTTCTCGACTATCCCTGTCTGCTTGTGACGTTGACCTTTGGCTTGTCCTTTGTTTATCCTTGTCTGCTAGTCGCCCGACCTTTTGCTTATCCCCTCACTATCTCTTGTATCCTGAGCTGCTGCTTCTCCTCTATCCTCTAGCCTACTGTGAGCGTGAGCTGGGGGACTCTGGGGGCCGTGACCTGGATACAGTTGCAGCCCAGTCCATCCTCACCACTAGAGGCTTTGGTGAACACCTGCTGGATCTTAGACTCCGCACCCTGGGGAATCTTAGGCTCTAGCTCCCTGTGGGATCCCTGTTAGTGCTCCAGTGGACCTGCCTTCCTTAATCACCCAGTGTTCCATCCACATCTATCAGCCATAGGGTTCACTACCTTAGCGGTGCACTCCTGACCCCAATGGTGTGCATCTGTCACCTGGCTTCAGGTGACCTGACAGCCAGACTGGTGAATGTGTGGTCCGTAGTTAAATGTTCATTGAAAGTATGGTGATTCTTTATAAAAAGCACAGGATATATTGTAGAAGGTTCTAATATTACACACAATCTCATTGTCTGTCCTTGAAAATAATTTTTTATCTAAATATGATGAAATAATGCACATCCCTCCCCAGAAATATGTATTTAATATTTTATTACCTGTTGTATAATTTGACCCTCCCTCCTAGATTGTAAGCTCTAACAAACAGGGCCCTCTGATTACCCCCGTATTGAATTTTATTGTAACTGTACTGTCTGCCCTCATGTTATAAAGCGCTGCAAAAAACTGTTGGCGCTATATAAATCCTGTATAAATAATATTAATAATATTAATCTTTGGCACATTAATATTTAAAAAAACGTATTAATTTATATCAAGTTTAGTTTAAAAAGAATGGTATCCACATGGTGTCTTCAGAACACTTGCCTATTAGTGCATCATCCTCCAACGATGCAAGGACCATACTCCCCCTCGTCATTGTCCCAGAGTCACCTCTCAGACTCTATTATCTTCAATCATTGGTCAGCCACTTATGATGAAAGACCAGCTCATGTGTACTGGAGTTATATAATTTAAACACCTGGCTTTTTTTTTTATAAAACTTTGTTTATTGGGTTCGGTCACATCTTGACATACATTAGCAGTGGAAGTGCAATGGTGACACAAGTTTTATCATTTCAATATAAAACAGAAAAAAAAGGAAAACAAACAAAAAAAATAAATAAAAAATTAACAGACTTCAATAGAACAATATAGTTTGAGAAGAGTGTCTGTTATTTAGAGGGAGCATGCCGCTTGTGTTGCCATCAGACTGTCGTCTTGGTGGTAGGCTTGAGTTTCTCACCTCCCAGAAAGTAATGACCAATGGAACGGGCCGCTATTCAAGAAGCCAGCCACCCATCCCATAACGGCCTCCACTGGTGAGGGAGCCCAATCAGTTCCAGGTGCCTCCCGGCCCAAGCTCCCGCCAGAGGAGGGGGGTACCAGGACCTCCAACTAACCTCCTCCAGCAGTCCACCCGGGCCCAAACCACACCCGGACCCCTCCAGAGCTCCAGAGGGAGGCGGAACACTATCACAATCCACTTGGTCGCCATTTTTCGGGCAAGAAAACTGCATAGTACTTAACAGCTATAACTAAATAAGGGGACACAAGGTCCAGGTCCCAGTGCTATAATAACCATGAGCAATTAAAGAACACAAAAACCAAACAAAAACAAAATACAAACAAAGAAAAGGGGATAGAAAAAGGGGGGAAAATAGAGTTCTAGGGGGAAGATGGGGGGGGCGATGGGTAGGAGGGGGGGAATCAGGATCGTACCTTTGAGCTCTTAGGAGTTCTCCGTACTCGCATCGGGCTCCCCACCGCTGGGCTTCAGCGTCGTCCCTCAAATCTGGGGTGTACAATGTGCTCCGTCAGTGCCCCTGCCCCGGGGGTGTAGGTTCCCCCCCTATTGAGGTCGGTTGCGGTGGCCAAGGGTCGGCTCCGCTAGCATTAACAATGCCACATCTAGGCTAGAAGGAATGTGAATGGGATCGGAGAAGTGGTCCGTCCACAGGGACCACGTGTTGGTAAATTTATCTCTGGTGCCCCTGCATGTAGCAATCCAGTCCTCCGCCTCTCTGGTCCCATTCACCCTGCGTATCCACTCCTCTCTGCTCGGAACCTGTGTTTTCTTCCAGAAGACAGGAAGCGTCCGTCTGGCTGCATTCAGCAGGTGGGGCAGCGCGCTTTTTTTATAACGACTTATCGGCATGGGAGGAACGTGCAGGAGAAAATGAACCGGAGAGAAGGGAACATCCAGCCCCAGGATTTCCTTTACCTGTTCTTTAATGTCTTTCCAGAAGGGTACAATCAGTGGGCAATCCCACCATATGTGTAGCAAGGATCCCCAGCCCCCACAGCCCTGCCAGCATAACTCAGAGTTGGTAGGGTAAATCCGAGCCAGGTCGGTAGGCACCCTATACCAGCGTGACAGAATCTTGAAGTTCGTCTCTTGTGTTTTAGAGTCCATAGAGCTTGAGTGGGTAAGCTGGTATAGGTGTGTCAGCTGGGGCCTGGTAAATTCCAGGCCCAAGTCTCTCTCCCAAGCCCGGATATAAATGGGCTTGGAGGCCGAGGATGAGGACCCCAATAATTTGTAAAGTTCCGAAACCATGTGTGGGATCGGTTCTTCTGCTATGAATAATCCTTCAAAGTGTGTAAGCGAGGCAGAGTCTCTTATGGAGCTACCATGCACCTCAAAGAAGTGATGCAATTGCCTGTACCTCCAGAAATTAATTTGAGGTCCCCCTGGTCTAGCCATCAGGGACTCAAAGGGTAGAAGTTTACCGTTCCTCAGTAATTTCACACAGCCAGCATTCCGATCCTCAACCCATGATCCAAAGAAATTCACGTGTTCCCCTGGGGGGAACCAGAGGTATCCCCCCAGCGGCGCCAGCGGGGACACAGAGGGGGCCAGGTCCAGCGCCCGGTTGACGCGGTCCCACGTCTTAAGAGCATGAGTCGTCAAGGGGGACGTACCCTCCGACAACCCTCTGTGCTCGCGCGAGAGCCACGGGGCATAGGATAGGTTTCTTCCGGCCATGTATTTCTCCATAGGTACCCAGAGTTTGGACCCGGCATGAAAGCGCCAGTTCAGAATCCTCTGGAGCACTATAGCCTGGTAGTATCTCTGCAGGTCTGGTATTCCCAATCCACCGGAGCGTTTCGGGCGTCGTAGAGTTTTCATGGCTATACGCGGTTTCCGTGAGTTCCATATGAAGTTAGTGAACATAGTGGTCAGTTGGGCGAAAAATAGTCTGGGTAATGGGATAGGGAGCATCTGCATATAAAACAGTATCCTGGGGAGGACATTCATTTTTATGATATTTACCCTTCCTAGCCAGGTGAAGGCAGTCTTAGTCCAGTGCAGTAAGTCTCGTCTGACCTCAGTCACCAGCCGGGGGTAGTTAGCTGAGTACAGGGTATCAAAGCGGTCTGTTAGCTGGATGCCTAGGTATCGCAGGGAAGACGAAGCCCATTTAAAGGGAAATGCACTTCGTAGGTTCTTGGTCAAGGCAGGGGATAGCTGGATAGGCAGGATTTCAGATTTTGTGAAATTAATTTTAAAGTTTGAAAGCGTCCCGAAAAGCTGAAGTTCTTTCATTAGGACCGGCAGTGAAATCACTGGGTTTGTTAAATGGAATAAAACATCGTCAGCGTATGCCGAGAGTTTATGTTCCGTGTTGCCTACTTTCAGGCCTGTGATGTCCGCATTCACTCTTACTTTACGCAGCAAGGGTTCAAGGGCTAGAGCGAAAAGGAGAGGGGAGAGGAGGCACCCTTGTCTCGTACCGTTTCGGATCGAAAACCGGGGCGAGAAAATGCCATTAATTTTAACTTGAGCGCTAGGTTCCGAATAGAGGGCTAGGATCCAGGCTAACATGTTTGATCCCAATCCCAAGGTGTCTAAAACTTTGCGGAGGTAGGACCAGTCAATGCGGTCAAACGCCTTCTCAGCGTCTGTGGATAGTATGAGATAGGGTGAGGAATCCTCCCTCTGTCTGGCCCAGTGAATGAGTTGAATTGCCCTAATAGAATTGTCTCTAGCCTCGTGCCCGGTGATGAATCCGTTTGGTCGGGGTGGATCATGTGGGGTATGAGGTGTTTCAATCGGTTTGCCAGAATCTTCGCCAATATCTTCACATCAGTGTTCAGCAAAGATATTGTCCGATAACTCTGAGGGACAGTAGGATCTTTGCCCTCCTTCGGTATCACCGATATGTGAGCCAGCAGCGCCTCCGGGGGGATGGCGGTGCCATGCGCTAGGGAGTTAAAATACCTACACATGGGGTTCAGTAGTATCGGGGGGAAAGTTGCGTAGTACGCTTTAGTGAAACCATCTGGGCCTGGGCATTTCCCGTTGGGCAGTGATTTAACAGTTGCCTCAAGCTCTTCCGCGGTGATCGGGGACTCTAGGTCTAACCGTTGGTCGTCTGTCAGGGGCGGTAGGCCGTTCGTTGACAAGTAGTCTCGGATCTTAGTCAGCCTGGTGGTTTTGGCATCAGGGGTCAGGTTGGCATCTAGGTTATAAAGCTCAGCATAATAGCTGCGGAACCCCGAGGCTATTTTAGATGACTGAAACACCATCTCACCGGGAGAGGAGCGGAGCTTCTGTATATATGTCTGGGCACGTTTCGTGCGTAGGGCTCGCGCCAGCATGCGGCTGCATTTATTGCCGTGTTCATAATATTTATGGGAGAGGTATCGCATTTGCTTCCATGCTTGGCGGTCTAATAAGCGAGAGAACAACTCTCTAAGCTCCGTCAGTTTTTGAAAAGCCTCAGGGTCTCCCCCACCCTTATGCTTGAGTTCTGCTTGTTGGAGTACAGCCAGGACCCTGCGGAAATCCGCCTGTTGCTCCCTTTTAAGTTTAGTGCCCAGGGAGATTAGTACACCCCGTATCACTGCCTTATGGCCCTCCCAGATCGTCCCATAGCTAAGGTCATCAGTCGTGTTTTCCTGAAAATAATGTGTCAGGGCCTCTGTGGTCTTTGAAACTACTACAGAGTCGTCCAGCAAGTTTTCGTTTAGTCGCCAGGTCCAGACCCGATGGGTTCCCGAGGGCAAGGCAAGGGTTATGGAGACCGGTGCGTGGTCAGAGATTGTGATGTTCTCAATGGACGAGTTCTGCAGGAGTTCCAAAGTGGGGTGGTCTACGTAGAGCAGGTCTATACGGGTGTATACATCATGCACCCTAGAGTAGTAACTAAAGTCCCTGCCAGAGGGGTGGAGAACTCTCCAGCTATCTACGAGCCCAGAAGCCTGGAGGGATTTACGGAAGTGTTTGAGAAATGCGTGGGAATGGGTTGGCCGCCTGTGAGATGTGTCTAGGAAGGGGTCGGGGCTTACATTAAAGTCTCCCCCAAGAATCAGGGAGCCTTCCTTAAACTCCGCTAGGTGCCCGAGGGCCGCGTCAATAAAGGCTATCTGATTCGAATTGGGGGCGTATATGGTGGCAAAGGTGTATTTTGCCCCGGCAATGATCCCTTTCAAAAAGACGTAGCGGCCCTGAGGGTCTACCAGATCTCCAGTGTGTTGGAAAGGACAGGTTCTGTGGATGGCTATCGCTGTGCCCCTGGATTTGCTGACTGGGGAAGTACCGAGATACCACTGGCTATACAGATGGGTGGGCAGTTTGGGTATTGACTGGTGTGTAAAGTGCGTCTCTTGTAAGAAGACAACCTGTGCTTTCAACTTCCTCAGTTCCCACCATAACTTGCTACGTTTACAAGGGGAGCAGAGACCGCGAATGTTGTATGATATTACCTTGAGATTAGCCATAGTGATGTAGGAGATCCAGCTGGGCCCATGGCAGGCGGGGGGAGGTCGGCGCGAGCGAAGGTTAGGGTGGATCCTGAGAAATAAATGGAAAGGGAGATAAAAAGAGAGAGATAGGAGAGAAAGGAACATGAATGAACATCATCATGAACAATAATAAAACAGGCTATCATGTACAACAAAACAATAGTTTGTGGTAACTGCAGGCTAGGCCCGGGGAGTCCCCCCGTCACAGGGGGGTCCCCGAACCCAGACCCTTCATCCCATCCGGGATCTAAACCCACATAAGGGTGGCCTACAGGGGGAACGTGGGCTAGCATGGGGAAAGGGAGAGGGGGTCCGCTCCGCACACACCATTACTAACAGTGTATTTGGTACCGGGAGTCAAGAGGGGGGGCATAGGGGAGAGGATTGGGAACAGAGGTGGGCCCTACCCGGGCTAGTGCAACAGGCCTAGGGTTTGTAGGCTAGGGTTGCGGGGGAGGTTTGGCTATGACCCTGGCGGGTCTGCAGCTGGTCAAGCTAGCCAGTCCACCACCCAGGACTGGTCCAAGGCTCAAGTCTGAGGTTTTGCTTCAGCGTGTGGGCTGCTGTCCTTTGTGGTGAGGCAGTGATAGGGCCCATCACAACCGGGAGGGAAGAAAAACCGTGGTCTTGGCCGGGGCATCAGTCTCTCGATGTGGCAGGGCCAGGTGAGGCATCATTGGCTTGCTGCGGTCGACCACGCCGACGACTGTGGCGCTGTTGCGGATGTATCCAGGACTGGGGAAGGCGGAGCGCTGGAAAGCCTGGCATCTCTGGGTCTCCGCGCCAGTCAGGGAAGTCCACAGGGTCCAAGCCAAGGGAGGACAGACAGTGTGGAAGATCGTCTTTGGTGCATAGCGTGACTGGACGGCCATCTTTGGTCGCCTGCAGGTAAAATGGGAAGCCCCAACGGTAGGGTAGGCCTGCATCTTGCAGGGCTACCAGCACTGGCTTTAGGGCTCTACGCTGCATAAGGGTGCGTCTGGAGACATCTTGGTAAAAAAAGAGGTGGGCCCCATCAAAATCGAAAAACAGCTTCTTGCGCATCTTCTGCATGATTCTATCCTTAAGAGTGTATTTGTGTAGTTTGCATATGATGTCCTAGGGGTTGTCTGCATCCTGGGAAGGGGGCCTCAGGGCCCGGTGGGCCCGGTCAATCTCAATGGGCACTGTGTCCGGGAGGTCCAGGATTTCCCGGAATATCCCTGTCAGTGAGGGGATGATATCTTTGGGGGCAGTAGCTTCTGGCAGGCCGCGGATGCGGATATTCGCACGCCTGCTACGGTTCTCAAAGTCATCAAGTTGGGATAGTAATGTTTCCATTTTCTGATCCTGGGCAGCACATCTCATCTGCAGATCTGACAGTGTAGGGAGAGTTTCATCTAGCCTCTGCTCCAGTGTTTCTACCCTCGTCCCCAGATGAGCAGTGTCCTCCTTGAGCTGTGCTATGTCCTCTCTAAATGCCTTCTCCACCCGGGTGGTACATTTCTCCAAGTCCTCTCTAGTGGGGAGAGACCAGATGTGCCTTTTAATGTCCCCATCATCCATAAGGTCAGCTATGTCGGACCCTCGGTCTCGGGAGGCCGTGGACTCAGGGGAGGCCGGGGGTGCAGAGTCACTCACCGATCCTGAGGAGGGCTGAGGGGACACCGACAGTGATGCAGAATGCGCTGGCTGTGGCGGCGCCGCACGCTTGTCGGCTTTACTGACCGGCGCCATCTTGGATTTCTCCTGCGTCTTGCCGCGGGTCCCGGGGAAATAGGAATCCAGCTGCCCCTGTTTAGGTTTTTCGGTGCCTGGGTTCTGGGTGGTGTTCCGCCGCCTCTGGGACATGTTATGAGCCGTTTCCAGGCTCCGAATCTCCGGTATGCTGCGGCGGTGACGGAGCTGGGACCAGACACGTCCTCACTCCTCCATGTCCAGGACACGCCCCCAACACCTGGCTTTTACTATGACATCTTTCTTTTCCCCCGATTCTTAAATAAATGTTAGAAATCAGCACACTAGAGCTATATTTTATTTTGATAGTCGAAGCAGCTGGAAACATTCTGCCACCCCAGCAGAAGAAAACACCAATATATTAAGACCAAGACCAGCGCTTATAGATCAATGTGCTTCTTAAAGTGGATGTAAACCTGATTCATGAAATTTGAGCTGGGCACATATATCTGCAGTGCTTTATTAGCTCTCTTCAAAGAGCTAAGTCCCGTAGCTCTCTCCTGAACCGTTCCTCTGTTATCAGCCTGATAACTCCTGACAAATTCTCAGACACATAAGATAAAAACAGCCTGACATTTTTGTCAGGGGAGGTTGCTATAAATAGATTAGCAGCGAGCTGGCCCTGTTACAAAACACCTCTGATATTCTCTGCCTATGAGGAGAGGGGATGTGTGCTTTTCCTCCAATCAGCAATTTTAGCTATCTTAGCTGTATGCCCGGACATCACACTCTGTGTTAAACAGAAAGAGAAAATCTCCCAACACGATCTGAACTTTCTAAACAGTATATAAATGTGAAGACAGCAGATATACATGTAAAACCTATGTAGGGAGATTTGGTTCATCTCTGTGTATCATCTGAGGCTGTTCACTTCACTGGGTGTATGGAGGGTTTACATCCACTTTAAGTTAGTCCATGAGTTGTTCCCTCAGAATGTTCTTCAATAACTTGTGTCCAATAAAGTACATCTATCCATATTGTGACAGCAGGAAGGTAAAGTCACCTGGTTGCATCCAAGGGGGTAGATATATTTCTCCCAGATTCAGGCTTTATGCCGACTTATACAACTAGGGAGGGAGTTGATGAAGCCCAGCTGAGGCTAGTGGGCTCATGGATGACTCATACCTCTAGGGAGAGGGCTGGGCGTCGTGCAGGCAGGGAGTTGATGAGACCAGCTGAAGCCTGTCAGTTCGTTTAAGGCCTCTATAAAAACTCCCAGATTCATTAGGTGTTTGCTCATGCCTGGAACCAGACCTGTGTGGACTGTCTAGGGAGAGTGAACCCCTGTGCGGTGAGAAAAAGCCTGTGTGGCTATTTGTTTGGACATTGACTAAACCAGGGACTTAGGGACTAGGACAGCACCAGGCTGATCCCAGTTGTTAGTTAGGAAACCTGCATGTTTAGTCAGAGGTCAAGCTGACCAGGATTTATTTTGTTTATGTTTCTTTTTGGCTTTGCTGTGTTTTTGTCACTGTACATAGAGAAATAAACCGCACCTTTTGATTTTGAAAACCACAACCTCCATCTGCTGGCCCTGTTTTTGTGTGGGGAGCCCAACCAGGGGGTCACACACACCCGCTACCGAGTTAACCCCCTCACAGTTGGTGGAGAACCAGTGGCAGTTTTTTTAAGCCAGCATGGAGGAGATACTGAAACAGCTGGCTCTAGCAAATGCCAATCAACAGCAGACAAATGCAGGTTTGCAAAGGAGCCTTGCAGCCCAGCAGCAAGCTCATCAACAGAGCCTTGCAGCCCAGCAGCAAGCTCACCAACAGAGTCTGGAAGCTCAGCAACAAGCCCAGCAGCAATCTGAGGCCCGCTTCATAGACCTGTTACAGAAGCAAGAGCAGAGACTACAACAAATGGAAGCAGTAATGCAGCAACGTCCGCAGACCAGTGAGGAAAGCCGTCAGACTAATACCGCGTCCTTTGGGGTGAGTCGTTTATTGACAAAAATGACTGGAGAGGATGATCCAGAGGTATTTTTGACCACATTTGAAAGGACTGCTGAAAGAGAAAAGTGGCCTGAGGAGCAGTGGGCTGGACTGGTGGCTCCTCTGTTAACTGGTGAATCGCAGAAGGCTTACTATGACCTAGAGCCTGACCAAGCAAAAGACTATGTGATGCTAAAAGCTGAAATATTGGCAAGGCTGGGTGTCACCCTGGCTGTCCGGGCTCAGCGTGTGCATAACTGGACTTTCCAGCTTGGAAAACCCCCCAGGTCTCAAATGTATGATCTCATTCACCTGAGCAGAAAGTGGCTACAGCCAGAGACTTTGTCCGCACCAGAGATTGTGGAACGTGTTGTAATGGATCGGTTTTTGAGAGCTCTTCCTACTGCCATCCAAAAGTGGGTAAGCCATGGAGACCCAGAGACGGCCGGTGGTCTTGTGGATCGTGTAGAGAAATACTTGGCTACAGAGAACCTGACGGCCTCTTCCAGAGACTCTCGGACTTTCCACCCTAAGACCAGATCATCCCCAGGGGCGGATAAGAGGATTCCAAGGGGTGAGGGTGGAGAGAGTGAGAGGGTGGGAGCTCTACCCAAAGTTTGGCGAGAACAGCCTGGGAAGTCAGGGGCTCAAGAGGCAGCCAAATGGATTGTTTGCTACCGCTGCCGGCAAGCGGGACATATTGCAGCAAATTGCCCGGTTGTGGAGGAACCCATGCAATGTGACTTTCTGACGGACCGACGTCAGTCGCTGTGTGCGACAGTCGCATGCACTGCCATTCGGGGAACTGAGAAACATTTATGCAAAATGTGTATTAATGGTAGAAATGTTGTGGTATTACTGGATTCAGGTAGCCTTGTGACCCTGATAAAGGCTGAGTTAGTTAAAACAGAGGTCTTTGGGAATAGCAAGGTAGCTGTTATTTGTGTGCATGGGGACACCCGAGAGTATCCAGTGACTACAGTGTGTTTCGAGACCCCCAAAGGTACCCTCTCTCATCCAGTGGGGTTAGTATCTCAATTACCGCATGATGCCATTGTGGGAAGGGATTTTCCGAAGTTCTGGGAACTGTGGGATGATCCTGAGCCCCCCACTGGTGCCCCTATGTACCAGGAATGTGATAGCCAGAACTCCTCTGAGAGTGGTGAGGACTCTCCAGAATTTCCCTTGTCAGTATTGGCAGGGGAGACTCAAGAAACTGGAGAGGAGCCCACCTCCTCAGACGAAAACCTACCGTCTGTGGAGTTTTCTGATCTTGAGGTTCACAGGGAAAATTTTGCCACAGAACAGTTAAAAGACCCCGCCCTAATAAAGGCACGGGAAAACGTAGTGGAAATAGATGGCGAGTTAGTGAACCCAGATAATACCTGCACTTACCCATACTTCAGCGTAGAGAAGGACCTACTGTATCGGGTGGCAAAAAGGGCAGAAGAAACCGTTGAGCAGCTTGTGGTGCCCAAACCTTACAGGAAGTTGGTGTTGGAGTTGGCCCATGGGCACATTCTTGGAGGTCATCTGGGGACAGAGAAAACCCGAGAGAGGGTATTACAGAGATTCTATTGGCCTGGGGTGATGAAGGACATAGAAAATTATTGTTCCTCCTGCCCTGTGTGTCAGAGGTCGGCCCCGATGCCACATTTCCGTAGCCCGCTGGTCCCTCTACCCATCATTGAGGTCCCGTTTGAGAGAATCGCAATGGATTTGGTAGGTCCTATAATCAAGTCCGCTAGGGGGCACCAGTACATATTGGTTATAATGGACTATGCCACCCGTTATCCAGAAGCGATCCCTCTCAGAAATACCTCGGCCAAAACCATAGCCAAAGAGCTATCTCTTGTTTTTAGCCGGGTGGGTATTTGTAAAGAACTGCTTACGGACCAAGGTACACCCTTTATGTCCCGGGTTATGAAAGAGCTGTGTAAATTGTTCAAAGTGACGCAATTGCGTACATCTGTGTATCACCCCCAAACCGATGGGCTGGTTGAAAGATTCAACAAAACCCTAAAACAAATGTTGAAGAAAGTGGTGGATAGAGATGGAAGGGATTGGGACTGTCTACTTCCTTATTTGATGTTTGCTTATAGGGAGGTGCCCCAATCCTCTACGGGATTCTCCCCCTTTGAGTTACTGTATGGGAGACACCCAAGAGGGCTGTTGGATATTGCCAAGGAAACTTGGGAAAGTGAGAGTTCTCCCCACAGGAGTGTGATTGAGCATGTCGCCCTGATGCAAGATCGAATTGCACAGGTAATGCCCATCGTGAAGGAACATTTGGCCCAAGCGCAGTTGGCACAGCAGAGAGCGTACAACCGTGGAGCCAAGACCCGTACCTTTTCCCCGGGGGATAGGATATTGGTACTTGTCCCTACAGTTGAAAGTAAATTCCTTGCCAAATGGCAAGGCCCCTACGAGATAATGGAAAAAGTGAGCGAAGTGAATTACAAGGTCAGACAACCAGGAAGGCGAAAGCCCGAACAGATATATCACGTTAATCTGTTAAAAGCCTGGAGGGATAGAGAGTCCCTAGTCGCAGAAACTTGGTCACCAGCTCAAACTGGTTGCGTGATTCCGGAGGTTGGAATAGCAGCCACCTTGTCACAACCCCAACAACAGGAGGTTAAGGAGTTTGTGCTTCGCAACAAGGGGGTGTTCTCTGAGCTGCCGGGACAAACATCTGGGGTAGAGCATGATATTATTACCCCGCCCGGTGAAAGGGTGAAGTTAAAACCCTATCGGATCCCAGAGGCCCGACGGGAGGCAATACGGGAGGAAGTACAGAAAATGCTGAACTTAGGGGTGATAGAGGAGTCCCAAAGTGATTGGTCTAGTCCCATTGTGTTGGTGCCTAAACCGGATGGGAGCTGGCGATTTTGTAACGATTTTCGTCAGTTGAACAAAGTTACAAAATTTGACACCTACCCCATGCCACGTATAGATGAGTTGATCGACCGGCTGGGAACAGCCCGATACATGACGACTCTTGACCTCACAAAAGGGTATTGGCAAATTCCCCTGGCCAAGTCGGCCAAAGAGAAAACCGCATTTGTAACCCCAGACGGGGCGTTCCAATATAAGAGAATGCCGTTCGGGTTACAGAATGCGCCGGCCACATTCCAGCGGAAAATGGACCAGATACTGAGGCCCCATCGGAAGTATGCTGCGGCTTACCTGGATGACGTAATTGTCCATAGCACAGATTGGGCCTCACATCTGCCAAAAGTGCAAGCAGTCCTAGACTCTATCCGGGAAGCGGGGTTTACGGCTAACCCCAAGAAGTGTACCATTGGGCAGGAGGAGGCCAAATATCTTGGGTACACCATTGGCAGGGGAGTGATAAAACCCCAACTCAACAAAGTCGAGGCCATCCAGAGTTGGCCACGTCCCAACAGCAAGAAGCAGGTACGGGCCTTTCTGGGAATCGCGGGTTATTATCGGCGCTTCATTCCCCACTTTGCTTCTAAGGCTGTGCCCCTAACCAACCTGACGAAAGGGAAAGGGTCGGTCATGATTAAATGGACCCCCGAGGCTGAGGCAGCATTCCAATTCTTGAAACAAGCCTTATGTAGCCAGCCAGTGTTGTACTCACCCAACTTCTCTAAAGACTTTGTCGTACAAAGTGATGCGTCAGATGTGGGGTTAGGAGCAGTATTGTCCCAGGTCTGGAACGGGGAAGAGCACCCAGTCATTTACCTCAGCAGGAAGTTGAAGTCCCATGAGGTAAATTACGCCACGGTTGAAAAGGAGTGTTTAGCGGTGAAGTGGGCTCTAGATTCCCTTCGGTACTATCTGCTAGGTAGGCACTTTGACATGGTTACGGATCACGCTCCGTTAAAGTGGATGGCTCAAAACAAGGACACAAATAGAAGAGTGAATAGGTGGTTCCTGGCCCTACAGGAATTCAACTTCACAGTAAAGCATCGCCCTGGCGTTCAAATGGGGAATGTGGATGCTTTGTCTCGAGTACATGAATGCCTGATTGCTGGTGTTCCAACCCCAAGGTTAAAACAAGAGGGGGGGGGGTATGTGACAGCAGGAAGGTAAAGTCACCTGGTTGCATCCAAGGGGGTAGATATATTTCTCCCAGATTCAGGCTTTATGCCGACTTATACAACTAGGGAGGGAGTTGATGAAGCCCAGCTGAGGCTAGTGGGCTCATGGATGACTCATACCTCTAGGGAGAGGGCTGGGCGTCGTGCAGGCAGGGAGTTGATGAGACCAGCTGAAGCCTGTCAGTTCGTTTAAGGCCTCTATAAAAACTCCCAGATTCATTAGGTGTTTGCTCATGCCTGGAACCAGACCTGTGTGGACTGTCTAGGGAGAGTGAACCCCTGTGCGGTGAGAAAAAGCCTGTGTGGCTATTTGTTTGGACATTGACTAAACCAGGGACTTAGGGACTAGGACAGCACCAGGCTGATCCCAGTTGTTAGTTAGGAAACCTGCATGTTTAGTCAGAGGTCAAGCTGACCAGGATTTATTTTGTTTATGTTTCTTTTTGGCTTTGCTGTGTTTTTGTCACTGTACATAGAGAAATAAACCGCACCTTTTGATTTTGAAAACCACAACCTCCATCTGCTGGCCCTGTTTTTGTGTGGGGAGCCCAACCAGGGGGTCACACACACCCGCTACCGAGTTAACCCCCTCACAATATTTATAAATGTCTCTTATTCCCTCGAGTCTTTGATGGAAATCCAATCGACAGATTGATCAATCTAAAAAAGAAAATCAAAAGAAAAACTATGTAGTGTAGTATGCTCTACTCCAAAATATTTGTGCTTAAAATAACCTTAAATGTGCTCACATTTAAATAATTTGTAACAACACCCTTATGGCCTGTTCATATGGCCCTTTATATATAATCTTACCCTCCAACTCTAAACGTGAGCCTTCTATACACAACTGCTGAATCTTCTTTCGTTTTCAACCACCTCTATGTATTGTGTCCTTAAACAAAAACCTTCTCACAAAAATGCTCATATAGTGTTATACCGCAACAAAAAACATCCCTAAAAAAAGAACTCCGCTGCTCACATTGAGTTAACCAACAACGTGCAAATTCCGTTTAAGCCCAATCTAGATTTCACCACGTGTGACGTGTTCCACCTACTCACTCTATGTATCTTATTAAATTTAAAAAATACGTACGTCTATCCAATTAATCCCTTCTGAGGAATACTCCTCCCACTTGGTTCCACGGATATAAATTTTAAAATCCTTATAAAGCTTGCTTCAACAAAAAAAATCTTCCTGATCGCCTAAGGCAATATCCAGGATACTCCCTTGTAGGAGAACTTTCTTACACCAGTTGGGGTATACTTGGCAACCAGCATCTAATATCTGTCAGTTTCCCCCACTTAACAAAACACAAAAAAGCCCACCATTAACTGTTTTTCTCCTCTTAGCTTCACAGACAGTGTGGTGCCCACTTCTAGGCCTCTAAGAGGAGAAAAACAGCTAATGGGCTTTTTTTTTGCCTTTTTGGCTCACCATGGATTTTATGAATACAGAAAAGTAATGCTTCCTGTGATATGTGATGTCAGTATCCCAGGAGGCTGCAGGAGGAGGCTGAAAAGTCATGCTTGCCCAGGCATGGGTCAAATGAAACAAAAGGCAAAAAATAAATGAATGAAAAAAAATGTGGAGGGGATTGTATTAGAGTGGTGCAAAGTGTTATTTTTGTGTGAAGGTCTGCTTAAAATTGGCTATTTCAGTTCTGTTTTTGTCAAAATTGCATAATGGTCTGAGTTGACCAATGTGTACTTCTGCCAGTAGTTTGTCAGCTGATCTGTTTCTCTTTGATAAACTTCCCTGACACAGAACAGTACAGATATACAAATATGCATGCACAGTCAGTTTTCAGCAGTGTACTAAAGGTAGCAAGCAGCAATGGTTCATTACTCACTGGGTTCATTTTGTAGGTTAGGGGATATTTCCTTAGCTTCGTTTTTGTGTAACAGAGCTATTTCTGTCTTTATCCCTAGTACTGCATGGCCTCTAATCAAACAGCTGACTCCGGATTTCTCTTTACTGTGGTGTCAGCAGCGCTGCTTGGAAGTTCCTGCCCTGAGATTTTATGTTTTTTAAGTAATAATTGACTTGATGAACTACTAAGTTAGAACCTAAAAACAAATTGTCAAAATGTATATAATATACTGTGCATTTAGAACACAAAGTTGTTAATTTGTATAATACCACATAGTACTCACTGGATTACGCTTGTAATGCATGTTATCAATAGTTCCATAGGGACTCATTCACACTTGCATTTGGGGCTGACTACAATTACCTGTGGAAGACTCAGCGTTGTTCCCTCCAAACAGCTGCAGGCAGGAAGTCCCATATAAAGCAATGAAAGGCTGACAACACCCGCAGCAATTTGCAGCCATGTGCATATAATCAAACATGCAGCGACCACCTGTGGATGATCAGCCCCAGATGCACACAATTTGTGTCCAGGGCCAATCATCCACAGGTAATCGCTTCATGTTTAAAGCAGATCTTCACTGTATCTGAGCACCATAAACTAAAAACATTTTAATTCATTTTTAATATTCAAAGCAAACTCCCCCATCCGTCCATGTCTCTACGCTTTATTTTGTTGAAAAATCACTTTGAAAAACACCCGCGTAGCATTTCTGGCTGTGGCCCTTTTGAGTAAGGGCAAATGTCTCATGTAACATTTACTTCTTGGAATCCATCTGACCTTAGCTCAGGCATGCAGACAGGAGGGTGTCTGAGAAAACCCCTCCTCCCTTGCTGAGGACTCCTGGGATGTATGACATCATTTGCCTAGGTAAGAAATCAGGAAGTAACTGAAGAAATGTAAAAAAAAAGTTTAAAACAAGTAAATATGATATACATTTTTATTAATTTACCAATGCTAGCAGCATAAGGATTACAAATAATCAATGTTGATTGGGGGAGTGAAGTGCCATTTTAATTACAGCAAATGCCTGTGGGTTCTGTCATCCTCATATTGCTTTAAATGAAGCTTCCCATCTGCAGCAGTTCATGGGAAACCCCGCTGAGTCTCCTGCAGGAAATCATAGTCAGCCGCAAATGAGGCCTAAGAAAGCCAGCGGTACTGTTTTTTTTGGCGTATAACACTCACTTTTTTACCCTGAAAATAGAGGGTAAACTGTGCCTGTGTGTTATACGCAGGGGGCTGTGTAAATTTTTTTTCTGAAACTTCCCTCTTAAAGTTAGGGCGCGTGTTATACGCCTGTGCGTGTTATACACCGATAAATACGGTAATTGATAGCAGTTCTTAGTCCGTATGATTTGAAGCAAAAAAGCAGTCATACAAGCAAGAAAGTACAAAAATACATGTTATTTTTCCCATCATGCACATCCATTCTCAAGATCAAATAGGATGCTGGATTTAGATTTTCGAATGGTCACTGAAATTGGCATTTGAAACACTCCACAAAAAGAGGGTCTCCCCTCAGAAACAGGGAAAGGACCCAGAATTGAGAATCCACATACCAATGAAAGGCCAATGCATTTCAAGGGGCAAAACATACTTGCCTCTTCATCAGGGCAACTAATTAGCAACTAGCAAGTATCTATCAAGGATGTAATTCAGAAAATAAGGTAACCTGTTTTATTTATGGTAAATGTTTCAGTCTGAGCAGCAAAAATTTATGAGAGAGTTTTAGGGCCCATTCACACAGGGGCAACTTTGGATCCGACTTTAAGTCGCCCCAAGTCGTTCCAAGTCGCGCTGTTGAGAAAAGCAATTGAAGTGAACGGAGCCATCTTAATGTACACTACTGAAGTCGCTCCGACTTCAGAAAAGGTTCCTGTACTACTTCAATCCGACTTCTAGGCGACTTGTATCCATTGATTTCAATGGAAGTCGCCTCAGAAGTCGGATCACTGTCTTTACTGCAGCGACTTTTCAGGAAGTGAATTTTTTTTTAGGGCAAACCCTTCCCTTCCCCAGAGCTGATTTTAGTTTGATTGGCCACTGGAAAGTCGCCTGTCCTGGAGCCGACTTGAAGTCACCTTCTAAGTCGCCCCAAGTCGCGTTGTGGTGCGCACTCGGGTCGCCTCGCAAAGAGTCGTGTTGCCCCTGTGTGAATGGGCCCTTAAGTGGTGGTGTTAAAATGTGTGTATTATTTATAAACAGTGTTTTTTTCTTTATTTTCACCTGGTAATCCTGTGTAAAGCTATTTGACTTTTCATGGCTGCAATCATCCCTCCACAGTAGCTGTAGTAGGAGCCATGGTTTTAACCAAGGATGAGCTCTGGCGTGTTTGCATAGTACACGTGCAGAGCCCGCCAGGAAGTTGGCACCGCGCTGCGCTAATCAGAGCCAGGGAGACATTTCCCGATCTCTGCAGCCGAGCATCAGGACAATGTCTCCCTGGCTGTGATTAGCGCAGCGTGGTGCCGACTTCCTGGCAGGCTCTGCACGTGTACTATGCGAAAACGCCAGAGCTTACCCTTAGTTTTAACACAGGCTGGACTTCAAACATGCCTGTCATGGTTCATCTGCATTGCATAGTGGATTGATGGGGCTAGTAGTTTACAAAAGAATGGTACCATTGTTCAGGCTCGGTTCACACCTATGCGAATTTAATGCGCGTTTCCCCACATCCAATTTGCATAGCAGGAGAATGTGACTGGCTCTCTATGGAGTTGGTTCACATATCTCCGCAGCGGTTCCGGTGCGGTGTGCCGGAAAAACGCGTGCCTTTTTTAGTGCGTTTCAGGTTCGATTTCAGCCCAAAATTCGGGCTGAAATTGGACCTGAAACGGTAAACCAGTACACACTGGACCCCTGCTGTGAAGCCGCATGCGGCGACAGTGTGAACCGAGCCTTAATGTCTGTTCAGCTCACAAGAAGTGATGAGGATACTATATTTCTGGCAAGATCGACGGGTATTTTCTGCACTTGCTGCAAATATTGTCAGCCTGAAAAATTAATACTAATAAAGCTACCACATATAAAGTGAAACTCTAGGAAAAGTTTTTTGTGAACTATGGTGTGTACAAACACGTTAGCTATAATAATAATTATCCCAGGTCCAAACTGCTACGGTGTAGAATAAAAATAATAGTTTAAAGTGGATATAAATAAATAAAAAATCCTAAAATAATAAACATGTTATACTTACCTGCTCTGTGCAGTGCTATTACCTCTTACCTCCTGTTGTGGGGTCCCCCACCAGCTCTGTCCGCCTCTCATAGTAAGCCGGCTGCTTTGGGCGCTCCCGAGCTGGGCTTTGTTTGTCAATAGACAAACACAGTGCTGCTTGGCCATGTTCCCACGCTCCCTTCACCCCTTTATGCATTTTTACCCTAATGCATTGAATGCATTAAGGTAAAAAATGTCTTGACTATAAGACCACTTTAATTCCTGGTGGATCATATAGCTAGCACTGTACTTCTGGTTCTGTGACTCTGAAAGCTTTGACTCTCATACACAGAAGCATTACTGTTGGCTGAATGGGTTCACAGAATCCAGTCAGGGAATTTCAATAAAGCCACAATGACTATTAAAAAGGGTCTTTTAAAATGGCCTGTGCTAGATTCAAAAATCCCTGCCTCCCATTTTGGTAGCTTTACCGACATTTGCAGCAGATTTATGAAGTTCCTAATAGCGCCACTTTAAGACCAATTATAAGTTGGTATACAATGACAGGCAGTGTGCTGTGTATACTGTGAACCAGAGCGGCATTTTTGCTGCTGCTACCCCCTTCCCTCTCAACAGCTAGTGATGTTACAGTGGGCAGAGCCTGATGGGAAAGCTGAGGTGCTAGTTGGTTATCAGATCCGTTCCATGAGATTGACAGCAGGGAGTGGGCAGATTCTGCAGCCAATAGCAGGCTGTCTATTCACTATGGATCCGCCCACCACCTGCTGTTAATCCCCTGATGGGGAATTAGTGTTAGTGAATCCTCATCAGGCTTCACCCACCCAGGTTCAGAATTCCCCCTCCGCTTTAGGGCTCTTTCACACGGAGGTCCGTTCAGGTCCGCCTGTCAGTTTTTTAGGCGGACCTGAAACGGATCCTCCATGCACCCCTATGGAAGCACGGATGTCAGCGGTGACATGTCCGCTGACATCCGCTCCGCTCCGAAAAAGTGTGACGGAGGAAAATCCTATTTTTCCTTCCGTCTGCGGAGCGGATCGGATGACAACGGACTCTACGGTCCGTCGTCATCCGATTCCCTATAGGGGAGAGCGGCGCTCTGACAGGGCGGTCCCTGCACAGTGTGCGGGGACCGCCCAGTCATCCGTCGGCTCAGCGGGGATCAACGGAGCGATCCCCGCTGAGCAAGCGGAGCTTCACGGGGCGGATCTTCACGGATCCGCCCCGTGTGAAAGAGGCCTTGCTGTCTGTGTGACAGCTGAAGTGACAGGAGGAAGCGCAGTTGCCTTGAGCACAGAGTGTCTGTATGGTACAAGTACATGAATCTGTAACCCACACCGACATTTCCCATCTTAGACACTTTATGAATTCCCCTAAGCCCCCTTTCACAACTTGTCCTGCGACTTGGAACTGCAAAGTCGCATGACAAGTCATACCCCATGATTTCCTAAGAGTACCATTCATATCTGTGTGACTTCAAGTCGCAGCGACTTTAAAGTAGTCCCTGCACTACTTTGGTCCGACTTTGATGCAATTTGAGGTCCATAGACACAGGCATTGCTTCAAGTTGTGTCAAAATCGTCTCAAAGTCACAGCAAAATCGTGGTAAAAATCGCGTCTTTTAGGTCGCACAAATGTGAAAGGAGCCTAATGCCTGGTACACATGATGAGATTAACGGACGAATGATCGTTCATTTTTTTTTTGCATGCTAATCTCAGATCGAACCTGAAGAGTTTGCTAAAGTCACAAAAATTCTTGTACGACAGAATAAAAATTTGGAAGTGATGTAATGTGTTGTAGTTTATTTGTATTACACTTTCGAACGACAACTGTACTGATTAAACGAAAATCGTACGATCTGGTATCGTATGAAAAAAATACTTGTGCATGTCCAATCGAATAATATCGAATGAACTGTCATGATCGGCTCTCAAAAGCGCTGTACTAATGATCTGATTATCATACGATCGATTAGAAAGCGGTATTTTTCGTACGATTTTCTGATCATGTGTATGGGGCTTAAATGTCTTGTGAATGGACGAGGGGAGGGTTAATAAACAACAGTCTGGCTTCTGTGTATGAAAGCCAGAACTCTAAGGCCACTTTCACACTGAGGCACTTTTCAGGCATTTTAGCGCTAAAAATAGCGCCTGTAAAGCACCTGAAAAGTGCCTCTCAAGCCACCCCAGTGTGAAAGCCCCAGTCCTTTTACAATGGTGCTTGCAGGACAGGAAAAAAAGTCCTGTAAGCAGCATCTTTGGGGTGGTTCGGGAGAGGTATATACACCGCTCCCAAAACGTCCTGCCCATTGAAATCAAAGCAAAGGCAGCAGGGCTTTTCGAGAGCTTTTAACCCCTTGTTTAATCCTTCTTTGGGGTTAAAAGCACCCTGCTACTGCCCGCACAGCGCAACGAGTGGCGCTTTACTGCGAGCCCTGGGCGGTCTGCGGTGTGAACGTGGCCTAAGTCTTAGCGCCAGTAGTCCCGCATTAGCTGTATGATCTGGTATGATTAAAAATATGATTTTTACACTACACAGTCGCAGTCTGGACCTGGCATAGCTATCATTAGAGGTATCTTGTTTGTACATGCCACAAATCACCCAAAAACTTTTTTCCTGGAGTTTTGCTTTAGGGACTGGTAGGCTGCAGTTATAAAAAATATTTGTTTGTTAAAAGAGAAGTATGGGATTTTTTCCCCCCTTTTATACTTACCTAGGTGGATGCAGCATGGGACCGATGCTGCATCTGTCCCCCGGCATCTCTAACCGAACCGCGCCACCAAAGATCGCTGATGGTTTGGTTCTCACAGATCCCTGAGAGGAGAGCTGCTGCCTGTCAGTCAGTAGCTCTCCTCTCTGCTCCTCATTGGTGCTCCTCATTGGTGCGCTGAGCTGTGGAGGGGCGGGGAGCGGCAGTCTCAGCGGCTCGCTGAGTGGCTGAGACGGGCATCAGTCCAGGCACCTGGCGGATGCAGACTTTATTGTCATGATGACGCGGTGCCTGGACTGATTCCAGTGATGTCAGCAGAGAGCGGCCTTCAGACCGCTCTCTGCTGAAAACAGGTCACAGGAGTGCAAAACGCATTGCACTCCTGCGACCCTTAGAAGAAGCCCAGCCAAACAAGCTCAGGCTGGAATTCTCCTTTAAATTTAAGGCCAATTGGTGTTGTGTAAATCATTTGGTGCCAACAACTGTTGAATGTTTTACAGATTTTTATAATCACAAACTTTGCTATATTAACATATTTTTGGTAACATATGCAGATTTAGTAGTAGAATAGACCTCACTAGAAAAAAAGATGTAGCACTAGTAAAGAGGCTAAGAAGGACTTTTTTTTAAAGAAAATGACAGGTGTGTTTACTTTCTGCCATCAACCAAACTGGCACACATGAACCTATTAAACAGCTGAAGGGCATGTACACATTGAACTGTAATTTGGCAGTGGGAATATGCAGGTGGTTTAGAGCAGCACCATCTGAAACACAGCTGTTAAACATTAAAAAAAAAAAAAAATCATCATTATTATCAAGTATGCAAAGCCCCCTCTCTACATGGCAGTGTATTCTTACCATCTTTTGATGTTGGTCATGCATGGTTTCTCTGCCTGACTGAGGCTTTGTTCACACATAGGTGTTTTGAATCGCAGGATTTTTAAACACATTGTTAAGGCTAGGTTAACACCTATGCGTGTACCCGCGACCAATCGCAGTGAAAACGTGCTGCTGTGAGAAAACGAAGGGGGCTGCCATTCATTCTAAACGGCACCCCACGCATGCAAAAACATAGGTACTGCGGGCTATGTTTTGAAAAAGGTGCCTGCATCTTTTTCTGTGGGAAACGCAACAGATGGATGCGTACGCATGATGGATATTCCGACAACAATTGTGTGATAGCAGGGTTTTGTTGGATAATCTGACCGTCTGTACGCTCCATCGGGCAATTGTTGTCGAAATTTCCCACAACAAATGTTGGATAGACATGCTCTCAAATTGTCCGACAACAAATGTGTTCCGTCTGATTATCTGATCGTGTGTACACAAGTCCACCGGACTAAAATCCAAAGTACAAACACGCATGCTCTGAACCAATGCTAACCATCAGACAACATTAGCAGAAGTTTCCCAAAGGGTGGCGCTAAAGAGCAGAAAAAACATGTAATTTCATGAATGTTGGCTGAAAAAGTTCTGCCGTCTGTATGCAGAACAAGTTCATGGCCAACGCCCTTCGGACAAAATTTCACGGATTTGTCCGATGGAAATCCGATCGTGTGTACGAGGCTTTAGGGTAGACAGAACAGGTGGTTGTCTTTGGCACTTCAGCAGGGGGAGGGGCATAAAGGACAGGATCTGCAACCTATGCTGATGAAGTTGTTCAGAGCTTATGGAGGGGGAGAGAGGCATTGGTTTTTTCAATCCTCTCCGGTCAGCTAGGAAGTGTCAGCTGCTGCCATGGAGAAAATAGCTAGATCAGCACACTTTTTCCCTTCTCACTTGACAGAATATCTTTGTCCCGAGTTTACTATTATTTTCTCTTACCATCCATGGACTGACACGGTGTCTCTTTACACTTTACACATGGATTATGTCCCTGCTTGCAGGAGAAGACCTAGGCAGAATGTGAAATGTTATACATACATTCTAAAAGCCAGAGCTGAACAGCCCCACCCAGGGGGCGGTCCCTCCGGACATAACCCTCCCACTACAGTCAGCAGACTTCAGTTTTTTTCTGCCTAGCAGAAGGAGAAGATGTGGCTCTCTCAGGAGCCAGTCTCCTGACCTATTTTTATTCCTTTTCTGTTATTCTTTTTTATTAAATTTTTGAGAATTTTCTATCAACTGTCGGCTGGGCAACAGGTTGGGTACAGGATATCCTCGTAGTCTTCCCTGTCCGACCATCGTGCTGATCCTCGCCTTGTGTGCATGAGACTCAGTTCACGACAGGCCCCATGACTCCAGGGGTGGCCGGGTTTGCTTTCATGCTCCCACGGTCCTCTCAAGACTGAACAGTTCCTGACTGACTGTATCTTTCGCGGTGGACCGGGCCGACAGCTACTCAGTACTGCACTGTGATAGTCCTGTCAGAAACACACCAGTGGGTCCCTCAGGGGACGGGTAAGTAGTCTCTCCTGCCTGCAGGTGAGTACAAAAGGCTGTGTGTTTCTCTGTGGGGGATTTTCCCTGTCTCCCCCTGTATTTCATTGTCACTCTCTGTCACCATTGTTGGCGCTGTGCTGTGTGGGGTGCCTGGGGGTCACACTGTTCTTGGAGGGGCTAATGCTGGTCTGCAGATATGCTTGGGGCCTTTGTTTGTGTGTTTTGGGGCCTGAGCGCCGAGTGGCGCTGTGTGTGTGCTGTTTTTTTTTTTTTTTTTCACTTTTGCTGAGTCATGGCGGCCATCTTGCCGCGGATCGCCTCAGTGAAGTGTGGCGGCCATTTTCTTGTAGCCCGCGCGCTCTTCAGCACTAGTTTTGGCCTCTAGCGCTGCTGTAACAGCGCGAATCTCCTCACAATCTCCTCACAGCTCACCAGCGCTGACACAGCGCGGTACAGACAGCGGAACTGAGCGGTCCCTGGTCCGGTTTGGTGAGTCCCCTGGGCGCCCCCTCCTCAGTCAGCACAGCCTGTGGGTGGACTTTTTATCTGAGGAGTCTCAGAGGGGGGCAATATGGAGTCTCTGTCACCAGCTTCCCCTAAATGTCAGTGGACAACAGGCAGTGCTTCAGCACCTGCGGTCCCTAGGGACCAGTTGTGGGCAGTCCTGGAATAATTTCTGACCAGGATGGGAGCTGTGTGCAAGCGCAAGGGAGCGAAAAAAAAAAAAAAAAAAAAGGCTCCCTCTCCCTACTTTACTACATGAGGGCAGTGCGCTGATTCAGATATGGGCCTAGCCACTACCGCTCAGGACCCTAGTTCTGAATGTATTGGATGGTTTTGAACAGGACATTCCTTATGAGGAAAACTCCAGTTCTGAGTCAGTAAATGACAGGGCGCTTGTTAGTGTACTCATGACTGCGGTGAGGGACACTCTCAAGCTAAAATGCTGCGGATGCAGAACCTCAGGCGGATACAGTCTCCTTTGGTTCTTTTAAGGCCAGGCCTTCTAAAGAGGTTTTTCCATATGTACTTTGACCAGCTCATTGATAAGGTCTGGGAAAAGCCGCAGAAGAATTTTTTTTAAGGTCCCGCGGCGTTTGTCTATCAGATACCCCTTGAAGATGCCCTACTTAAAAAGTGGGCTTTTCCCCAGGGTCGACCCTCCAGTCGCCCGGTTGAACAAGGCCATCACTCTCCCGATGGAGGGGACTCCTGCATTTGAGGACCCCACTGACAGGAGGTCAGAAGTGGTAAGCAGAGCCATGTCTGCCTTGTTGGGATTCGCCCTACGGCCTGTGGTAGCGGCGACCCTTGTGTCTTAAACACTTACAGGTTGGGCAAAAATGTTGCACCTAGCTGTACAGGAGCATAATCTTCCTCCAGACACAGTTGCTTTGGCCCACCAACGGGTTCAGGGCCTGGTTTATGTGTGCGACGCCACGTTGGACGCGGCCCCTTTAATATCCAGGGCCTCTGTCTCGGCGGTGGTATTGCGTCGTCTTATCTGGTTGAAGTGCTGGTCTGCTGACCTAGCCTTAGGAAGCTCCTGACGGATCTACCATTTAAAGGTGGTAGACCTTTCGGTGCTGCTCTGGATGACATCGTCATGGATGTCATGGGAGGTAAAAGCACTCTTCTTCCTTAGACTAGCAAGGGTGAGGAGGCCCGCCGCAAACAGGGGCCTTCCTTTCCAGCAAAACAGGGTTTTTTCGTCAGTCAGAGTCCACGGGTAGGCCCTCTCAGTGCCTCTGGGTGCGTAAGCCGAACAAGCGGCTCCCAAGCCCGCCTCCGCGTGAAGTCTTGCCTCCGCCCGACTCTGGGGTGGGGGGACGACTTCGCAGGTCACGAATTGGTGGTCCTCCCGAATCTCCGACTGGTGGGTGTGCGAGGTGGTCACCTCAGGATACAGGATAGTACTCCGATCCTGGCCCCCAGACAGATTCTTTCCCTCAAATCTTCCTCTCCTTCCTACCTGTCGGGCAGCCCTCTTGGGGGCTGTACAGGATTTGATCAGGTCCGGAGTGATTGTGCCGGTTCCGTCACAGGAGAGTTTTCAGGGATTCTACTCGAATCAGTTTGTCGTCCCAAAAATAGGACGTGGTTCGACCTATCCTGGACCTCAAGGCCCTGAATGCCTTCGAGAATGTGCAGAAATTCCGCATGGAATCCATTCGCACGGTGATCGCTACACTCCACCAAAGTGATTTTCTTCTGGCGTCCTTGGACTTCAAGGACGCCTACTTGCATGTTCCGATCTGCGCAAGTCACCAGAAGTTTCTGCGCTTTGCGATCAGCGAAGTCCACTATCGATTGTGGCTCTTCCTTTCGGCCTAGCCTCGGCACCAAGGGTGTTCACCAAGGTGCTTGCTCCGGTTCTAGCCTTCTGTTACAGCGAGGTATTGCTGTCGTGGGCTATCTGGACGATCTTCTGCTAAGAGCAGAAAGTGGATCAGACTTAGAGGAAAGGTGACTATCGTCAATTAGACCCTCAGGGACTTGGGTGGTTCCTGAACATTCAGGAGTCAGTCCTGGTCCCGACTCAATGTCTGGAGTATCTAGTTCTGATTCTGGACTCCTTGGAGGCAAAGGTATCCTACCTCTGGAGAAGTTGCTGACACTTCAGTCTGCGGTGCGGGTGCTGACCTCCCAAAAATGGTTGTCAATCCGTTTTTTGCATGAGAGTCCCGAGACTCGTGGTGGCCTCCTTCGCGGCCGTTCCGTATGCCCAATCACACACCAGGGCATTGCAGAAGGAGATCTTGTCCACCTGGGACAAATCCCCGTTGTCCTTGGATCTTCAGATCCAGGTGATTCACCTGGTCAGGGCGCCCCTGACATGGTGGTTGAGATCCTCGGCTCTTCGGTCCGGAAAGTCGTTCCCCTCCCATCCAATGGACGGTACTCACAACGGACACCAGCCTGATGGGCTGGGGTGGAGTCTGGGGAGTCCTGTCGGCTCAGGCCTTGGACTCCGGACGAGCCAGTTTATCAATCACTGTTCTGGAAGTAAGGGCCATCGGACTGTGTCTCTCCTCAGGTCGGAGAGAGTACGGGGTCGCTCCATCAGGAGCCAGTTGGACACCGCCACGGCGGTGGCGTATGTAAACCATCAAGGGGGAACTCGGAGCTCAGCTGCGGCTTCCGAGGTAGTCCGTATTCTGAAGTGGGCCGGAAGAAACGTGCCGGCTCTGTTGGCCATTTTACATTCTGGGCATAGACAATGGGCAGGCGGACTATCTGAGTTGCCAATCGCCAGACACCGGACCAAGAAGAGTGGTCCTTGCATATTTCAACTCCTTTACCGACGGTGGGGCACGCCAGATGTGGACCTGATGGCCTCTCGACTCAATCGCAAGGGTCGAGGTTGTTGCCAGATCCAGGGATCCTTGGGCGATGCCTCAGATGCGTTGGTGGCCCCATAGGGTCCTTATCGCCTGATATAAACTCCGGCGATCCTAATTGTTCCGGATTGGCCTCAGCATCACTGGTACGCTGATCTGGTACATCTCGTCGCAGACGTTCCCTGGCGGTTGTCGATGAGGGAGGACCTTCAGTCTCAAGGTCCTATGTTTCATCCGGCTTACAGTCTCTGGCTTTAACGGCAGGGCTGTTAAAAGCCAGGTGTTGAGGGACCGAGGTCTCTCGGACTCGGTCATTTTGACCATGTTAAGGACACGGAAGTCTTCCTCCAGGCAGATCTATCACCGTGCCTGGAAAGCTTATATCGCCATGTGCGAAGCGCTGGACTGGCGTCCTCGGACGTATTCCGTCCCCAGAATCCTGCGTCCTCGGACGTATTCTGTCCCCAGAATCCTGCGTCCTCTGCAGTGTGGAGTGACCCAAAAGCTTGCTTTGAGTACCATCAAGGATCAGATTTCGGCCTTGGCCGTCTTCTTTCAGCGACCTCTAGCGGGTCATTTTCTTGGTTAGCACCTTGTGTTGTGGGTTCGCCATGTGCTCCCTCCTGTCAAGCCTCCTCTCCCACCATGGGATCTGAATTTGGTGCTCTCGGTCCTCCAGGAACCTCCTTTTGGGAATATCCGGGATATTCCCCTCTTGTCTTGTCTCAGAAGGTGGCCTTTTTAGTGGCAATCACTTCTGTTTGACGAGTGTCTGAGTTGGCGGCTTTGTCCTGCAAGTCGCCATATTTAGTCATCCATAAGGATAAGGCGGTGTTGCATCCGCGACCTTCCTTTTTTGCCAAAGGTGGTGTCGACCCTTCACCTACATGAGGACATTGCCCTCCCGTCCTTGTGTCCTCACCCATCGCATCCCAGAGAGTTTGCGCTGCACATATTGGAGGTGGTACGAGCCTTACGGGTGTACCTGTCTGCTACTGCTTCTATTCGGAAGTCCGACTCACTGTTTGTGACGGTCTCTGGTCCATAACAGGGCCAAGCGGTTTCGTCTGCCATCATTTTTAGGGGAATCAGACAAACCGTCATTCAAGCCTATGCTCTCAAAGGGTGGGCGCCTCCCTTTCCGGTTACGGCGCATTCCACCAGGGCAATTGGTGCTTCCTGGGTTTCCCGACATCAAGCGTCGGTTGCACAAGTGTGCAAGGCGGCGACCTGGTCGTCTGTTCATGCCTTTTAAGTTTTATAAGGTTAATGTGGCTGCATCTTCGGATGCTTCCTTCGGCCGCAGGGTGCTGCAGGCCGCTGTTTAAAGTTGCGACTCCTCCGTTGAGGAGCTCTGCCTTATTGGAGTGAAGTTTTGGTTTTTCCATTTATACTGCTCCCATCCCTCTTGACACTGCTTTGGGACATCCCACGTGTAAAGTGTAAAGAGACACCGTGTCAGTCCATGGATGGTAAGAGAAAATAGGATTTTTTGTACTCACCGTAAAATCCTTTTCTCTGACATCCATGGACTGACACGGCACCCACCCTTCCTTTTAAGTTTGTACTGCTTTGTTACGAACTGAAGTCTGCTGACTGTAGTGGGAGGGTTATGTCCGGAGGGACCGCCCCCTGGGTGGGGCTGTTCAGCTCTTGCTTTTAGAATGTATGTATAACATTTCACATTCTGCCTAGGTCTTCTCCTGCAAGCAGGGACATATCCCACGTGTAAAGTGTAAAGAGACACTGTGTCAGTCCATGGATGTCAGAGAAAAGGATTTTACGGTGAGTACAAAAAATCCTATTTTAGCCAATTTGCATTAGGAACTGTTTGTGCCCATATACATTTGTGTAGGTAAATTACAACTACGTTGCATGTCACTGGTCATTACAATATCTAATTTTCAAGGGCTGTATTAAAAGCTATATATATATATATAAGAGTTTAGTGTTTTTTTTAGTGGAGGACAGTAAACAGATTTACTAATATGTCTTTATTATACTGAATCCCTAAGTTCTTGAAAAAACTTATCAATTAGAAAAACATGTTTAAAGATAAAAGTGATGCAAAAAGACATAAGGAATTTCCTATCAAGAAGATCTACTACATGGGCTATATCTATGCTACATTAATACTATGAACGTACTACAGAATATTGGGTTACCTATATTTTGGGGAATCATTTGTTTTTTTAACAGAAGGCTAATAAAGATGTGTTAAAAATACGTTAATGAATATACAACTATTAAACTAGCCAAATTCTTTCTTTTAGCAATACTGTAGTTATGTTTAATTGCTTCAAATTATCATCCCTTCTGGCTTGTTCAGGGTGTGATTTGGAATATGAATTAAGCCTATTAAAGCCCAATTAAAGCTAAATACGATAACAGCTTACAACATTGCTGTATGCAGAAAGCTTCAATTGCCCAGTGGTATTATATATAGTACTGTTGTTTCTCCCAGCAGTTGGCCACACATGCGTTGTACACACTGCCTGCTAGTATTGCTACTCTCTGTGTGAGAGTGGCTGGGTCTGTACAGTGATCTGACATCTCAGCAGTGCGGAGCACCAATCACAAATGCTTGCTCTTCTCAGCACTGTGGTGTTGACATGTTGAAACACTGTATGGCCCCAGGAAATCTCACTCAGATAGGTAAAGAATTGACATTGGAATGCCATTTCATAGTATTTTCTAGACATCTATAAAATGTCAATAAATGGCATCACAACGTCGTTTTTTTGGCTTTAATTTCTGTTTAGAATTGGTTCCTGCCAAGCTGTTTAGCTACAGAGTGGTAATACAGTCACTGGATAAGGATTCAGGAACACACTAATCATGCCCCACCCACTTAGTGTCACCCAATACATGAGGCCCAATACTCAAAGCTAAAACAGGAGGTTAAGGATATTTATTTTCAAAAAGTGACAGTTGTTTTTAACAGAATCCAGTGAGATAAAAAGAAGATTTATTTGACTTTAATCGTAGCATGGTTGTTGGTGCCAGACAGGCTGGTATGAGTATTTTAAATACTGCTGATCTACTGGTATTCACAGAGAATGTTCAGGAAAAGAGAAAATATCCAGTGAGCGCAGTTGTGTGGAGGAAAATGCCTTGTTGATGTCAGAGAAGAATGGGCAGACTGGGGATGATAAAAAAGGCAACAGTAACTCAAATAACACTCGTTACAACCAATGTATGCAGAATACCATCTTTGAACGCGCAATACTTCGAACCTTAAAGCAGATGGGCTACAGCAGCAGAAGACCACACGGGTACCACTCCTACAATTCAATTCACACAGTCTCACCAAAATTGGACAATAGAAGATTGGAAAAATGTTGCCTGGTCTGATGGGTTCCAATTTCAGCTACGACATTCAGATGGTAGGGTCAGAATTTGGCGTAAACAACATGAAAACATGAATCCATCCTGCCTTGTACCAATGGTTTAGGCTGGTGGTGGTTTGGGGCCCTTAGTACCAATTGAGCATTGCTTAAATGCCATGGAATACCTGAGTATTGTTGCTGATGTCCATCCCTTTATGACTACAGTGTACCCATCTTCTGATGGCTACTTCCAGCTGGATAATGCACCATGTCACAAAGCTCAAATCTTCTCAAACTGGTTTCTTGAACATGACAAGAAGTTCACTTTACTCCAATGGCCTCCACAGTCACCAGATCTGAATCCAATAGAGTACTTTTGGGATACAGTGGAACGTGAGATTTGCATCATCGATGTGCAGCTGACATATCTGCAGCAATGTTCAGCCTATCTAGAGGGGATAGGGACACACAGAAAAACATGCAATCTGCTGACGGTAATAGACAAGGCGGGGTGTCTAGTTTGACTTATGGAGCATTGTGCATGTAAACTCTTGGCTATGAGATTTCGATGGCTGGATCAGTAACTTCATTTTAGGTTGTGGGTGCCATTGCGAAACGAAAATTCTAAGCTGCGTAAAATAATGTGACAATACAAATAACACGTGAGTATATGTAAGGCAGAGAAACTATACCCCTCTCTACCAGATTGATTGGTGAACTTAAACATAAAAATGTGAAAAAGTTCAGAAGAGTGAGCGATAAAAAAGCTGGATGAGCACCCTCGATATCCAAATCACTCTATGTGGTTAAATAAAAAAATGTCCAATCCACACTATAAATAAAGTATCCCAGTATGAAATTCCGGATGACAGTTCAAAGATGAAGATTCCTCACACCCAAATTCCACGGTGACAGATATACAGTATACAGCACCCAAGAAGGAGTGATAAAGGTTATGGAAAGGAATCCTCCACCAGTATATTGTTACCGCTTACCAGATTGTATGATCTCTTTTTTAGGGAGATCACACGCACCTGTGGCTTCACGCCTTCACTAGAAAGTGTGTCTGTCTTCTTGGAGTTATTTCCTCGATAATGTATCTGTGGGATATAGAGTATTGTCAAGAGAATATCTGCAGAAAAACTGCGGGATAACTTAAAAAATGTGCAGGAATTGGCATGTAATGTAATCCTTGACTCTGACCTCTCCTTCAGCCCCCACATCCAATCACCTGCTAAATCTTGTTGCCTTAACCTCTGTAACAGCTCAAGAATTCGCCCCTTCCTGACTAACAACACCACAAAGCAGCTTATTCACTCCTTGGTTATTTCCCGCCTCGACTACTGCAACTCTCTCCTTAATGGCATACCCTTACACAGGCTATCCCCCTTCAGTCTATTATGAATGCTGTTGCTAAACTCATACACCTCACTAACCGATCCGTGACCGCTCCCCCTCTCTGCCAATCTCTTCACTGGCTTCCACTACCCCACTGTATAAAATTAAAAATACTAACCACAACATACAAGGCCATCCACAACATCGCCCCCAGCTACCTCACCAACCTCATCTGCAGATATTGCTCAAATCGTCCCCTCTGCTCCTCTCAGTACCTCCTGCTCTCTAGATCTCTTGTTAGCTCCTCCCACGTTCGCCTCCAGGACTTCACTAGAGCCTCTCCCATCCTCTGGAACTCACTGCCCCAGTATGTCCGATTAGCCCCTACCCTTTCCACCTTTAGGAGATCCCTGAAAACTAATCTATTCAGGGAAGCCTATCCCACACCCACCTAAGAACTGTACACGAGCCACCCCCATCAAATCATCCCCCACAGCCATTACCCTTTGTTTTTATAAATTCTTTATTTTTCCATAGATTTCACATTACAAGTTTTCACGTTTTATACCATCTGCTTATATCAATCAAAAATCAAACACAAAAAAAAAAGAGACTACAATCCTTTATTCTCCCACCTCCTTTATGCTTTAGTTATTCAATGTGACTTCTCTTTTCCTCTTTAACCTCTGCCTTTCTTTTCCGTGAAGCCCCCCCTCCCTCCCTCCCCCAACCAAACACAAAAAAAAAAGGGAAAAAAGAGGGCGGGAGAAATTACACTCTCCCACCCTCACACCTCCTCTCTCTCCTCCTCTCCTCGATCCCCACCCCCTCCCCGCTCCTCCCTATATTTCAAGTAGGGTGCCCATATCGTCCGGTATCTCCCATCTTGATCTTTCATTGCCATCGTGAGGTTCTCCATCTGTTGAATCTCTGCGATTCTAGCGAACCATTGTGCTTTAGTTGGTGGACTCTACTTTTTCCACAGGACAGGGACACACGCCCTCGGGGCTATAATAAGATGTCTTAGTAGTGAATTTTTTTTATTTTTCCACTGATATACTTATATCTAGTATTAGAATGGCTGCTGGTCTGTCTTTTAAAGACAGTCCTGTAATTATTTTGATAGTTTCTATTACCATTTTCCAAAACTCCTGTATTTTCACACATTCCCAGAAAATATGTTATAGGGTCCCTTCTGCCATGTGACATCTCCAGCAGGCATCTGACGTCTGAGGATATATTCGATGCAGTACTGTTGGTGTTCTATACCATCTAGTTAAAATGTTGTATCCTCCCTCCTGGTATCTGCACACTACTGAGGCCTTGTGTGTAAATAACAAGATCCTGTCTCTCTGTTCTTGGGAGAATGTTAACCCCAAGTCCCTCTCCCAAGCCTGAAGGCACGTAAGTTCTTGTGGTATGTCTAAATTAATTAGTATTGCATAGAAATAAGACAGTGAGTGTCTCAGGGGGCTCACCTTCAGGCATATCTGTTCTGACTTCTGTATATATCGTTGCCTTTGTCCGTAAGAACGCTTCTAATTGCAGCATCCGAAAAAAATCGAATTCTGGTGCTACCTCTCTTTCAATCTCTCTCTTTGTCATTAGTCGATTATCTTTTGAAAAGTGAGTAATTCTACTAATACCTCTTTGTCGTAGAGCATTGAATCTTTGATCTATCAAACCTGTCTGAAATGCCCTGGTGCCCAGGATCGAAGTCATTAGACTCGGGTATTTAGACATTTGTTTTTTCAAAAACCTTTTTAATTGTTCGAATAGTGGCCCCTATCGTCGGGTGTTTCTTTATTTATGCTGGCATTTCAGGTTCTGGGATCCACACTAGGCCTTCCAGGGGTATATCCACTGTTGCCTGTTCCATTTTTATCCAGGGTTTCTTATTAAGCCCACACCATTCTACTTACTACTCTAACTAAATGAGATGCTTCCTGATACTTTACTGGGTTCGGGAGCCCAATCTCTCCTTCCCCTTTGGGCAATGACAAAATAGTTCTACGTATCCTCGCCGGTTTCCCCGCCCAAATGAATTTCAGAAACCTTGACCTAAGATCCCTCAAAAAACTTTGGAGGATCTTAATTGGTAAAGTCTGTATTAGCCCACGTTCACACTGGGGCTGCGGGAGTGAAGCCTGCGAGTTCAGCTGAACTCGCATGATTTCACTCCCGCTGGCAGTCCCGATTTCAGCCACGATTTCAAAGACATCTAAAACAGATGTCAATGTAAATCGCGGCTGAAATCGCAAAAAGTAGTACAGAAACTACGTTTTAAAATCGGTGCAGCGCCGGAGATGCGGTGTCGCACCGATTAGGACGGTGCCATTGCCCGCAATTTGCGGCAAATTTCGCCGATTTGACGTGCGATTTGACATGTCAAATCGCACCAGTGTGAACCAGGGCTTAGATACAGAAGTCTCGGTAACACGTTCATCTTTATTATATTTGTCCGCCCGAACCAAGTAAAGATTTCTTTATCCCATCTCAGTAAGTCTAGTTTTATTCGTCTACCCAATGCTACATAGTTAAGTTCGAATAATTTGATTAAGTTTCTCGATATCTTAGTCCCTAAGTAGCTTATATGGGAATCTGTCCATCTAAAATCAAATTGCAATGCATAGTTATCTGATGTAGTAGTGAGGATTTTATTTCCATTCCCATTGCCTCTGATTTCCCATAGTTCACCTTAAAATTGGACAATTTTCCATATTCTCTTAGTTCTGCCAGCAGGGATGGCAGGGCTATAACCGGGGACGTTATAAAAAAAAATTAAGTCATCGGCATATACCGCCAGTTTCTGTTTTTCCCCCTTCGTTATTATCCCCTTAATGTTCGGATTTGCCCGTATCTTCCTTAACCACTTCCCGCCCCGTCAATAGCAGATTGACGTCCGGGAAGTGGTTCAGTTATCCACCCTGGACGTCATATGACGTCCTGCGGGATAATAGCCGCCGCGCGCCCGGGGGGGCGCGCATCGCGGCGATCGGTGGAGCGGTGGGTCAGTCTGACCCACCGCTACACTGATCTCGGTAAGAAGCCTCCGTCAGAGGCTTTTTACCACGTGATCAGCCGTGTCGAATCACGGCTGATCACAATGTAAACAGGAAGAGCCGTTGATCGGCTCTTCCTCACTCGCGTCTGACAGACGCGAGTAGAGGAGAGCCGATCGGCGGCTCTCCTGACAGGGGGGGTTCGCGCTGATTGTTTATCAGCGCAGCCCCCCCTCGGATACCCACACTAGACCACCAGGGAAGCCCCCCAGGACCACCAGGGAAGCCCCAATCATGTGGATGGCCCCCATGGCCATCCACATGTAGTAAAAAAATAAAAATAAAATAAAAACATAAAAAAAATATATGCCAATCAGTGCCCACAAATGTGCACTGACTGGCACTTTCACAGTGTGTGGTGGCTGGCATTGCTGGGCACCAGTGCCACCAATGCCACCTACTAGTGTCCATCAGTGCCACCTATCAGTGCCAATCTGTGCCCACCTATCAGTGCCCGTCCATGCCACCTATCAGTGCCACCCATAAGTGCCCATCAGTGCCGCCTAGAAGTGCCAATCAGTGCCGCCTATGAGTGCCAATCAGTGCCACCTATGAGTGCCCATCAGTGCTGCATACCAGTGCCACATATCAGTGCCCATCAGTGCCGCCTATCAGTGCCCATCATCAGTGCCACCTCATCAGTGCCACCTCATTGGTGCCACCTCATCGGTGCCCATCAGTGTCGCCTTATCAGTGCCCTTCAGTGCCGCCTTATCAGTGCCCGTCATTGAAGTAGAAAAGGTACTTATTTACAAAAAAAATTAACAGAAACAAAGAAAAACTTAGTTTTTTTTTAAATTTTCGCTCTTTTTTTATTTGTTGTGCAAAAAATAAAAATCGCAGAGGCGATCAAATACCACCGAAAGAAAGCTCTATTTGTGGGAACAAAATGATAAAAAATTTGTGTGGGTACAGTGTAGCATGACCGCGCAATTGTCATTCAAATTGCGACAGTGCTGAAAGCTCAAAATTGGCTTGGGCAGGAAGCTGTATAAGTGCATGGTATTGAAGTGGTTAAAAAGGGTTATATTGTCAAAATAAAAATAATAGGCGACAGTGGGCAACCTTGTCTTGTCCCATTTCGAATAAGAAATGGCTCCGATATTTTATCATTTATTTTAACCCTCGCGCTCGGTTCTGAGTATAGATTATCGAACCAGCTCATCATCCCTTCTCTCAGTCCTATATGCTGTAGCGTTGCTTTTAGAAACATCCATTCCACTCTATCAAAAGCTTTTTACCCTTTGCACCACCTCCCCCCTCCCTTAAGAATGTAAGCTCCAGGAGCAGTGCCCTCCTGTCCCTTCTGTATTTAACTGTATTGTAATTTTGCGGTCCCACCTCTACATTGTAAAACGCTGCGCAAACTGTCAGCACTATATAAATCATGTATAATAATGTCAAAATGAAAGTGATATTAAAGTGGTTGTAAACCTTTACATATACCCAGTGAAGTGACTGGTCTCAGGTGATACACAGAGATGAAACAAATCCTCCTACGTAAACTGTACCTGTCTATCTGCAGTCTTCTCTACATCCGTTCAAAGTGCTGAATTATTACGTTTGTCTGAGCGTCCAGAAAAAAGGGGGTGGAGAGCTGAAGTTACACTCTGCAGAGCTCAGTAACCATTTTTCTCTTGGTGTCAGGAAAACTTGTGAGAAGTGATTCATGGTGGTAGCAGAGAAACGAATCAGAAGACAGAAGTGACGTTTAGTGCTCTTAACCTCCCTGGCGGTATGATTCTGTCTGGAATTATGTACCAAAAGCGGTACAATTATTTTGCATGGAAATTTGGTGTCATGTATTGTAGGCCTGCAATTCTTAGTAATTATTTACTTAAACCTGACCAAACAAGAGTCTAGTAAACATCCCGGGTATGATAAAGTTTGAAACACAAAATCATAAATTATTATATAATAAATAACTATAAATAATTATAACAAATGGTAATGTAATTATAATAAAATTTATTCAATAATGTAATCAAATCAAAAACACTGAAATTTGCTCAGTTGCAGAATTGTCGCTGTCATTAGATTTAGTCTTTGATGACGAATTTCCCCACAAATCGATATCGCTCAATTCTGCAAGTGATTCTAATTTATTATCGCTGTTTTCTAGCTGGTCTAAAACCACTTTTGACATAAAGGGACACTTTTTGGTTGCTATGGACATTCTCAAGTTTCCAGGCAGAAAAAACAGTTTTTATAATATAAAACTGCATGCAGGACACTGGACAGACCACTAGGGACAAAGGGGGTGTGTAATTATTTGATACAGTACTGTAATCTGTAAGATTACAGTATAATGTATCTATACTGTGTGTTTCACTTTTTGAATGTGGCGCCGAACTCCGTCCCTGTGCGCCGCAACGTCGCAGGGAATGGAGCTTGGCACCCGGCAGTGTGGATCGAGCGAGATGACAGCTCGCACACACTACAGGAGGACATCGCAGGATCCAGGGAACAAGGCAAGTAACTTCCCTGTATCCTGCAATGCAATCCCGAGTCTGGCTCTGGGTTACCGCACTTAGCATGAAAAACTCACCCTGAGCCAGACTCGAGATTACCGCTAAGGAGGTTAATGGAGACAAGTACACACTATAAAGCGATATGCTTTGTTCATATTTCATGTCTGAGATTTACAACCACTTTAAACGTTAATAAATAAAAAAAAAATCTTATACTTACCTGCTCTGTGCAATGATTTTGTACAGAGCAGCCCCATTCCTGTTCTTCTTAGGTCCCCTGCTGGTGCTCCTGGCTCCTCCTCTTCTCTGAGTGCCCCCATAGCAAGCGTCTTGCTATGGGGGCACTTGTGAATGCTCGCTCCTGAGCCCTGCTCTGTGTGTCCATAAGACACAAAGAACGGAGCTTAGCCCGCCCCTGTTCCTCCCTCACAGGCTGTGATTGACAGGAGTGGGAGCCAATAGCTGTCTCTCAGCCAGTGAGGAGGCAGAGACCCAGGAGTGCAGCTGTTATCTTGCACATCGCTATTAGGGGGAGCTGCATGCTGAAGGTTTTTTACCCTCATGCATATTATGCTTGAAGGATATAAAAACCTTTAACTTTTAGAAGCACTTTAAAGAGGAAGTAAACCCTCTCTTTCTTTCTGAAAAAAAAAAAAACCCTGCAAGAGAAAGGCATAATGAGCTAGTATGCATAGCATACTAGCTCATTATGAATGACTAACCTGAGATCAAAGCCCCCGAAGCGCTCCTCATTCCCCTCCACCGCCGCCGCCATGTTGCCTACGAGTCCCTTCCGTGTATTGCCGCTCCGGCGCTGTGACTGGTTAGAGCGGCGATGACGTCACTCTCGGCATTATTCCATTGATAAAACCGGCACGCTCAGTGCGCCTGCGCCGTTGTCTACGGTGCGATGCGCCCTAGACATCGGTGCAGTCCTTTCTGCAAATATCTCCTTATCCGTGTAGGTTAAGGAGATATTTATTGCACCTACAGGTAAGCCTTAATCTAGGCTTACCTGTAGGTGCAAGTGGTCAGATTGTGTTTACAACCACTTTAACCACTTCTCTACTGTGCACGAAAACCCCCTTCCTGCCCAAGCCATTTTTCAGCTTTCAGCGCTGTCACACTTTGAATGACAATTGTGCGGTCGTGCGATGTGGCTCCCAAACGAAATTTGCGTCCTTTTTTCCCCACAAATAGAGCTTTCTTTTGATGGTATTTGATCACCTCTGCGGTTTTTATTTTTTGCGCTATAGACAAAAGAAGAGCGTCCAGTTTGGAAAAAAAACACTATTTTTTACTTTTTGCTATAATAAATACCCATTTTTTTTTTTTAATAAAATTTTCCTCAGTTTAGGCCGATACGTATTCTTCTACATATTTTTGGTAAAAAAAAAATCGCAATAAGCGCGTATTGATTGGTTTGCGCAAAAGTTATAGCGTCTACAAAATAGGGGATAGATTTATAGCATTTTTTTTTAATTTTTATTTTTATTAGTAATGGCGGCGATCTGCGATTTTTATTGTGACTGTGATATTGCGGCGGACACATCGGACACTTTTGACACATTTTTGGGACCATTCACATTTATACAGCGATCCCTGCTATAAAAATGCATTGATTACTGTATAAATGTGATTGGCAGGGAAGGGGTTAACCACTAGGGGGCGGGAAGGGGTTAAATATGTTCCCTTAATGTGTTCTTACTGTGGGGGGAGGGGACTGACTGGGGGAGGTGACCGATGGTTGTCCCTATGTACAAGGGACACACCATCGGTCCCCTCTCCCACACAGGACGTGGATCTCTGTGTTTACACACAGAGATCCACTTTCCTGCTCGTTTCCCGGGCAATCGCGGGTGCCCGGCGGCAATCGCGGCCGCCGGGCACGCGCATTGGGGCCTTGGGAACGCGGCGCGCGCGCGCGCGCCTCCTAGCTAATTTTAAAGGGAGGACGTCATCTGACGTCCTCCCAGAACGAGAGTGTCCTCCGCCCGCCGTCAATTGACAGTGGGCGGGGGACTAGTGGTTAAATTCCAACTCACTTTTTTTTCCCCCTTATTTTTGAGTAAAGTAAGTAAGGGTGATGGCAGGTTTTTTTGTTTTTTTTTTATATATCTCTTTCCCAGCTATAGATAGATTTCCCTTCACTTGCTGTTCCTGACATGGTGGTTACCAGGACAGAAAATGAAGGAAACTCTTCCCAGTGGGGACTCTTTTTACAGCATTAAAAACATACCGTATTTATCAGGGGAAAATCGTGGGTGCGTGTTATACGCCGATCCCCCGCTGAAACGAGCGAGAGGAGCCGAAGTACCCTTGGCTTTACTCGGCTCCTCTTGCAGTCCCGCCCATCTCCCCTGATTACGCCGCTGACATACAGAAAGCCGAGTGTACTTCGGCTAGTCTCGGCTCCTCTCGCAGTCCCACCCCTGACTGTGAGCAGAGCCGGGTCTAGCCGAACTACACTCGGCTTTCTGTATGTCAGCGGCGTAATCAGTGGAGATGGGCGGGACTGCGAGAGGAGCCGAGTCTAGCCGAAGTACCCTCGGCTCCGCTCGCTCCTCTCCACAGCGGAAATCAGTGCCAATTTCAAATATCGAAAGAGACTGGCAAGGCTGCAAGGACACTGGGCAATGCTGCAAGGACACTGGGCAAGGCTGCAAGGACACTGGGCAAGGCTGCAAGGACACTGGGCAAGGCTGCAAGGACACTGGGCAAGGCTGCAAGGACACTGGGCAAGGCTGCAAGGACACTGGGCAAGGCTGCAGATGGACACCGGGCAAGGCTGCAGATGGACACTGGGCAAGGCTGCAATGATGGATGGACAAGGCTGCATTTAAATGTAAGTTTTTTTTTCCTTAAACTTCCCTTCTAAAAGTTTTTTTCCTTAAAATTCCCTCCTAAACTTGGGGTGCGTGTTATACGCCGATAAATACGGTACATTTTAGTTTTCCACCCAATAAAAAGGCGGTTCTTGCTGGAGATAAACTTTTAAATGTTTAAAGTGTTACTAAACCCAGGATACTGCGTTCACTATATCTAGTCTCCCACAGTACAATGAACATGGAAATGCAATTAATTTAGTAAATATAAACTGCTAAATACCTTTTGTAATTTCTATCAGTTCCTGGTGAAGCTTTTAAGAGGAGTTTTCATACTGCACTGAGCTGTCCTATGAGGCTGCAAGGCTCCTGACCCTCTATCTGGACATGTCTGGACAGTGCTGATTGGCTCTGTGCTGATCACATGCGCTCTCCCAAGAATAAAAAAAACTCTCTAGCAATACACACCAAACTGAGCATGTGCAGCCTGACTCCAAAGGCTCTGCCTTATCCAGACTTGTCCAGGGGGACAGTGCAGGGAGGGGAGGATCTGTGCATACAGGATCAAGCAGCCTTTTTGCACAATGCAGTGGATTGACCTTAGTTTCCACAGTGAGTATAACAAGCATGCTTTATTGCATATACAGGCTGATTTTACTGCTGTGGGTTTAGTAACACTTTAGGAAAAAAGTGATGTATTTTCTTGTTCTTTATTAAATTTACAGTGTTGCTGAGCACAGCTTACTTTCGACATGTAAAATATTGTTACAGTAACAAAAGCATGTCATGTTGTGCAGTGTTGTTGTGAGCCCCTAGATAATATTGGTGTACAGACCAAGGTTGTTGGGATAAGAAGATGTACTCTTGTGTCATGTTTAGACTGCAGCACGCTGACCTCGGGTTCCTCCCAGTACAAGATCTGAGTTGCAGTTCACTATAATAAACTAAAAGTTATCGTGCGTTGCTAAAGGTCAATGTTGATGGTACACAAAAGATAAATGCTGGCCTTAACAGAAATATGGGTTGCCAGCAGCAATGAGAAACATGAGAAAAAAACTTGCGTACATCAATTTTTTTCTTATATGAAAAGAAAATGGTTAAGCCACAGGCTACAAATTGTTTAGTTCTATTATCATTTGGATCACATGACATTTTACTTGAGTTTGAAGGCTTTAACCTGTGATTTGACAGTTTAGCGGGATGATGCAATATCCTTTTTTCAGTCAGATGACAGGGTGGATATAACTTCTTTTTACATAAGACAAAACATTTATGTTCATACATTAATTTTTTTCTTATATGAAAAGAAGATGGTTAAGCCTCAGGGTACACATTGCTCAGCTCTAATATATTAATCACATTATATTTTACTTGAATTTTTGGGTTTGACCTGTGATTTGACAGTTTTTAAAAAGACAGTCATAGGCTAGCCATGCCTGCAAAGTAACTTCTCATGAATGTACATGTGTGTGTATATTGGGGTGCAGAACTAGTTATATCAGCTGGAAAGTCATCTGGATAATATAGTAATCACATATAAACTCCTGCACACATCTTTAGTTTTCTATCAAAGATGTAAGGTGGGAGAATGGACTCAAGTTTCATTTCCCAATGGAAATAAAAAAAAAATTGATGATTTTACAAGGTAATAACAGGGTTTAGGTATTTGTTGCACACAAACTGGATTTATATACTTCATGGCTACTGAGAAATTAATTTAAATACATATTTTGTGCCAGAATTCACCATTAGAACTAACTAAGCTTAACACTGCTTTCTCCCTCAACTCCTATCTTACCTTCCCTGTCTAAGGAAAATGCATATACTTATACCGATTCTCAGACCTCTCCAATCCGGTCACGTGATCTCACCAGCGACCGAGGAGAGAGCGCCGATGGATAGAATGCCTGGGCACTGAGGTCTCCTGTAGGCCTACTATAGAGCATCCATTGCTGGCTGTCCCTCTTCTCCCCTGAAACCGGCCACTGAGAGCCAATCATGTGACTGGAATTAACTATAAGCGTTTTCCTTCTACAGGGTAGTTATAAGAGTTAGTAGGGGGTGGGAGCAGTTTTAAGCATAGTTAAGCTGGGACTTCTACTTGAAATATTCATATTACAAGCACCCACTTTATTTGTAATATCTGGTGCTTCTTTTTTAGGTATTAGGGAACTACAAAACCTGAAAAGTGTTGCTTTTTGAGAAATCAGTTGTAAGTGTTGCATAATCAACTTTAGGTCTTATCTGATTTTCTGTTATTCTGTTTCATTTTTTCTTTCTTTTTAGTAAATTGGGCAAACACATAGAGGTTTCAACAGTTTTTAGTTCTTACTCACATCTGGCCTATTGACAAAGTATCCCACAGTGTGAGTTTAGAATAAGTAAGTGGATTGGTGGAGAAGTGGGTGGAACACAGCTATGATTGTGATTGGCAGTGGCTCTTCGTACACACACACACATGGTCTTGATTATGTTACAAAGCAAACAGCAGTTATTTCCGAGCACCTGTGTTGTATGTAGCATTTTGAAAGCTGTGCTACATTTCATTCAGCTAGCACGTCTTTTATATACTTCATTGGCAAGCATGTAGATAAACATTTAACGACTTGTGTCATTCAAGGTTTTTCCTGATTGTTTTTCCTTTAATTTAACTTTCCTTTATTATGTCAAACTTGGCTCAGACAACACTTTACTGCCAAAAAGAAAGGCAGAAGAAAGACCTGGCCTTCTAGTTCCATTTGATCAAGCATACTATTAATCATAAACAGATAATCAAGATTTTACTAGATATGTGCTTTGTACAATGTGTTTTATTTGGAGAACAATAATACCACAGTATTTTGTGTGCTGATGTATTTTTGCCAAACTGCAGTTTCTGTTATATCCTGTTGTAACACTACTCATAAATACTAACTTTGCTTTTAACCACTTGCCGAGCAACTGCTATCATTATGCTGTGGCAGGTCGGCAAGATTCCATGAGCCGTCGTAGCTATACATTGGCTCCTTTAAGCAGGATAGCTGCACTCCAGGACCGCTGCACTCCAGGGGTGCCGATGCTCGTGGCCACACACTAGGGGCACGAGACGCAGAACAGGGACATGTGTGTGTGTAAACATACACATCCCTGTTCTGTGAGGAGAGGAGAGGCAGATTGTGAGTTCCTAATAGCTAGGAACCACGATCTGTCATTTCCTATAGTCATTCCCCTCCCCCTACAGTTAGAACACACACTAGGGAACACAGTAAACCCCTTGATCGGCCCTAGTGTTAACCCCTTCCCTGCCAGTGTCATTTATAAAGTAATCAGTGCATTTTTATAGCACTGATCGCTGTGTAATTGTCAATCGTCCCAAAAATGTGTCAAAAGTGTCCTAGGTGTCCGCCATAATATTGCAGTCCCGATAAAAAAATCACTGATCGCCGCCATTACTAGTAAAAAAATAATAATAATAAAAATGCCATAAATCTATCCACTATTTTGTAGACGCTATAAATTTTGCCAATCAGTATATGCTTATTGCGATTTTTATTAACAAAAATATGTAGAAGAATACATATCGTCCTAAATTGAGGATTTTTTTTTCTTTTTTTAAATTGGGGATATTTTGTATAGCAAAAAGTACAAAATATTGTTTTTTTTTTCAAAGTTGTCGCATTTTTTGTTTTATAGCGCAAAGAAAAAAAAACGCAGAGATGGTCAAATACCACCAAAAGAAAGCTCTATTTGTGGGGAAAAAAAGGACGTAAATTTTGTTTGGGTACAGCATCGCACGACCATACAATTGTCTGTTAAAGCGACACAGTGCCATATTGCAAAAAATGGCCCAGTCATTGAGCAGCCAAATCTTCCGGGGCTGAAGTGGTTAATGGGGTTACACTTATTGGGCTCCAATTGCCTTCCTCATCCTCCTTGACAAGTCTGATACCCTAAAGTGTTACTAAACCCAGGACCCTGCATTCATTATATCTGGTCTCCCACAGTACACAGAAAATGCAATTATTTTAGTAAATATAAACCGCTAAATACATTTTCTCATCAGCAGTTAGAGCAGTCTTGTGACTTCTAGCAGTGTCCAGCCAAGCACTGGTTAAAGCTTGTAGGAGGAGTTTTCTGACTGCCCTATGAGACTGCAAGACCCCTGACTCTCTGTCTGGACAGTGCTGATTGGCCCGGTGCTGATCACATGCACTCTCCCAAGAAAAAAACAAAACTCTAGCACTACACACCAAACTGAGCATGTGCACCCTGACTCCATAGACTGTGTGTTATCAGGAAATTATCAAGGGACAGTAGAAAGAGAGGAGGATCTGTGCATACAAGATCAAACAGCCTTTTTACACAATGTGGAGGATTAATCCCTTCCACAATGAGTATAACAAGCATTCTTTTCTGCATATACAGACTAATTTTACTGTTATGGGTTTAGTAATGCTTTAAAGCCGTATTAAACCCAAAAGCAAACATGTATTATATTGCAGCTTACCAATTCTTAGATGTGATGGCTGGTTTCCTTTTTTAGGCTTTCTTTCTTTCTTCTATTTTCATTTGGTAATCCAGCCAGTAAGTCTGTTGTTTTTCATAGCACAAACTCTGCAGCAGAATGTATTAGTTTACTTTTCATGGATGAGACAAACCACTTAAAGGCTTTTTTTGTTTATTAAAAGTCAGCAGCTACAAAAAGTGTAGTTCCTGACTTTTAATAAACGCACACTCACCTGTCCCACGGTCCAGCGATGCGGGCACACAGCCTTGCTCCTCTCCCCCTTCTCTCCTCTGCACCTCCATTGGAACTGTGGGCACCTGGCCATGACATCTTGCGGCTTCACTACCGGTTGCGCATGCGTGAGTCGCGCTGCGCTCTCCCAGTGGACAGGCAATCATCTGGGACCTGTCAAGTGTCCCAGAAGAGAAGGGAGGGGCTGCCTAGGGGGAGAGGAGGAGTCGCCTAGGCAGCCCGTAGTCAGAAGGAGGAAGTGGGACAGGAAGTCCCACTCAAAAGTAAGTACCCACTCCCCCCCCCCCAAAAAAAAATGACATGCCAAATGTGGCATGTAAGGGGGTGAGGAGTGCTTAAAGCGTAAGTTCCACTTTTGGGTGGAACTCCGCTTTGACACTGGCGGGGATGATTAAAATGATCAGCTTTTATGCTTTTATTTATTCATGCAAAACCTTTATACCAAAAGGGAAACTGTTTGCCGTAACTGCTTATACAGTGTGAGTTGGAGTTTGGCTTAAAATTTTCAGTGGTTCTAAATCTGCTAATACATTTAACACTACACTCCCTCCAGACTGACATTGCCGCTGTCTGCCGAGTCTCCTCAGCTCATTAGTCCAGAGTTGTGTCTCAGTAATACAGGAGGTGTGCTACTGGTAAGATCGCCACCAGGTAAAACACAGTGGGAAAAGACAAAGAAAAGAAACTGAAGTAGCCACGACACCTAATGATCGGTAAGCTGCAATATAATACATTATTGGTTTTGGGTTTAAAGTGGTTCTAAAGCCGCAAGTTTTTTTTTTTACTTTAATACATGGGACCGCAGGCCGCAACCCCCCATCAACAACATCCCATAAACGACCAATACACAGATAATGGCATGAAATGGCCGCGGATCTATTTATTGGTTTTCCAGAGACATCCAAATCATAATATTGTCAATAATTTCTTTATTCAATAACAATTAATTATTTACAAATACCAGCAATCATGCTCAGTTGTCAGAACTCAAGCAATTTTACTGCAAGAAAAGAAAAAGTCTGGCCTAACCCAACCCCGCGGACATTTAGATTCATGACTGTAGCCCCAGATTAAATATGTCAAGCCCTACCTCAGAGACGTGAACCCTGTCTTGGCGATACAATCCTGTAATACCTCCTTCAAGATCAATATGCCTGTAAGAAAAGCCATCCAACAGAAGCAAATATTTCTCCAGCGTCCTATTTATCCTTTTTCATTTTTTTTCCCATGACCTAGCATTTCAGAGAGTAAAGCCAAGACAAGCGTGGAACGATCTCCGAGAATATGATAGTAGTATTAGGATAGGTCAGCTTAAATCTACATAAATAGTTTTTCATAGAGAATAATAAATCTAGCGTTCTCATTCTCCCCAAATCATTCCCACCCATGTGTATAATCAAAATGGAAGGGGAAGGCTGGGTTTGATACAATCTGGATAGAATTAGGTAGAGCTGACTCCATTCGAGGCCCCCCACATCCTTCCACAGTACCGTGAATTGGTCGCCAGGCAAAGATAGAATCTCTGAATAACTCAGTTGAGCCGATCTCTTGCACGCCCAGGAAATATAGGAGTGCCAGAGGATTCAGACATAACATGGGCCACCTGGAAAATTAAAGAAAAAGATTAGGACGTATATAAACTTCATATCGCTTGGACTCCCACCTACCTAAAGCTCTGATGTCAGCTTCTGATCTACCTCTACTGGCATCTTCCGATGCTGTGCCAATCCTTAAAGAATGTGGTGTAAACTTAAAATCTTGCAAGCCCAAAATTCTTAAACATTCCTTGAAAACAAAGTCAAATTGATATCTGGCTAGGGGAAGACCATCTGTATGAACCAGTAAATGCCCCGCACCCGGTGGGCGTATTGAAAGGTATTGACGAACCATTCCCACTGGGCAAATACCAACATCCTCATCAGCAGAAATAGAAAGCCTCTGCCTAGATGCATCTTGGATCGCTGGTTGAATACTCTTAGCACCGATTCCCCCAAGAGGATCTGATCCAATCGTACACCCTCAGAACGTCTTTTGTTGGGCGGGACCAGCTCAGAAATCCTAAAAGCCCCGAAGAACGCCAGTACAAAGGCCGTTCTGTACAGTGCAGCCTCAATATTTGACGCACAGATACCCGGGGTTACCCCACACAACCGCAATAGCATTACCCTCGATATGGGCCGCCCGCCATCCGGCATATAATGAGTTTGTATGTAACCCTTCAAAGCCTGGTTCACGGCAAAGAAACAAGTACAGGCTGGGAGTTTCCTAAGCTGAAAGAAAAAGGAAAGCCTGGACAGAATTTTTACTATGTGAGTATAAGATAAGCACAACACCATCAATGATGAAAGAAAAGACAATATGGCTCCCTCTGAAGGTTCCTCTGGACAAAATCTGGCAACCTTAGCAAAGTTCACCCATGTGCGCCAGGAAGGCTCATAGTCCGCCCAAGTATGCAAGGTAACCGAATTCCTGATAGCCCGAATAGCTTCTATCAACTCAGGGCCCATAAAAGTGCCAGGCAGGCCTGACCCACTGTTTCCGCACTGGGAAGAAGTCGCTGAAACTGAGGAATCTGAAATCGAGACAGGGAGACAGCAAGAGTATTAAATCTACCAGTGACAAACTTAGCTTTCAACCAAATATATTTTAAACACAAAAATACTAAGTGCTGTAAAAACTGGATGACAATGAGCGACTTTGAGGACAAACAATTTACCACGTATAGCACACCCTTGTTATCTGTATGCAGTAATATATGCTTGTTCGCAAACTCAGAATCCCACATCTCAACCGACACCACTACCGGAAATAGCTCTAGTAAGACAATATTCCTGTTAGCTTTCTTGAGAACCCAGGATTCCGGCCAGCCTCCAAAACTCCAATGTGTGTCCCATATGGCTGCGAATCCACGCGACCTTGCTGCATCCGTGAACAACTGCAAAGCATCTGCATCCACAAAATCCTCCTAAAAAAATAACCTGGCATTAAAGGACTCAAAAAAGTTTGACCAAACCATCATGTCATCCTTAACCACTTCCTGACCGCTGCACGACTATATTTGTCCTGACTTTGAAGAGAGATATCTCGGGTATGGCAGCAGCTGCTGCCATAACCGAGGTATCCATCTCTTCAGGCGGCTTTCCGGTTTACGATAATGGTGGTCTCTGTGGCGGATTCGCTGCAAGATCACCGTTATCGGCGGCGGGAGAGGGGCCCCCCCTCCCACCGCTCTCCAGCTCCCTCCGCCGCTTACCGGAGATGTCGGTAGCGGCGGAGGCAATCGGGTCCTTCTCCTTCCTGGGTATGGACACGAATGAGGGCAAGATGGCCCCTACCCGTCTCCATACCATAGCAGAGCGGAAACTACGTCAAAATGTCACTTCCGCCCATAGCTCTTAAAGAGCCATATATTTTTAGTCTAAATATTCTAGTCTATATTTTAGTCTAAATATGAGACCTTATTTTTGACCCCAGATCTCATATTTAAGAGGACCTGTCATGCTTTTTTCTATTACAAGGGATGTTTACATTCCTTGTAATAGGAATAAAAGTGACCCAAATTTTTATAAAAAAAAAAAACAGTGTAAAAAATAAATAAAATCAAGTAAAATAAATAAGAAAAAAATAAACATTTTTTAAAGCGCCCTGTCCAGACAAGCTCGCGCGCAGAAGCGAACGCATACATGAGCAGCGCCCGCATATGAAAATGGTGTTCAAACCACACATGTGAGGTATTGCCGCAATCCACTAGAGCGAGATCAATAATTCTAGCCCTTCTCTGTAAGACCCCTTTCACACTGAGGGCGTATTGCAGGCGCTATAGCATTAAAAATAGTGCCTGCAATCCGCCCTTAAAAAGCTGCTCTATTCATTGCAGTGTGAAACCCCGAGGGCTTTCACACTGGAGCGTTGCGCTAGCAGGGCGGTAAAAAAAGTCCTGCTAGCCGCATCTTTGGATCGGTGAAGGAGCGGTCTGTTTACCGCTCCTGCACATTGAAATCCACCTATAGCATCGGCGGTAAAAATGGCAGCGTTTTACCGCCGACGCTATGGGCGGCTCAGTGTGAAGGGGTCTAACTCAAAACATGCAACCTGTAGAATTTTTTAAAAGTCGCCTACGGAGATTTTTATGGGTAAAAGTCTGATGCCATTCCATGAGCTGGCGCAATTTTGAAACATGACATGTTGAGTATCAATTTACTCGGCGTAACATTATCTTTCACAATATAAAAAAATATTGGGCAAACTTTACTGTTGTATTATTTTTTAATTAAAAAAAGTTAATTTTTTCCCAAAAAAGTGCGCTTGTAAGACCGCTGCGCAAATACGGTGGGACAAAAAGTATTGCAATGACCGCCATTTTATTCTCTAGGGTATAATGTTTGGGGGTTCTAAGTAATTTTCTAGCAAAATAACTTGTTTTTAACTTGTAAACACCAAGTATGAAAAACAGGCTAGGTCCTTAAGGGGTTAAGAGAACATGTAAGACGGATAGGAGAATAAGGAGATTTGAGGCCCGACGTAGCATAGCTGCCTGGAAAATATCCTGCCCATGGGTATAAATAACCCTGCATGTAAAAGCCAAGATGCCCAACAAGGTCCGCATGTCTTTAAGTATTACCTTCTTTCTTCTCAAAAAAACTGCAATTAATGACCTAATCTTATCCAATTTATTGACTGGCAACCGAAATTCCAACAAGACTCCATAGAAACTGACGGAAACACAGTTTTCTCGGCTGCTAGTGGAACTCCAAAATTTTTTAATGTCAACAAAGAATTGAAGCAACTCAGAATGAATATTAGTACCCGGGGGACCTATAAACATAAAATCATCCAAACAATGGACAACTGCCTCCCAACCTGTTTCAAAACAGACCAGCCAGTTCAGGAACAAAGAGACATTTTCAAAATATGCACAAGATAACTGAACACATAGATTTGTCAATCTCATTGTTTAGTGAAGAACCCGGAGGAAAAGAGAGGTGATGAAGTAACCTAAAAGTATTGGGCTCCTTCTTGGGGGCCACACCAAGGGGTGAAATTCTAAAACTCTGAAACAGGGGGGGGGGGCAGGAAAGGACCTGCAATACGGTCATCCTTAATCTCTCTCCTAACCTTTTTCCGTACAACCTGAGGAAAAGCTGAGACAGATTGTAGGTTGGGAACTACCACAACCTACTTGCATTGCGATTCATTAAACGCAAAGCATACCCCTTTACGGTATGCCAGAACCGCTGCTTTATTCCCCTTGTCGCTCTAATTCCACAGGGTTTTTGTGGCAAAATCTAATTCAAACTAATTCAACCACAACCCCACATCTTTCATTCCCCAGCGTAAGGATGGGTGGACGGCCAACTTCTGACGGAAAGCTTCATCATAATGAAACCAACCGAAACCCCCAAAATTCTTTTATACGCCTCCAGGACATGATCAAAGAGTTGGAAAAGGCTGCTCTGGACCCCTTTCAGCCATCCATTGATCAACTTGGGTACAACCAGCCTGCCGTTTTCTCTTGCATATATCGCTAGCAGCTGCTATAGTCTCTAGTGATAATTACAATGGCCCAGCACGAGGGATTCCCACATCATGACTGTCTGTTTCCAGTCATCCTTTAGTGTTCTCAAAACTACGTTATCTTCTTGTCTCTGCAAGATGCAAAACGATATTTAACTCTTATATCTTTATGCATTTAAAAAAGTTTGTAGTTTTACAAAGTTTTTAAGGTTTAGGTACATTAATGAACAATGCATACTAAATAAAAGTTAAAAAGCAGAGGAGATGGGAGAATAGAGGATGCTATCTCATCCTGGGAGCATTGTGCCTACTGGGAACCTGCCATGTCTCTTGCACTGTTTTCTTTGATAAGTTATTTACTCAATGCTAAAGGAAACCTAAAACCAGTCACAGCTGAAGCTTACATTAAGTGCTGTAAGTTTCCACTGCTCAACTACTAGAAGCAAGATACATCTGGGCAGGCACTTCACTATGATGCTCAGTATGACAGGTGTGCTCTGGCATGGAACTGACAATGCTTCTAGGAATGTATCATTTGTGGCCTCCAGCTTCAGAAGAGATCCTTGGATCTGACAGGTAACATCTTGAAGGTTCAGTTTTTGCCATTATTTCTCAGTAGGAAGCAATATTACGCTATTGTAATAAAATCTGATAAAGCAGTTGATGTCAGGAATATCTTAAATGTGTTTTAGACACCTGTGTGCTAATACAGCCCTATCTCATGTAGAATGATGCATTCCATACAAAGTATGTGCACTCATGCACATCTGGTAGAAAACACTGAAGAACATGGCTATACATAAAATGCTGATACATTTCTGCTGTCTGTATCCACTTTAGTAATCTGTTTAAAAGCCTTTAGTGAATAAATAGGATGGTTTATGTTGCTTTTATCTTGCCTCTGTCAACTTCAAAGGATGTTACAATTCCTTTTTATTTCTCATTATTAGAGTATCGCTTACAGCAGTTCTTTTTCTCTGTAGTATAACAAGCATGTGTTAAATATAAGCAGTTTCCATCATTTATCCATTTGCAGAGTAGTGCTACAGCTTTGTTGATACTGATAAAAAATAAAAATGAACAAAAAAGACTGGGTTTTAGGCACAATTATGATGTGACAGAGGTTATTTAAGGAGTCCAGTTCAGTGAAGGACAGTGGAAGGCAGTAAAATTTACATTGTGCAATTGTATTAGTTCTTTCTAATTTACTGTTGTAAATTATGACTTTAAACACTCACGGGTGACTTACCAGAGCACCAAAGATGCCTAACTCAGCAGGAAGATTCTGCTTTCATGTTTCCATAATAGGCGGTTAATATTTGATATAGGCAGCAGGTAGCCACTAATGCCTACCTTGTAAACTAGTATAATTAGTGACTGAAGTCCAGCTGTTTGTTCAGCTATCTCTGCTATCGGAAAAATTAATAAGAAACAGCTGGCTCACCTTTTCTTCAACTCCCCGTTAGTGCACTGAACACGCAACATGCTGCTGTACATAATTACATTGGGGGGCTGAGTACATTACTTATAAAAAAAGGAACTGTTTGATTGCTTTTGGCACCACTCAAAGTAGAGGTGAAGCATATCCCTGTGTCCCAGAACATGGGATGCAGGCTTGACCTAAAACCAATCCAGGCGGTTAGTAAATGTAAAGAGGAAAGTATCACCGCTACTCCCCACCAGCCCAGGTAAATAAACAATAAAGAGTGGCCTCAGCCTACATGTCTCCACCAAACCTCACACCATGATGCATTTTGCCTCACCCACTGGGAGCTTAATCATACCCGATGCTGAGGCCACTTTTTATTGTTTATTCACCTGGGCTGGTCGGGAGTAGCACATCTTTTTTACAATACTGATGATATCCCTAAGCCAAAACCACAGATACAGGAAAATTCAGGCGTCAGATTCATTACATAATACCACAATAAACATTGGAGGGTGGAGAAAGTGTTCAAAAAACATTGGTCCATATTACAGCAAGATCCCCATCTCAAAACCACTGTCACAGCGATTCCCCAGTTTGCTTACAGGAAGGCCCCAAACATATAAGGGAAAGTTGCCTCTAGCAAAATTAAGTCTATCAGGTCATCTAGAAGAAAAACTTACACTGATCCCCTTAGTTGGAATGTTCCAGTGTAAAAAACCTCTGTGCCTGACATGTGCTCATGTCCAGCATGGACAAAAATCATTCAGTCACAAAGGTAGAACTTTTAATTTCAATACCTTCTACAACTGTTCTTCTATGTTTATGGTCTATTGCCTCACCTGCCCCTGCGGGATGTTATATGGGGGCCGTACCTTTAGAACTCTACGTGCAAGATTTGGAGAGCATCCTAGATTTGTAAAGGCAGGCCTCCCCAAACATAGTGTCCTGCGCCATTTCTTGGAGTATCAACAAAAATTCTCCAAAGCCTTAAGAGTGTGAGTTCTTGAATCCACCCCTGACACTTTTTCCTCAGTAGAACGATTCCAACGGCTATGTAAACAGGAAACGTACTGGATCTTCTCCCTCGATACTCTGGCACCAAAGGGAATGAACAAGGAGATTGTAGTCAGTACTGTCATCTAATTCTGTTTCTTAAGTACCTTATGGATACATTTTTATTACTGTTTTTCAAGATCTGTACCCAAAACATCCCTTTACCAACTCTTTTTTGATTATAATATGTCATGCACTTCTAATTCTATCTGAAATGCCACATAGGTAGGCATCATCCATCTTCTAAAATAATCTCTTTCACCTCTTCCATATTTATTTTCATTTTCATAATTATTTTCATAATTCATTATTTTTTATTTCTTATTTCCAACTTTATCTTTATTTTCATTTTTATATTTATTTATTTTTTATAAATTTTTTCATTTTTATTATTTCATTTTTATTTCTATTTTATTATTATTTTTCTTTTTATTTTATATATTTTTCTCTTTTTATTTTTCTCTTTATTTTTATTTCAATATTTTCTGATTGTTTTTTAATTTATTTAATATTTTACTTTCAGCACCATGATTACGGTACTTCCAACAATTCTTCATACAATTTCTCCTAGTTAAACCAGAAAACTCTTTGCTTATTTTTTTCTTCTTCTATGTATCTCACATATGACAATAACGTCATTCTTCTAGTCCGTTTTCTTCCTCTATCTCCTTTCATTGATTGACACATCCGTTAGCCAATTATGCCTGTCATTTTGCTGTTTTTCCCCTATAAGAGATTGACAGGCCCATTAACCAATCAGGTCTGAAGAAGCTTGTTGCTTCGAAACGCGTTACCGCGCACTTCATGTCATCACGTCCCACACGCCCCCCATGTGACATCACGTCCGGCCAGGCGCCATCTTGCGTTCCACACTGGTCACGGCTGCGTTCGGCCACTTCCTGCTCCCATCCAGGATACACAGACCAACACAGCCTGCACGCGAGGCAGCCACAGCATTAGGACGATCCGGAGAAGCCAGGGGACGGATTATTTTGTTTATTTAAAAATGCCTGTTTTTATCTACTAAATTGTCTTGCTCTTTTAATTAAATCCTTGACCTTCATGAACTTTCCCCATGGACTGAAACAACATTTGTTATGTTTTCATATGATGTGTTTTATACTCCCTATCTTTTTGAATTGTTGATTGTATGATTTTACTATCCTCATTATATTGTATGTTAAAGTATAAATCCCTCTAGCACCATCTAACCACCTTTAATTCTTGCACGGGAGTAGCAGTGATCCTTTCCTCTTTACAAAAAAATAGGAAGTCACAGCCATGGCAATGTATTCACACTCAGTTCATGAATGAATTACTCCCTCTACACACTCCACAATGTACTTAAGAATACGTAGTATATTTAAATCTAGAATCAAGAAAGAAAGGCAAACAGTAAAGTTGCGTGCAGTAAAACATAACAAACAATCCGGTAGCTTTTTATTGAAGACATAGGATGATTTTTTTCCTATTTGTTCATTGAGGGACACAAGATCAGTAGACACAGGAACATTGGGTTATACTGCCACCTTTAGGAGGAATAGGACAATAGCAAACAAAAGACTTGAGTAGCCAAGTAAAACCTCTCTCACTCCCATGAAACTTCAGATTTTTACTAGTGTACTAAAAGGGTGGATTTATTTTCTCTTTAGAGAAAAGCTTACCCATTTTTCTTGATATTTTTATCAAGACAATTTTTTTCTTCATTTAAGTTGCTTTGTTATGCTGCCGAACTGGGACTCATTATTCAACTGTCCAGATCGCCTGATCCTTGGCGCTGCCTTGGAGGTCATACCAGGACTCCACCAGAATTAGGATTGGGCAGCTAGCATGACCTTCATGCACTGATCTCTGCTGTGGCACACCCCAGTATACTGATTTGTTAGCTGCAATGCACAGTACAGGTCCAGGGCTGTGACAACCTCTAATGAAATGCTGATCCCTAAAGACTTCCTAGGGAGTTTAGTCCTGGTAGGGGGGAGATTGCCTGGAATGTGACATATTCACTGGGTTCTGCAAACGGCACACTCCAGTAAATAGTTACTGTTTGTTAGCTGCAGAACACTTTCCAGGCCCGGTGACTGTGTTAAGTCTGGGGCTTGTCCCGTATGAGCATGCTACATTATCACTGTTTTCTTCTTTTCTTCTCTGAAAGGGTAAACACACTGGAGAATTTAGTGCTGCATCACCCACAGCTATGTTGTGCCCACACTTACCCTGTCTTGCCTTTCAGTGTTTGGATAGCTTCTCCCAACTGCTGTCCTCTCAAGGTTTATGGGAAGTGACCTCTTTGTTACTTTTGGCCATATAACCTCTTTAATTTTGAGTACCCCAGGTGTTTATAGTGTGTATTGTTCCGCAGTATGTCAGATCCAAAGCTCAAAGGGAGTGATTCAGCTCACAACCCTGTAGAAACTCTGGGGCTTCCCAGAAGACCTGATGCCAATGATTTGGATTGTTGTTCCTTGCTTAAAGTCTACACACTCCTTCCACTTCTGCTCTGTCCAGGAAGGAGCTTTCTTCAGCTATACAGAGTTTTCTGATCAAAATCTCTGCCAGGATAGCGCAGAGTACAAGGTTAATTTACTGAGCACTATCGTGATTGTATTAGTAGATTTTTTTTTTCAATTATACGTTTTATTAGGTACCTAGGAAGAAATCCCATCATTAGAGTAGATGCGTAGATGTCACCACGCCTGTGATACATGGTAATTACATTAGACCTGCTGCGTCAACAACATCATCGCATGCCTGGAATATTCATGAACAAAAGGTTACATGTGAACATGGTAGATGACGGGATCTTCCCCAGTATTAGTAGATTTTCATCACATGGACTTTTTTTAATTTGATTGTAGGTTATGTCACATTTATTTTAAACACTGTTTTCCCCCGTTCAGGGATGTATTTGTTTTGCTTTGACACATTGTTGATTTACTAAAGGCAAATAGACTGTGCACTTTGCAAACTGCAGTTGCACTCTGCAAGTGCAGTTGCTTCAGAGCTTAGTAAATGAGCTAAAGCTTCACCTTGAAAAGAATACCCAATCACATGCAAGGAAATTAAAAAAAAAACAGCATTTATGCCTGCACATGATTGGATGAGGATAGTCAGCAGAGCTTCTGCTCATTTACTAAGCTCTGGAGCAACTGCTTTTGCAAAGTGCACAGTCTATTTGCCATTAGTAAATCAACCCCTATAAGTCTTGTAACAGCTGCTACATTCATTTACGTTTTTCAGTATTTATTTTTTTGTACTTATTGTTTTATGAGCACAGGTAGGTGGATATTGTACATAACAAAAAACCATGTAAACATAAATCTGTAGAAAATGGTACTCGGCTATGCTTTTAAGTAAGGACTCAGGCCTCGTACACACGACCGAGTTTCTCGTCGTAAAAAACACGTCGTTTTTTTCGACGAGATTCTTGTTAAGCTTGTCGATTTTCTCGTCAAGCTTTCTATGCGTACACACTGTCATTTCCCAATTTCCTCGTTGTTCTCCGCGCTCACGTCCAGCACGTACGACGGCACTATAAAGGGGAAGATCTTTTTTCTTGGCGCCACCCCTTGGGCTGCTTTTGCTGATCTCGTGTTACCGCGTGTGAAGTAAAAGTTTGGGAAGAGACGATTCGCGCTTTTCAGTCTTCGTACTTTTCAGATCGTTTTCTGCCGTTCAGTTTGTGCTTGTGGGTTCGTATCTTGACTTTCAGGGCGTCTAGGCAGGTCGTATCTGTTTTACAGTGCGTTCTTGCCTGTTCGTTTCTGATTTTCAGTTCGTTATTCATAGGCCTTGCTGTTCTAAAGTGCGTTCTGTTCTGTACGTTCTGATTAGACGACCGTTTCCTAGCCATGTCGCCTGGACGTTCTCGTCGTCGAGTTCGTGCTGTGCGTGCGCTTGGTGTTGGTCTGCTTGTTTTGGACCAAGACCAGTCCATGAATGGTGTGAGGAGGAGTTCATGGACCAAGAATTGGTTGCTCCAGCGGGACCAATTCTGCCACATGCCTCTGCTGCGGGAGATCGTCGAGAATAATCCTGAGGACTACAGGAATTTTCTGAGGATGTCTGACCCCGTTTTTCAGGAACTGTTGGCTTTGGTGTCCCCCTATATTACCAGGAAGGACACCGTTATGCGGGAAGCCATCAGTGCTGAGCAGAGGCTCATCGCCACGTTGCGTTACCTGGCGACAGGGAGAAGTCTTCAGGACTTGAAGTTCACCACAGGCATCTCCCCCCAGGCTCTGGGCCTCATAATCCCAGACACCTGTTCTGCCATCATCCAAGTCCTGCAGGAGGACTATATTAGGGTAAGTTTGCTCCCTTAACATCACATTTTATGTATTACATGTATGCTAATGTATTGTATTTCTTTCATCCTTCCCTAATTACCATGATTGTAATATGCTGAGAATGTCCCCTTTGTCCCCATGCATGTTGGAAGCTTTAGATTGCCCCTTTTTTCTCCTCCCTAAATATTTCCCTTCACTAACTTTTCCAGCAGGGGCGCCTGTTGCTCCAAATGTTTGGGGGTTCAAACCCCAATTTAGGAAATAAACTTCCTCCTTTTTTGCTCTGGTGCCTATTAAACGCCCCCAGTTGTCCCCTCCAATGCAGCCATTTTGTTCCCTCAAATGCAGCCATTTAGTCCCCTCTAATGCAGCCAGTTTCCCCCCAGCCCTGCACTTACCTTCTTGTGGTCAGCGCCATCCTTCTTCTGTCCTTGATGTCTTCTCCTTCCCTTCATGTTGCATCAGCCAATCATGTTACCATTAAACAGACTTGGTGAACATGATTGGCAGAGCAGCCTGTCAGTGTTTACCCAAGGAATGCCCCCCCCCTGCGTCCCCGATTTTTCTTTTAGGAAGCCAATTACATCCCTCAGGTTGTAATTTGCAAGACTATTTTACTACCTGTTTCTGCTATGCAATTTTAACCCCCTTAATGCCGCAATGATTCATATGTCGGTCGCTTTACAAGAGGCCATCCACCTGAATAGTGTGCGGCATAGACAATACATAGGTTCATGCAACGCATGAACCTATGTATTGTTCTGAGTGATGGGCACAGGAGAGAGGGGGCAGTGCTCCAGCGCCCACTCTGGACGCACCGCCACTGCAATGCTATCCTGTGGCCAAACACATCTCCCTCCCCCCCCAAAATAAGTTAGTAATGGCCCATCAGAGGGGGTGATGAATATGATAAATGAGCCTTCCATTATCCTTTTTTTACACACCTTAATAAACGTATAATTTGATTGATGTTGGCCTCTAATTTTTTGGGATAGAATTTCCTTGTAATGTATGACTTTGTTTTTCTAATATTATTTCATCTTGTTTCACTCCACAGCTTCCTTCCACGCCACAGGAATGGCAGACTGTGGCATCGGAGTTTGCCACACGGTGGGACTTCCCCAACTGCGGTGGTGCCATAGACTGGAAGCACGTCCGCATCGTGCCGCCACCCCCGTTCTGGGTCCTACTACTACAACTACAAGGGGTTTCATAGCATTGTGCTGATGGCGGTGGTGTCAGCACGGTATGAATTCCTCTATGTTGATGTAGGGAAGAATGGCCGGATGTCCGATGGGGGATCCTTCATCCAGACGGAGTTTGCCCTCCGTCTCCAGAGTGACGACCTTGCATTGCCACCGGATGCAGGGAATATTGAAGGACTCCCCTTTGTTTTCTTGGCTGATGAAGCCTTCGGACTCGGACGGCATCTTATGAGGCCATTTCCACAGAGGACCCTGAACCCAGAGAAGAGGGTGTTCAATTACCGGCTGGCCAGGGGCCGAAGAGTCGTTGAAAATGCCTTCGGCATAATGGCCAGCCGGTTCCGCCTTTTTATGACTTCCATCCACTTGGCGGACTACAAAATAAACTATGTAGTGTTATGCTGCTGTGTGCTACACAATTTTCTTTGCCGCAAATCTAATTCATATATGGCCTCAGTTTTGCCAGAGGCTGGACTTTCCCCTGCAAATCCCCTTCCGGGCCTGGAATCTGCCCGTCTTGGCTTGCCCCCCCAAAATGCCCGTGTGGTTCGGGACAAATACATGGAGTATTTCACGGGTAGGGGGGCAATTCCTATGCCAGCCTATGTCTAAGTATCCCAATAAAAATCTTGTTTAAACCTTTAATTATTTGTTCTTTCCTGTCTCCTAGTTTGTCTTTGTGCATTTGTAGTGGCAAGTGTATTTTACTTTAGTAAATAACAACCATTTCACTATGTAACCTTACAAAAGAACCAAATAAGCTTAGAGGGTATTATAAAAAGAAGCTACATGTTGTTTGTGGTCAAATATTTTACTCTGTGCACATTCTCTTCATTTTTTTTTTTTTTTTTACTTTGGGGTTGGCCTGGCCCCAACCCGGCAATTTTTGGCTTATGAAAATACAAAAATAACAGTTGCATTTCAAAAATTACAACATTGGATACCTCTGAGCAATCGGAGACATTCACTTACACAAACTATGTCTCTATGTGCCCGTCCTAATATGGGGTCCTGCCACCCCTTGGCCAGCCAAAAATTGAATATGCACACATTTGTGTTTTTTTTCATATAGGAAGTTTACAATCCTGATCCCTATTGTCAACATGTGCTATCTGCCATCAGGGGTGATCAATGGACGTGTTTTGGGGGTGCATCCCCTTCCTCAGTTCACCGACTTTTGATACGAGGAAGGGGTTGCACCCACAAAAGACGTACATGGATATCCCCTGATGGCAGATAGCACATGTTGACACACTGTGTGCATATTCAATTTTTGGCTGGTTTGATAGTCAAAAAATTTGAAAAAATTACAAAAACAAACATGTAAAAACAAATGTGTTTGGATGGCTTATTGAATTCTCCCCAAAACATCGAGAATGTCTTTAAATGTTTGTTCCATCACATGGATTCTTTGTTTAATTAGGTCCAGTTCCGTGCTACATTCCATCACTTGCTGGATGAGGCGGAGGGCACTGTCAGCAGAGAACCGTGTACTATCCTTCACAACATTTACATCCCCTAAAAACCAAAAAAAAAATGTATTATAACTCTGCAGGCCTACCTCGCTTACCTGAAGCTGTGGTGACAGATACTGACCTGTTGTGGTGACCAGATCCACAACGGCATCCACCTCTCCTTCCTGCACTTCTCCTTCCTCCACCTCAACTTCCTGCACATCTTTCGGTTGTGGGTCTTTGGGAGTTTGGGGTTGCTTGGAAGTTGTGGGGTGCATGTGCTCCCTGGAGTGTCCTCCTCCCAGTCTTCTCTCCCCTATGAGAATAAAACCAAAGGTCTATTTATCACACTGTAAATCTCATTGTTAAAATAAAAACAGGCTAAATTGCTTGGAAGTGGGGTACAAGTGTGTGTTTGTGTGGAATTTAAAGAAGAATGCATTATTTATGACCCCAAATATGTTTAGTATTCACATTTGGATGTAATTTTTTTGACATGGAGGCACCACAAAAATTCTCTGATGCACCTGTGTGGGACACCCAAAAAAGGCGGGTCTGGTGGCCCACACTATAGTGCTCCAAAGTACAGATGTGGAAGCAGCTGCTGAGTGTCCTCTCCTTTACACTGATAAAAGTTTGCATTTCATTCTCTTTACAAACACATCATCTAGACTAAAAAATTATCCACAATAGTTGATCAAAAATGGCAGATGTCTAATTACTTTTGTGGCTCTAAAATAAGCCAAAACCGCGGATAGTGGCCGAACGAAGTGTCGGTAACGTAACGAACGATTACTGTGCCCAACCAAGTTCAAAATATTACATTTTGGAAGGGAGTCCAATATGAGAAAAAAACAAAAACATGTCAGTTTATAAAAAGATTAATAGCAGAAAAGTCGACATTTTACTTACTTTTAGCGAGCATCCTCTTTATGCTCCTCAACTGGTCTGGCTCCCTCAGTTTGAGGTCTGACCACCTCTTTCTGAGCTGCTCATTTGAGCGTTTCACCCCGAACTTCGCCCTCAGACTCTTCACAACTTTAGTGAGGATTTTGGCCTTCCTTCTATTTGGTTTGCTATACGGCCCATGCTTGGCATCATAATCAGCCTTGACCAAGATGTCCACCATCTCCGCCATCTCCACCAAAGACATATTCGATGCCTTGAATCTCCTCCTTGATCGTGACGTGTCCTCGGTATCCGGGCTTGTCTCCTCGTTAGTTGCGGAATTATCAGACACCTGCTGTAACTCCGCCATATCTGTCTGCGCGCCGAAAGAGAAGGGGCGGGGAAAAGATGTTAGTTAGAACGTCATGGGCGGGCGACGTGTGCGGAGCGACGTGTTCGAATTTTGACGCATGCGTTGTGTGTGTATATAGCAAACACACATGTGACTATAGTACGTTCGGTGTGCGGAGAGAGGAGTTCAAGTGACGGACGTGCGAACGAAGGTATGTGATTTTGTGACTTGTAAAAATTGTTGGCCTATACTGTCTTGAGATTGTTGGAGGATATATATGGTGACTAGGATGTTAAGGAGGTTAGACTGTTTGCCTCACATTAGTTAAATATAATTTATTTAACTTGCAGATACAATATGAATGTCTTTATTAGCGACAAAGAGTTCCTGGCGGAATTTATTGACCGGGTAAGGGAGCTGCCGGCTCTGTGGGAGACGAAAAACCCCATCCATAAAAAAAAAAGGGGTGAGAAAAGCAGCGCTGGAGAAGCTGCTCCCATTTGTGCATACCAAGGTGCCCACAGCCACAGCAAAACAAGTGGACACTAAAATTGGGAGCTTGAGAGGTACCTACAGGACTGAACGCTCTAAGGTGCTGGCTTCTCAGAGGTCAGGAGCAGCAGCAGATGATGTTTATGTCCCGATTTTGTGGTACTACAACAGGATGTCCTTCCTGGATGACCACATTGACACAAGGCCATCACTCTCCACTCTTCCCCCCAGACTTCCCTGCAGCCAACCTGAGCCTTCTCTGGAGCAAGAGGAGGCAGCCATCCTGGATGATCCAGATTTGGCCATCTGGAGCCAGGTATAGTATTAACTGAAAATGTATTGGGATAAAATTAATGTTTGACAAATATGTCAGGATGAGAAACATACATTATTTTGGATTCCACAAGTGAAATCAAGATCTGTAGACATTATTCTGCACTTAATTGGGTGCTAAATAGTCAATCTGATGTAGTGGTAAATTTAAAGCAAGGATTTATGCATTTACATTCTAATTGCTTCAATCAGGATTACAAAGTTTGATGCAAAGATTAAACCAACATATTAAACTATGTTCCTTTTTCATACACAGGATGAAATCAGCCAGGAGGAGGGTCTGGAAACTGTCAGGCAGGAGGAGGAAGGGCCCAGTGGCAGCCAGGAGGTGGCAGGGCCCAGTGGCAGCCAGGAGGTGGCAGGGCCCAGTGGCAGACAGGAGGTGGCAGGGCCCAGTGGCAGACAGGAGGTGGCAGGGCAAAGGAAAAGCACCAGATCCCAGGTGCCTCCCATCCGGCTTCACAAAAGAGGCAGGAGGGACAGGACCACCAGTGAGGCAGCAATGGCCCTTATTAAAGAGGCCCATGCCACCCTCAAGGAGCCCACATCCCCTGAAGAGGCCATTGCCGGCCTAGTGGAGGCTAAGTTCAAGGTGATGAGCATGGAGCAACGCCTCCTATGCGAGCCCCTGCTCATCACCTTGCTCAACAAGGGGGTGATGGAGAAAATTACACCCAATACCGCCATATGTGAGGTGGCCCAACTGACCCAACCTCAACCTCCACCTCCACCTTCTTCTTCTGCCCCACCCCCTTCTGCTACACCTCCACCTTCTTCTTCTGCCCCACCCCCTTCTGCTACACCTCCACCTTCTGCCCCACCCCCTTCTGCTACACCTCCACCTTCTGCCCCACCCCCTTCTGCTACACCTCCACCTTCTGCCCCACCCCCTTCTGCTACACCTCCACCTTCTGCCCCACCCCCTTCTGCTACACCTCCACCTTCTTCTTCTGCCCCACCCCCTTCTGCTACACCTCCACCTTCTGCCCCACCCCCTTCTGCTACACCTCCACCTTCTTCTTCTGCCCCACCCCCTTCTGCTACACCTCCACCTTCTTCTTCTGCCCCACCCCCTTCTGCTACACCTCCACCTCCTCCTCCTGACAGGAGTACCCCTCCAGTGGGCCAGCCTCCAGCCAAACGAAGAAGGAAGGCTGCAGGGAAGGCTGCAGGGAAGGCTTCAGGAAAGGCTGCAGGGAAGGTTGCCAGGAAGAAGAGGAAGTGATGGCCTTGCTTCATTGTGGTCGGACAGAAGGCAGCCTGTTGTAGTACCACACACTTGGGACATATATATCACCTGCTGCTGTTCCTGACCTCTGGGAGGCCAGCATCAGATTGTGTTCAGAAATGTTGGCCTTCTCAAGCTCCCAATTTTAGTGTCCACACAGGGTTGCTGTGTGCTCTGGGGTCCCTGGGATGCACAAATGGCAGCAGCTTCTCCAGCGCTGCCTTCTCTTTATTTAATTTATAAACATGAATAAATGTGATTTTTGTTTAAGTTCATACTTGACTATGTGTATTTTTAAATAAACAAAATCAAGCTTTGGAGTAAGCAGATACATTTGACTGACAATAAAAGGCACAGATATCACCCCCCCCCCAAAAGAATAACTAAATCTGATTAGCACAAAAACATGGTGGGTAATTTAAATAATATAGATTCCTAAATTAAATGGGAGATCACTATCAAAACATTGTGAAATTATAATTAACATCATTTTGAAAAATCTAACCATTTAAATTATTCCTAAAAACTTGCACGATATAATACACATAAATCTTATAAAGAGCAGCATGAAAAAGGTTAAAAATAAGGCATAACTCTGTGTGAATATCAGCAGTAAAAGAAGGTCACTCGTTTTGATTAATGTAACATTCTAACGAAGATTTCAATGCAGAACATTTAAACGATGAAATATTTTTGAGCGTGACGAATATGTCCATTACGAAGGCTTGTTTTACCAGAAGATGCGCTCCCGTCTCATAGTTGCTTGTGAGCATGCGCACTTTTGGAAGAGTCGTAAAAGCATACACACGAACCATTTTCTCGTCACAAAACAGGCCGACGAGAAACACAACGAGGAAATCTGGAATCCTGACGAGAAAATAGAGAGCAGGTTCTCTATTTTCTCGTCGAGATTCTCGGCAATTTTCTCGTCGTAAAACCATACACACAAACGTTTTTCTAGACAAAAAAACTCTCGCGGCACTTTTCTTGACTGTTTTGGACGAGAAAAACGGTCGTGTGTACGAGGCCTTAGAGCAGAAAATGGACAAACAATGTAAAACTTTTATATTATATCTTACCTCTCACGTTCCAGCATGGTTGCCTAAATGAAGGTAGCATCACTGGGCCTTCTTATAGGAACCTGGGAATGCTGAGGGTGCCAACTCCTGTGAGAATGCATTGTCTATGTCATCTCATCAAATCCCCAAGTCAAGTCAGTACCTGATCCCTGCGTTATTGTTGGCACCTACTGGAATCTGAGGATTCATCTGAATAAATGTTACATTTAAATATAATGTTACTTTAAATATTTTAATTAGTTATGACTTGCACTGAACATTTTTTTTCAGGGGGTGGGGAGATGCAACATTAACAGACCTTGCATTTTTATGCAGGTTCCACTTTTATCCATATGTAAACATGAAATTATACACATATACTCCAAGATGCCATTTTTTAGCTAAAAAATAAGTGCATTTACAGTATTATTTCAGTAGGTAGAGAATGGCAGAAGTGATTAAGGCAGACAGATATTTCATAGGAACTATGTAGGAAGGGGTGCGTGCTGTTATTTTGTGGTATGGAAAAATGTGTCAGTACTTTGTTATATCGAGTTACTGTGAAGTATAAGGCATGTCAGTAGAGCTTTTCACATGCAACGGATATTTCCAAGAAAGAGCGCTTACAGTGAACTTTGAAATACTGTACATACTGTATATATATGTATGTGCGTGTGTGTTTGTGTATGTATATATTTTTTATTTTTCCAAATACACAATCTGTTTATCTAATATGATGATTTGGACTGTTCCAAATAAGAGCTGTGTAAGCTCCTGGGTTTATTTTGTGCTAAAACGAAGTTAAAAGTGAACTCCGGGCACAAATATTTTCTACAATAGCCACAAAGAAAGTATTTACACTTTGTGTGTGTCAAATGCCCAGTTATTACCTTGTTAAAGTGGTGGTAATATCATCATCATGCTGTACGGGCCCAGCTGCTCCACCCACTAAAGGCTGCCTGCAGATAAATGAAGGAGGGGCAAGACCAGTCACCCTGCACAAGGTGAGAGAGCAGCAGTGACCAGTCTGTATAACAAAATGCTCCTGTACAGGGGAAAACTTTCACACTAGATTACTGCACAGATCTAGAAGGAATACTCTAAGCACACCAAGATTTAAGTAAGATTACACATAGATCTTGTATTTAGACATTTTTACCCCTAAGGCTGGTTTCACACTGGGGCGGTTAGCGACGCTATACCATCGGGATTGCTGAGGTATGCGGCCGCTAGCGGTGCGGTTTTAACCCCCGCTAGCGGGCGAAAAAGGGTTAATACCACCGGCAATGCGCCTCTGCAGAGGCGCATTGCCGGCGGTATTACCGCGGTTTCACATTGCTTTCAATGGGAAGGAGCGCTCCAAAGATGCGGCTAGCAGGACTTTTTTTCACGTCCTGTTAGGGCTTTCACATTGGAGAGACAGGAGCCGCTGTTTAGGCTCGGTTTGCAGGCGCTATTTTTAGCACAATAGCGCCTGCAAACCGCCCCAGTGTGAAAGGGGCCTTAGTACATGTAGGTCAATTCACAGGTAAAATCCTGATTTATTCCAGCCTTGTCTTCCTTGTTTTATGCACTAGATTACATAGTTTTGTATAGGAGGTTATCAAGGTGTGTGCTGTGTTTACAAGTTTTACAAGTTTTATGAACTATCAAAGGTCATCCAGAATTTGTCTATGTGCATATTTTCAAGTTAATAATTACGGTATAATGATCTGCCATTAGGAAAAAACGCCTAAAACCTCAGGATTAATAGTCAATACCATTTATAGTGTTTTTTTAATCTGCTGGCAGACAGAAGTATTTTTGGTTTGTGCTTCACAGATAACACGTTTGTTGCTAGAGTAGACACTATCAGCATAACCAGCCTTCGTTTGATGATGATATGAGCCATCTGTTTGTTTACATACACCTACAGTATTTTTTCAAACTTTTATTACTTTGTTTTATAAGAGTTTGAGAAAAGCTTTGCTAAGAGAAATAAAGATGATTTCTTTGTAGAATTCCTGAATATATTGGTTGCTTGGCAGTCATGCCCATCATTTGGACTCAAAGCTGAGTTACTGATTTGAAATAAACATGCTGGGAACTATGCCAGACTGAGGGCCTTTTCCACACCGTGCTAGAATGCACTGTCCCTGCGATTGTGACAGTGTATTGCTAATAGAAAAAAATATTACAGCGCACACATGCAAAAAATGACATTAAACTCCTGCAAGGATATTTAAAACACCTGAACATTTAAAAAAAAATGGGGATTTGGTCACACCATATGGCCATATGGTGCTTAAGCCCACTTACTGTGACAAAGTACCCCAATATCAGTGGGTCCTACGCTATCCATAGAATGAAAGATCCTGCTTCTCTGAACCATGGGAGAAATACACTCCTCTATATGGGAACATTAAAGGACTCTCCTATAACACAGGTGGACACTAATGAGAGGCAATTATGAGGGGGTGGGGTCCTCAGCCCAAAAGGATTTGGTCAGCGTCCGTACAATAGACAAGCAAAGATTTGGGGGGCACACCCTAAAAGATGCATTAAAGATGGTACAGCCATAAGGCTGGATTCACACCTATGCAGTTTTAGTGCTTTTTGCATTTTGCAGATTTGCACTATAGAATTTGTTCCATAGGAAACCATGTTAAATGGGCTGTAGTGCAATTCTGCAAAATGCAAAAAGCACTAAAAATGCATAGGTGTAAATCCAGCCTAAGACCATAAAACAGAAAAAAATATTACAGCGCACACATGCAAAAAATGACATTAAACTCCTGCAAGGCTATTTAACCACTTCAGCCCCAGAAGAATTGACCCTCTTCCTGACCAGAGCATTTCTTGCGATTCGACACTGCGTTGACAATTGCGCGGTCGTGCGATGTTGTACCCAAACAAAATAAATATCCCCAAAAAATATCTAAAAAAAAATTTTTTTCCTCAGTTTAGGCTGATACATATTCTTCTACATATTTTTGGTTAAAAAAAAAAATCGCAATAAGCGTTTATTGATTGGTTTGCACAAAAGTTATAGCATCTACAAAATAGGGGATAGTTTTATGGCAATTGTATTATTATTATTTTTTTACTAGTAATGGCGGCGATCTGTGATTTTTATCGTGGCTGCGACTTTATGGCGGACACTTTTGACACTATTTTGGGACCAGTGTCATTTTTACAGCGATCAGTGCTATAAAAATGCACTGATTACTGTGAAAATGACACTGGCAGTGAATAGGTTAACCAGGAGGGGCGCTGGAGGGGTTAAGTGTGTCCTAGGGATGTGTTCTAACTGTAGGGGGGATGGGCTACGTGTGACATGACACTGATCACTGCTCCCGATTACAGGGAGCTATGATCAGTGTCCTGTCACTAGGAAGGCTTGGGGAAATGCTTGTTTACATCAGCATTTCCCCGTTCTTCCTCACCGTGAGACGATCGCGGGTATCCCCGCGGACATCAAATCTGTGGGACCTGCGGTCGGACTCACGGAGTATGAACTTACAAAAAAAACCTATCATACTCACCTAGGGGATGCAGCATTGATTCGATGCTGCATCAGTCCCCCACCAGCTCTGCAGTGATAACTGAGTGATCAAACACCACTGATTGCTCAGTTGTCCCCCTCTCTGAGCAGATTGCTGTGACTGTCAGTCAGCATTTCTGTGTTCTCCCCTCCAGCGCTCACTGGCTATTTATTTTATATACAGTAATATTGAATAGGACAGTAGGTACTGAAATACGCAAAGTTCAAGTGAGAAGGAATGACTCAACCCAACCAGCCTGTGTACAGCTAAGATATCACTGACTAAAGACTGGACTAACCCTTAAACACAAGAGAAAAATGCTTCAAATATGGGAACAGAGGGTAATGAGGACAATACAGTAAGTAAGTTAGAGCACAAAAACTGAAATATAAGGCCATAGAACCAGTCATTGTAGCATTCATAAAAATAATAGAATGAGGTGAACAGTGCATATATAGAAGAAGGGAGTGCCAAGAAAATTTATAAAGGCAAGCCATTATTTAGAAGCTGTTATGGTAGCTCAAAAAAAAGGTATAGGTGACTAAAGCCTCGTACACACGGTCGGACTTTTTGCCAACAAACTTCATTTTGAGCAAGTTGGTCAAAAAATCCGACCGTGTGTACGCTCCATCGGACAAACTTTTTTGGTTTTCATCGGACAAATGTTCAGTCTGCAAACGGACAAACTTTTCGCCAACAAAAGTCCAATGGAGCAAAGCCCGACCGTGTGTACAGAAATCCAATTGGCTTTTGTCCGATGGACAAATAAGCATGCCCAGAACCAATGTTTAAATCAACCAACAATAGCAGAAGTTGACCAAAGGGTGGCGGAAAAGAGCAGAAAAAACACGTGATGTTGGAAAAGTTTTGGGAAAGTTTGCAGAAAAGTCCGAGCGTGTGTATGGGTGTGCCCGGCCAACTCCGTTCGGACAAAAATCCACGGAAAAGTTTGATGGAAGTCCGACCGTGTGTACGAGGCTTTAGGTAGATTCAAAACATCTGGAAATCTAAAGCTAGAGACGGATGTGAAAAGATTGAAAAGAATGGCCATATATAATCCTGGAAATATTAATATTACGTTGTGGGTTTAATGTTGTTACTCAATTTGAGCATCTTCAAACAGGGTAGGCATAGTCTGAAGTTACTAAAAAAAATAAAAAATTTGCACTAGTCATTTCAAATAAGCAGTGTTAATTTCGTCAACGAAAACGTTTTCGTCATAATTTTCATCAGAGGCTTTTTTACAGTGACGAAAACGAAACTAAAAGTACAGCACATTTTCGTCAACTGACGAAAACTATGACGAAAATAAAATCAGTTTTAGTTAAGGAATGAAAACGGGACGTTAATGGCAAGGAGGGACGTTTACCCTCATGAATTTACTGTATATATCGATGTATAGCACAGTGTATGCGTGTTATACGCTGATAATTGTTTTTTACTAATAGGGGGTGGGGATCGGGCGGTCTGCCCCCGGGTGACACACATTGGGGGGGGGGGGTGGTCAAGCCAGCCACCCGCCTCTCCTGGCCCTTGGACAGCACTGCCAGCAAATCTATCATTAGGAAAAAAATCATTGCCAGCCCCTCCTCCTAAACCACTCCTCCTCCTGTGTCACGCATTGTAAAATGAGGCTTTTAACCTCAATAGCTTTGTTCTTGTTGGCTGCTCTCCTCCTCCTGCTCCTCCTCCTTCGAGTGTTGCTTTAGATTGGAGGAGGAGAACCGTCACATGACCATCCATGAATCTTCAAAGGAGAGCAGCCATGTGACCGGGTCCATGCAAGACGAAGCTATGAGGTAAGTTTAGAGACTTTGATTTACAATGAGAGTGACACAGGAGGAGCCGTGTATGAGAAAAGGCTGGCAGTGATTTATTCTTAACTTTAGAGTACGCTGGCAGTGCTGTCCTAGGAGACTGGTAGTCTCCTGGGAATGCAGGGGGGCTGTGCTGTGTATTGTGCAGAGGGTGGTTGGCTGTGAACTGTAGGGGGGTTTGTATTGTGCAGAGGGTGGGTGGCTGTGAACTGTGGGGGGGTTTGTATTGTGCAGAGGGTGGGTGGCTGTGAACTGTAGGGGGGTTTGTATTGTGCAGAGGGTGGGTGGCTGTGAACTGTGGGGGGGGGGTTTGTATTGTGCAGAGGGTGGGTGGCTGTGAACTGTGGGGGGGGGGTTTGTATTGTGCAGAGGGTGGGTGGCTGTGAACTGTGGGGGGGGGTTTGTATTGTGCAGAGGGTGGGTGGCTGTGAACTGTGGGGGGGGGGGTTTGTATTGTGCAGAGGGTGGGTGGCTGTGAACTGTGGGGGGGTTGTATTGTGCAGAGGGTGGGTGGCTGTATACTGTGCTGTGTACTGTGAGGGGCTTTGTATTGTGCAGAGGGTGGGGGCTGGGGCTGTGCTGTGTACTGTGGGGGTATTGTATTGTGCAGAGGGTGGGTGGCTGTGTACTGTGGGGGGCTTTGTATTGTACAGAGGGTGGGGGCTGGGGCTGTGCTGTGTACAGTTAGGGGGTTTGTATTGTGCAGAGGGTGGGTGGCTGTGTACTGTGGGGGGCTTTGTATTGTGCAGAGGGTGGGGGCTGTGCTGTGTACTGTGGGGGGCTTTGTGCTGTGGGGGCTGTGTATTGTGCACATTCAATTTTAGTTTACTAAAATGATTATATTAGACTAAAATATACTGGAGATTTTAGTTGACTAAACTGGGACTAAAACTAAAATGACATTTTAGTCAAAGACTAATGCTGCGTACACACCGCTGTTTTTAATGTCATCGAAAAAACGAAGTTTTTCTCAGTGTGATTCTTCTCATGCATGCATTGCATACACACTATCGTGAAAGAAAATGCTTGAGCAAAGCACGGTGACGTACAACACGTACGACAACACGTACAACGGCACTATAAAGGGGAAGTTCCATTCGCCACCCTTTGGGCTGCTTTTGCTGATTTCGTGTTAGTAAAAGTTTGGTGTTAGCCGATTCGCGATTTTAAGTCTCTGTGCTTTTAAGTCCGTTACAGCATGACGAATGTGCTATCTCCATTACGAACACTAGTTTTACCAGAATGAGCGCTCCCGTCTCATAACTTGCTTCTGAGCATGCACGTTTTTTCACTTCGTTAAAGCGTACACGCGGCCGTTTTTCATGACAAGAAAAACGACGACGTGAAAAACGAAGAGAAAAAATAGAGCAGGTTCTAAATTTTTAATGCCCATTTTTCTCGTCGAGAAAAATGCTCTGGAGCCCACACACAATCGTTTTTAATGACCAATTAAAAAAATGGCATTTTTCTCGTCATGAAAAACGGCCGTGTGTACGTGGCATAAGACTAAAGCTAAAACACTTTCAGAAGACTAAAATGGGACTAAAACTAAAATGCCATTTTAATCCTCATGCCGCGTACACACGATCGATTTTTTTCGACGGTGAAAACACAGTCGAAAAAATCAACGTTAAAAACGAGGAACAGCTTGTTCCCCTCACACACGGCCGTTTTAAATGTCATTTTTTTTTTGGTCGAAAAAAACGACCGTGTGTGGGCTCCGCGGCAGTGTTTCCCTATGGGAAACACTGCCGCGGAAAACATGTCGAAAAAAACGACGAGAAAAATTAGAACATGTTCTAATTTTTCTCGTCGTTTTTAATGCCGTTTTTCTCGTCGAAAAAAACGACAGAAAGCCCACAGACTATCGTTTTTCTCGTCGAATGGGAAAAATGTCTTTTTTTTCGACGGGAAAAACAGCCGTGTGTTTCCTCTCAAGCCTGTCTTGCATCCACACGATCATTAAAAAAACCGCTTGAGCAAAGCGCAGTGACGTACAACACGTACGACGGCACTATAAAGGGGAAGTTCCATTCGAATGGCACCACCCTTCATGTTAGTAAACTTTGTTGAGCGGCGATTCGCGCTTTTCAGCCTCGTGCTTTTCAGTCCGTTACAGCGTGACGAATGTGCTATCTCCATTACGAACGCTAGTTTTACCAGAACGAGCACTCCCGTCTCATACTTGATTCTGAGCATGCGCGGTTTTTTTCCCCTCGTAAAAGCATACACACTATCGTTTTTCACGTCGTTAAAAAAAACGACATGAAAAACGACGTGAAAAAATAGAGCATGTTCGAAATTTTTAATGGGCGTTTTTCACGCCGTTAAAAATGCTCTGGAGCATACACACGATTGGTTTTAATGGCCATTTTAAAAAAATTGCATTTTTAACGGCATGAAAAACGATCGTGTGTACGCCGCATAACACTAAAACTAAATCGAAATTTGCTGCTAAAATTAACACTGCAAATAAGGTAGTGAAAGCTGGGGAGATATTTGCCATAGTTTGTTAAATTGCACTAAATAACAAATCTCAATTGAGAATGGAATACATTATAAAGTAACAAAATGTTGTAAGACCACTGTTCCATTCTGCTTAAACCTATTCTCCTTTTCTAAGGCACTGCACCTAGGATCTTACATCTGGAAAACGTAAATTATGAAATGCTAAATGAACACAGCAGGATAAAAGGAAGAAAGAAAACAAACTTGTAAAGACATCTGGGCATAAGATGCTCAGCATGAGGCCAATAGGTTGTTGCTGAGAAGTATGTTGTTTTACGACATTTTTCTAGTGGTAATAAATATATCCGTAGGACTGTTCTGTGTTTTTTAGGCTCCATGTACACAGAAGCTCAAAAACGGTCGTTTTTAAAGCAGCAGAAAAAGCTAACTTTTATCAGCGTTTTTTTACTAGCTTTTATTAGCGTTTTTCAGTGTAGCGTCTTTTGTTTTTTTGTTTTTCAATGGACCAAAAAACGCAAAAAAACGCTTGCAGCCAGCGTTTTTGAGCGTTTATGAGCGTTTTTCTGCGTTTTGCTGCGTTTTTTCCTGCCGAAAAATGGCACTTTGAACGCGAATTTCTTGCGTTCAGAAAAAAGCCCATTAACTCCACTGCTCATTAAAGCTAAAAAACGTTATGTGTACATGAACACATAGGCTAACATAGAGTGCAGTTAATGGGCTTTTTTAAAAAACGCCAAAACGCCTATAAACTGCAGTTTATCAGCTTCTGTGTACAAGGAGCCTTAAAGATTCTTTTGCTTACTCATTATAGATGAATTCCACGATTAGCCAAAAAAACAATATATGTATGTATGGCCATTCTGCAAATATGTGCAAATATATTGTAGTAAACATTTTGTTTATTTGCTTAGATCTTCTCAATACTCGAATGCAAATGAGTTCTCTTAGCAAAAGATAAAATGCTGAATCATTTTTTTTTTTTTAGGCACGTGACTCGTGTCCTGTCTTAAGGAGATAAAAGAAGGGCTATGTGAGTTCCAGTATCTCAGCAGCTTTAAAGCGGTTGTATACCGCAAAACTTTTTTTTTTTTTTTGGTTAACCTGCAAGGCAAAGGTATGACTAGCATACTAGCTCATTATCAATCACTTACCTTAGATCGAAGCCCCCGCAGCGGTCCTCGGACACGTCCTCCGTCGAATCCATGATACCCGGAGTGACTTCCGGGTATCGCCGCTCCGGCGCTGTGATTGGCCGGAGCGGCGATGATGTCACTCCCGCACATGCGCGGGGAACGGCACGATCCCCGCGCATGCGCGAATTTCCGGCAGTGTCCGGCAGGCTCCCATTCAAGAGCCGCCGCGCTCAGTGCGCCTGCGCCGTTATCTACGGCGCACATGCGCCGTAGATAGCGGTACAGTTTTTTTTGCAAATATCTCCGAGACTGTGTAGGTCTCAGAGATATTACAAGCACCTACAGGTAAGCCTTAATGTAGGCTTACCTGTAGGTGCTTGTACAAAATTTGGGTATACAACCACTTTAAGATGTGTTTTGCAATACTTTTTATATTTGCTAAATATCTAGTAGCCGAAGCATAGATTTACATCTCTAGATATCAAAGGGATGCCACATCTATTTTGTCACATTTTGTTTGAGTGAGAGAAACCTGTGGTGACATGCAGAGGAGAAGGGGGGACACACACAAACATGTTTGGTTTTCTTTGTGTCCAGGGGACTATAATGTGCCCAAAACAGCCAGGGTTCAGTTTATAAAACTGATGTGAGAGTATTAAAAGCATTTGCACAGCTTCCACGAATGATCCCCGAAATGTGTTTTAATATGTTTGCTTCCAATGATTGGCAGCCAGTGTTAATTTTGGCAGCAAATTTCGATTTAGTTTTAGTCTTAGGACTAAAATGGCATTTTAGTTTTAGTCCCATTTTAGTCTTCTGCAAATGTTTTAGTTTTAATCGTATTTAGTCGACCAAATCTCCAGTATATTTTATTCAACTAAAATGTACGATTTAGTCGACTAAAATCTGAAATACATTTTAGTCGACTAAAACAAATTTTAGTCAGCTAAAATCGAATGGGTGTAATTAAATTGTAATGCATTAGTTAACATTTCTCTACAACTTCCAAACTCATTATATACTGCTGGAGTGAAAAATCTTATATGTTATTATTTATTGTATTGAGGTTTGAACATGCACTACAGACCAGTGTTCATTTTGAAGTCAAATTTCAATTTAGTTTTAGTATTAGTCTTTTGACTAAAATGGCATTTTAGTTTTACTCCCACTTTAGTCTTCTGACTAAAATTCCATTTTAGTTTTAGGGCCAGTTCACACCAGACGCAGTTCCGTACAGTTTTGTGCGCATTTTTTCTGTACTAAAAATGCATGCACAGTGTTTTCCATGTATTCCAATGGCACTTGTTGGCTCTAGTTCACACCATGCAGTCAGTTTCCGGTGCAGAAACTGACTGGAAACTGACTGCATGGTGTGAAACAGAGCCAACTAGAGCATTTTGTGCAGAAAAAAAGCACACGGAACTGAACGGAACTGCGTCTGGTGTGAACTGGCCCTTAGTCGTATTTTAGTCATCTCAGTTGTTTTAATTTTAGTTGTATTTTAGTATTAATTTAGTCAACTGAAATGTTTTAGTTACATTATGTCAAAGAAATTAACACTGTTGCCAGCTCCATTTAGTAGCCATAATGTGGCATTTTCCTGATTAAAACCACTTAAAACCACTTAAGCCCCGGACCATTTTGCTGGTCAAAGACCAGAGGACTTTTTACGATTCAGCACTGCGTCACTTTAACGGGCATCTGCGCTGTCATGCGACGTGGTTCCCAAACAAAATTGACGTCCTTTTTATCCCACAAATAGAGCTTTATTTTGGTGGTATTTGATCACCTCTACGATTTTTATTTTTTGCGCTATAAACAAAAATATAGCGACAATTTAGAAAAAAATGCAATATTTTTTACTTTTTGCTATAATAAATATTCCCAAAAAATATATAAAACATTTTTTTTCCTCAGTTTAGGCCGATACGTATTCATCTACATATTTTTGGTAAAAAAAATCGCAATAAGCGTTTATTGATCAGTTTGCGCAAAAGTTATAGCGTCTACAAAATAGGGGATAGTTTTATGGCATTTTTATTAATATATTTTTTTTACTAGTAATGGTGGCGATTAGCGAATTTTATCATGACTGCGACATTATGGTGGACACATCGGACACTTTTGATACATTTTTGGGACCATTGTCATTTCTACAGCGACCAGTGCTATAAAAATGCACCGATTACTGTAAAAATTACACTGGCAATGAAGGGGTTAAACACTAGGTGGCGCTGTAGGGGTTAAGTGTGCCCTAGGGAGTGATTCTTACTGTAGGGGGGATGAGCTGTGTGTGACAAGACAGTGATCACCGCTTCCGATTACAGGAAGCGGTGATTAGTGTCATTATCACTAGGCAGAGCGGGGAGATGCTTGTTTACATCAGCATCTCCCCGTTCTTCCTCACCGTGAGACGATCGCAGGTATCCCCGCAGCGATCGAGTCCGCGGGACCCGCGGTAGGGCTCACAGAGCTTGCGGCGAGCACGCGTGTCCACAATGCCGCTTCCTTAAAGGGGACGTATATATACATCCTTCTGCCCAAGAGTGCCATTCTGACGAGGTATAAGTGCGTGCGGCGGTCGGCAAGTGGTTAAGGGACTGTATGAAAATGCCACATTGTGGCCATTAGATGGCCATAGAAAGGAAACATGATTTCACAAATTGCAGGTAGTATTCATGATGGCCCCCTAAGTGTTTCATAGTTCTAATTTCTTTAAACTGCAATAGAATTTTATTAAATAGATTGTAGAGTCGTAAACACTGTTTACCGGAATTCATTTTTAACAACTTGGGACCCAGGCCATTGTAAATTGACAGCCACAAAGTGGCTCATCAATGCCGGGACGACATCATATGACGTCGTCAGGCCTCCCGGCCACTAGGGGGCACGCACGTGTGCCCGCCGCGTCACTCAGGTGCCGATGCGCGTGCCTGGCGGCCGCGATTTCCGCCAGGTACCTGCGTTTGGCAGTTACAGAGCCAGGGACATGGATCTCTGTGTGTAATATGTAATATGCAGAGATCCACGTCCTGTCAGAGAGAGGAGACCGATTGTGTGTCCCTTGGGACACCGATCGATCACCTCCCCCAGTCAGTCCCCTCCCCCCACAGTAAGAATCACCTAGCAGGGCACACATTTAACCCCTTGATCGCCCCCTAGTGTTAACCCCTTCCCTGTCAGTCACATTATACAGTAATCAAAGCATATTCATAGCATTGTTCGCTGTATAAATGTGAATGGTCCCAAAAATGTGTCAAAAGTGTCCAATGTGTCCGCCGTAATATCGCAGTCCTGACAAAAATCGCAGATCGCCGCCATTACTAGTAAAAAAAAAAAATAATAAAAAAAAAATAATAAATCTATCCCCTATTTTGTAGGCGCTATAACTTTTGCGCAAACCAATCACTATACGCTTATTTATTTATTTTTTACCAAAAATATGTAGAAGAATACGTATCGGCCTAAACTGAGAAAAAAAATTGTTTAAAAAAAATGGGATATTTATTATAGCAAAAAGTAAAAAATATTGTGTTTTTTTCAAAATTGTCGGTCTTTTTTTGTTTATAGCGCAAAAGATAAAAACCGTAGAGATGATCAAATACCACCAAAAAAAAGCTCTATTTTTGGGGAAAAAAAGGACACAAATTTTGTTTGGGAGCCACATCGCACGACCGCGCAATTGTCATTCAAAGCGTGACAGTGCTGAAAGCTGAAATTTCGCCTGTGCAGGAAGGGGGTATATGTGCCCAGTAAGCAAGTGGTTAAAGTGCTTCTTTCATGAATGAATATGATAAGTTACCGTTTTTAGCCTCTTCTTTGGAAAATGTTGGTTCCCCAGCTGGGTCATTATGGTGCTTTGAATTCAGTGCTTTCTAAATGACTGATCTGGAAAAGATATGAATTTCTGATGCTTGTTTCTGGTATGTGACTCATAATTATTCAAATCATAAATAGCCAGGTAACTAGCTTTTTAACCACTTGCTTATTGGGCACATATACCCCCTTCCTGCCCAGGCAAAATTATAGCTTTCGGCACTGTCACGCTTTGAATGAAAATTGCGCGGTCGTGCAACGTGGCTCCCAAACAAAATTAACATCCTTTTTTTCCCACAAATAGAGCTTTCTTTTGGTGGTATTTGATCATCTCTGCGGTTTTTATCTTTTGCGCTATAAACAAAAAAGAGCGACAATTTTGAAAAAAAACACAATATTTTTGATTTTTGCTAAAATAAATATCCCAATTTTTTAAAAAATAATATTTTTTTCCTCAGTTTAGTCCGATACGTATTCTTCTACATATTTTTGGTAAAAAAAAATCGCAATCGGCGTTTATTGATTGGTTTGCGCAAAAGTTATAGCGTTTACAAAATAGGGGGTAGTTTTATGGCATTTTTATTATTTTTTTTTTTTTTACTAGTAATGGCGGCGATCAGTGATTTTTTTCGTTACTGCGACATTATGGCGGACACATCGGACACTTTTGACACTATTTTGGGACCATTCACATTTATACAGCGAACAGTGCTATAAAAATGCACTGATTACTGTATAAATGTGACTGGCAGGGAAGGGGTTAACACTAGGGGGCGAGGAAGGGGTTAAATGTGTGCCCTATTAGTGATTACTACTGTGGGGGGAGGGGACTGACTGGGGGAGGTGACCGATCTGTGTCCCTATGTACAAGGGACACAGCATCGGTCTCCTCTCCCTGACAGGACATGGATCTCTGTGTTTACACACAGAGATCCACGTCCTTGGCTGTGTACCGGCCGATCGCGGGTACCTGACGGACATCGCGGCCGCCAGGCACGCGCTTCGGCATGTCAGTGACACGCCGGGCATGCGCGCACGCCCCCCAGTGGCCGGAGGAGCGGAGGCCGTAAAAAGACGGCCTCCCGGATTTCTAGAGCCACCTTGTGGCCGTATTTTGTACATGGCCCAGGTCTGAAGAAGTTAAGGAAGGGCCAGAAATGGTAACCCTGGTTTTAAAACAGTATAAACCAGTCACAACCAGTCAGATTTACTGTTATTAAAATAATGTAATCAAAATAGATTCTGGTTGGTGTCTATGGGTTATAGCACTTAGGGCTTATTCACACCAGCTGTTGCATTGCAAAGCAGTGGCTGGTGTGCGGTGTCGTGTGGCCGAGATCAGGGCAGTGATGATGCCCTGAGCTCGGCAAATTGCACCTGAGCCCCGTAATTCCCACGACGGGAATGAGCACACCAGCTCCGGCCGGTGTCTCATGTCCCGATTGGATAGATTGATAGCAGCACAGCCATTGGCTCCCGCTGCTGTCGATCAAATCCAATGACGCGGGCGAAGCCGAGTCCTGTCTACGGATGCAGCAGCAGGACACGGGAGCTCGCCCGCACAGGTGTCCCATCGGAGCGCTTCTCCGGCAGGACACTCGAGAAGAGAAGCCAGAAGCGCCGCAGAGGGACCCCAGAAGAGGAGGATCGGGGCCACTCTGTGCATAACCAACTGCACAGCGGAGGTAATAATGACATGTTTGTTTTTTTTTGTTTTTTTTTAAAAGCTGAACCTTTACAATCACTTTAAAAGGTAACTCCACTTTCATGGGAAGAAAAAATAGCAAATAAAAAAAAATATAGGGGCTGGGACTATTCATGTGTGACAGAGAATGGACCCCTGCATTAAGCAATTAAACTTGGTGGAAAGTGCAGTTTAAAACGGTGGATGACCAGGGTGATTCAAGGCGCATCTGATTCACAATTGTGGTGAGTGCATCCCCAAAAGGGGAGAACCCACCCCACGTGGTGAAGAGCTTTTGGTGAAAGGTGCACTGATTAAAGATTGATTACATTTAGGGTTGCCACCTGTACGGGATTCACCCGGACAGTACGGGTTCTGAATCATCTGCCCGGTTTTCAGACTCTCTGAAACCCGGACAAACCATCAGTCAGGGGGAGGTCTATTAGCATATGTGTCACTGTGGAGACAGCAGCAGTGTCACTGCTTCTCCATAAAAACACTATGCTGGGGTAATTGTTAGAATCTAAAGCTTATTCCATCCTGTCTCCCCCCCCCCCCCCCTCCAGGCTCCTGCAGGGTCTCTCTTATCAGTGACCAACCCCCCCCCCCCCCTCCAATCACTAGTGCGGTGTGCTTACCCGGGAGGCGGAGCTGAGGAGGAGAGGAGATCATGTCGGGCTGGAGCTACTCACATTACATGCAGGGAAGAGGTGAGCTGAGAGTTTTTGTCTGAGGAGTCTCCTGGGGTGGAAATCTGACAGGATTTGTTTGGCAAGAGTTGCTGTGAAGGGTTAAGGTGACAGGAGGACCAGGAGTGTGTCTGACAATATCTTCCTCCAAGCCTCACACCTCTATCTATATGTCTCATCCCCCATCCTCAGTCCAGATAATGTGCAGTAATTTATGACCATTCATTAACCCTGTGTGTGTGGAGAGTGTAAACTTCTGATTGTACAGAGCTTGGATAACACAGAGTTATATGAATGGTCATCCATTACCTTCACATCACCTGTACATACAGAGTGCTGGGGGCCGGGAGTTTTCATTGTTGTAAATATTAGTGGATGAGTACAATAGCTTTTGTTTTTATATACATCACTATTTCTCAGCCCCCAACTCCCCCCAGGTGCATCACGCCCCCAGACCACTTCATACATCCAGCTGGCATCATCCCCTCCACACTCCTCTCCTACACATACTACCCCCACCATCCCCTCCGCACTCCTCTACTACACATACTACCCCCACCATCCCCTCCGCACTCCTCTACTACACATACTACCCCCACCATCCCCTCCGCACTCCTCTACTAACCCCACCATCCCCTTCGCACTCCTCTACTACCCCCACCATCCCCTTCGCACTCCTCTACTACACATACTACCCCCACCATCCCCTCCGCACTCCTCCTACTACCCATACTACCCCCACCATCCCCTCCGCACTCCTCTACTACCCATACTACCCCCACCATCCCCTCCGCACTCCTCTACTACACATACTACCCCCACCATCCCCTCCGCACTCCTCTACTACACATACTACCCCCACCATCCCCTCCGCACTCCTCTACTACACATACTACCCCCACCATCCCCTCCGCACTCCTCTCCTACCCATACTACCCCCACCATCCCCTCCGCACTCCTCTACTACACATACTACCCCCACCATCCCCTCCGCACTCCTCTACTACACATACTACCCCCACCATCCCCTCCGCACTCCTCTACTACACATACTACCCCCACCATCCCCTCCGCACTCCTCTACTACACATACTACCCCCACCATCCCCTCCGCACTCCTCTCCTATACATACTTCCCCCACCATCCCCTCCGCACTCCTCTCCTACACATACTACCCCCACCATCCCCTCCGCACTCCTCTACTATACATACTACCCCCACCATCCCCTCCGCACTCCTCTTCTTCACATACTACCCTCACCATCCCCTCCGCACTCCTCTCCTACACATACTACCCCCATCATACCCTCCACACGCTTCTCCTGTACATACCCCCATCATACCCACCACACTCCTTCTGCTACTCTGCATGTCGCAGAGTTCGGTGCCTCTAAGCTTCGGCCTGCCACATTAATGTTGGCTCCCATGAGACAGCCATCTTTAAACCTGGGGGACCCATGATCCTCAGTTGCCCGGAGGCCCCATGAGTTATCAGTCCACCCCTGGCTGGCCCAGACTGTGGCTACCCAGCACGGTTGCTCACTGCAATTGTAAGCCAAGAGTGTCAACTTTTTTGACTCTGATGTAAAAGGGGGACTCTTGTGATTAACTCCATAAGATTAGAAATGTTATTTAATCACAAAATATATGTAAAGTGTATACTACATAAATACATAAAAATTGCCTTGCATTGTACAGAGCTAATGAATTTAATGTACTACTTAAAAAAAAAAAAAATTGCTGTGCGCTACTAATGTGTTCGGGTTTGGCTTGAAGAAAAGGTGGCAACCCTAATTACATTGCCAATCACATTTGTCCTCCTCTGCACCACTGTTGTTTCCTGTATGAACATTATACTTTCAAACTGTGGTTTGATTGAAGCGCTGCTACAATATTACTGTGGACTCTATGATCTTGGAGTGTTTTTAATATTGTTTTTTTACTCATGCTTGGTGTTTTTTAAGCAGCTGCTGTCTATTCATAAGTCATATTGCACTATTTATTTTTTGCTCACAGATCTGAATTGCCATTTCCTGAGCGCTGAGCAGTGCTTATTTAGGCAGGGCGGTTTTAAGCATCTTTGTTTACAAAAAAAAATATAGCATATACAATTGTGACACGTCATATTGTAATTGAATGTTATAAAAAATTACCTTTTTCTTTTTAATCTGCGGTGTGCATTTAACCCTTGCTAGCGGCTGAATAAAGGGTTAAAAGTGCTCGCAAAGCGCCGCTGCCAAATCGCTTTACAGTCGCTGCCCATTAATTTCAATGGGCAGAGGCAGTGGAGGAGCGGTGTACACACCGCTCCTCCACCGCCCAAAAGATGCTGCTTACAGGACTTTTTCTAATGTCCTGCAAGTGCACCGCTCCAGTGTGAAAGCACTCCGGCTTTCACCCTGGGGTGACAGGAGAGGCGCTATACGGGCACTTTGCAGGCGCTATTTTTAGTGCTAAAATGCCTGTAAAGCTCCTCAGTGTGAAAGTGGCCTAACAACCACCAATCAGATTTTACTTTGCTGAAATATTTTGGTACAAGATACATTTAGACTGGATGTTGGCTTATCACATTTGCCTATAGTTTGTAGCATAAACATACCACACATTTAAAGAAAATAGTATATTTTTTCACAGAAAAGCAACTGCTACTGCTGAATCAGTTTGAAATGAGCAGTTATTGTACACAGCATGGGATCTTGGAGACATTAAAAAGCTGGAATAAAACCACATGTAGTCCTAAGCCATAGACAGATCGAAATTCCTGCTGAACCAGACAAATTTTAATCCATGTATGGGCAGGCTGGTTTAAGTGAAGTCCAATCGTCGGTCGACTTCAGTCCAATCGTCGGTCGACTTCAGTCCAATCGTCGGTCGACTTCAGTCCAATCGTCGGTCGACTTCAGTCCAATCGTCGGTCGACTTCAGTTCAACCTTTGGTCGACTTCAGTCCAACCGTTCTGTGTGATTTTTTTGGATGTAATCACTGCCGGCGGCTATAGCTGCAAGCAGTGATCATTGTATTCTGACAACAGGGAAACCTCCCACTGTCAAAATACAATAGCTCCATGGGGTGGATTCCCCCATCTAATCCGAATGTGTTGATATGGGAATCAAGTAATTTTCTTTCCTTCATTCCATGGTTGAGAAAATTGTTTAATGTATGGCCTGCCTCAGACAGGTTAGTACTTGTGGTCCCCAAGCTCCATTCCCATTTCTAAAGTGCTGCCCAAAGTTTTGCACCTAATGGGTGCTCGAACACAGTATATTTGCCTAGGTGTCAGCTTATGATGGGTGCCCATGTAATCTTCATAAATTAAATGGGCACCCATTAGGTGCAAAACTTTGGGCACAGTGGCAAGAAGGAAAGAGTTTCCTCCTTGAGGTTTGTTTTGAAGTGAGGAGAAAGTTAGTTCAGTGAGCCTGAGGACTCTAGCTGTGGCTCGGAAAAAATGTCCTAGCGGGCTGTACTTTGGAGACCCTTGCTTTAGGAGTATGAAGCATTTTCCTGAGTCTTCCTTCCCCAAATGATCACTTAATTGAACATTTTTACTTTCTGCTAAGTAATAGGCTCTTCTGTGTGAGACTACTGGATTTTTCCACTGGCTGACTACATATTAAAAGAAAGCAGCAGTAGACTAACCTTTTGTGGGACAACATGTATTCACAAAGAGTACATAAAGGATGCTGACCCCAGGATTAATATACTTGTGGGATCCTCATTCAGTGTTTATGGGATAGGCAGTTTATTTTTTAAAGATAGGTCTATTTTACTGAGTCAGGCAAGCATTTGTTAAGAAGAGTTGGGGAAATAAAGTGAACATAAACTTGCCAATAATCTTGAAAAAGTCAGATTCTCTATTTTAAATGGTGACAGAAATATTTGGAGATACTGAGAGCGCCTGCACCACAGTTAATCGCAGCTTAGCTTGGAATTTATTGAAGAATGGTGTACACATTCAGAAAGTCAAGACATTTCAGCTTGACAGCCTTACTCATGGCAGGAACATTTGACCACTCCCCAAAATGTATAAACATAATTATTGATACACGTTAATGCAGATATAAACTCTAACTAGGTCTTTAGTTATTCCCACCAACGAACTTGTAATGTAGATCAGAAATACGATCTTTCAGGAGTTCTGGTCTTCTTCTGCTTCACAGTGGATCTGTTCTTTGGGTTCTCACCCAGGGACGTGCAGGAAGGGAGTGAATGGACTGTTTACTTACAGCTGCTTGACTGCTCTGAATAAATTGCTGCCAAAACAAAGATCCTCTTTTACTGTATAAAAAGATAAAGAAATCCTCCTCCCTTAGAGCAGTGTACTTCAACCTATGGCACTTTGCTCAACTTTATACGGCCCTTGGGGCACTATTATTTGGATTGTTTCAAGGCAGCATTCCTCTTACTGACACCAACTACACAGCGCTATTCCTCCCACTGACAACAACAATGGGGCATAATTCCTCCCAATAACATCAGCGATGGGGCACTATTCTTTCCACTATTGCCAGTGATAGTTCACTATTCCTTCTTCTACTGACCACAGGTGATATGTCACTTATTTGTACTCTCACTTACCATCAAACCAGAAGCATTGTTTACTTCCTACTGATGCTTGGGCATTTTCTACTTTTGCAGGCCACAGTCCGGCCCCTTAAAGGGTAAGTTCACCTTTACAGAAAATCTATAAGGTCAACTTACACTGGACACCCTCCCCATCGCACCCGGTCCCGCTAACCTGGAGTCCGGCAATCGTCCGTTCTGACACATCAGATAGCTGCTTTACCAGTCAGGGGATTTTGAAATCTCTGCGGCTTTCTCTCTTCTTCACCCGCTGTGACAGGACAGGCTACGCGAGTTCTGATTGGTTTGAAACCCGCCCATGAGATGGTGCCGACCAATTGGAATGCTCCTAAACATATCTCCTGATGAGGTACGTTTAGGAGATTAAGCCAAGGGGACTAAGCCCCGGAGTGGTAAGGCGGCTATACGAGGTCTCCTAGCAGGTGATCGCCGGGCTTCAGGTCAGCGGGACCGGGGGTGATGAGGAGGGGGTCCTGTGTAAGTTCACATTACAGATTTTTATGTAAAGGTGAACTTACCCTTTAAAGTCTAAAGGACAGTAAACTGGGCCTCTGTTTGGAAAGTTTGGAGACCCCTGCGTTAGACGGTAGGGTCTCCTATTCTAACTCATACTACCTACACCTGTGTCATTTTACAGGTTTATTAATTGGGAGGAGGGGAAAAAACATGGGAGGTCTAGTAAAGCAATTCAAGGGACAGAGCAAAAAGTGAGGTGCCCATACTAACTAATCAAAGTTAATTGTAATGAAGGCAGACCAATATAGAAAGGAGTCTGACAGATTGCTGTACATTTAAAGGAGTTGTAAAGGCTAAAGTTTTTTTTTATTTTAATGCATTCCATGCATTAAGATAAAAAGCCTTCTGTGTGCAGCAAAACTACTGCACAGAGCAGGTAAGTATAATATGTTTGTTATTTTTAACCCAAAAAAAAAAACAAGACTTTGGTATCACTTTAACCTCCCTGGCGGTATGATTCTGTCAGATTTTAGGTGCTGAAAGCGGTACCATTATTCTGCATGGAAATTTGGCGTTTTATATTGTAGGCCTGTAATTCTTAGGAATAACTCTCTTAAATCTGTCCAAAAAAGAGTCTAGTAGACATCCCGGGTATGATAAAGTTAAAAAAAAAAAATCATAAATTATAATATAATAAATAACTATAAAATAATTATAACAAATAATAATATAACAATAATAAAAGTGTTTTTCAGTGTTTGATGACGAATTTCCCCACAAATCGCTATCGCTCAATTCTGCGAGTGATTCTAATTTATTATCGCTGTTTTCTAGCTGGTCTAAAACCACTTTTGACGTAAAGGGACACTTTTTGGTTGCTATGGACAATCTCCAAATTCCAGGCAGAAAGAACAGTTTTTATTATATAAAAGTGCATGCAGGGCACTGGGCAGACCACTAGGGACAATGGGGGTGTGTAATTGTTTCATACAGTACTGTAATCTGTAAGATTACAGTGTACTGTATGTGTACTGTGTTTTAACTTTTTTGAATTTGGCGCCGATCTCCGTCCCCGTGCGTCGTAACATCGCAGGGAATGGAGCTCGGTGGCACTCGGGCACTGTGTGAATCGAGCGAGGAGACAGCTCGATCACACAGCGGGGAAGCATCGCAGGATCCAGGGGACAAGGTAAGTAACTCTGCCTGGATTACTGCGATGCAATCCCGAGTCTGGCTCTGGGTTACCGCTTTTGGTGCTGAAATTTAACCCTGAGCCAGACTCGAGAATACCGCCAGGGAGGTTAAGAACCCAACTCCAAAGTCATGCTTGCTGTGGGATTGAGTCTGTCTGCATACTGGAACTCTGAAGACGCTACTTGATGAAAGAGGATGCCTAAAGAAATATTTTTTGTACCAAGCTGGAAATGAAAATAGTATACTGGCACATATAAAGCGCATGCTGGGAGAAACAAAAGCAATTTCGTAAATAACCCCCACTATCTGTATGAAGTTATACATTAATTTCTTTACTGATGAGTTATTTGTCAGAGGTATTAAAGGTGCCAACCATATCAAACAGCAGGATAAATGGTTCCACCTATTTTATTATTTTCTTTTTATCTTCACCACACCCTCATAATATTCAGCCATTGTTTTTATTCTGGTATTTGCTATTTAAAATGGTTGTGCATTTGGCCTATACAAATTGCTCTTATGATACCACCCACTGCTATTAATAAGATGCACTCTTAAGTACGGTTAGGAACAGAACAGCTCGCCTTAGGGAAAAAGATGAAACATACCAATACCATCCATCAAACACGAGGTACATTACCACGGTTATGTACTGTATATAACCCCTAAAGCTGTTAGCATTCTTGACATGTAATAGAACAGTTCATAGGGCCTTGAGGCCTTGACACAACTATGAATGACCATCACGCTCCATTCAGTCATCTGACATCTGGAACATCTAAAAGGGACTTGGAAAGCCAAACAAATAATTGGCCTTGTGTAGTATGCCATTCATCTGACTTACTATTACTGTTTATCAGTTAGTCTATAAAATAGTAGGATGATAAAGCGTTCAAATGTAACATATTAACATGAAGGTATATCACAAGGCATGCACTATAGTGGCATAGTAAAAAAGAGATCCAAAGAAGAACTCTTGGGTAATGCTTTATTCCACTTCAGACATTTGTTTTCCTACTATAAAATAAATTATTTCACCTCACCCACCCAATCAGGAGATACAAGATATGGCTGGGAATCCACATAATAAATGCCACCAGAGACAGTATTGCTATTCTATGGAAACAGACCTCTCCTCCCACCTTGACACAGTAGATCTCTTGAATAAATGAAACCATGCAAATGTAAGATTTAACTGCCTTCCTTTTACCATCCAGAGGAAAAAAATCAGGAAAACCAGTATGATGCCAGAAGTTTTGGCTGGATGGGACTGTACAGATGCTGCGGCCATGATGCTTTGCAGCCGCTGCATTTTTAACTTGGGGTGCAGAGTTTGACAGGAGGTGCTGCCTATCAAACTTGCCCATTGAGTTTAATGGGGCCATGCCACAACCATGTGCAAATCAGTCAGCCTGTCAAATGCCCTCTGAAAAGTGACTGATCACCCTTCAGAGGGCACTGCAGGACACAGCACGTCTGAAAGAACCCTAACAGCGTATTGCCTTTACCATTGTATGGAATGGATTTTACTTTATGTGGCTCTGTGGGAATTTCTTGAAAAAAAAATCTTAACACTCAATTTTAATGTATGATGGTCATGCAAAATAGTACTGTAAATAGGAGCTGCGGAATGTCAGCTCCAGAGGTCAGCTACATTATAATTTTAACTCAGCTCCAGCTTCAGAGCTTATCTAAAAAATGTGATCATCTTCACTCCAAAAGCAATAAAGCCAACTCCAGAGTCAGAGCCCTGCCAACCTTAGTCCAGATGCCAAATGTTATGACATTACCTTGTTGTTATTAACATCAATCATGCACACAAATACCTCATACAGAATACAAATTTATGAGAATATAATCCTCTTCTAAATGATTTAAAACTTTAACATGATTGTAAAGGATTTTTTTAAAGTAGCAAACATCTCTATACTTACCTGCCCTGTGCCCGGAACCTTCTCTTCTCAGATCCCCTGCCAGCGCTCCTGGTCCCTCCTCTCTGTCCAGTGCCCCCATGGGAAGCCGCTTCCCATGCAGGCACTCTTGCATGCTTGCCCCCGAGCCCCACTGCTGCGTCCATTGACACAGACAAATGGATAAATTTAGTGTAGGCCTCAGGGGTTTAAATACATCAAAAAAGGTATAGGGGGAACCATCATCCTAATATTAGTAAGCGAAAAAGGAATTTAGGGGCATCCCTCATGTGCCCACCAATGGGAGCTGAATAGACTATCTTGGTACCCTAGGATTACAATCATATTTTTGTTAAAACTTGTACAATTTTATTTATCCATAAAAACATTATGTCCATAGAAGTAAAAAACATTGGTTAGAACAAACATTTTCAAAGTCATCGCTATTCGAAGCTAGTGTTGCTGGGAAAATGCGGTCCTCAAACAAAGTTGAAGATATCCATGCTCTTGGGAAAAATTTAAAGTATGCTGAGTCCTCTACAAGTTTTGCGGCAAAAAAACGCTTCTTCAGGAGCAATTACATCCAAAATAGCTACGATAAAACAATACACAGTCATTTCAAACTGTCTTTATAAAGCAATGCAACAAAGAGGGGAGGTATTGAATACTAAGATGCTTACCCGGGCGGAGCAGGCAAACAGGCACAGCCGGGAGGGGGGGTTGCCCTAAAGGCACTCCCCCACGGCGAGCACGGGGGGCAAGAAAACAAACACACGTGGCCAGAATATGCTGAAAAAAAGAGAATAACAGGTTTTGTCATGGCATAACCAACTAAGCTACGGAACCCTCCATAAGATCGTAGAAAGAAAAAAGCGGGAGTAAAATGAATGTGACCTGGGGAAAGGGGAGGGAGAAGATGGGGGGGGGAGAGAATAGAAAGGGAAAAAGCAACAGCTGGTAAGGAAGGGGGAGATGGTAAGGGGAAACACGGGAAGGATGGGGTGGGGGGAGAAAGGGGGGGAGGGTGGAAAGAACAGGGAGAGGAAGAAGGCAGAAGGGGGGAGGAAAAAAGAACGGGACGAGGAAAGGGAAGGAGAGAAATGGTTAGAAAATTAATAGAGAAAAAAAGTGGAAGAGTGAGAGATGGAATATACAGCTCCTGTGAGTAACAAGAGGCTACGGCCTCAAGCAAAAATGCAAAACTAGATCAAAATGACAGAACCCTGGGAGGAACAGAATTTAACCCATAGCACATCAACACGGTTAAGATCACAAAAGGGATTTCTCATTCCCACAATATTGCCAATGAAACTGGCACTGTAAGATCTACTAATCCAATTTTTGATTGTGGATAAATAAAATTGTATAATTTTTAACAAAAATATGATTGTAATCCTTGGAATAGTCTATTCAGCTCCCATTGGTGGGCACATGGGGATGCCCCTAAATTCCTTTTTCATTGACACAGAGAGCGGGACTCAGCCCCGCCCCCCACTTTCTCGTCACTGGCTTTGATTAACAGCACTGGGTGCCTCCCTGCCCCAGCAAAGCCCCAGACCCCAGCAAAGCCAGTGAGTCACAGAAGTGAGGGGAGAGAAGAACTACAGATGTGCATAGCGTTGGATTGAATGAGAGCTTAGGTAAATATGGGAGAGGGGGAGGGTGATGGGCCAAAGTCTTTTTACTATGCTTCAGTTATGAATGGACACAGTGAGCAAGTGTGTTCATTTAAAAGGAAGGGGGTGGTAAATTACATATTTACTAGCCCCTTCCCCCGCTCTCCATCCGGAAACATCCACCGCTGCAGCCAGGGGGAGAGGAGAGGAGGGAAGTCAGCAGCACTGTGGGGCGAGGCACACCTCCTGCGCACGCCTATGTTTACTTGAGTGATTGTCTGCATCAGAGGAGAGTGGAGGAGATAAGGATTATATTTAAGGAGCCATATGATCACTGACCCATGATGGCGCAAAAGTGCATCTGGCCCTTGACTAATAATCAGGGTCTTGTCTGAAAGTGAGCATATATGGAGCACGGGTGGTGACTGCTTGCAGATCACAGGTGATTCATAAGTTGAAGACTTTTTTAGCACATGGATAGTACTGGTGGATGGTAACACATTTGAGTATCAACCTATACTCAATCTTTTTTTTGACTTTTGTATTGGGACATTTAAGTTACTTTTTTGGTATTAGTGACAGGGTGCGCTACATCTTTTTGCTATATATATATATATATATATATATATATATATATATATATATATATATATATATATATATATACAAATACAAAGCTGTTTTAGAACAACATTTGGGTATGTTGCAGCAATTGTAATTACTAAATCTGGACATAAATGGGACATCTCATTTGTAACTTGGAGATCTGCTCAATATGTAATGATATGGTGATGTTGCATTTGACACATACTCGGTGAAAAAAGAAATTAAACCGTCTTCTCAGGCAGGTTTTCATGTTAGTCAAATTCATCAATTGACCTGGAGCTCACAGATATTTATGCCCTGTTCCATTACACTATGGTTTTAGCTACTGATGATCAACTGGGTCAAATAGACATCTTAACCTGGACCTAAGATTTTGGATATCACCTTCACTCGTTATAGTGGAAATTAATATTACATGGCATCAAGTTACATTAACAGTCTGTACAACTTTAGACCTTTAACCACTTCCATACTGGGCACTTATACAGCTTCCTGCCCAGACCAATTTTCAGCTTTCTGCGCTCTTGTACTTTGAATGACAATTGCGCGGTTGTGCTACACTGTACCCAAACTAAATTTTTATCATTTTGTTCCCACAAATAGAGCTTTATTTTGGTGCTATTTGATCACCTCTGCGATTTTTTTTTCTGCTAAAAAAATAAAAAAAAGACCGAAAATTTTGAAAAAATTTTATTTTTTGTTTCAGTTACAAAACTTTGTAAATAAGTAAGTTTTCTCCTTCACTGATGAGGCGGCACGGATGGGCACTGAGGCGGCACGGATGGGCACGATAGGCGGCACGGATGGGCACCGATAGGCGGCACGGATGGGCACCGGTAGGCAGCGCGGATGGGCACCGGTAGGCGGCACGGATGGGCACCGGTAGGCGGCACGGATGGGCACAGATAGGCGGCACGGATGGGCACGGATGGGCACAGATAGGCGGCACGGATGGGCACTGATAGGCGGCATGGATGGGCACTGATAGGTGGCACGGATGGGCATGGATGGGCACTGATAGGTGGCACTGTACTGTAATGTGGTACTAATGGATGCCAATCAGTGCCAAATAATAATGCCATTGTGGGCACTGATTGGCATCCATTAGGGGCACAGAATGGCATCCCTGGTGGTCTAGGGAGGCATACCTGGTGGTGGGCATCCCTGGTGGTATCCCTGGTGGTCCAGTGGCATCCCTGATGGTCCAGTGTGGGCATCCTCGGGGGGGCTGCGCTGATAATCGATCAGCACAAACCCCCCCCTGTCAGAGGAGCAGCCGATCGGCTCTCCTCTACTCGCGTCTGACAGACGCGAGTGAGGAAAAGCCGATGACCGGCTTTTCCTGTTTACATTGTGATCAGCCATTGTTGGACACGGCTGATCACGTGGTAAAGAGTCTCCGTCGGAGACTCTTTACCTAGATCGGTGTTGCGGGGTGTCAGACTGACACCCTGCAACAACGATCGCCGCGATGCGTGCCCCCGGCTCAAAATCCTGAGGACGTCATATGACGTCCAGTCAGGATTTTGAAACCACTTTGCCGCCGTCAATCCGCTATAGGGCGGGCGGCAAGTGGTTAATCATTTCATCCAGTATCAAACTGAGGAATTGTGATACATTTTAGCACTTTTTACTTTTCCTTTAGAAAATACTGATTTTTTTTTTTTACCTGTGTAATACACATCAACTAAAAACTGCTGTGGTCTTCATCAACAGCAATAAAAATTTAATTTACACCATTGGTCCAAAACCCATGTCCTGGGATGTACATGTATCTGGCAGTAGCCTCTTAGACATTATCTGTGGTATTATACCTTTACATATTTGCTGGACATGTTCAAAGTTACTTTAAACAAACCTGTACGTATGGTAGCATCCAACTCACATAACTTTTGAGCTTACAGGGGTGTTAGTAAGATGTGCGTCACACAGGGCTTCTTTATGAATTGAGTTTACAGCTCTGCAGTAAGTGTGACATCTAGTGGCCACACCTAAATATGTTCATTGAAAAACAGTGGCGGTTTACAGAAGCAAATATGTAAAGGTTTCTATGTAATCTGTAATGCCCCGTACACACGATCGTTTTTCATGCCGTTAAAACTGCCATTTTAAAAAATGGCCCTGAAAAATGATCGTGTGTATGCTCCAGAGCATTTTTAACGACGTGAAAAACGGGCATTAAAAATTCCGGACATGCTCTCTTTTTTCACGTCGTTTTTCATGTCGTTTTTTTTAACGACGTGAAAAACGATAGTGTGTATGCTTTAACGACGTGAAAAAAACGCGCATGCTCAGAATCAAGTATGAGACGGGAGCGCTCGTTCTGGTAAAACTAGTGTTCGTAATGGAGATAGCACATTCATTACACAGTAACGGACTGAAAAGCGCGAATCGTCGCTCAACAAACTTTACTAACATGAAGGGTGGCGCCATTCGAACGGAACTTCCCCTTTATAGTGCCGTCGTACGTGTTGAACGTCACTGCGCTTTGCTTGATCGTTTTTTTTTAATGATGGTGTGTACGCAAGGCAGGCTTGAGAGGAAACATGAAAAAAAACGAGGAGAAAAACGTCGGTTTAAAAAATGACATTAAAAACGATCGTGTGTACGGGGCATAAGGCTTAGTTTGTACTTGCAGGTGGAGGGGGGTAAAAATAGACATTTAAGCTCACAGCAACATACTCAATGGGGCAGCTTCGCAACTGCAAGACAAACCCTAGGCTTGCAGTTGCAGTGCAATACTCCCATTCAAACAGTCGAAAGAAAAAAAGACCCAGTTTACTCTTTATGCATTTTGGACACATTAAGGGAGGGTCAGAAGTCCTTTTTCATTTTTTTTTTTCTTTTGACATCCGTACACTAGATTTCTCTTCACTTCCTGTACCATAGCCAAAACTGGAAGTGAGAGAAATCCCTCCAAAGTGAGGGAATCCCTACTTGTCACTAGTGCTAGTATTCCCTTTATTCCTGTTGTGCTGAAAAGCCGAAATTTGTGAATCTCTTTCACTTTTACTCGTGATAACAGTAAGCAGGACAATAAGAGAGGGTGAAATGGGAACACAGGCAGCAAAAAAGACCTGACAGGTATTCTAATCCCTATCCATGCTATCCAGTTACAGTATACTTTAATTAGGGGTCTCTTATTCTTTTTAATAAGTTCCTAATACAGAGGTGAGACATAATTTTTTTGGGGGGCTGGGGCAAACAAGGCTTTTCTTAGGTGTATCATTCTCAAAGAGTTGTCTAATTATCAATATTTTAAAGGCAAGAGTAAAAGGTATACTTTTTCTAATTTGACCAGTGACAATTTTAAAGCAGCTGTTGCCACTATAAAACGGAAAATTTCCAATCAAGTACTTACCAAAATTTTCCTTTCCTGATGGACTCCATGGCAGCCTACGTGTGGGTTAACCCCGCCTCCTCTACAATGATATAGGACCCCTTTCCCATAAATGTGAGCTCATAGCCAGAGACTGCGTTCCGTAACTAGCAAATTCTTGACCAATGGGTGGGAACTCCGTCTGCCATGGAGTCCAACAGGAAAGGAAAATTACGGTAAGTATTTGATAGGAAATTTTCAGTTTTCATGACAGACTCCATGGCAGCCTACGTGTAGGAAATAACTAGCCAAACTACACGAACGGGTATGCTGATCAAAAAGAAACTTTTAATTTGCCCCGTCAACTGACAGGATTCTTAAACAAAAGTTTACCGATTATAAAGAAGCAGGTTCAATGCAATAATGTGACATGAAAGTATTAATGGAGGCCCACGAGGCCGCTTTACAGAGGAAATCTGGAGCCGAATGTCGGGCTGCCGCCCAAGAAGCCATGCCCCTGGTGGAATGTGCTGTCACCGCCTCTGGAGGAGCCAAGCCCTTAGTCCTGTAAGCCTGCTGGATGGATTGGATGATCCAGGCCGCAATCATTCTGGTCGAAGCTCGCTTGCCCTTGTTATTCCCGGAGTGTAGGATAAACAGGTAGTCTGAGCGTCTAAAGGAGGAAGTAACTTGCAGGTATAGCTTCAGTATTTCCCCTACATTCAGTGGGTGAGCCTCCTTGGACCTTGGGGCCCTGAATGTAGGTAGGACAATTTCTTGGTTCTCATGAAACACTGATGTGACTTTCAGGTTTGAGCCGAGCATAGGGATGAGGACCACCCGGTCCGGGAAGAAAGTCAGGAATGGTTCTTTTTTGACCTAAGGACCCGATCTCAGAGACCCTTTTGGCTGAAGTGATGGCCACAGGAAAGTGACTCTTGCAGAAAGGTCTTTAATAGAAACTGGTTCCTGTGGTACTGAGTCCAGCCAGTAAGTCGAGAACAAGGGGAAGATCCCACTTGGGGAATCTTGGCCTCCTTTGAGGCCTGAGCCTTGCCGCCCCTCGGAAGAACTGTCGGATTACAGAGTGAACGGCCCATGGTGTTCCAGGAAAGGGCGATAGGGCTGAGACTTGAACCCAGAGGGAGCTGATAGAGACAGATCTAGACCAGATTGTAGGAATTCCAGGATGTCTTGGATACCCAGATCTCTGAACGATCTTCCCATAGAGGATGAGAATTCAACGAACTTGGCCCATATTCTCCCATAGACCTTATTTGTGCTTGCCTTTCTTAAGCTCGTGAGGGTGGAAATGACTCCTGACGCGCATCTGAGAGTTTCGAGCCTCTCCCTCTCAAGAACCAGACCATCAGTCTCAACAGCGCCGGGCAAGGGTGCAGGGCTGCCCCCTGAGAAAGAAGATCCGGCCTGAGGGGAAGAGGGACCGGGTCTCAGAAGCTGAGCTGGGTCAGGAGGGTAAACCAGATCAGGAGGGTAAACCATGGCCTGTTTGGCCAGTAAGGAGCTATCGCCACCATTTCGACTGCTTCCGCTCGGAGTCTCTGCAGAAACCTGAGAATGACCGGGAACTGGGGGGAAGAAATATGCCCTGCTGAAGCTCCACCAATCTGTCAGAGCATCTACTCTGAAGGCCTGGCTGCAACGTCCCTGAGTGTAATACTTCCTGATCTTGAAGTTGCAGGGTGATACAAATAGGTCTACTTCGGAAATCGACTCCCAAGGACAGGATCCACTCGAACGTCTCCGCATGAAGGGACCATTCGTTGTTGTCTAACTGTACACGAGACAAGAAGTCCACCTGGATATTCTGGGCTCGGGGAACGAAGACTGCCGAGATATTGGCCAGGTTTTTCTGGGCCCAACTTCTTGGAGCAAGGTGGAGCTCCGAGTGCCCCCTTGTCTCTTCACATAGGATATATAGACAAGTGGTGGCGCACAATATCCACAGAAACATGTATTACCCAAAGTAATCAATATGAAGAAAAAAAAATATATATGAAAATAAAAATAAAAATAAAATGAAAAAATACCATACAACATATGTATGTATGTATATGTATGTATGTATGTGTATATATATATATATATATATATATATATATATATATATATATGTATGTGACAGCAGGAAGGTAAAGTCACCTGGTTGCATCCAGGGGGGTAGATATATTTCGCCCAGATTCAGGCTTTACGCCGACTTATACAACTAGGTGGAGAGTTGTATAAGGCTAGTGGGCTCATGGATGACTCATACCTCTAGGGAGAGTGTGGGGCGTCGTACAGACAGGGAGTTGATGAGGCCAGCTGAAGCTTGTCAGCTCATTTAGGCCTCTATAAGAACTCCCAGATTCATTAGGTGTTAGCTCATGCCTGGAACCAGACCTGTGTGGACTGTCTAGGGAGAGTGAACCCCTGTGCGGTGAGACAAAGCCTGTGTGGCTATTTGCTTGGACATTTAAAACCAGGGACTTAGGGACTAGGACAGCACTAGGCTGATCCCAGTTGTTAGTTAGGAAACCTGTATGTTTAGTCAGAGGTCAACTTGACCAGGATTTATTTTGGTTATGTTTCTTTTGCTTTGCTGTGTTTTGTCACTGTAAATAGAAAATAAACCGCACCTTTTTGATTTTGAAAACCACAACCTCCGTTTGCTGGGCCTGTTTTGTGTGGGGAGCCCATCCCGGGGGTCACACACACCCGCTGCCGAGCTAACCCCCTCACAGTTGGTGGAGAATGCGGGCAGTTTTTTTTTAAGCCAGCATGGAGGAGATACTGAAACAGCTGGCTCTAGCAAATGCCAATCAACAGCAGACAAATGCAGGTTTGCAAAGGAGCCTTGCAGCCCAGCAGCAAGCTCATCAACAGAGCCTTGCAGCCCAGCAGCAAGCTCACCAACAGAGTCTGGAAGCTCAGCAACAAGCCCAGCAGCAATCTGAGGCCCGCTTCATAGACCTGTTACAGAAGCAAGAGCAGAGACTACAACAAATGGAAGCAGTAATGCAGCAACGTCCGCAGACCAGTGAGGAAAGCCGTCCCACTAATACCGCGTCCTTTGGGGTGAGTCGTTTATTGACAAAAATGACTGGAGAGGATGATCCAGAGGTATTTTTGACCACATTTGAAAGGACCGCTGAAAGAGAAAAGTGGCCTGAGGAGCAGTGGGCTGGACTGGTGGCTCCTCTGTTAACTGGTGAATCGCAGAAAGCTTACTATGACCTAGAGCCTAACCAAGCAAAAGACTATGTGATGCTAAAAGCTGAAATTTTGGCAAGGCTGGGTGTCACCCAGGCTGTCCGGGCTCAGCGTGTGCATAACTGGACTTTCCAGCTTGGAAAACCCCCCAGGTCTCAAATGTATGATCTCATTCACCTGAGCAGAAAGTGGCTACAGCCAGAGACTTTGTCCGCACCAAAGATTGTGGAACGTGTTGTAATGGATCGGTTTTTGAGAGCTCTTCCTACTGCCATCCAAAAGTGGGTAAGCCATGGAGACCCAGAGACGGCCGATGGTCTTGTGGATCGTGTGGAGAAATACTTGGCTGCAGAGAACCTGACGGCCTCTTCCAGAGACACTCGGACTTTCCACCCTAAGACCAGACCATCCCCAGGGGCGGATAAGAGGATTCCAAGGGGTGAGGGTGGAGAGAGTGAGAGGGTGGGAGCTCTACCCAAAGTTTGGCGAGAACAGCCTGGGAAGTCAGGGGCTCAAGAGGCAGCCAAATGGATTGTTTGCTACCGCTGCCGGCAAGTGGGACATATTGCAGCAAATTGCCCGGTTGTGGAGGAACCCATGCAATGTGACTTTCTGATGGACAGACGTCAGTCGCTGTGTGCGACAGTCGCATGCACTGCCATTCGGGGAACTGAGAAACATTTATGCAAAATGTGTATTAATGGTAGAAATGTTGTGGTATTACTGGATTCAGGTAGCCTTGTGACCCTGATAAAGGCTGAATTAGTTAAAACAGAGGTCTCTGGGAATAGCAAGGTAGCTGTTATTTGTGTGCATGGGGACACCCGAGAGTATCCAGTGACTACAGTGTGTTTCGAGACCCCCAAAGGTACCCTCTCTCATCCAGTGGGGTTAGTATCTCAATTACCGCATGATGCCATTGTGGGAAGGGATTTTCCGAAGTTCTGGGAACTGTGGGATGATCCTGAGCCCCCCACTGGTGCCCCTATGTACCAGGAATGTGATAGCCAGAACTCCTCTGAGAGTGGTGAGGACTCTCCAGAATTTCCCTTGTCAGTATTGGCAGGGGAGACTCAAGAAACTGGAGAGGAGCCCACCTCCTCAGACGAAAACCTACCGTCTGTGGAGTTTTCTGATCTTGAGGTTCACAGGGAAAACTTTGCCACAGAACAGTTGAAAGACCCCGCCCTAATAAAGGCACGGGAAAACGTAGTGGAAATAGATGGCGAGTTAGTGAACCCAGATAATACCTGCACTTACCCATACTTCAGCGTAGAGAAGGACCTACTGTATCAGGTGGCAAAAAGGGCAGAAGAAACCGTTGAGCAGCTTGTGGTGCCCAAACCTTACAGGAAGTTGGTGTTGGAGTTGGCCCATGGGCACATTCTTGGAGGTCATCTGGGGACAGAGAAAACCCGAGAGAGGGTATTACAGAGATTCTATTGGCCTGGGGTGATGAAGGACATAGAAAATTATTGTTCCTCCTGCCCTGTGTGTCAGAGGTCGGCCCCGATGCCACATTTCCGTAGCCCGCTGGTCCCTCTACCCATCATTGAGGTCCCGTTTGAGAGAATCGCAATGGATTTGGTAGGTCCTATAATCAAGTCCGCTAGGGGGCACCAGTACATATTGGTTATAATGGACTATGCCACCCGTTATCCAGAAGCGATCCCTCTCAGAAATACCTCGGCCAAAACCATAGCCAAAGAGCTATCTCTTGTTTTTAGCCGGGTGGGTATTTGTAAAGAACTGCTTACGGACCAAGGTACACCCTTTATGTCCCGGGTTATGAAAGAGCTGTGTAAATTGTTCAAAGTGACGCAATTGCGTACATCTGTGTATCACCCCCAAACCGATGGGCTGGTTGAAAGATTCAACAAAACCCTAAAACAAATGTTGAAGAAAGTGGTGGATAGAGATGGAAAGGATTGGGACTGTCTACTTCCTTATTTGATGTTTGCTATTAGGGAGGTGCCCCAATCCTCTACGGGATTCTCCCCCTTTGAGTTACTGTATGGGAGACACCCAAGAGGGCTGTTGGATATTGCCAAGGAAACTTGGGAAAGTGAGAGTTCTCCCCACAGGAGTGTGATTGAGCATGTCGCCCTGATGCAAGATCGAATTGCACAGGTAATGCCCATCGTGAAGGAACATTTGGCCCAAGCGCAGTTGGCACAGCAGAGAGTGTACAACCGTGGAGCAAAGACCCGTACCTTTTCCCCGGGGGATAGGATATTGGTACTTGTCCCTACGGTTGAAAGTAAATTCCTTGCCAAATGGCAAGGCCCCTACGAGATAATGGAAAAAGTGAGCGAAGTGAATTACAAGGTCAGACAACCAGGAAGGCGAAAGCCCGAACAGATATATCACGTTAATCTGTTGAAAGCCTGGAGGGATAGAGAGTCCCTAGTCGCAGAAACTTGGTCACCAGCTCAAACTGGTTGCGTGATTCCGGAGGTTGGAATAGCAGCCACCTTGTCACAACCCCAACAACAGGAGGTTAAGGAGTTTGTGCTTCGCAACAAGGAGGTGTTCTCTGAGCTGCCGGGACAAACATCTGGGGTAGAGCATGATATTATTACCCCGCCCGGTGAAAGGGTGAAGTTAAAACCCTATCGGATCCCAGAGGCCCGACGGGAGGCAATACGGGAGGAAGTACAGAAAATGCTGAACTTAGGGGTGATAGAGGAGTCCCAAAGTGATTGGTCTAGTCCCATTGTGTTGGTGCCTAAACCGGATGGGAGCTGGCGATTTTGTAACGATTTTCGTCAGTTGAACAAAGTTACAAAATTTGACACCTACCCCATGCCACGTATAGATGAGTTGATCGACCGGCTGGGAACAGCCCGATACATGACGACTCTTGACCTCACAAAAGGGTATTGGCAAATTCCCCTGGCCAAGTCGGCCAAAGAGAAAACCGCATTTGTAACCCCAGACGGGGCGTTCCAATATAAGAGAATGCCGTTCGGGTTACAGAATGCGCCGGCCACATTCCAGCGGAAAATGGACCAGATACTGAGGCCCCATCGGAAGTATGCTGCGGCTTACCTGGATGACGTAATTGTCCATAGCACAGATTGGGCCTCACATCTGCCAAAAGTGCAAGCAGTCCTAGACTCTATCCGGGAAGCGGGGTTTACGGCTAACCCCAAGAAGTGTACCATTGGGCAGGAGGAGGCCAAATATCTTGGGTACACCATTGGCAGGGGAGTAATAAAACCCCAACTCAACAAAGTCGAGGCCATCCAGAGTTGGCCACGTCCCAACAGCAAGAAGCAGGTACGAGCCTTTCTGGGAATCGCGGGTTATTATCGGCGCTTCATTCCCCACTTTGCTTCTAAGGCTGTGCCCCTAACCAACCTGACGAAAGTGTCGGTCATGATTAAATGGACCCCCGAGGCGGAGGCAGCATTCCAATTCTTGAAACAAGCCTTATGTAGCCAGCCAGTGTTGTACTCACCCGACTTCTCTAAAGACTTTGTCGTACAAAGTGATGCGTCAGATGTGGGGTTAGGAGCAGTATTGTCCCAGGTCTGGAACGGGGAAGAGCACCCAGTCATTTACCTCAGCAGGAAGTTGAAGTCCCATGAGGTAAATTACGCCACGGTTGAAAAGGAGTGTTTAGCGGTGAAGTGGGCTCTAGATTCCCTTCGGTACTATCTGCTAGGTAGGCACTTTGACATGGTTACGGATCACGCTCCGTTAAAGTGGATGGCTCAAAACAAGGAGACAAATAGAAGAGTGAATAGGTGGTTCCTGGCCCTACAGGAATTCAACTTCACAGTAAAGCATCGCCCTGGCGTTCAAATGGGGAATGTGGATGCTTTGTCTCGAGTACATGAATGCCTGATTGCTGGTGTTCCAACCCCAAGGTTAAAACAAGAGGGGGGGGTATGTGACAGCAGGAAGGTAAAGTCACCTGGTTGCATCCAGGGGGGTAGATATATTTCTCCCAGATTCAGGCTTTATGCCGACTTATACAACTAGGGAGTTGATGAAGCCCAGCTGAGGCTAGTGGGCTCATGAATGACTCATACCTCTAGGGAGAGTGCTGGGCGTCGTGAGGCAGGGAGTTGATGAGACCAGCTGAAGCTTGTCAGCTCATTTAGGCCTCTATAAGAACTCCCAGATTCATTAGGTGTTAGCTCATGCCTGGAACCAGACCTGTGTGGACTGTCTAGGGAGAGTGAACCCCTGTGCGGTGAGGCAAAGCCTGTGTGGCTATTTGTTTGGACTTTTACTAAACCAGGGACTTAGGGACTAGGACAGCACCAGGCTGATCCCAGTTGTTAGTTTAGGAAACCTGCATGTTTAGTCAGAGGTCAAACTGACCAGGATTTATTTTGTTTATGTTTCTTTTTGGCTTTGCTGTGTTTTTGTCACTGTACATAGAGAAATAAACCGCACCTTTTGATTTTGAAAACCACAACCTCCGTCTGCTGGCCCTGTTTTTGTGTGGGGAGCCCAACCAGGGGGTCACACACACCCGCTACCGAGTTAACCCCCTCACAATATATATATATATATATATATATATATATATAGACAGTCTTAAAGGAAGTCCTTAGGAGTCTGTTTACACACTGCGGTGTATATGGGTGGAGCAGGGATAAATGGGATCCACTGTGCACAGGGCGGCCATCATAGATGAACAGAAACCATGTTCAGGGGAAACTGGAAGACAAGGAGAGAGGCGCCTCTAAGTGCAATAGTGTAACAAGGTTTTAATAGTAGATACAAATTCACCTAAATGTGAGTGTATTTGTATCTACTATTAAAACCTTGTTACACTATTGCACTTAGAGGCGCCTCTCTCCTTGTCTTCCTCTTCACATAGGAGACTGTTGTGGTGTTGTCCATTCGCAATGAAACAGATTCCCCTTTCAGGAGATGACTGAAGGGCACACCAGGCTGCCCGCAATTCCAGGACATTCGAGCCCGGGTTGTGGAGATGAGCATCCCACCTGCCTTGTGCAAACTCTGACCTGCAAACGGCTCCCCATCCGGCACTACTGGCATTGGTCGTGACCGTGACCCATGAGACTGAGGCGAGCAGATTCCTGCATTGAAGCCACCAGAAGAAGCTGTTCCTCATTACTGTTGTTATGTGAATGAATTGGTTGCCATCTCCCGAGTTCCATTGCTGGAGAAACCCTATCTGAAAAGGGCGTAGCCTCCACAGCGACCATTTGACCATAGGGGTCGTAAAGACCATCGTGCCGATAATTTTTAGGCACTGTGAGTTCCTCAGACGTGAGAAGGTTAGAGCCCGTGAGACTTTCTCGTATGACTGGGATCTTTTCCACTGGCAGAGAGATGGTACTTTCCACAGTGTCGAACTGGGCCCCTAGGTATACCAGGCGCTGTACTGGTTCCAGATGGCTTTTCTCTAAGTTTAGCAGCCAACCAAACTTGAGTAGTGTGGTGATAACCTGAGCTCTGTGGATCAGCAGCTGCTTCTTGTCCTGGGATAGTAACAGGAAGTCGTTGAGGTAGTGGTACAACCGTAACCCTTTTGTTCTGATGAGGGCCACCACGGCCAGAAGAACTTTTGAAAAAACTTGGGTGAGGTTGTCAGCCTGAAAGGGAGGCAGGGGAACTGTATATGTTCTTGCCCGACTATGAACGGGAGGTATTTGTGGAATTCTTCTGCTACAGGCACGTGAAAGTAGGCATCCTTTAAGTCGATTGAGACTAGACTGGTTGCACGGCTTGCTGTATGGTAGTCAGAGTCTCCATTTTGAATCTTTTGTGTTTTATAAACTTGTTTAAATAGGTTAGGTCTATCACGGGGCGCCATGAACCGTTTTTCTTTAGCACTAGGAAGAGAGGGGAATACACTCCTTGGAATTCTTCGACCTTCGGGACAGGCACCATATCTCCCTGTACCATCAGTGAATCCAAATAGGACAGTAACACCTGCTTCTTTTCTTCTGACCATGGTAGCAGGGTAGAAATAAACCTGGGGGCAGGAGTACTGGTGAAGTACCATGTGTGGCCTGTAGAGACCGTCTTGATGGTCCAGTAGTCCGAGACGTGAAGGAAGAGAAGCAAACGCGCCCAATCTCAAAACGACTGGCTGGAAGCCTGGCTCTTAGTGGGCTTTTGGAAGAATGCCTGACACCTTCTCCAATTCCTTCTGAAGTCCCGGCCGGGCCTGTAAGAATGTGCTTCCCTTGAATGCTCAGTACTGTGTCTTCTCCGCTGGGGCCTCTTCTGGCCAAGCAGACGCCTATCCTGGGGCAAGAAGCCTGACTTCCCGCCCGTGGCCCGGGCTATAGCGCTATCCAGCCTGTTGCCACATAACAAGGGTCCTTGAAAGGGTATCCTACACCAGGCTTGTTTAGAAGCTGGATCAGCGAGCCAAGGGCGTAACCATAAGGCCCACTTAGCCGTGACCGAGGATAGCATAGGCTGCTGTCAGCTTCAATTTTTGGACTGCCGAGCCCCTGGCCAGTTCTTCTGAAATGCCCTTGAGCACGGAGTCCACATTTTCTGTCCAGGCTTCCATAGACATGGCCGCGAGGGCCAAGGCGGGTTTGCAAGCCATACCAGCTAGCCCGTATAAATACTCTTGCGGTCTTGATCTATTCTCCTCTCGAGCCCGTCCTTAAAGGCTACAGCGTCCTCTAAAGGAAGAGTGACAAGTTTAGCCAGTCGCATCAATGCTGCATCTACCAGGGGAGCGTTTTCCAGATGCTTCACTTCCTCTGCCTTGAAGGGGTATAATCTGGAGGTTTTACTTGACAAAGTCTACTTTGCTCCATTCCTCATCAATGATATCTTTCAACGCTGAAAGGAGCGGGAAATTAGAGCTTCCCACTTGAGAGCCTCTTTGACCGCTTTAATTAGTGGTGAGACTAGGGCGAAGTCAAAGCCTCCAATAAATTTGTCTCCCTCTATTTCGCTGTCTGAAGACCCGGGAGATGCGTCATAAGGCTGGGATAGGCCTGGATCCTCTTGGGCCTCATCAGCCAGGGAGACTGATAGAGTGGTGGACTGGCTCCACCCGCGGGTTGTACCACGCGCTTAACTAGAGACTCCATATATTGGTTTTCAGTCTCTTTTTCCCTGACCACCTGGGTATAGTATGGGTCGCATAAAGTTTTGCTCTCCGGGACTCGTATCCCACATCCCCAGCAGACTCTGCGATCAGAGCGGCTGTCATGGTGGTGGGTGCGGTGTCTGGAGGAGGAATGGGAACATCTCCTCTGTTGATGGGTCCTAGACGGGGAGTCACATCTGGACCTGGATGAGGAAGGCTGACGTTGCCGCCTGGCAAGGTCCCTGTCGTCCCGAACAGCAAACTGGCGATCCGACCTGGAAGGGCTTATTAAAGAGAAGGGTAGGGAAAAGAGAGCATTTCAATAGGGCATGTGTCCATCCATCAGCGGACCTGGCCCCCTTCCTCTTACCCCCACATACCTAGAGCGTGAAGGCTGGCCGCATGGAGGCGGTAACCTGTGGGTCCATGGCATCCTGGAGGCGACGATCCTGCAGTTTATAGGAACACCCCACGTCCAAAAAGAAAGGAGTAAAGTGTCAATACAAAGGAATGCACAAGCGTTCCAGGCGCCATGAGGATGTCAAAAACCAGGGAACACCATGAGGGGGGAACAGACAACATATAAACAAAAACTGCTGCCATGGAGAAAGCTCCTGAGAGCTCCAAACATTGCCAGCCGACCCTTGGAAGATGTCTCACTCCTGGGCATACGCAGGTTGTCCCCACCACTGGACATATATGCCTGAAGCTACCCACCCGCCCATGGCTGGGCCCTGGGCTATCTTTGACACCGCTTGAATCGTATGCCCGACACCAACTCACTCGGGGCTCAATCGTTCGGTCTTGGATGTCATGAAATGTAAGTGCAACGCTGTAGGGTCAAAGAGGAGGACAAAAAAGTTACGCAGTCTCTGGCTGTTAGCTCATATTTATGGGAATGGGGTCCTATAGCATTGGAGAGGAGGCGGGGTTAACTCACACGTAGGCTGCCATGGAGTCTGTCAGGAAAGTAATTTTTTTCTGAGATTTGTCCTAAATGGCAAAAGATCTGTAATTAGGCTCCCAGCTTTAGTCATTGGCATTCTGTGTTATGTTTTCCACTTATGTTTTTCCACTGTCCAATCAGATCCCTAGTTCTACTGTGACTGGTTGCTTTTCTTTCTTGTAGCTCACTTTCTAGCTATCTTTCACCATCCTTCTTCCTCACAACTTGAGCTGTTTTCCTCCAACAGCATCTCACACAACTCCCCAATCATGTTATATAGTCTCTGTATTTTGTCCTCATGGATGGCTTAATTTAGACACCCAAGCTGTGTGGACCTGTGAACATAGAAGTCCAATTGTTCTTTCTCTTGACTGAGTGTCCGGGTCTCCTCTCCTGCAGTGTTTGCTTTACTGCTTTTTTTCTGCCTTATATCTGAGTCTCCAAGCCAATGATTCTTGTCAGCTACAGACAAAGCCCATCAACGTGTACAGTTTTCATTTCCCTGGCATCCCTTTTTATAAAAATTTTAAGTACAGGATATGTCTACCCAACTGTTCTGTGGTGGTAAGGGTAGATAGGAGGAACATTCACAGATGAGTTAAGAATAACTAAGTTAAAGATTTTTTTTTGCCAAATTCCCCACTTTCTCCATTTCACTCTCAATTTATTCTATTCCTCAACTACAAACCTTAGATCAGCCAACAACCTCCTTCATCCACCATGGTGTACACCAGCTGCATTTGTTCTACAGTCATCTTCTTGAGCTGGCACGCCACACCATACTCCTCATATGCTACATTTGTCTCTAGGCCCCAATCTGTGCCTTGTGGGTAGATGGCTTCAAAAAGATAAATGCAGAATTGCCATAGTTTAAAAAAAAGCAAAATTATTCTTAAAGGTTATTCCAAACATGTGCTTGTTTGCAGAGCTCAGCACTGTAAGGTTCATAGTACAAAGCTGTAATCAAATATACAACACTGTATATAGTAGTAAAACTATGTATGGAGGCACAGAGCAGTATATTGCGGTACAGATCTTTTTATAGTAAAATAAAACTACTGTATATATAAAAGCATAAAGCTTAATGCAGTAGTGTTAGGATTGTGACAACTTGGGGGTTGTTTAACGCAACTCTTTTGCAGGGCTTTTTCTGCCCACTGCTATTCATAACAGCAAAGAAATGTTCAACAAAAGACATCAGTTGCCCCCGCAAAGGTTTTCACCATCAAAACAAGCAAAATACTATTCTGGCTCTCTTTGGCAGCTCTACTGCTAAGGCCTCATACCTTGGTACTCCTGACCATAAACTCAATGTCCCATTGCTCTCGCATAAACTCTGTTCCTTTGTCAGCTCTCTATCTTTTCCTGCAGCTCCGTGCTGCTCTGGCCTATCTCTGTCCTCGTGGCCATGCACTCCCTTGTAGACACACACTGACTCCTGGGAGGGTGGAGCCCTGAACTCTGATTCTTAAACTACTATAAACCCAGTACACACGTGTGCCATGTGCCTGTTTTCTACAAATCCTGGCCTAGACTGCTATTTTACACAGTGGCCTCGCCCTGCCACAGGATGTACTGTATATAACAAGGCAGATTAGTATAAGGTGTCTCAGGGCTGTATCTAGCATTATTTAATTGTATACAGCAGTGTTCAGTTGTACAGAGCTGTATATAGAGACAAACGGAGATATAAAGAGGCACAGAGCATGCATGCCAGGGGTCCCTGAAAGCCAAAGCAGCAAGCAATTGTGCAATACGGTTTTGTAGATTTTCACATCAGTACAGTGCATGAAAACATACCAACTCAATAGGAAAGTGTTCCTTGAAACTGCCAACTATGGGCATTAAAGGGCCAACATATTAATGCCCCAACTCAGAAGGTATGAATACATATAAAAAGCATTTTTTGCAGTGACATAATTTCGTTATACAATTAAAATCTAATTCTGACCCAAGACATGCAAGCCCTGAAAAAAGAAATCTTACTTGTAATAAATGATATTTCATATTATACAGTAGTCTTGATTTAACCACTTAAGCCCCGGCCCATTTGGTAGCTAAAGGACCAGAGGTGATTTCAGAATTTTGCACTGCGCTGCTTTAACTGTAAATTGTGCGGACATGCAATGTTGTACCCAAACGAAATTTGCGTCCTTTTCTTCCCACAAATAGAGCTTTCTTTTAATGGTATTGGATTGCCTCTGCGATTTTTATTTTTTGCGATATAAAACGGAAAAAGACCGAAAATTTTGAAAAAAATGATATTTTATACTTTTTGTTATAAGAAAAATCGAATAAACTCAATTTTAGTCATACATTTAGGCCAAAATTTATTCAGCCACATGTCTTTAGTAAAAAAAATGTCAATAAGCGTATATTTATTGGTTTGCGCAAAAGTTATAGCGTTTACAAACTAGGGTACATTTTCTGGAATTTACACAGCTTTAAATTTATGACTGCCCATTTTGGAAAGTAGACACCCCAAGGAAATTGCTGAGCCCATTGAATATTTATTTTTTTGTCCCAAGTGATTGAATAATGACAAAAAAAAAAAAAATTACAAAAAGTTGTCACTAAATGATATATTGCTCACACATGCCATGGTTATATGTGGAATTGCACCCCAAAATACATTCTGCTGCTTCTCCTGAGTACGGGGATACCACATGTGTGGGACTTTTTAGGAGCCTAGCCACGTACGGGACCCCGGAAACCAAGCACCGCCTTCAGGATTTCTAAGGGCGTAAATTTTTGATTTCACTCCTCACTACCTATCACAGTTTTGAAGGCCATAAAATGCCAAAATAGCACAAACCCCCCCCAAATGACCCCATTTTGGAAAGTAGACACCCCAAGCTATTTACTGAGAGGCATGTTCAGTCCGTGGAATATTTTATATTTTGCCACAAGTTGCGGGAATATGACAAACTTCTTTTTTTTGCACAAAGTTGTCACTAAATGATATATTGCTCACACATGCCATAGGCATATGTGAAATTACACCCCAAAATACATTCTGCTGCTTCTCCTGAGTACGGGGATATCACATGTGTGGGACTTTTTGGGAGCCTAGTCGCGTACGGGACCCCAAAAACCAAGCACCGCCTTCAAGGTTTCTAAGGGCATACATTTTTGATTTCACTCCTCACTACCTATCACAGTTTTGAAGGCCATAAAATGCCAAGATAGCACAAAACCCCCAAAATGACCCCATTTTGGAAAGTAGACACCCCAAGGAAATTGCTGAGAGGCATGTTGAGCCCATTGAATATTTTTTTTTTGTCCCAAGTGATTGAATAATGACAAAAAGAAAAAAAAAAAGAAAAAATGTACAAAAAGTTGTCACTAAATGATATATTGCTCAAACATGCCATGGTTATATGCGGAATTGCACCCCAAAATACATTCGGCTGCTTCTCCTGAGTACGGGGATACCACATGTGTGGGACTTTTTGGGAGCCTAGCCGCGTACGGGACCCCAAAAACCAAGCACCTAAGTTTCTAAGGGCACAAATTTTTGATTTCACTCCTCACTACCTATCACAGTTTTGAAGGCCATAAAATGCCAAGATAGCCCAAAACCCCCACAAACGACCCCATTTTGGAAAGTAGACACCCCAAGCTATTTGCTGAGAGGCATGGTGAGTATTTTACAGCTCTCATTTGTTTTTGAAAATGAAGAAATTAAGAAAGACATTTTTTTTTTTTCTTTTTTCAAATTTCAAAACTTTGTGACAAAAAGCGAGATCTGCAAAATACTCAACATACCTCTCAGAAAATAGCTTGGGGTGTCTACTTTCCAAAATGGGGTCATTTGGGGGGGTTTTGTGCCATCTGGGCATTCCATGGCCTCCGAAACTGTGATAGGCAGTGAGGAGTGAAATCAAAAATTTACACCCATAGAAATCCTGAAGGCGGTGCTTGGTTTTCGGGGTCCTGTACGCGGCTAGGCTCCCAAAATGTCTCACACATGTGGTATCCCCGTACTCAGGAGAAGCAACAGAATGTATTTTGGGGTGTAATTCCACATATGCCCATGGCATGTTTGAGCAATATATCATTTAGTGACAACTTTTTGTACAATTTTCTTTTTTTTTTCTTTTTGTCATTATTCAATCACTTGGGACAAAAAAAAAATATTCAATGGGCTCAACATGCCTCTCAGCAAATAGCTTGAGGTGTCTACTTTCCAGAATGGGGTCATTTGGGGGGGTTTGAACTGTCCTGGCATTTTATACACAACATTAGGAAGCTTACATCCACTCTTCTAACCACTTGAAGACAAAGCCCTTTCTGACACTTTTTGTTTACATGAAAACATTTTTTTTTTTGCAAGAAAATTATGTTGAACCCCCAAACATTATATAATTTTTTTAAAGCAAAGGCCCTACAGATTAAAATAGTGGGTGTTGCATTTTTTTTTCCACACAGTATTTGCGCAGCGATTTTTTCAAACGCATTTTTTGGGGGAAAAACACACTTTTTTTATTTTTAATGCACTAAAAAACACTATATTGCCCAAATGTTTGATAAAATAAAAAAGATGATCTTAGGCCGAGTACATGGATACCAAACACGACATGCTTTAAAATTGCGCACAAACGCGCAGCGGCGACAAACTACATTCATTTTTAAAAGCATTTAAAAGCCTTTACAGGTTACCACGTTAGATTTACAGAGGAGGTCTACTGCTAAAATTACTGCCCTCGATCTGACCTTCGCGGTGATACCTCACATGCATGATGCAATTGCTGTTTACATATGACGCTAGACCGACGCTTGCGTTCGCCTTTGCGCAAGAGCAGGGGGGGACAGCGGTGCTTTTTTTTTTTTTTTTATTATTTATTTTGCTTTTTTCTTTTATTTTTAAATTGTTCCTTCCAAATTTTTTTTTTTTACCATTTTTATTGTTATCTCAGGGAATGTAAATATCCCCTATGATAGCAATAAGTAGTGACAGGTACTCTTTTTTTAAAAAAAATTGGGGGGTTAGACCCTAGATCTTTCCTCTGCCCTCAAAGCATCTGACCACACCAAGATCGGTGTGATAAAATGCTTTCCCAATTTCCCAATGGCGCTGTTTATATCCGGGGGGGCATTCCCTCCCACTGCTTGTAAAAGCAGTCTAGAGGCTAATTATCTGCTAGAATTGCTTTTACATGAAAGCCGGCCACTGGCTGAAAAGAATACCAAGATGATACCTAAACCTGCAGGCATAATTCTGGTATAAACATTCAAAGTCCAGCAACATACCAGTACGTTGCTGGTCCTTGTTGGACATGTATTGTAATCTTTTTTTTCATGCAGCCTGTTGGCTAAACGAAAAAAAGAGATTGATCGGTGGGTATGCCCACCATTAGAATACCTCCCTTCATCCACCCACTTCTAATGATGGGCATACATGCACCATTTATATATGCCGAAGCATGGGGGCATTCTCCCGCAAAAAAGTTATGCCGCGTACACACGGTCGGACTTTTCCACGGGCAAGCCTTCGTCGAAATTTCGACCGTATGTACGCGGCATAAAAGGTTATGCCACGTACACACGGTCGGACTTTTCCATGGGCAAGCCTCCGTCGGAATTTCGACCGTATATACGCGGCATTAGGAGCAAAAAACGCTCCTCCGCCCCTGCTGCCCCCATGCTTCGGCATATATGCTCTTTTTTTTAACTGTGGTGGTGAAATCACCTCCTACAGCATTGGAGTCATGGCTTTATGTATCGTGGGAGCAAACGCTGTTGCTGTCAAGATAAATAGATCCGCTCTGCAATTGAATGGCGTACCTGCTAAGCAAATGATGGTTAACATTAAAACAAAGTAACATTACAGTACAACAGTAAGACCTTACCATACCATACCTGCAAAGCAAATACCAAAACAAAACCTAGTAAAAAATAAAACTTTTTTTTAACGCAACCTGTGCCTAAAATATATATATGCCGAAGCATGGGGGCATCCTCCCGCAAAAAAGTTATGCCGCGTACACACGGTCGGACTTTTCCACAGGCAAGCCTCCGTCGGAATTTCGACCGTATGTACGCGGCATTAGGAGCAAAATCGCCCCTGCTGCCCCCATGCTTCGGCATATATGCTCTTTTTTTTTAACTGTGGTGGTGAAATCACCTCCTACAGCACTGGAGTCACGGCTTTATGTATCGTGGGAGCAAACGCTGTTGCTGTCAAGATAAATAATTCCGCGCTGCAGCTGAATGGCGCACCTGAAAACAAAAAATTACATACCTGAAAAGCAAGCATGATAAAACATTGCAGAATAGAATACAGTAAAAAAGAGCAGAACAATAGAGAGAAAATAGAGAGAGAGAGAGAGAACAATAAAACAACAACTATTTTTGGTTTTTTTTTTAATTTTTTTTTTTGTGTTTTGTTTTTTACGTTTTTTTTTTTCTTTTTTACACTTTTTTTTGTAACTTTAACAACTGTAATGGTCCGGGTCTCTCAAAATGTAATGGCATCTTGGGAGACCCTGTGTAAGTGTGTCCTAGTCTGTGAAATGCTGTACCCTACGCTAAAACTTCACTTTTGAGTGGTAGCGTTCAAAACATTCACCAAGGCAAAGACCAGGTTTGTCAGGACAGAGTGGACAAAAAACACGGGTGTCACGCCTAAATCCGCGCTTGCTACAGACACAACATCTTTTTTGGGGGGTTCGTTGGGTAGGGGTACTCAGGAGGGCATACGGATAATGCCTCTCATGCAGCCGGCTTACTGCATTTGGTTGTGGTTGGTGAGGTGCAGAACTGCCTGGATACAGGAGGTCTGTGACTATCTCATTCTGGAAATTTAGAAGAGATAAAGTCCCGCCTGAAGCTCTGTATAGCACATGAGCGTTCAGCAAAGCCAATTGAAATAAGGATAGAGACACTTTTTTGTACCAGCGTCTCGCCTTACGGTCAATTAGATACGGTGCCAACAACTGCCCGTTGAGGTCCACCCCTCCCATATTTTGGTTATATTCGTGGACACAGAGGGGTTTCTCCACAACACCAGTCGCCATACGAATTTGGACTGTCGTGTCTGCATGAAGGGAGGCAAGAAGGAAAACATTCTTATTGTCCCTCCACTTCATAGCGAGCAAGTTATTACACTTCACGCAGGCTCTCTCCCCCAGCCTAAGACGGGCATCTACAAGCCTCTGGGGAAAGCCCCGGCGATTAGGTCGCACGGTGCCACATGCTCCAATCTGATGATCAAACAAGTGACTAAACAGTGGCACGCTCGTGTAATAATTGTCCACATACAAGTGGTACCCCTTTCCGAATAAGGGTGACACCAAGTTCCACACTATCTTGCCAGCGCTCCCTATGTAATCCGGGCAGTTGACCGGCTCAACCTGTCTGTCTTTTTCCTCATAAACCGTAAAGCTCCATACATAGCCTGTTGCCCTGTCACAGAACTTATAGAGCTTGACCCAGTATCTGGCACGCTTGCTGGGAAGGTACTGCTTGAAAGACAAGCGGCCAGAAAATTTAATCAGGGACTCATCAACGCAGACAACTTGATCGGGAATAAACAAGGCTGCAAAACGTTAGTTGAAGTGGTTTATGAGGGGCCGAATTTTATAGAGCCGGTCGTATTCAGGGTCTCCACGTTGACGACAAAGTTCATTGTGGTTGAAGTGCATGAACCGCAAAATCTGCTCGTATCGTGTCCTGGGCATGGAGGCAGAGAACACGGGCATGTGGTCAATTGGGTGCGTGGTCCAATAAGCACGCAATGACGGGAATTTGTGTGCCCATGTTGAGGGAAAGGCCCAGAAAGGTCTTAAATTCAGAAACCGTAATTGGTTTCCAATCTTTGGCAATGGAAGGCAACTGGGGGTTAGCGGCGATGAATTGACCAGCATATAAATTACTCTGGTCCACAATAGATCTATAGAGATCTTCCGTGAAAAACAGCGAATAAAAATCAATTGGCATAAAATCAGCTGTTTCCACCTGAATACCGGGTTGGGCAGTGAATGGGGGAAGTACGGGTTCTGCAGAAGTGGTGGGGACCCAATCAGGATAGGCGAATTCTGCAGGAAGGGCACTATGGGCACGACGGGCCTGCCTTTGTCTTCTTGGTGGCAGCGGGACACTACTTGTGCTTGCCACCTCGCCAGCTTGAACTGCACTTATGGGACTCGCCACGTCACCACGTGATACTGCAGTGCTGGATGTACGCCCAGGCTGTACTAGGCCGCTGGTGCTTGCCAATTCACCAGAAGGAATAGCGGCGCTAGTACTACTCTGCTCCATGATACGAGAGACCTGCGGTTCTTGCTCCTCAACAACCTCAGAAGATCGGGTACGCCTGACCTTAGCAGGGACCTCAACTTCGTCGTCAGAGCTATCTGACGAGGAGCCGCTGACTTCACTGTCTTCTACGGGAAGATATTCTGAGCCTGAATCTGACAGATGCGTGACCTCCTCTTCACTATCTGTCATGCTCAGAATCTCGTAGGCCTCTTTACTAGTGTACCTTCGTCTTGCCATTTTGGGCTCTAAATTTAGGGGTACACTAGTAAGATTCACAGGTAAAAAAAGCACCTGACTGTCAGCAAATGTATCAAACGCTACCAAAAAAACTGTTAGCGATCGCAGGGATCAGGACTGTCTCTGCGAACTCTGCAGTTATGTGTGTTGTGTTTGGTAAGTGACAGTGATCGATCGATACTGCAGTTGGGTGGGCTGGGCTGGGCGGAGGGGCTAAACGCAGGTGCTAGCAGGTATCTGGGCTGATCCTGCTAACACTGCGTTTTTGGTAACCCTAAACCGCTGGGGACGCTAGTATAGATCTGTTCAGATACTATACCACTAAGGGAGGTGTATGCTTTGCGCGTGGGTGTTAGCGTTACTGGCACTAACCTGACGCTGCCTGGGGCGACGCAGACCCTCTCTGGCGCTAAAACCTAATTGATATCAGCCGCCGGACGATCAGGGGGTTAAACCTTTATTGGGTTATATACGGCGGGTGCCCTGATGCTATAAAAAGCAAACTAACCAACCAGCGTCACCCGTAAAACGTATATGGTGATCACTGGTGAAAGGGTTAACTAGGGGCAATCAGGGGGTTAAAACCTTTATTAGGTTATATATGGGGGTACCCGACGCTATATAAAAACCTGACGGGTAACCTAAATAACTAAATAACTAACCGGCTAACCAGTGTCACCAGTAAAACTTATACGGTGATCACTGGTGAAAGGGTTACCTCTAGGGGCAATCAGGGGGTTAAAATAATATATGGGGGTACCTGACGCTATAAAAACCTGCGGTGAAACTAAAAATAAATAACTGGCTATCTAGGGCACCACCGGCACTAAATACAGCGATCGGAAATACGATCGCTTAGTGACGCTGGCGTTAGGGGGTGAAAGGGTTACCTGGGGGGCGATCAAGGGGTTAAACCTTTATTAGGGGGTGTTAGGGGGCTACCCTGGACCTAAAGGGGCCTAAACCTAACTGCCCTGCAACTTTTTACTGTCACAAATGACACTGATTGCAGTGATCAGTAAAAAAATGACCACTGTAAACGGTGCACTGTGACTGGGGGTGATCTGGGGGTGACTGGGGGGTGAAAAGTGTGCCTACGTGTACTGGTGTCAGTGGGCTGTTGGTGCACTTACTGTGAGATGTCTTCACTCCTCGCGCCGGATCGAAAAGACCGACACGAGGAGAGATGACATCACTTCCTCTGCCTGTGTTTACATTTACACAGCAGAGGAAGCATATCATTCGCTGGGAGCGATCGCGAGGGGGTGGCCGGAATCGAACGGCCGTCCCCTCATCCCGGATCGTTTCCCAATGGAAAACGACCGCTCACTGTATAGGAGGGGGGTCAGATCGGACCCCCCAACTATACAAAGGCAATCACATAGATATACGTGACTTTGCCTGTCGGTGCCATTCTGCCGACGTATTTTTACAGTGGGCGGTCGTTAAGTGGTTAATGTGCAGAATAGGTTTTTGTAGGTATACATTTATTTATGAGCTCTAGAATTGAAATGTAATTTCTGTTTAAAGTCATAACCACAGTACATAAATGTACCAAGATAACTTTTTACCTATTTTTATGCAAAGACCATTGTTCAGATGTAGAGATCACAGATAAAGGCATGAGTTTCCGATTAGTAGAATGCCTTGCGATAAAAGCTTCAATGCTTCATTCACGAGTTTGCCATAAAAAAAAAAAAAAAAGAGTCATTGAATAATCTTTCTTCATATTTCTGGAATATTGCCTAACAGCTTCCTTTATGTTTAACAACTTCCTTTTAGATAACTAGCATATGGGCCTTAGAAGATATCTTAAAATGTTTGATCATTAATTGAACAGTGCCTTTGTCTTTTTTAATAAAGGAAGCAACATGACACTCTAGGAGCGTCTAATGTGACTCTTTTCATGGTCTCATCTAAATGTCTTTTTGTGGCAACATAGAGACAGCTGCAGTTGCAAAATAACTGTAGCATCAAACTGTAAAAATATAGTATTTTGGGATTGATGCTTGAAAACTGAAGCTAAAGACCAGTATCATCACCCAACCAAATAAGAGTTTGCACTTTGCAAATACGCACAGTTGTATTTTATACGTAATTTAAATTTTTATTTTTTTTTAAAGCAAGACGACATGCAATATTGTAGTGATGGTTTAGACTTTGCAATCTTAAAGCAGACCTTCCACTTAAATTGCAAGATCCTTTCATTTAGTGAGACCAAAACAATATTCCTAATGCCCACGTTCCTTTAAATGACTGTAGAGTAAGTGGGTGCTGAAGCGGACGCCGGCTGGATACTGGAATGACTCAAAGCAAAGAATATGTCACCAGCACACCCGGAAACTCCATCAAAGGGGCCAACACTTTTATTGATGATCACATCACAGCAAAGGACAGCAACATTTTGGAGCCATGCAGGAACCCTTTCATCAGGCATGTGACAATGACATGTTCCCTGCTGAAGGGGTCCTGCATGGCTCCGATACGTTGCTGTCTATGTTGATGTGACAATAAAAGCGATGTACCTTTTGATGGAGTTCTCTGGTGTGCTGTTGACATATTCCTTGCTTTCATTTGATGAGGACCCCCAACTTTGTTAAAATGCTGCTCTAAACTGAAAAAAATGATATATGTTGGTATGGCGAAGGGGGAATGCTACTTAATTAACTTGATTAACATTTCTTAACTCTCCCTATAACATAGCAAATCTACACTTTTTGAGTTCAGACTCATTTTAAGTCAAAATTATAAGGGTGCATTTTAATTATAAAGTTGACAAGTTTATAAACTGATGTTTTATATCAATTTATATTAATTGCATAAATGTTTTTTTACATACATTTATTGCAATATGCACTGATAATATCCTGTTTTAAGAGCATGCTGGAGTTATTCAAAAATGAAGCCCAGCACTACTCTACTGCAAAGCTTTATCACGTTATGTTTATCAGTTGGTTGAGATATTCACGGGCAATAAATCTTGTACAAAGTTCCATCTACTGGATGAAAGCTATATATAGGAAATATGTGTACATTTTATATTTATTTAAGTTTTTATTTAATTAGTGGACATTAATAATTATATAAAAACTATAAATTTGCTTTGAGTTTTTTTCTGTGTCCTCCAAAATTAATATTCATGCTGGTTCTTTTTTGTTTCCATAGCATGGGTGAACTCTTTGTCAATGGGAATGATCTTCTTCTGCTCCCCTGTGGTCAGTGTATTTACGGATATGTTTGGGTGCCGGAAGACAGCAGTAGTAGGAGCTGCTGTTGGTATAATTGGTCTTCTTTCAAGTTCTTTTGTTGGGTGAGTGTATCATAAGTGATCTTGTCAACTGAGTTGCAAATGCCTTCCTTCAAGAGCCTTGATAGTTGTTTATTTGGCTTGAACTAAATGTAATTTTTGTTAGTCACCTATTACTAACCTGTTTCAGGGGCTAAGCTAGTTCTGGGCAGTCTGCCAAACTAACATGTGACCCCTAACTTCTATGTTGGCCAGGTAAACTTTTATTATTTCCATAATATATAACAAAAAGCTGTTGCTGTGGCCCCTTTATTACTTCTGTGCCACTGGATATAAAAAAAAAAAAAAAAGTATATTGAAAACAATTGTATTGTTGGTTTTACCATTTAAATGAAATGTGTAGTCTAATGAAAACTACCTTCTTGATGATAATGACCTCCTCGATATGTGTTTACTTTCTAAAAAATTACTTTTTTACTATATAATGCTACACAAAGGTTGTGCTTTACTGCTTCTCACAATGCAAGTCCAGTGATCACAATGGCATTGCTTGTGCTGGGCACCCAGAACACGTGTTCCCTATATCTTGTGTGTTGCCCTTGGTCCAAAAAGCTATTACCACCAGCAGTTTCTTTAATTTTAAACAGATACCACGGCAGGCTATCAGCCTAGAGCCAAGGTAGACTTCTTCTTGGCTTTGATATGTCACATTACACAACTGAGAGATGGACTTCCCCTCATTCTATACTGCCCTGGTATCTGAGTTCTGAAAAATGGAGACTAGCAAGGGGGGCTTGATGCAAATTATTCCTTAAAAAAAGGTTTTGACATGGTAGAACAACAAAGCATAGGCTTTTAAAAAATGATGGACAGGGCCAAACCCTGTCCTTTCAGAGTGCTTAAAGGGGTTGTAAAGGTTCGTTTTTTATTTTCTAAATAGGTTCCTTTAAGCTAGTGCAGTGTTGGTTCACTTACCTTTTCCTTAGATTTCCCTTCTAAATATTTTTTTTCTTTGTTTTCTTTGTCTGAATTTCTCACTTCCTGTTCCTCCTCAGTAAGCTGTTCAGTAAGCTGTTCTGGCTGACTCCACACCACTCGGATGATGGTGTGAAGTTTACTGAGGAGAAACAGGAAGTGAGAAATTCAGACAAAGAAAAAAAACATTTAGAAGGTAAATCAAAGGAAAAGGTAAGTGAACCAACAATGCACTAGCTTAAAGGAACCTATTTAGAAAATAAAAAACAAACCTTTACAACCCCTTTAAGTCCAAGTTCTAGTTAAGATCTGATTGTAGGAAGCTCAGAGTAGTCACTTGGATTTATATACAGTAGATACTGGTTGTTAAGTATTCACTGACTATTTTAACAAAGTTGTTTTTTAAGGTAGACTGTGTGCAGAAAAGCATCTGTAGTGGAAGTGCTTCATATTTTAAAATTGATTGTGCCGATATTTATGCATGTCTGTGAGACTCTCACTTGTGGCACAGTAATAAAAATCATATTTTGTGGGTACAAGTACTGTGGCATTTGTGTTGCTCTGTATGCATTGACTAAGCTTGGGTTTAATTTAACCATGCCCCTTGAAGCCTCCCACTGTTATCATTATTTTGACCAAGCCCACCATCTTTCACAATCCTAGTCATGCACCTGCCTAAACAACTGAAAACCATACACTCCATGTATAGTTGATATCAGATGAAGTCTGTGTTTTAACTGATTAAATTGGTTACCAATGTAAAGCCTTGAGGCAGAAATAAACAATGGGGTTGATTTAATAACTGGAGTGTGCAAAATCTGGTGCAGCTGTGCATGGTAGCCAATCAGCTCCTAAGGCCAAGCCACAGATGGTTGGAATACCGGCCGGTTCAGCAGGAACCAGCCAAGATTCAAACCATGTATGAGTAGGCTGAATGTACCCATGTTGATTGATCGATCAACTTGGATACAAACAGCCTAAAAGATTTTACATACGATTATCGCTAGAGGCTGGTATAGCCACTAGCAATAATCATTGTCTTCTCCCAACGGGGACGACTTTCCCTGCCTCCCGCTGGGAGAATACAATAAATCCTTGGGAGGGATTCCTCTGTCAACACCGACTGTGTTCATGGGTGAATCGAGCGAATTTCTTTCCTGCAACTGTAGATGCAAGAAAGAAATTTGCATGTGTATGGCCTGCCTAACTTCAGCTTGTTCAATTACGCTTTGACAAAAAACCTGTCAGGGTCACCTGTGGCCAGGTGACAGATGCACACCGTAGGGGGACAGGAGTGCACCGCGAGGTAGTGAACCCTATGGCTGGCTTCTGCGGATAGGAAACTGGGTGGTTGTGGAAAGCGGGACCAGAGGAGCACAACCGGGATCCCAACGGAAGCGAGAGCCAAGATTCCCCAGGACGCGGAGTCTAAGACCCAGCTGGTCTTCTCCAGGGCCTCTAGTGGTGAGGATGTTACGCTGCAGGCTGGGACCAGGTCGCGGCCCCTGGAGTTTCCTAGCTCACGCCCCGTAGGATAAGGGGAAAAGAGGGGAAGCAGCAGCACACGATAGAGAGAACCGAATAACAAGCTGAAGGTCAGGGGCCACAAGCAGACAAGGATAACGAAGAACGAGCCGAAGGTCAAGGGTCACGAGCAGACAGGGATAGTAGGGGACAAGCCAATAACGTAACAGAGAGACAGACGTAGCACACGGCAGGCAGGAACCCAAACACACAATGCCTAACAAACACGTTGATCAGCAAAGCAGGCTTGCAGTGCACAGGTTAATATAGTGTTCAGTGATAGGGCCTGGGGTGGAGTCAGGCTGGGAGGAGATTATAAAGGAAGCCAGGTGAAGGAGGTCTGGTCTCTAGATGAACACATGAGGAGGAAGGTAAGATGGCAGACAGACATTAATGCATATCCATGACAAAACCTGGAAGCTGATTTCTATGCAGAGCTGCTCTTTCCAGTTTTAGTCAATCAGCCCCAGTGAAACTCGTTAGTTAAAGCATGTCTTTATTGTCTCACAGCAAGCAATTACCGTCACGCTTCTTCTGTTTTCATTTTCCAGTGTATTCCAGTTGGGATATTACAGGTGGTTGTGAGGCAGCAAATGTTAATACATGACTTCTTATTTTTGTTTTTCTCTTTTCACAGGAGCCTAGATCCTCTTTATTTTACGTATGGTATATTATTTGCATGTGGCTGCTCTTTTGCTTACCAACCATCTCTTGTTATTTTGGGACATTACTTCAAGAAACGTCTAGGACTGGTCAATGGCATTGTAACTGCAGGCAGCAGCCTTTTTACAGTATCGCTGCCCTTTTTGCTGCGCTTTTTACTTGATAGTATTGGACTTGAGCACACCCTACGCATCTTGTGTATTCTCATGTTTGTTCTCTTTTTGGCTGGATTCACCTACAAGCCTCTTATACCTAGACAGAAAAAAAGACTTTCAAAGGTCTTCAATTTCTCTATCTTCAAATCGAAGAGCTATTGTATATGGGCATTTGGAATTCCAGCTGCACTTTTTGGCTACTTTGTGCCTTACGTCCACTTGGTAAGCTGTCAACATGTAATTTAAACTTAGAGCATGCTTATGTTTATGTATGTTTATAGTCATCTCATAATTCTTTAGTGTCTTTCCAGTGTTGTCTTTTTTTTGTTGTTGTTCGATATATAAAACAGCTACTGAAATCACTGTAACTGGATTGTAACTATCCTGTGTAATCTATCAATGTGCAGGTCAATTCATCCTCAGAACAAAAGCAGTGCATACAGAGATAAATATATACTGTTTAAAAAATAAATAAAGGATATTTCTGCAGTGCAAGAAAGAGAAAAATAAATCTGATAGCAAAATTGCAGCAGCTGAACTAACTTAGACAAATTCTCCACAAGTCCAGTAACAAATATACTCAGTGCAAAAATCCATAAAAGTCATTAAGTATCCTGAAAGCATAATGTGTAAATCCCCACTCCTATTGTAATAATGCATGCACTGAATGTTAAAACACAGTATTCACCCTATAGCTGACTCATAACGTAGGGGCTATAAAAGTACTTCTGTGCTCCCTCCTCTTGTCTGATTGTCTGTGGCACTCCAGCAGCTGCTGCATAGACAGCTACAGAAGAGGAGAGGTCTCTCTTTTTTTTTTTCTTTTTGAATGACTTTGTGCCTGAGAAGTCTTAGTCTGCTGACATAACTCCTGTGCTTAACCACTCGCAGTACGACCGCCCCCGCAATGTACTGCGGAATGAACTTCATTGATCCCGACACCGCGGACGCCCCAGTGTGAAAGAAGCCGTAGCCCCATTATCTGTAGTCACTGATCACTGTCTTTTGTAGTATAAAATAAATTTTAAAAAATCCAGTATATATACTATAGTTTGTAGGTGCAATAATTTTCCCGCAAACCAATTAATATACACTCATTTGATTTTTTTTTTATCCAAGACATGTAGCAGAACACATTTTGGCCAAAATATAGGAATAAATGTTATTAAATTTTTTATTGGATATGTTTTGTAGCAGACTGTAAAAAATATTGTTGTTTTTTTTTTTCTTTTTTTTTTTGCCTTTTTTAGTTTTATAGTGTAAAAAAACAAAACAAAACAGTGGTGATCAAATACCTCCAAAATAAAGCTCTATTTGTAAATTATAAAAATTTTGTTTGGATACAGAGTTGCATGACTGCACGATTATCAGTTAAAGTAGCACAGTGATAAATAGCAAAAAATGGCCTGGTCATGAAGGGAGTAAAATGTTCTGTAGGTCAAGTGGTTAAAGATACCATTTCACTTCTTACTGAAATGGTATGTACGTAAATCTAGAGCAACTTCTGTCTGCAACCACCCCAGTTACTACTTGCAGGTCAGGGAACTTCATTACTGAAGCCTATTTTGTACAGAGTTTGGCTTACTTCTGACGAACTGTTTGTTTCCCTGAGATGCTCTGCTGAGGAGGAATACGACAAAATGGCACCCATCTGCACACTGCTTTGGTGTATAGTAAATAATTGCTTCAGTTTGGTCTCCTACCCATGCGACAACCCCCTCTAACATGTTTCGCATAGTAGAGGCTTTATCATAGAGACCTCAGAAATCAGTAGTAAGTGATGCAGAGTTCACTACTAAGTGGCTCAGAGTTCAGGGGTTAGTAAAAAAGTGGTGCAGTGGTCAATAGTAAGTGATGCACAAGTCAGAAGTGAGTGCTGCAGAGTTAAGGAATCAGTAGTGTCCCCCACACAGTAGTGTCCTTTGCCCTCCATCCACAGTAGTGTGCTTTGCCCTCCATCCACAGTAGTGTCCTCTCTCTGCCACCCCCCCCCCACACACACACAGTAGTGTCCCCTGCCCCTCCATAGCAGTGTCCCCTGTCCCCCTTCATCCCCTCCGTTGTGTCCTCTGCGCTCCCTCCCACTGTATTGTCCTATACCCCCAAAAAGCAGTATCCTCTGGCCATCCACCATAGCAGTTTCCTTTGAGCCGCTGGGAGCCTAAGCCAGCCGCTCCTGCTCCCACCTCCTCCCCAACCTTGCACCACAGTGAGCGCTGGAGGAGCAGAACAGTGAGCGGTAATTGACAAGCACCACTCTGTTCTCAGAGCGGACCTGAGAATTGACCAAACAGCAGTCTTTTGATCGCTCAGTTCTCAGTGTAGAGACAGCAGGGGACAACTGCAGCATTGGATCACTGCTGCATCTACATACAGTGGATATAAAAATTCTACACACCCCTGTTAAAATGTCAGGTTTCCGTGATGTAAAAAAATGACAAAGATTTAAATAATTTTAGAAATTTTTCCACCTTTAATGTGACTTATAAACTGTACACCTCAATTGAACAACAAACTGAAATCTTTTAGGTGGAGGGAAGCAAAAATAAAATATTATAGTTGCATAAGTGTGACCACCCTTAAAATAATACTTTGTTGAAGCACCTTTTGATTTTATTACAGCACTCATTTTTGGGTATGAGTTTATCAGCATGGCACATCTTGACTTGGAAATATTTGCCCACTTTTCTGTGCAAAAACAGTCCAAATCTGTCAGATTGCGAGGGCATATCCTGTGCACAGCCCTCTTCAGATTACCCCACAGATTTTCAATCGGATTCAGGTCAGGGCTCTGGCTGGGCCATTACAAAACTGTAATCTTCTTCTGGTGAAGCCATTACTTTGTTGATTTGGATGTATGCTTTGGGTCGTTGTCATGCTGAAATATGAAGTTCCTCTTCATGTTCAGCTTTCTAGCATAAGCCTGAGGTTTTTGTGCCAATATTGACTGGTATTTGGAACTGTTCATAATACCCTCTACCTTGACCAAGGCCCCTGTTCCAGCAAGACAAAGGCATAATGAGCTAGGATGCATAGCATACTAGCTAATTATATATTACTTACCTTAGATCGAAGCCCCCGCAGCCATCCTCGACCCCCCCTCCGGTTGCGGGCATTTCTCCCGGAGCTTACTTCTATCGTGGCTCTGGCGCTGTGATTGGCCGAAGCCGCGACGACGTCACTCCCGCGCATGCACGTGGGAGCCGCGGGTAACGCCACATCTAACTGAAGCAGCGGCATGATGTGCCATTGCTTCAGTGCACATGTGCCGATCACTTCGGCACATGCAGACACAGATATCTCCTAAACCATGCAGGCTTAGGAGATATCCAGGGTAGCTACAGGTAAGCCTTAATATAGGCTTACCTGTAGCATAAAGTTATACAAATGGGTTTACAACCACTTTAATGTTGCTGTAGGCCTCTTGGCAGGCTCCCTGACCAGTTTTCTTCTAATTTTTTCATCAATTTTGGACGGACGTCCAGTTCTTGGTAATGTCACTGTTGTGCCATATTTTCTCCACTTGACGATGACTGTCTTCACTGTGTTGCATTGTATATCTAATGCCTTGGAAATTCTTTTTACCCTTCTTCTGACTGATAACTTTTAACAATGAGATCCCTCTGATGCTTTGGAAGCTCTCTGCGGACCATGGCTTTTGCTGTAGGATGCGACTAAGAAAATGTCAGGAATGTCAGGAAAGACCCACTAGAACAGCTCAACTTTATTTTGGGTTAATTAGAGGCATTTTAAATGATGGCAGGTGTGTACTGACTCTTATTTAACACCAGTTTGCATGTGATTGCTTAATTCTGAACACAGCTACACCCCCAGTTATAAGGGGGTGTGCACACTTATGCAACCACATTATTTAAGTTTTTTCGTTTTACTCCCCCCCCCCCTCCCAAAAAAGAGTTTAGTTTGTCTTTCAATTGAGTTGTACAGTTTATAGGTCACATTAAAGTTGGAAAAAGTTCTGAAATTTTTTATCTTTGTCTTTTTTTACATCACAGAAACCTGACATTTTAACAGGGGTGTGTAGACTTTTTATATCCACTGTAGGTGAGTATAAATGTTTGTTTATTTTAAATCCATACAGCTCTGTTAATGCTCATTTAATAGTTGGGCTTTAAGCAAAAGATGCCCAAAATCCTGCCCTAGCCCCCTCAATAAATAGGCCATTTTTCAGCAAATCTCTGCCTCCTCGTGCAGCCAGAATGGAGTGATAAGCTGCTTCTGCTATATGGGTACATCTCATTCAAGTTTTTTAAAATCTTTTTTTTATCAAGCATTAATATAAGTTATTATTATCTTCTTATAGAACGTCAAGTTGTAGTTTTTACAAATTGTTCTTGTCCTTATTAAACAGATGAAGCACGTGAAAGAGCGTCTGGGACCAGATGTCAACGAGGAGGTGCTTTTACTGTGCATTGGAGTTACCTCTGGTGTTGGAAGGCTGATTTTTGGTAGAGTTGCCGATTACATTCCAGGAGTCAAAAAAGTGTACTTACAGGTACTGTGATTTAGTTATGCTTTTTTATGTGAATTAGAAGTAAAACACAAACAACCTCCTTAGCGAATACTACAGTATCAAAAATTATAACAATTGGAGGTTGTTTACCCACTTCAAAATTATAATCTATATTGTTCACAGAGCAGTGCATTAAATAAAATGTTAAAAACAGTTAAGAAAAACATCTCTCACACCACCGCCATGAGTACCTATACAAATTTGGTTTTGTTGTGAAAATATCCAAAATAATGTACACCCTGGATTGTGAGCATAATTCGTTGAAGAAACATGCCTGTAATCCAAAACACTCGTATATAAAAAGCTAATTTCTCCATAATAAATAATGGAAACTCAGATGATTCATTTAACCTGTGGCAGGCCCGTCTATAGAGGGCGAACGGGCACCGACCCCCTGATCTACATATCAGGGTACTGGACTATGGATTCCAATGGGGGGGGGGGGTTTGAAGCACCCGATTAAAGCCAGAGGCTCTAATAGGCTTCAAAAAAGGGTGGGCTCGGGGCGCAGAGCACTGCGCCCTGATCCCACCCAGTTGTGTGACGATAGCAAATTCATTTTTGCTATTTTCACACTAAAGTTCCTCCCTGCCAATCAGGTACAACATTTAGCAACTCACATGGTTGATAAATTAAAAGAGGCACATCTAAGTATACAGGCATCCGGGGTGAAGCTGTCTACATAGACTGTCCTCTGCACCGCCGACTCTCACCGCTGTCAGTCTGACTACCCTCAAGTAGAAGTATCTGAAAGCGAGGCTTGAAGCGCTAGTGGAGCATAGCGCGGAAGGGAAGACATCGATGGTCTTTGTGGATAGCTTTACCCCGGATGCCTGCATACTTAGATGAGCCTCTTTTAATCACCAACTATGTGAGTTGCTAAATGTTGTACCTTCATTAAATGTAACCATATTGCTACACTTAGAGGGACCTCTCTTCTCTTTTATACTCAGTTGTGACGTGATGCTACTTGTATGTCAACTCAAAATTTAAAAAAAAATTTTGCTTGTCTTGCAAAACTCTCTCAGACCAAGTTACTCTCAATCCAAGGTTTTACTGTATATTGAAATCCTAATGTATTCCAAAAGGCTTCTTTTTCTTTTTTTTTTTTTTGTTGTCATACATACAGAGAAATAAACAATTTCATTAATCCATCAATCATATAAGCTCCAACGAGTCCATTCAAAATCCAGTTAACAGCATTACTCCTATCTTAAATACATCCACAAAAAAAAAGAAAACAATAACTATTTATTTGAGATAGTCTTCATTCTATCTTCCATTAGACCTGCTTCTCTCGTATGCCCTGACAACATACTTTACTAAGAAGAAAAACCTCTACCTATCTGGAGAGGCAAAAGGAGAAAGTAAGAAGCCCCATGAGGGAAAGAATTCCTAAAAAAAAAAAAAAAAGGAAAAAGATAGAAAGAGAGAAGAAGAGAAAAAAAAAAGGAGGAAGAAAACACTAATAGGGGAAGGGGAGTCGGAGTTGGAGGGCAAAATGTACAGAGGCAAAGGTGAGTTTACTATACCATCATCCAGGGAAGTTAGGGCACCCCCAATGCCCCCCACTCCTCTCTTTTTCAAGTATTCTCAGAAGCAAAGAGGGAACTCCCTTCCTCCGTGAATTTAATTGTGTTCCATTGGCCCCAAGTTTGTAAATATGTCTCCTTTTCGATTTTGAGCCGATAATAACAAATCCTCCATCCTTTTAACCTCTTTAATTCGTGTGACCCATGTAAGAATTGTGGGAGGGCTGGTATCTCTCCACTGCCGTACGATACATGATCTAGCAGCGTTAATAAGATGGCGTAAAATGTATTTACTATCTGTTTTTCCCCGGTATGTTTGAGACATGTAACAAAAATAAGGCTGGATCTTCTGGGAGGTTATACTCAGTAAATTTCTCTGTGCTATCCGCCGTATCTCCCTGTAGAAGTACTCCAGTTTTGGGCAGGACCAGAGAACGTGAAGTAGAGTCCCTCTTTCCTCCTGACACCTCCAACATTTGTCCGGGATCTCCGGATAGAATTTATTAAGTAATGAGGGTGTACGGTTCCATCTTGTTATTATTTAAAAATTTGTTTCTTGGATTCTTGTGGATATTGAAGATTTCAATGCAACATTTACTATCTGCCTATGTTGTGCCTGGCTGAACGTCCTGTCTAATGTCATTTCCCAGTTTCTTATATATGGAGGGACATAATCCTCTTGGGGGGCAACCAGTAGTGCATACATTTGCGAGATTAAGTGAGAGCAAGGCCCCGTCCCCTCACATAGTTGTTCTAAGGGTGCCAATGTTCGTTGAAATCTATCCGGAGGTGGGAGAGTGTTAAGGAAATGTCGCAACTGAGCTCCACTCCAGAAATCAAGACAGAAACAGTCGTTGGATGAGGTTAGTTCAGATAATGAGGGCCATGTCCTATTTGTATAAAATGCAAGGCCTGAAAACACTGTGAATCTTAAAGTTTCCTCCTGTAGTCCCGGAGGGAAACGAGGATTCCCTACAATAGGGTACAGGGGGGAGTTGACAGATGATAATAAAGTGGTGGAACATATTCAAGAGCAAATACGCAGGGTAGGGCCCAAGGTTGGGTGCTTTTTGAGGGCTGAACTCAGGTCTCCAAAGCACCAAACCGCACACTGTGATTGCTCGATCTTTGGCCATATTTTAGAGCTTGCATGCCTACACCAGTCTACTAGTCGCGCCATATCAGCCGCCTGATAATATTTCTGCATATCTGGTACCGCTACCCCCCCATATTGTTTAGGCATTATCATTAAACAGCTTGAATTCTGGGCCTTTAATGGGCCCAAATGAATTCAGTTATCTTATTAGTCTGTTTAAAGAATTCAGGGGGTATATGGATGGGTAGAGTTTGAAAAAGTTAGGAAAATGTAGGCAATATTGAAATTTTTATTATGTTACATCTACCGAACCAAGAGAAAAGGCCCTGATGCCATTTAGAAAGTAAGACTTTCACTCTACTCAGTAGAGGTAAAAAATTCAACTCAAAGGTTTGATCCAATTTAGGTGGAATCAACGTGTGCAGGTATTTGATGCCCGTATAGGTCTATCTAAACTTAAAATTCATTTTTAAAGCATTAATTTGAGTCGTAGTCATAGATACACCCATTGCCTCTGACTTGGACATATTAATTTTTAAATTGGACAGTGCACCATATTGATCCAAAGGGTTTCTATACATTGATAAATAATATACTGTTGGACCAAAATAATTATAAAGTCCGTCACAAAAGTGAATAAAGCCCTGAGTATCTTCTCTCAACAATGAATACTGTAATATACTGTATGATCCTGTATGTGCCTTTCACTCAGTAGGAGACAGTCCCAAACTTTAGACATGACTCTGGAGGAGACTGTTTCTCAAAAAGACAGCATTGCATATATGGCTTTACAGTATAATGAATAGGCGTTAGTAAGCCAATGTCCACAGATATAAATCTCCAACAAATGTGCAATAGGGCCGTTTTAACCACTTCCCGCCCAAGGACGTCATATGACGTCCTGGACTTTCAGTGGGGATATCTGAATGATGCCTGCAGCTACAGGCATCATTCAGATATCACTATTTTCAGCCGGCGATTCTGTGCACCATAAGAACGATCATAGCGGCAGTTCCCGCCGCCTTCCGGTGCTTCTCCAGGCTCTCCCGTGCCATCGGGGACCTAGAAGTATGGGAAGTATGGGCTGGCGCCGGATGGGAAGCATAGAGATGTCTTCTCTATGGCCGTCGGAGGCCCGGGTGTGACGTCATAACGTCACTCTCGGGTACCCAGAAGTAAACAAAGCCGCAATCACGGCTGTCGGCATAAGATCGGTGAATTTTTTTCACGATCTCATGCTTTCCAGCCTGGAGGAGAGATGTGGGGTCTTATTGACCTTGCATCTCTCCATAAAGAGGACCTGTCACGATATATTCCTATTACAAGGGATGTTTACATTCCTTGTAATAGGAATAAATAAAAATAGGAATAAAAGTGATCAAAAAAAAAAATGTAAAAAAAGTGCAAAAAAAAAAAAAATTAAGTAAAATAAAAAAAATAAAAATAAAAATAAATATTTAAAATGCCCCTGTCCCTGGTAGCTTGCGCTCAGAAGCGAACACACATGCAAGTCCCTCCCACATATGTTCAAAACACACATGTGAGGTATTGCCGCATGCGTTAGAGCGCCAGCAACAATTCTAGCACTAGACCTCCTCTGTAACTCTAAACTGGTAACCTGTAAAAAAAATGTAAGCGTCGCCCATGGAGATTTTTAAGTACTGAAGTTTGGCGCCATTCCATGAGTGTGCGCATATTTAAAGCGTGACATGTTAGGTATCTATTTACTTGGCGTAACATAATCTTTCACATTATACAAAAAAATTGGGCTAACTTTACTGTTTTGTTATTTTTTAATTCATGAAACCATTTTTTTCCCCAAAAAAAGGCGTTTGGAAAATTATTGCGCAAATACCGTGCGAGATAAAAAGTTGCAATGACCGCCATTTTATTCCCCAGGGTGTCTGCTAAAAAGACATATATATATATATATATATATATATATATATATATATATATATATATATAGTGTTTGTGGGGTTCTGAGTAATTTTCTAGCAAAAAAAATATGATTTTTGCATGTAGGAGAGGAGTGCCAGAATAGGCCCGGTAAGGAAGTGGTTAAAAAGCAGCTGCTCTTGCAGTATTTGGCAAAGATGTCTAGCAGGTAACTGATAAGAGATTATTAAGGGCACTTTCACTGATCATAGCTTCTCTTTGAATTATATAAACAGTTGCATAGGGCAACCACTCCCTTTTTCCCCTAGAAGGGAGGTTGCCAGAGGTATGGTGCAAAACACACTTCATGGTCATCTGAACTACTTCACCATTTCTCCAGCTGCATACGTTTGCTGAGTTGTATAAAGTCTCCCTCCCAGCAAATGTGCCCCTTTAATGTTTTAAAACAAATCTCCTCCCCCTTCCCTCTTTACCAATTATTGTCTCGCAATGTAAATCCATCATCAATGACATCATCCAGTGATGTATATTGTGTGTCAGTCAGTGCAACCCAGCGCCAGATGATGCTGCCATGCCGCTAATTCTTTCCCAGGTGACATATCAGTTCATTGGCCCATTCGCCAAACTATGAACAGGCTGAGTTTGGTTCAAACTCATGTTTAGGCCGGGTTCACACTGGGGCGACAAACGCTCCGACATTGGGAGCTCATGTCGCATGACGTGTGAAAATCAATGTTTCCCTATGGGAGCCGTCTTAACTGGTCCGACACATGTCGGTCCGACTTTGAAAATGCTCCCTGTACTACTTCGGTCCGACTTTGATCAAACTTCAGCCCATTGACTATCATTGAAGTCGGATCAAAGTCTTGCATGATCCGACTTTGGCATGCGACTTGTGCTGTGCTGCTCTTGAGGGGGAACTCCAGGCCAAATTTTAAATAAAAAACCGGCATGGGTTCCCCCTTCAGGAGCATACCAGGCCCTTGGATCTGGTCTGGATTTGAAGGGGAACCCCTACGCCGAAAAAACGGCGTGGGGGTCCCCCCCAAAATCCAAACCAGACCCTTATCCGAGCAAACCTGGCAGGCCGAAGGGGAAGAGGGGGGGGGGGCAAGAGAGTGGCCCCCCTCCCTCCTGAACTGTACCAGGCCGCATGCCCTCAACATGGGGGGTTTGGTGCTCTGGGGCAGGGGGGCGACCTGCGGCCCCCCCACCCCAAAGCACTCTGCCCTCATGTTGATGAGGACAGGGCCTCTTCCCGACAACCCTGTCCGTTGGTTGTCGGGGTCTGCGGCCGGGGGGCTTATCGAAATCCGGGAGCCCCCTTTAATAAGGGGGCCCCTAGATCCCGGCCCCCCACCCTATGTGAATGAGTATGGGGTACATCGTACCCCTACCCATTCACCTGGTGGAAAAAAAATGTCAATAAAAAACACACACAGCTTTTTAAATTTATTGCACAGCTCCGGGGGTCTCCGCGCTCTCCGGTTCTTTCTTCCGCCGGGCCTCCGCTACCTTCTTCCAGCTCTTTTGCTAGAGGAGAGGCCCGGTCTTCCAGTCGTCTTGTCCGGCTCTCCGTTGTCCTTCTGCTTCCGACTTTGTGCTAGTCTGACTTGTCCTTTGACCAATCAAAACAATCCCAGAGTGAGATAAATTCCTTTTACTGCTGCTGTAATCACCATGTCGGATGTCAAAAGTCGGATGGTTAGGACAAGGATCCTACTTTGATCCGACTTCAATGATATTCAATGGGCTGAAGTAGGATCAAAGTCGGACCAAAGTAGTGCAGGGAGCATTTTCAAAGTCGGACCAACTTGTGTCAGACCAGTTAAGACGGCTCTCATAGGGAAACATTGATTTTCACACGTCATGCGACATGAGTTCCCAATGTCGGAGCGTTTGTCGGACAAGTGCGAACCCAGCCTAAGAAAATGCTCCCTGTACTACTCTGGTCCGACTTTGATCCTACTTCAGCCCATTGAATATCATTGAAGTCGGATCAAAGTAGGATCCTTGTCCTAACCATCCGACTTTTGACATCCGACATGGTAATTACAGCAGCAGTAAAAGGAATTTATCTCACTTACTTTGCCGTCCTACTTTGGATCCGACTTTGCCCTGCGACATGAAGCCGACATATGTCCGACTTTCAATGAACGGGGATTTGACTTGGATCCCCGCCAATACCAGGCACTGTGTTTGGTATGAATCTTGAGGGGAACTCCACGCCAAATTTTAAATAAAAAACCGGCATGGGTTCCCCCTCCAGGAGCATACCAGGCCCTTCGGTCTGGTATGGATTTGAAGGGGAACCCCCTAAGCCGAAAAAACAGCGTGGGGGTCCCCCCAAAATCCAAACCAGACCCTTATCCGAGCACGCAACCTGGCAGGCCGCAGGAGAAGAGGGGGGGTCGAGAGAGCGGCCCCCCTCCCTCCTGAACCGTACCAGGTCGCATGCCCTCAACATGGGGGGTTTGGGGCAGGGGGGCGATCTGCGGCCCCCCCACCCCAAAGCACCCTGCCCCCATGTTGATGAGGACAGGGCCTCTTCCCGACAACCCTGGCCGTTGGTTGTCGGGGTCTGCGGGCGGGGGCTTATCGGAATCCGGGAGCCCCCTTTAATAAGGGGGCCCCCAGATCCCGGCCCCCACCCTATGTGAATGAGTATGGGGTACATCGTACCCCTACCCATTCACCTGGTGGAAAAAAATGGCAATAAAAAAACACTACACAGGTTTTTAAAGTAATTTATTACACAGCTCCGGGGGTCTTCTTCCGACTTCGGGGGTCTCCGGTGTCGTCTCCGCGCTCTCCGGTTCTTTCTTCCTTCTGCCGGGCCTCCGTTATCTTCTTCCAGCTCTTTTGCTAGCGGGGCCCGGTCTTCTCCGTCGCCTTCTTCCCTCTTCTTCTCTTACTCTCCGGTTCTTTCTTCCTTCTGCCGGGCTTCCGCTATCTTCTTCCAGCTCTTTTGCTAGCGGGGCCCGGTCTTCTCCGTCGCCTTCTTCCCTCTTTGATGTTGACACGTCGCTTCCTCCCGCTGTAATGCTGGGAGTGCGGTGCGCTCCGATTTATATAGGCCTCTCATGACGTCACAGTCACATGCTCCGGGTGGCCACATGCTCCCATGACATCACAGTCACATGCTCCGGGGCCACCCGGAGCTTGTGACTGTGACGTCATGAGAGGCCTATATAAATCGGAGCGCACCGCACACCCAGTATTACAGCGGGAGGAAGCGACGTGTCAACATCGAAGAGGAGAAGAGGGAAGAAGGCGACGAAGAAGACCGGGCCCCGCTAGCAAAAGAGCTGGAAGAAGATAGCAGAGGCCCGGCAGAAGGAAGAAAGAACGGGAGAGCGCCGAGACGACACCGGAGACCCCCGAAGTCGGAAGAAGACCCCCGGAGCTGTGTAATAAATTACTTTAAAAACCTGTGTAGTGTTATTTTATTGAAATTTTTTTCCACCAGGTGAATGGGTAGGGGTACGATGTACGATGTTCTTTGCCATGAGGTGCCATGTTGAACTTCCAGTGACCAGTATGAAAGAGAGAGAGAGATTGATGACACCAAATTTAACACACCTGCTCCCCATTCATGCTTGAAACCTTGTAACACTAACGAGTCACATGACAGCGGGGAGAGAAAATAGCTAATTGGGCCCAATTTGGACATTTTGACTTAGTGGTGTACTCACTTTTGTTGCCAGCGGTTTAGACATTAATGGCTGTATGTTGAGTTATTTTGAGGTGACAGCAAATTTACACCGTTATACAAGCTGTACACTCACTTATTTACATTGTAAGTGTAATTTCTTAAATGTTGTTACATGAAAAGATATACCGTATATCAGGGCTCAAAATTTCAAGTCCTGAGCCACTAGCCAGGCCTTAAGAGTTACTCGCCACCAGTTGCCCCACCCAACCCCTCCCCTGCCCCTCCCCTAAGTCCGCCCCTAAACACGCCCTTGTAAATTATCTCATGAAATTACACTGTTAAATGTTTTAAGCAGAATTAAGTTCCAAAAATAAATATTAACAACAACTTTAACAATATTAACATAAAGTATATCAATGCACTCTCACTGTGCCCATCAATGCACTCTCACTGTGCCCGTCAATGCGCCCTCACTGTGCCCGTCAATGCACCCTCACTGTTCCCATCAAATGCAGCTTTACTGTGCCCATGAATGCAGCCTAACTATGCCCATCAATGCACTCTCACTGTGCCCATCATTTCAGCCTCACTGTGCCCATGAACGCTGCCTCACTGCCCATGAACGCTGCCTCACTGCCCATGAACGCAGCCTCACTGCCTATGAACGCAGCCTCACTGTGCCCCGGATGGCAGCCTCACTGTGCCCCTGTTGGCAGCCTCACTGTGCCCCTGTTGGCAGCCTCACTGTGCCCCTGAGCGCAGCCTCACTGTGCCCCTGATGGCAGCCTCACTGTGCCCGTAAACGCAGCCTCGCCGAGCCCATGAACACAGCCTCGCCGTGCCCATGAACGCAGCCTCGCTGTGCCCCTGAGCACAGACTCCCTGTGCCTCTGATGGCAGCCTCACTGTGCCCCTGATCACAGCCTCACTGTGCCCCTGATGGCAGACTCACTGTGCCCGTGAACGCAGCCTCACTGTGCCCGTGAACGCAGCCTCACTGTGCCCCTGAGTGCAACCTCACTGTGCCGCTAAGTTCAGACTTACTGTGCCCCTGAGCGCAGCCTCAATGTGCCCCTGATGGCAGCCTCACTGTGCCCGCAAACGCAGCCTCGCCGAGCCCATGAACACAGCCTCGCCGTGCCCATGAACGCAGCCTCGCCGTGCCTGTGAATGCAGACTCCCTGTGCCTCTGATGGCAGCCTCACTGTGCCCCTGAACGCAGCCTCACTGTGCCCGTGAACGCAGCCTCACTGTGCCCGTGAACGCAGCCTCACTGTGCCCGTGAACGCAGCCTCACTGTGCCCCTGAGCACAGACTCACTGTGCCCCTGAGCGCAGCCTCACTGTGCCGCTAAGTTCAGACTTACTGTGCCCCTGAGCGCAGCCTCAATGTGCCCCTGATGGCAGCCTCACTGTGCCCGTAAACGCAGCCTCGCTGTCATGGATATGCATTAATGTCTGTCTGCCATCTTACCTTCCTCCTCATGTGTTCATCTAGAGACCAGACCTCCTTCACCTGGCTTCCTTTATAATCTCCTCCCAGCCTGACTCCACCCCAGGCCCTATCACTGAACACTATATTAACCTGTGCACTGCAAGCCTGCTTTGCTGATCAACGTGTTTGTTAGGCATTGTGTGTTTGGGTTCCTGCCTGCCGTGTGCTACGTCTGTCTCTCTGTTACGTTATTGGCTTGTCCCCGACCATCCCTGTCTGCTCGTGACCCTTGACCTTCGGCTCGTTCTTCGTTATCCTTGTCTGCTTGTGGCCCCTGACCTTCGGCTTGTTATTCGGTTCTCTCTATCGTGTGCTGCTGCTTCCCCTTATCCTACGGGGCGTGAGCTAGGAAACTCCAGGGGCCGCGACCTGGTCCCAGCCTGCAGCGTAACATCCTCACCACTAGAGGCCCTGGAGAAGACCAGCTGGGTCTTAGACTCCGCGCCCTGGGGAATCTTGGCTCTCGCTTCCGTTGGGATCCCGGTTGTGCTCCTCTGGTCCCGCTTTCCACAACCACCCAGTTTCCTATCCACAGAAGCCAGCCATAGGGTTCACTACCTCGCGGTGCACTCCTGTCCCCCTACGGTGTGCATCTGTCACCTGGCCACAGGTGACCCTGACAGTTTGATCAGCCATGAACCCGGCTGACATCCCGCTTCCCGCGGATGATCCATTGCAGGGCATAGTTCGCAGACTTGAGACCCAGGAATCAAATCAGACCCAGGTGATGCGATTCCTCCAGGATCTGGCTTCTCGATTCGAGCAGCTTCAGGTCTCCTTGGGAACCCCGAATCCGCAACCCCAAGTACAACCATCGGCTGTACCTATCGCACCAGTCGCAGCCTCACACTCACTAAGATTGCCAGCTCCGTTCCGTTTCTCTGGGGACTCCAAGGCCTGCAGGGGGTTTCTCAGCCAATGCACTATTCATTTTGAGCTTCAGCCTCAAAGCTTCCTATCTGACCGGGCTAAGGTAGCCTATATCATTTCCCTCCTCTCCGGTGAAGCTTTGGCCTGGGCTGCCCCCCTGTGGGAGAGGAACGATCCGGTGGTTTCCAGTCTGTCCGAATTCTTGAAGCTCTTTCGTAATATCTTCGAAGAGCCGGCTCGGGCTTCTTCAGCGGCTAGTGCTGTCTTACGTCTTCGCCAAGAATCTAGTTCAGTGGGGCAATATGCTCTTCAGTTCCGTATCCACACAGCTGAATTGAGCTGGAATAATGAGGCCCTGGTCGCTACCTTTTTACATTGCCTCTCTGACCGAGTGAAAGACGAATTAGCGGGAAGAGCCATTCCCGTCGGTCTGGACGATGTAATTTCATTTTGCAACCAGATCGACATTCGTTTTCAAGAGAGGTCCTTAGAAAAAAGACGCCAGCACTCTCTGGGTCCTAGCCAGTCTGAGCTCCCCTCCCTTCATTCCGTGGAGCATCCTCTACCTGCTGAAGAACCTATGCAGCTGGGCCGGACCAGACTAACCCCCGAAGAACGTGCTAGGCGCAGAACTCTGGGCTTGTGCCTCTATTGTGGGGGCAAGGGTCATTTTCGTGACTCCTGCTCGCTTCGTCCGGGAAACGCTCGGGTCTAATACATTTGGAAGGTGGAGTATTGGACCCAGAAACATCACCTTCTCGCCTGCTCTTGCCGGTGTCCCTTCATGTAGGCACTTCTCCTCAGTCAACCCTTGCATACCTGGATTCCGGGGCTGCCGGCAATTTCATGGATTGGAGAACTGCTTCTTCTATGAAGCTTACCCTTTCACCTCTCACTACCCCATTGGTAGTCTCGGCAATTGATGGCACTGTTCTCCCAGGGGGCCCTATTCGCTTCCAGACGCTACCCATTAGGATGTCGGTAGGGATTCTCCACCAGGAGTGGATATCCTTTCTTATTCTACCCAAGGCCTCTACCCCAGTTGTATTGGGCCTCCCTTGGCTACAGCTCCACTCTCCACATGTGGACTGGGTCTCTGGGCAGATCCTGGCCTGGGGTTCCTCATGTTTCTCGTCGTGTCTTCTCAAGGTGACCCCCAAGGAGAGTCTTCCGGTTGCTGCCACTTCTGTTTCTTCTGATCTTCCCGCCGCATACAGCGATTACCGGGATGTGTTCTGTAAAAAATCAGCTGAGGTGCTTCCTCCCCACAGGTCTTTTGACTGTGCTATTGATCTTGTCCCCGGAGCAACTCTACCCAGGGGTCGTACCTACCCTCTGTCCATCCCAGAGACCCAGGCCATGTCGGAGTATGTAGCAGAGAATCTGGAGAGAGGGTTCATCCGGAAATCCTCATCGCCTGCAGGGGCAGGGTTCTTTTTTGTTGCCAAAAAGGATGGTACCTTAAGACCCTGCATCGATTATCGGGGTTTAAATGCGGTTACTATTAAAAATCGATACCCCTTACCCTTAATATCTGAGCTATTCGATAGGTTGAAGGGTGCCTCCATTTTCACCAAGTTGGATCTCAGAGGCGCGTACAATCTCATTCGAATACGGGAGGGTGACGAATGGAAGACTGCATTTAACACTAGAGACGGGCATTACGAATATCTGGTGATGCCTTTTGGTCTGTGTAATGCTCCAGCCGTGTTTCAAAACTTTGTCAATGAAATCTTCAGAGATCTGCTGTACCAGTTTGTTGTCATCTATCTGGATGACATTCTGATCTTTTCTGAAAATCTGCTCGTCCACAGAAACCATGTCCGCACTGTACTTCAACGTCTTAGAGAGAACAATCTCTATGCCAAGCTGGAGAAATGTTCCTTTGAATGTTCTGAGGTCCTGTTTTTGGGGTGCTTTGTCTCATGTTCGGGGCTTCGTATGGACCCTGGGAAGGTCTTGGCTATCACCAACTGGCCTCTTCCTGCTAGCCTCAAGGCCACACAGCGCTTTCTTGGCTTCACTAATTATTATAGGCAGTTCATAAGGAATTACTCTTCCATTGCCGCGCCTATTATCGCTTTGACCAAGAAGGGTGTGAATGCCAGAGACTGGCCTCCCGAAGCTGTCTCTGCATTTCACAACCTGAAACAGGCCTTTGTTTCTGGCCCCCTCTTGAGGAGACCAAATCCTGGGAATGCATTTTTTATTGAAGTGGACGCTTCCTCAATGGGGGTGGGAGCTGTGCTTCTTCAAATCTTTGAGAAGAGACGCCAACCATGTGCGTTCTTCTCCAAAAAAAATTCTCAGGCAGAGAGGAATTATGCCATCGGTGATCGGGAACTTCTCGCAATTAAATTGGCGTTAGAGGAGTGGCGTCATCTCTTGGAGGGTTCCCCTCACTCCATAACGATCTTTACCGATCACAAGAATTTACAGTATCTACAGAATGCTAAACGTCTGAATCCTAGACAGGCCAGGTGGAGTCTCTTCTTTGCCCGTTTTAATTTCACGATTACCTACAAACCTGGTTCCTGCAACGGTCGGGCTGATGCGCTCTCTAGGTCATTTGACACTTTGGACGAGGAGTCCGCCCCTGAACCTGAGCCGATCATTCCCACCTCATGCATTGTTGCCCACTCTACCACCCTGAAGTCTAAAATTCCGCCTGGTAAGACCTTTGTCCCCACTGAGCTAAGAGCTAAGATCCTTCGTTGGGGACATGATTCCAAGGTGGCAGGGCATTCTGGATTCCTCCGATCCTTCCTACTCATCAGTCGTCACTACTGGTGGCCTAATCTCCGCTCAGACGTCAAAGACTACGTTAAAGCTTGTCATGTCTGTGCTCAGTCCAAATCCTCCACACAAGCTCCTGCTGGTCTCCTCATGCCCTTGCCTATTCCTAAGGAACCCTGGGCCCATATTGCCATGGATTTTATCACCGATCTCCCACTGTCTGAGAATAATACAGTCATTTGGGTGGTAATCGATCGATTCTCCAAGATGGCTCATTTTGTTCCTCTTCCTGGTCTTCCTTCTGCCCCTGCCTTGGTTCCCATTTTCATTCGAGAAATTCTCCGCCTACATGGGGTCCCTTCTCATATTGTTTCCGACAGGGGAGTCCAATTCACGTCTCGTTTTTGGAGAGCCTTTTGCAAATCCCTCAATATTGTCTTGGATTTTTCTTCTTCTTACCATCCCCAATCCAATGGACAGACTGAGAGGGTTAATCAGGAGTTAGAGGTCTTTCTTCGCACCTTTGTGTCTTCTCACCATGACGATTGGTCCTCTCTACTCCCGTGGGCAGAATTCTCCCATAACAATCATGTGAATACCAGTTCGCAGAAGACACCCTTTTTCACAGTTTATGGAAAACACCCTCAACTTCCTCTTCCTATGATCTGTTCTCCAGACATTCCAGCTTTGGCTTCGGTTCAGGAGTCTCTCAATTCCGTTTGGGGTCACGTTCATGATTCCCTCCGGGCAGCTGCTGAAAAATTCAAAGGCTTTGCCGACCGCCGCAGGCGTAAACCGCCTTCTCTTCAGCCAGGGGACAAAGTCTGGCTCTCTACCAGGAACATCAAGCTCCGAGTTCCTTCTCTGAAGTTTGCTCCACGATTCATCGGTCCATACACGGTAACTGCTAAACTGAATCCGGTTTGTTTCAAACTCCAGATTCCTAAGAGCCTTAAAATCACTAACTCCTTTCATGTTGCTCTTCTAAAGCCTTTAGTCCTCAATAAATTCTCTCGTCCTCTTCCTACCGTGGCGCCTGTCTCGGAGGATAATCAGGAGTACGAGATCAGTCAAATTCTGGACTCCCGACTCTGTAAAGGCGTTCTTCAGTACCTCGTTCATTGGAAAGGGTTTGGTCCTGAGGAGAGGTCTTGGATCACTGCATCTGAGGTCTTTGCACCTCGTCTGTTAAAGGAGTTTCATCTGAAGTTTCCCTCTAAACCTGGGCCCAGGCGGGGAAGGGGGAGGCCTCGTAAGAGGGAGGGTACTGTCATGGATATGCATTAATGTCTGTCTGCCATCTTACCTTCCTCCTCATGTGTTCATCTAGAGACCAGACCTCCTTCACCTGGCTTCCTTTATAATCTCCTCCCAGCCTGACTCCACCCCAGGCCCTATCACTGAACACTATATTAACCTGTGCACTGCAAGCCTGCTTTGCTGATCAACGTGTTTGTTAGGCATTGTGTGTTTGGGTTCCTGCCTGCCGTGTGCTACGTCTGTCTCTCTGTTACGTTATTGGCTTGTCCCCGACCATCCCTGTCTGCTCGTGACCCTTGACCTTCGGCTCGTTCTTCGTTATCCTTGTCTGCTTGTGGCCCCTGACCTTCGGCTTGTTATTCGGTTCTCTCTATCGTGTGCTGCTGCTTCCCCTTATCCTACGGGGCGTGAGCTAGGAAACTCCAGGGGCCGCGACCTGGTCCCAGCCTGCAGCGTAACATCCTCACCACTAGAGGCCCTGGAGAAGACCAGCTGGGTCTTAGACTCCGCGCCCTGGGGAATCTTGGCTCTCGCTTCCGTTGGGATCCCGGTTGTGCTCCTCTGGTCCCGCTTTCCACAACCACCCAGTTTCCTATCCACAGAAGCCAGCCATAGGGTTCACTACCTCGCGGTGCACTCCTGTCCCCCTACGGTGTGCATCTGTCACCTGGCCACAGGTGACCCTGACACTCGCCGAGCCCGTGATCACAGCCTCACCGTGCCCATGAATGCAGCTTCGCTGTGCCCGTGAACGCAGACTCTCTGTGCCCCTGAGCACAGACTCCCTGTGCCTCTGATGGCAGCCTCACTGTGCCCCTGATGGCATACTTACTGTGCCCCTTATGGCAGCCTCACTGTGCCCGTGAACGCAGCCTCACTGTGCCCGTGAACGCAGCCTCACTGTGCCCCTGAGCGCAGACTCACTGTGCCCCTGAGCGCAGACTCACTGTGCCCCTGAGCGCAGACTCACTGTGCCCCTGAGGGCAGACTCACTGTGCCCCTGAGGGCAGACTCACTGTGCCCCTGAGCGCAGACTCACTGTGCCCCTGAGCGCAGCTGTGCTCATCAATGCAGCCTTAATACCATCAATGTCCCATCAATGCAGACTCACTGTGCCCCATCAAATGCTCACCTGGATAATGGATCACACACACACAGCGCTCCCCCCCTACCTCTCTCTCTCCTCCTCCTCTTGTATCACACAAAGCCGGCATCTCCTGATGTGTCACACAGAGCTGGGTCTGTGTTTTGCGGCGCGGCCCGTGAACGCAGACTCCCTGTGCCCCTGAGCACAGACTCCCTGTGCCTCTGATGGCAGCCTCACTGTGCCCCTGATGGCATACTTACTGTGCCCCTTATGGCAGCCTCACTGTGCCCGTGAACGCAGCCTCACTGTGCCCGTGAACGCAGCCTCACTGTGCCCCTGAGCGCAGACTCACTGTGCCCCTGAGCGCAGACTCACTGTGCCCCTGAGCGCAGACTCACTGTGCCCCTGAGCGCAGACTCACTGTGCCCCTGAGCGCAGCTGTGCTCATCAATGCAGCCTTAATACCATCAATGTCCCATCAATGCAAACTCACTGTGCCCCATCAAATGCTCACCTGGATAATGGATCACACACACACAGCGCTCCCCCCCCTACCTCTCTCTCTCCTCCTCCTCTTGTATCACACAAAGCCGGCATCTCCTGATGTGTCACACAGAGCTGGGTCTGTGTTTTGCGGCGCGGTGTTACAAGGTGCTGCCCCCCTAGACCGGCTTGTTTCATAGGAGGAACACTGATTCAATCTCCTATCACACGAGGTGGTCTAGGGGGGCGGGACCTTGTAACACCGCGCCGCCAAACACAGACCCAGCTCCATGACACACAGCGGGAGATGCTCGCTGTGTGTGTTACACAAGGAGGAGGACAGAGAGAGGGAGGGGAGCGCTGCAGCCTCTGCTCAAAGCGGCGGCGCCAGGGCAGTCCGCTCCTGCCACTCTGTGTCCTCCGGGAGACAGTTTCCTGGCTGATCGCTTCAGCCAGGAAACGGTCAGCCTGGTCCACCTCCGCTCCTCACTCGCCCTGCACTAATTTCCACTCGCAAAATGTGAGCAGGCGGGTGGAATTTTTGAGGGCTGACGTATATATAATATATATATAATATATATATATATTGTGAGGGGGTTAACTCGGTAGCGGGTGTGTGTGACCCCCTGGTTGGGCTCCCCACACAAAAACAGGGCCAGCAGACGGAGGCTGTGGTTTTCAAAATCAAAAGGTGCGGTTTATTTCTCTATGTACAGTGACAAAAACACAGCAAAGCCAAAAAGAAACATAAACAAAATAAATCCTGGTCAGCTTGACCTCTGACTAAACATGCAGGTTTCCTAACTAACAACTGGGATCAGCCTGGTGCTGTCCTAGTCCCTAAGTCCCTGGTTTAATCAATGTCCAAACAAATAGCCACACAGGCTTTTTCTCACCGCACAGGGGTTCACTCTCCCTAGACAGTCCACACAGGTCTGGTTCCAGGCATGAGCTAACACCTAATGAATCTGGGAGTTTTTATAGAGGCCTTAAACGAACTGACAGGCTTCAGCTGGTCTCATCAACTCCCTGCCTGTACGACGCCCAGCCCTCTCCCTAGAGGTATGAGTCATCCATGAGCCCACTAGCCTCAGCTGGGCTTCATCAACTCCCTCCCTAGTTGTATAAGTCGGCATAAAGCCTGAATCTGGGAGAAATATATCTACCCCCCTGGATGCAACCAGGTGACTTTACCTTCCTGCTGTCACATACCCCCCCCTCTTGTTTTAACCTTGGGGTTGGAACACCAGCAATCAGGCATTCATGTACTCGAGACAAAGCATCCACATTCCCCATTTGAACGCCAGGGCGATGCTTTACTGTGAAGTTGAATTCCTGTAGGGCCAGGAACCACCTATTCACTCTTCTATTTGTCTCCTTGTTTTGAGCCATCCACTTTAACGGAGCGTGATCCGTAACCATGTCAAAGTGCCTACCTAGCAGATAGTACCGAAGGGAATCTAGAGCCCACTTCACCGCTAAACACTCCTTTTCAACCGTGGCGTAATTTACCTCATGGGACTTCAACTTCCTGCTGAGGTAAATGACTGGGTGCTCTTCCCCGTTCCAGACCTGGGACAATACTGCTCCTAACCCCACATCTGACGCATCACTTTGTACGACAAAGTCTTTAGAGAAGTCGGGTGAGTACAACACTGGCTACATAAGGCTTGTTTCAAGAATTGGAATGCTGCCTCAGCCTCGGGGGTCCATTTAATCATGACCGACCCTTTCCCTTTCGTCAGGTTGGTTAGGGGCACAGCCTTAGAAGCAAAGTGGGGAATGAAGCGCCGATAATAACCCGCGATTCCCAGAAAGGCCCGTACCTGCTTCTTGCTGTTGGGACGTGGCCAACTCTGGATGGCCTCGACTTTGTTGAGTTGGGGTTTTATCACTCCCCTGCCAATGGTGTACCCAAGATATTTGGCCTCCTCCTGCCCAATGGTACACTTCTTGGGGTTAGCCGTAAACCCCGCTTCCCGGATAGAGTCTAGGACTGCTTGCACTTTTGGCAGATGTGAGGCCCAATCTGTGCTATGGACAATTACGTCATCCAGGTAAGCCGCAGCATACTTCCGATGGGGCCTCAGTATCTGGTCCATTTTCCGCTGGAATGTGGCCGGCGCATTCTGTAACCCGAACGGCATTCTCTTATATTGGAACGCCCCGTCTGGGGTTACAAATGCGGTTTTCTCTTTGGCCGACTTGGCCAGGGGAATTTGCCAATACCCTTTTGTGAGGTCAAGAGTCGTCATGTATCGGGCTGTTCCCAGCCGGTCGATCAACTCATCTATACGTGGCATGGGGTAGGTGTCAAATTTTGTAACTTTGTTCAACTGACGAAAATCGTTACAAAATCGCCAGCTCCCATCCGGTTTAGGCACCAACACAATGGGACTAGACCAATCACTTTGGGACTCCTCTATCACCCCTAAGTTCAGCATTTTCTGTACTCCCTCCCGTATTGCCTCCCGTCGGGCCTCTGGGATCCGATAGGGTTTTAACTTCACCCTTTCACCGGGCGGGGTAATAATATCATGCTCTACCCCAGATGTTTGTCCCGGCAGCTCAGAGAACACCTCCTTGTTGCGAAGCACAAACTCCTTAACCTCCTGTTGTTGGGGTTGTGACAAGGTGGCTGCTATTCCAACCTCCGGAATCACGCAACCAGTTTGAGCTGGTGACCAAGTTTCTGCGACTAGGGACTCTCTATCCCTCCAGGCTTTCAACAGATTAACGTGATATATCTGTTCGGGCTTTCGCCTTCCTGGTTGTCTGACCTTATAATTCACTTCGCTCACTTTTTCCATTATCTCGTAGGGGCCTTGCCATTTGGCAAGGAATTTACTTTCAACCGTAGGGACAAGTACCAATATCCTATCCCCCGGGGAAAAGGTACGGGTCTTGGCTCCACGGTTGTACACTCTCTGCTGTGCCAACTGCGCTTGGGCCAAATGTTCCTTCACGATGGGCATTACCTGTGCAATTCGATCTTGCATCAGGGCGACATGCTCAATCACACTCCTGTGGGGAGAACTCTCACTTTCCCAAGTTTCCTTGGCAATATCCAACAGCCCTCTTGGGTGTCTCCCATACAGTAACTCAAAGGGGGAGAATCCCGTAGAGGATTGGGGCACCTCCCTAATAGCAAACATCAAATAAGGAAGTAGACAGTCCCAATCCCTTCCATCTCTATCCACCACTTTCTTCAACATTTGTTTTAGGGTTTTGTTGAATCTTTCAACCAGCCCATCGGTTTGGGGGTGATACACAGATGTACGCAATTGCGTCACTTTGAACAATTTACACAGCTCTTTCATAACCCGGGACATAAAGGGTGTACCTTGGTCCGTAAGCAGTTCTTTACAAATACCCACCCGGCTAAAAACAAGAGATAGCTCTTTGGCTATGGTTTTGGCCGAGGTATTTCTGAGAGGGATCGCTTCTGGATATCGGGTGGCATAGTCCATTATAACCAATATGTACTGGTGCCCCCTAGCGGACTTGATTATAGGACCTACCAAATCCATTGCGATTCTCTCAAACGGGACCTCAATGATGGGTAGAGGGACCAGCGGGCTACGGAAATGTGGCATCGGGGCCGACCTCTGACACACAGGGCAGGAGGAACAATAATTTTCTATGTCCTTCATCACCCCAGGCCAATAGAATCTCTGTAATACCCTCTCTCGGGTTTTCTCTGTCCCCAGATGACCTCCAAGAATGTGCCCATGGGCCAACTCCAACACCAACTTCCTGTAAGGTTTGGGCACCACAAGCTGCTCAACGGTTTCTTCTGCCCTTTTTGCCACCCGATACAGTAGGTCCTTCTCTACGCTGAAGTATGGGTAAGTGCAGGTATTATTTCCACTACGTTTTCCCGTGCCTTTATTAGGGCGGGGTCTTTTAACTGTTCTGTGGCAAAATTTTCCCTGTGAACCTCCAGATCAGAAAACTCCACAGACGGTAGGTTTTCGTCTGAGGAGGTGGGCTCCTCTCCAGTTTCTTGAGTCTCCCCTGCCAATACTGACAAGGGAAATTCTGGAGAGTCCTCACCACTCTCAGAGGAGTTCTGGCTATCACATTCTTGGTACATAGGGGCACCAGTGGGGGGCTCAGGATCATCCCACAGTTCCCAGAACTTCGGAAAATCCCTTCCCACAATGGCATCATGCGGTAATTGAGATACTAACCCCACTGGATGAGAGAGGGTACCTTTGGGGGTCTCGAAACACACTGTAGTCACTGGATACTCTCGGGTGTCCCCATGCACACAAATAACAGCTACCTTGCTATTCCCAGAGACCTCTGTTTTAACTAATTCAGCCTTTATCAGGGTCACAAGGCTACCTGAATCCAGTAATACCACAACATTTCTACCATTAATACACATTTTGCATAAATGTTTCTCAGTTCCCCGAATGGCAGTGCATGCGACTGTCGCACACAGCGACTGACGTCGGTCCGTCAGAAAGTCACATTGCATGGGTTCCTCCACAACCGGGCAATTTGCTGCAATATGTCCCGCTTGCCGGCAGCGGTAGCAAACAATCCATTTGGCTGCCTCTTGAGCCCCTGACTTCCCAGGCTGTTCTCGCCAACCTTTGGGTAGAGCTCCCACCCTCTCACTCTCTCCACCCTCACCCCTTGGAATCCTCTTATCCGCCCCTGGGGATGGTCTGGTCTTAGGGTGGAAAGTCCGAGTGTCTCTGGAAGAGGCCGTCAGGTTCTCTGTAGCCAAGTATTTCTCTACACGATCCACAAGACCACCGGCCGTCTCTGGGTCTCCATGGCTTACCCACTTTTGGATGGCAGTAGGAAGAGCTCTCAAAAACCGATCCATTACAACACGTTCCACAATCTCTGGTGCGGACAAAGTCTCTGGCTGTAGCCACTTCCTGCTCAGGTGAATGAGATCATACATTTGAGACCTGGGGGGTTTTCCAAGCTGGAAAGTCCAGTTATGCACACGCTGAGCCCGGACAGCCAGGGTGACACCCAGCCTTGCCAATATTTCAGCTTTTAGCATCACATAGTCTTTTGCTTGGTCAGGCTCTAGGTCATAGTAAGCCTTCTGCGATTCACCAGTTAACAGAGGAGCCACCAGTCCAGCCCACTGCTCCTCAGGCCACTTTTCTCTTTCAGCAGTCCTTTCAAATGTGGTCAAAAATACCTCTGGATCATCCTCTCCAGTCATTTTTGTCAATAAACGACTCACCCCAAAGGACGCGGTATTAGTGGGACGGCTTTCCTCACTGGTCTGCGGACGTTGCTGCATTACTGCTTCCATTTGTTGTAGTCTCTGCTCTTGCTTCTGTAACAGGTCTATGAAGCGGGCCTCAGATTGCTGCTGGGCTTGTTGCTGAGCTTCCAGACTCTGTTGGTGAGCTTGCTGCTGGGCTGCAAGGCTCTGTTGATGAGCTTGCTGCTGGGCTGCAAGGCTCCTTTGCAAACCTGCATTTGTCTGCTGTTGATTGGCATTTGCTAGAGCCAGCTGTTTCAGTATCTCCTCCATGCTGGCTTAAAAAAAACTGCCCGCATTCTTCACCAACTGTGAGGGGGTTAACTCGGTAGCGGGTGTGTGTGACCCCCTGGTTGGGCTCCCCACACAAAAACAGGGCCAGCAGACGGAGGCTGTGGTTTTCAAAATCAAAAGGTGCGGTTTATTTCTCTATGTACAGTGACAAAAACACAGCAAAGCCAAAAAGAAACATAAACAAAATAAATCCTGGTCAGCTTGACCTCTGACTAAACATGCAGGTTTCCTAACTAACAACTGGGATCAGCCTGGTGCTGTCCTAGTCCCTAAGTCCCTGGTTTAATCAATGTCCAAACAAATAGCCACACAGGCTTTTTCTCACCGCACAGGGGTTCACTCTCCCTAGACAGTCCACACAGGTCTGGTTCCAGGCATGAGCTAACACCTAATGAATCTGGGAGTTTTTATAGAGGCCTTAAACGAACTGACAGGCTTCAGCTGGTCTCATCAACTCCCTGCCTGTACGACGCCCAGCCCTCTCCCTAGAGGTATGAGTCATCCATGAGCCCACTAGCCTCAGCTGGGCTTCATCAACTCCCTCCCTAGTTGTATAAGTCGGCATAAAGCCTGAATCTGGGAGAAATATATCTACCCCCCTGGATGCAACCAGGTGACTTTACCTTCCTGCTGTCACAATATATATATATATATATATATATATATATATATATATATATATACTGGAGTATAATGAAGAAAAAAAGTTTAGGACTTTGATGGGCGGACCTTAGAGGTACCGAAAAGGAATTAACCAAAATTGAAAAAAATATATAAATTTTAATACATAATAAAATTAATTACAAAAGTTACATATAATAAAAACATACAAATTATGACTCTTGTAGGAGTCATACGCTAATTAACAATTCCCTGTTGATATATATAAGAGACAATATAAAGTCTACGTTTGGCTTTGTTGCTTCCTCAGGACTTATTGTCACATATCAAGAAGAACGGAATCTGTATAGAGAAAAGAACAATAATCAAACGCAAAATAAGAAGATTAGGCATATATATGTTGTGACAGCAGGAAGGTAAAGTCACCTGGTTGCATCCAGGGGGGTAGATATATTTCGCCCAGATTCAGGCTTTACGCCGACTTATACAACTAGGTGGAGAGTTGTATAAGGCTAGTGGGCTCATGGATGACTCATACCTCTAGGGAGAGTGTGGGGCGTCGTGCAGACAGAGATGAGGAGACCAGCTGAACCTTGTCAGCTCATTTAGGCCTCTATAAGAACTCCCAGCTTCATTAGATGTTAGCTCATGCCTGGAACCAGACCTGTGTGGACTGTCTAGGGAGAGTGAACCCCTGTGCGGTGAGACAAAGCCTGTGTGGCTATTTGCTTGGACATTTAAAACCAGGGACTTAGGGACTAGGACAGCACTAGGCTGATCCCAGTTGTTAGTTAGGAAACCTGTATGTTTAGTCAGAGGTCAAGTTGACCAGGATTTATTTTATTTATGTTTCTTTTGCTTTGCTGTGTTTTGTCACTGTAAATAGAAAATAAACCGCACCTTTTTGATTTTGAAAACCACAACCTCCGTTTGCTGGGCCTGTTTTTGTCTGGGGAGCCCATCCCGGGGGTCACACACACCCGCTGCCGAGCTAACCCCCTCACAGTTGGTGGAGAACCAGTGGCAGTTTTTTTTTAAGCCAGCATGGAGGAGATACTGAAACAGCTGGCTCTAGCAAATGCCAATCAACAGCAGACAAATGCAGGTTTGCAAAGGAGCCTTGCAGCCCAGCAGCAAGCTCATCAACAGAGCCTTGCAGCCCAGCAGCAAGCTCACCAACAGAGTCTGGAAGCTCAGCAACAAGCCCAGCAGCAATCTGAGGCCCGCTTCATAGACCTGTTACAGAAGCAAGAGCAGAGACTACAACAAATGGAAGCAGTAATGCAGCAACGTCCGCAGACCAGTGAGGAAAGCCGTCCCACTAATACCGCGTCCTTTGGGGTGAGTCGTTTATTGACAAAAATGACTGGAGAGGATGATCCAGAGGTATTTTTGACCACATTTGAAAGGACCGCTGAAAGAGAAAAGTGGCCTGAGGAGCAGTGGGCTGGACTGGTGGCTCCTCTGTTAACTGGTGAATCGCAGAAAGCTTACTATGACCTAGAGCCTAACCAAGCAAAAGACTATGTGATGCTAAAAGCTGAAATTTTGGCAAGGCTGGGTGTCACCCAGGCTGTCCGGGCTCAGCGTGTGCATAACTGGACTTTCCAGCTTGGAAAACCCCCCAGGTCTCAAATGTATGATCTCATTCACCTGAGCAGAAAGTGGCTACAGCCAGAGACTTTGTCCGCACCAAAGATTGTGGAACGTGTTGTAATGGATCGGTTTTTGAGAGCTCTTCCTACTGCCATCCAAAAGTGGGTAAGCCATGGAGACCCAGAAACGGCCGGTAAACTTGTGGATCGGGTAGAGAGATACTTGGCTGCAGAGAACCTGACGGCCTCTTCCAGAGACACTCGGACTTTCCACCCTAAGACCAGACCATCCCCAGGGGCGGATAAGAGGATTCCAAGGGGTGAGGGTGGAGAGAGTGAGAGGGTGGGAGCTCTACCCCAAGTTTGGCGAGAACAGCCTGGGAAATCAGCGGCTCAAGAGGCGGCAAGAAGGATCGTTTGCTACCGCTGCCGGCAAGCGGGACATATTGCAGCCAATTGCCCGGTTGTGGAGGAACCCATGCAGTGTGACTTTCTGACGGGCAGACGTCAGTCGCTGTGTGCGACAGTCGCATGCACTGCCATTCGAGGAACTGAGAAACATTTATGCAAAATGTGTGTTAATGGTAGAAATGTTGTGGTATTGCTGGATTCAGGTAGCCTTGTGACCCTGATAAAGGCTGAGTTAGTTAAAACAGAGGTCTTTGGGAATAGCAAGGTAGCTGTTATTTGTGTGCATGGGGACACCCGAGAGTATCCAGTGACTACAGTGTGTTTCGAGACCCCCAAAGGTACCCTCTCTCATCCAGTGGGCTTAGTATCTCAGTTACCGCATGACGCCATTGTGGGAAGGGATTTTCCGAAGTTCTGGGAACTGTGGGATGATCCTGAGCCCCCCACTGGTGCCCCTATGTACCAGGAATGTGATAGCCAGAACTCCCCTGAGAGTGGTGAGGACTCTCCGGAATTTCCCTCATCAGTATTGGCAGGGGAGACTCAAGAAACTGGAGAGGAGCCCACCTCCTCAGACGAAAACCTACCGTCTGTGGAGTTTTCTGATCTTGAGGTTCACAGGGAAAACTTTGCCACAGAACAGTTGAAAGACCCCGCCCTAATAAAGGCACGGGAAAACGTAGTGAAAATAGATGGCGAGTTAGTGAACCCAGATAATACCTGCACTTACCCATACTTCAGCGTAGAGAAGGACCTACTGTATCGGGTGGCAAAAAGGGCAGAAGAAACCGTTGAGCAGCTTGTGGTGCCCAAACCTTACAGGAAGTTGGTGTTGGAGTTGGCCCATGGGCACATTCTTGGAGGTCATCTGGGGACAGAGAAAACCAGAGAGAGGGTATTACAGAGATTCTATTGGCCGGGGGTGATGAAGGACATAGAAAATTATTGTTCCTCCTGCCCTGTGTGTCAGAGGTCGGCCCCGATGCCACATTTCCGTAGCCCGCTGGTCCCTCTACCCATCATTGAGGTCCCGTTTGAGAGGATCGCCATGGATTTGGTAGGGCCTATAATCAAGTCCGCTAGGGGGCACCAGTACATATTAGTTATAATGGACTATGCCACCCGTTATCCAGAAGCGATCCCTCTCCGAAATACCTCGGCCAAAACCATAGCCAAAGAGCTATCTCTTGTGTTTAGCCGGGTGGGTATTTGTAAAGAACTGCTTACGGACCAAGGTACACCCTTTATGTCCCGGGTTATGAAGGAGCTGTGTAAATTGTTCAAAGTGACGCAATTACGTACATCTGTGTATCACCCCCAAACCGATGGGCTGGTTGAAAGATTCAACAAAACCCTAAAACAAATGTTGAAGAAAGTGGTGGATAGAGATGGAAAGGATTGGGACTGTCTACTTCCTTATCTGATGTTTGCTATTAGGGAGGTGCCCCAATCCTCTACGGGATTCTCCCCCTTTGAGTTACTGTATGGGAGACACCCAAGAGGGCTGTTGGATATTGCCAAGGAAACTTGGGAAAGTGAGAGTTCTCCCCACAGGAGTGTGATTGAGCATGTCGCCCTGATGCAAGACCGAATTGCACAGGTAATGCCCATCGTGAAGGAACATTTGGCCCAAGCGCAGTTAGCACAGCAGAGAGTGTACAACCGTGGAGCCAAGACCCGTACCTTTTCCCCGGGGGATAGGATACTGGTACTTGTCCCTACGGTTGAAAGTAAATTCCTTGCCAAATGGCAAGGCCCCTATGAGATAATGGAAAAAGTGAGCGAAGTGAATTACAAGGTCAGACAACCAGGAAGGCGAAAGCCCGAACAGATCTATCACGTTAATCTGTTGAAAGCCTGGAGGGATAGAGAGTCCCTAGTCGCAGACACTTGGTCACCAGCTCAAACTGGTTGCGTGATTCCTGAGGTTGGAATAGCAGCCACCTTGTCACAACCCCAACAACAGGAGGTTAAGGAGTTTGTGCTTCGCAACAAGGAGGTATTCTCTGAGCTGCCGGGACAAACATCTGGGGTAGAGCATGACATCATTACCCCGCCCGGTGAAAGGGTGAAGTTAAAACCCTATCGGATCCCAGAGGCCCGACGGGAGGCAATACGGGAGGAAGTACAGAAAATGCTGAACTTAGGGGTGATAGAGGAGTCCCAAAGTGATTGGTCTAGTCCCATTGTGTTGGTGCCTAAACCGGATGGGAGCTGGCGATTTTGTAACGATTTTCGTCAGTTGAACAAAGTTACAAAATTTGACACCTACCCCATGCCACGTATAGATGAGTTGATCGACCGGCTGGGAACAGCCCGATACATGACGACTCTTGACCTCACAAAAGGGTATTGGCAAATCCCCCTGGCCAAGTCGGCCAAAGAGAAAACCGCATTTGTAACCCCAGACGGGGCGTTCCAATATAAAAGAATGCCGTTCGGGTTACAGAATGCGCCGGCCACATTCCAGCGGAAAATGGACCAGATGCTGAGGCCCCATCGGGAGTATGCTGCGGCTTACCTGGATGACGTAATTGTCCATAGCACAGATTGGGCCTCACATCTGCCAAAAGTGCAAGCAGTCCTGGACTCTGTTCGGGAAGCGGGGTTTACGGCTAACCCCAAGAAGTGTACCATTGGGCAGGAGGAGGCCAAATATCTTGGGTACACCATTGGGAGGGGAGTAATAAAACCCCAACTCAACAAAGTCGAGGCCATCCAGAGTTGGCCACGTCCCAACAGCAAGAAGCAGGTACGAGCCTTTCTGGGAATCGCTGGGTATTATCGGCGATTCATTCCCCACTTTGCTTCTAAGGCTGTGCCCCTAACCAACCTGACGAAGGGGAAAGGGTCGGTCATGATTAAATGGACCCCCGAGGCTGAGGCAGCATTCCAATTCTTGAAACAAGCCTTATGTAGCCAGCCAGTGTTGTACTCACCCGACTTCTCTAAAGACTTTGTCGTACAAAGTGATGCGTCAGATGTGGGGTTAGGAGCAGTATTGTCCCAGGTCTGGAACGGGGAAGAGCACCCAGTCATTTACCTCAGCAGGAAGTTGAAGTCCCATGAGGTAAATTACGCCACCGTTGAAAAGGAGTGTTTAGCGGTGAAGTGGGCTCTAGATTCCCTTCGGTACTACCTGCTAGGTAGGCACTTTGACATGGTTACGGATCACGCTCCGTTAAAGTGGATGGCTCAAAACAAGGAAACAAATAGAAGAGTGAATAGGTGGTTCCTGGCCCTCCAGGAATTCAACTTCACAGTAAAGCATCGCCCTGGCGTTCAAATGGGGAATGTGGATGCTTTGTCTCGAGTACATGAATGCCTGATTGCTGGTGTTCCAACCCCGAGGTTAAAACAAGAGGGGGGGGTATGTGACAGCAGGAATGTAAAGTCACCTGGTTGCATCCAGGGGGGTAGATATATTTCGCCCAGATTCAGGCTTTACGCCAACTTATACAACTAGGTGGAGAGTTGTATAAGGCTAGTGGGCTCATGGATGACTCATACCTCTAGGGAGAGTGTGGGGCGTCGTGCAGACAGAGATGAGGAGACCAGCTGAACCTTGTCAGCTCATTTAGGCCTCTATAAGAACTCCCAGCTTCATTAGATGTTAGCTCATGCCTGGAACCAGACCTGTGTGGACTGTCTAGGGAGAGTGAACCCCTGTGCGGTGAGACAAAGCCTGTGTGGCTATTTGCTTGGACATTTAAAACCAGGGACTTAGGGACTAGGACAGCACTAGGCTGATCCCAGTTGTTAGTTAGGAAACCTGTATGTTTAGTCAGAGGTCAAGTTGACCAGGATTTATTTTATTTATGTTTCTTTTGCTTTGCTGTGTTTTGTCACTGTAAATAGAAAATAAACCGCACCTTTTTGATTTTGAAAACCACAACCTCCGTTTGCTGGGCCTGTTTTTGTCTGGGGAGCCCATCCCGGGGGTCACACACACCCGCTGCCGAGCTAACCCCCTCACAATGTGTATATCTTAAGAGCGCGGCATGTCTCACAGCTGTCCCTCCCAGGCCAGTGATTAAAACCCAGTTGGATCACTTCAGAAAAAATCAATCATATCAACAAATTAGTAGGATATCTGTTTCCAAACAGACCATATCAATCATCAATGTATATAATAAGTCAGCATTACTCACTAGATAAACATTATAGAAAATAGCCTAAGCAGATTAGCCCCGAGTGTCTAACAGGATGGCTTTTTGGGATAAAGCCCAGAATTAACTGCAAACATAATAGAAAAAGATTCACTATCAGTGATTAAGATAGCGGCGGTATTGGCCATAAGCAGGCAAAAGGCAATAATCAAAAGTTATATATAGATACCTTCAATAATCAGTAGCCAGCAAGTAGAAGTGGTGGACAGAAAAAAAACCCTTGCAACAGTCGGAAAAAACCCGCTGTGCAGCGTGTAGTAGAGTCCAGTGTAGATCGAAAACGCTCTGTTGGATAGGCGGAAGGACATCTAATAGTGGCTAATCTGAAATATTAGATCAACCACATTAACCACCCATATTGTGCCACATAGCTGAGTAACCATTAAAGGAGATGGAAAGACAAAACCAACCTGTCATGATGTATCCATGTCGTATACCACCGCTGATACTACTGACAGGGACCGCATTTAAATGGACCCAAATAGCTTCTGCATCTGTGTGCATGCGCTTATTGTTGGGTGCACTACGCCTGCGCGGTATTGTCTTAGACGTGCCACGCATGTGTGATGTCCATTGATGTTAGCATGGACGGGGCGGCTCAACTCCAATTAGGGACTTGGTCCTCCCCGCACTGCAGGTAATGTTCTCGCCGCCTCAGCTGAGGCAGCTTTCTGCAATCACAAATGTTTGGCGCTATTTGGGTCTATTTAAATGCGGTCCCTGTCCAATGTTAAACGTCAGTCTAGTCACAGCGCCGGAGATCAGGTAGGGAGATTGGGCACAGTGACAGTGAGGCATGGGCACAGTGAGGCATGGGCACAGTAAGGCACAGTGAGGCATGGACACAGTGAGGCATGCACATGGACACAGTGAGGCAAAGTGAGGCACAGTGAGGCATGCAGATGAACACCCTAGGCTTATACTCGAATCAATACGTTTTCCCAGTTTTTTGTGGTAAAATTAGGTGCCTCGGCTTATATTCGGGTCGGCTTATACTCGAGCATATACGGTAATAAAATATTTACAAAAATGTGAGGGGTGTACTCACTTTTGTGAGATACTGTATATACTGTATATACATACATATATACATACATAATATGAGGTCAAACCTAAACACTTTCAATTTGTACGCAATCAGGCAGGCCCTTGCACTACATAGTTCAAGTTAAATCTAAAGGAAATTGAATGAGAAAATTGTATAATGTATGGCCAGCTACTTTAACCACTTAACGACCGCCCACCGCCGATTTACGTCGGCAGAATGGCACGGACAGGCAGAATCACGTAGATCTACGTGATCGCCTTTGTGCAGTTGGGGGGTCCATCCGGACCCCCCTTCACTGCAGTGAGCGGCCGTTAAGTGTTCGGGAGCGATCAGGCATGAGGGGGGGGGCGCTCGATTCCGCCCCCCCCCTCGCGATCGCTCCCGGCCAATGAAAATGCTTCCTCCGCCATGTGATGTAAACAAGGCTGGAGGAAGTGATGTCATCTCCCTCGCCGCGGTCTTTCCGTTCCCGGCGCCGAGCAGAGAAGAAGCAGGTTAGTGCACCAACAGTCCACTGACACGTAGGTACACATAGGCACACAAATCACCCCCCAGTCACCCCCAGATCACCCCCCAGGTCACCCCAAAGCCCCCAATCACAGTGTCACTGATTGCAGTGATCATTTATTTTACTGATCACTGCATTTAGTGTCATCTGTGATTGTAAAAAGTTGCAGGGCAGTTAGGATTAGGCCCCTTTAGGTCCAGGGTAGCCCCCTAACCCCCCCCCTAATAAAGGTTTAACCCCTTGATCACCCCCCAGGTAACCCTTTCACCCCCTAACTTCAGCGTCACTAAGCGATTGTTTTTCCGATCGCTGTATTCGTGTCGCTGGTGTTTTAGATAGGCAGTTATTTTTTTTTAGGTTCGCCGCAGGTTTTTATTAGTGTCAGGTACCCCCATATATTATTTTAACCCCCTGATTGCCCCTAGAGTTAACCCTTTCACCAGTGATCGCCGTATAAGCGTCACTGGTGTCACTGGTTAGCCAGTAAGTTATTTAGTTATTTAGGTTACCCGTCAGGTTTTTATATAGTGTCAGGTACCCCCATATTTAACCTAATAAAGGTTTTAACCCCCTAATTGCCCCTAGTTAACCCTTTCACCAGTGATCATCATATAAGTGTTACGGGTGACGCTGGTTAGTTAGTTTGCTTTTTATAGCATCAGGGCACCCGCCGTATATAACCCAATAAAGGTTTAACCCCCCTGATCGCCCGGCGGGTGAGATCAATTAGGTTTTAGCGCCAGAGAGGGTCTGCGTCGCCCCAGGCAGTGTTAGGTTAGTGACAGTAACGCTAACACCCACGCGCAAAGCATACACCCCCCTTAGTGGTATAGTATCTGATCAGATCTATACTAGCATCCCCAGCGGTTTAGGGTTCCCAAAAACGCAGTGTTAGCGGGATCAGCCCAGATACCTGCTAGCGCCTGCGTTTAGCCCCTCCGCCCAGCCCAGCCCACCCAAGTGCAGTATCGATCGATCACTGTCACTTACCAAACACAACACACATAACTGCAGCGTTCGCAGTGCTTGGTTTTTGGGGCCCTGTACGCGGCTAGGCTCCCAAAAAGTCCCACACATGTGGTATCCCCGTACTCAGGAAAAGCAGCAGAATGTATTTTGGGGTGCAATTCCACATATAACCATGGCATGTGTGAGCAATATATCATTTAGTGACAACTTTTTGTACATTTTTTTTTTTCTTTTTGTCATTATTCAATCATTTGGGACAAAAAAAAAAATATTCAATGGGGTCAACATGCCTCTCAGCAAATAGCTTGGGGTGTCTACTTTCCAAAATGGGGTCATTTGGGGGGGCTTTGTGCCATCTTGGCATTTTATGGCCTTCAAAACTGTGATAGGTAGTGAGGAGTGAAATCAAAAATGTATGCCCTTAGAAACCTTGAAGGCGGTGCTTGGTTTTTGGGGTCCCGTACGCGGCTAGGCTCCCAAAAAGTCCCACACATGTGGTATCCCCGTACTCAGGAGAAGCAGCAGAATGTATTTTGGGGTGTAAATTCACATATGCCCATGGCATGTGTGAGCAATATATCATTTAGTGACAACTTTGTGCAAAAAAAAAAAAAGTTTGTCATATTCCCGCAACTTGTGGCAAAATATAAAATATTCCATGGACTGAACATGCCTCTCAGTAAATAGCTTGGGGTGTCTACTTTCCAAAATGGGGTCATTTGGGGGGGTTTTGTGCTATTTTGGCATTTTATGGCCTTCGAAACTGTGATAGGTAGTGAGGAGTGAAATCAAAAATTTGCGCCCTTAGAAATCCTGAAGGCGGTGCTTGGTTTCCGGGGTCCCGTACGTGGCTAGGCTCCTAAAAAGTCCCACACATGTGGTATCCCCGTACTCAGGAGAAGCAGCAGAATGTATTTTGGGGTGCAATTCCACATATAACCATGGCATGTGTGAGCAATATATCATTTAGTGACAACTTTTTGTAATTTTTATTTTTTTTTTGTCATTATTCAATCACTTGGGACAAAAAAAAAAAATATTCAATGGGCTCAACATGCCTCTCAGCAATTTCCTTGGGGTGTCTACTTTCCAAAATGGGGTCATTTGGGGGGGGGGGGTTTGTACTGCCCTGCCATTTTAGCACCTCAAGAAATGAGATAGGCAGTCATAAATTTAAAGCTGTGTAAATTTCAGAAAATGTACCCTAGTTTGTAAACGCTATAACTTTTGCGCAAACCAATAAATATACGCTTATTGAATTTTTTTTTACTAAAGACATGTGGCTGAATACATTTTGGCCTAAATGTATGACTAAAATTGAGTTTATTCGATTTTTCTTATAACAAAAAGTAGAAAATATCTTTTTTTTTCAAAATTTTCGTTCTTTTTCCATTTATATCGCAAAAAATAAAAATCGCAGAGGCAATCAAATACCATTAAAAGAAAGCTCTATTTGTGGGAAGAAAAGGACGCAAATTTCATTTGGGTACAACATTGCATGTCCGCACAATTTACAGTTAAAGCAGCGCAGTGCCGAATCCCAAAAACAGGCTTGGTCCTAATGGCCCGAAATGGTCCGGGGCTTAAGTGGTTAATAACTTTGTTTGACAGTTTGTCTGTTTTTTGTTTGTTTTTTAATCATATGCTTGAAAGAAGTGCTGTTTATTGAGTGGTCACATAACCAAGCAGTGCGCACCTAATAAGGGAGAAAACATTTTTGTTGAGCAGCTCAACTATAATAATATACACATTTAAGAGATTTTCACTTTGCACTCTGAATTAACAGACCCTCAATTTGATGTTCCATTATAAGCGGGCGTGTTTGTTGACTTTATACAGTCATGGCCGAAATTGTTCTGGCACCCCAGAAATTTTTCCAGAAAATCAAGTATTTCTCACAGAAAAGTATTGCAGTAACACATGTTTTGCTATACACATGTTTATTCCCTTTGTGTGTATTGGAACAAAACAAAAAAAGGGAGGAAAAAAAGCAAATTGGACATAGTGGGGGTCATTTACTAAACCTTCAGGAAGTACTGAGCACTATTGCAAATAATAGCTCCCATTTTAGCCAAATAAATATTCAAGCGTGAATTTGCGAATGAAAAAGTGCGCTATTCGCAGCAGACAAGTGTTAGTAAATATGGAATCAGCGCTAATTAGCGAATCTGCGTACATGCAAATGCCAATTTCCACTAAGTTACTATATAGCACTGCACTGTAACCATGATCCATGTATGTGAAAGAAACGTTTTTATGTGAGATGTGCTCTACCTTGTGTACATCTATTGATGTATATTGCAATTAGTATTCCTAGTTTTTTTTCCTTCTTTTGCTAACGAATGCAGTTATGAATGATTATTACATAGTAATGTCTGCTATTCTGTAAAGTTACATGTATTAAACATTTAGGTTACCTATTTGTTGTATGTTGTTTTTTTCATGTTTTTTTTTTTTTTTTTAAATTTAGGTGACTATAAAGCGGTAATTATTTATTCATTCTTTAATCATACTACACTATTATGCAGGTCTTGTACTTAGCACAATGGCTTAGTGGTCTGCTCAGATGTCTCTACAGCTCTCATGGTACAAGTTCAAATACCAGCCAACCTACCATCCAACAGCTATGTTTATTTTTTGCACAAGCAAATTAAAATAAACAAACAAAGAAATGTAAACTGCCTGTTAGCTAGTGTGTGATGTTTGGAATTCCACACCATAATATTATTGAATAAATGTGCATTGGCTAATTGCCATTCACCTATTTTCAGCATATGCTGCTTTGGCTAATTGTCATTTGCCTTTTTTTCACCCATACAATCTTTTAGTATCTCTGTGGGATTTAAACCCATGAGTACTTCGAAGCCTGAGTTTTTCAAGGTAGAAGTACTGACCACTAGCCTATTGAGCGTAGCACAATATCATTGCATCAGCAATGATATTGTTTGTGCTCTGTAAAGACACCTGTGTGAGTTTGGGTAAAGATTGTTGTGAGATGGAGATAAACCACTTGCTTACTGGGCACTTAAACACCCCTCCTGCCCAGACCAATTTTCAGCTTTCAGTGCTGTCACACTTTGAATGACAATTACTCAGTCATGCAACACTGTACCCAAATGATTTTTTTTGTCCTTTTTTTCATACAAATAGAGCTTTCTTTTGGTGGTATTTGATCACCTCTGGGTTTTTTATTTTTTGCGCTATAAATGAAAAAAGACCGAAAATTTTGAAAAAAAACGAATTTTTCTTAGTTTCTGTGATAAAATTTTGCAAATTATTCATTTTTCTTCATAAATTTTGGCCACAATTTATACTGCTACATATCTTTGATAAAAATAACCCCAAATTTTTGGAAATTATTTGGTCTGTGTGAAAGTTTTAGAGTCTACAAGCTATAGTGCAAATCATAAAAAAATTATCACATCTGATGTACTGGCGGCCTATCTCATTTCTTGAGACCCTAACAAGCCAGGAAAGTACAAATGCCCCCCAAATAACCCCTTTTTGGAAAGTAGACATTTCAAGGTATTTAGTAAGAGGCATGGTGAGTTATTTGAAGTTGTAATTTTTTCCCACGATTCTTTGCAAAATTACGATTATTTTTTTCCCCTCAAAATTGTCATTGTAATAGCTTATTTCTCTCACATGGCATGTGCATACTACAAATGACACCCCAAAATACATTCTGCTACTCCTCCTGAGTATTACGATACCACATGTGTGGGACTTTTTTACTGCCTGGCCACATACAGAGGCCCAACATGCATGGAGCACCATCAGGTGTTCTAGGAGCATAAATTACACATCTAACTAGTTGACTACCTATTACACTTTTGAAGGCCCTGGAGCACCAGGACAATGGAAACACCCACAAAATGACCCCATTTTGGAAAGCTAACACCCCAACGTATAATCTATGAGGCATAATGAGTCTTTTCAACGGTTCATTTTTTTCCAGAAGTTTTTGGAAAATGTGGGAAAAAAATGAAAACGCATTTTTTTTTACACAAAGTTGTCAGTTTATAAGACATCTCCAACACATAGCATTTACATAGCAAAAATGACACCCCAAAATACATTCTACTACTCCTCCTGAGTATGGCGATACCCCATGTGTGGGACTTTTACACAGCCTGTCCACATACAGAGGACCTACATTGAAGTAGCACCTTCAGGCATTCTAGGCGCATAAATTACACATCTCATTTCTCAACCACCTATTATAGTTTTGAAGGCCCTGGAGCACCAGGACAATGGAAACACCCACAAAATGACCCCATTTTGGAAAGCTAACACCCCAACGTATAATCTATGAGGCATAATGAGTCTTTTGAACCGTTCATTTTTTTCCAGAAGTATTTGGAAAATGTGGAAAAAAATGAAAACGCATTTTTTTTACACAAAGTTGTCAGTTCATAAGATATCTCCAACACATAGCATTTACATAGCAAAAATTACACCCCAAAATACATTCTGCTACTCCTCCTGAGTATGGCGATACCAAATGTGTGGGACTTTTACACAGCCTGTTCACATACAGAGGCCCAACATGCAAGGAACACCATCAGATGTTCTAGGGACACATATGATGCACATACCAAGAATTACACCCCAAAATACATTATGCTGAGCAAAGCGTAAACAAAAGATTACCTGTGGTTTTAGTAGCGCAGTTCTACACAGCAGGATAGCACTGGTCCAGGCAGCAGGCAGGGACTTCGTCAGCAATGGCATACACAATTGTCCAGGCAGCAGGCAGGGATACTGTCCATAAACAGTCCTGGGTCAGTGCAGGCAGAAATATTGTCAGCAGTGCCAAAAATATTAGTCCTGGTAGTAGGCAGGTCCATTTGGTGTGGTCAGTTCATGCGACAGGCAGAGGCATGATGGCAGAGGTCCTACAGGCAGCAGGCAGAAGTAGGGCCTTGTTCAGGACAGAATGGGGACAGGGGTAGAGGCTTCTCCCACCCAAATCTCTTTGAAGCCTCCGAGTCTCCAGACCCTAATCTAGGATGAGAAAACAAAAAAAAATAGTTTTCTTCATCCAGAAAAACTTTTCTGAAGCCCCTCACATATGTGAGACCCCTGTGTTGAATCCCACTAGTCCAGTAGCAGGGTACAAAATCAATCCAAGAGGCAGGCAAAAAGCATGGTCAAACAGTCCAAGGTCAGTTCCAGATCAGGCAAAGGTAGTACAGAATCGTTAGGCAGAAGCGTGGTTGAATAACAGTCCAGGGTCAGTTCCAGATCAGGCAGAGGTAGTACAGAATCGTTAGGCAGAAGCGTGGTCGAATAACAAGCCAGGGTCAGTTACAGAGCAGGCAGTAGCATAAGGGGTGTGAAGGCAGGCAATGAGGATTACGTTTACCATACTTCACTAATAATTTAGTGAAGTATGGTAACGGCGAAAGCAGCCAATTACACAGAGGCTTGGTTGGGAAGGACACTCGGCACAATAATAAACTGTGTCTCGTCTGACTCCTCCACTGGCACACACCTTACATTTTTTTTACCTCGTCGGCCTGTTGTTGTGGGAGGGACTTTATCGGGAAAGTGACGTTCGGAGAGTCGACTCATAACATCAGATCGGATGTTTTGGGGTGGGCCATTCTGGAAAATCAGGGCAGTGGTGATTTCCTCCTGGTAGCCAAGGAAGGGTAGGGGGTTTTGGGTGGACTTGCGGTAAATAATATAAGAGTTATATATGGCCAAATGAAAAAAATAAATTGCTACTTTTTTATACCAATGGTATGTCCGTCTTGTGGAAAGATAGGGTTCCAGCATTTGGTCGTTAAAGTCGACTCCCCCCATGAACAAATTGTAGTCCTGGATGCATGTGGGCTTTTGGATGGTGGTGCCATTCCTTCTGGGGTTTTCTACGAAGGTATCGTTGTGGATGGAAGATAACATGTATACATCCCTTCTGTCCTTCTTCCACTTCACTGCCAGAACCTACTGGTTTCGCAGACTTGCCGACTCTCCTCTTCTCAACTTCTTATTCACAAGACTTTGAGGAAAGCCCTTCCGGTTCTTTCTGACCGTGCCACATGCTGGCGTCTTCTTCAGGTGAAGGTTGCGAAACAGGGGAAGAGATGTATAAAAGTTATCTACATATAAATAGTAGCCTTTTTCCAGTAGGGGGCTGATGAGTTGCCAAACAACTTTCCCGCTTGTTCCCAAGTAGTCTGGGCAATTGGGGGGATGCAGCTGGGTGTCCTTCCCTTCGTACACTAGGAAGCCATACAGGTACCCTGTGACTCGGTCACAGAGTTTGTACACCTTCACCCCATAACGGGCCCTTTTGCTGGGGATAAATTGCTTTATTTTAAGCCTGCCACTAAATTTAACAAGGGACTCATCCACACATATGTGTTCGTCCGGGGTATATAACTGGGGGAATACTTCTGAAAAATAATTTAGTAAGGGCCGAATTTTGAAAAGCCTGTCATAATTTGGGTGATTTCGGGGAAGGCACTGGGTGTTATCGTTGAAGTGGAGAAACCTCATGATCATGAGGTACCTGGTTCTGGGCATTACGTTGGAGAATATTGGCATGTGATAGATGGGGCGTTTGGACCAAAAGGAACGAAAAGTGTTTTTTGGGTTGAGTCCCATGCAAAATGTGAGGCCTAAAAAAAAACTTCAACATCTCCACCGTCAGGTCTCTCCACTCGAAGGGACGGGCATAATAGGATGTAGGATTACTTGCAATAAATTGCTGGGCATATAGGTTGCACTGGGTGACAATGTTGGCTAGCATGTCCTCGGTAAAAATTAGATTGAAAAAATTGATTGGGGAAAAATTGTCCGTGTTCACCTGGACTCCTGGCTGGGCAGTGAAAGGGGGAATGTTGGCTTCTCCTGAATTAGGAGGAAGCCACAAGGGGTTCTGGAGGGCATAGGGAAGGCCGGAATGGGTCCTTGGCCTTTCTTGCTGAGGCACTGGGGTGCTGGTGGATGGCACTGGGGTGCTGGTGGATGGCACTGCGGTGCTGGTGGATGCTACTGCTGCCTCACCAGAGCGCCTTCTTTTGGCGGGCCGACTATCTTCCTCCTCCGAGGCTGTCTCTGTTCCACTACTGAAGACTGGCTCATAGTTTACGTCCGACTCAGAACCTGAATCGGAATCTGAAAAAGAGAGCTCCCCGTCGCTCTCAGGCGTGGAAAGAATTTGGTATGCCTTCTCGGCGGTAAAACACCTTTTTGACATCTTTTGGTTGCTGGCGGTGGTGATGCGACTTCACATGTGTGTGTGGCGCAGATGGGCCCTGATTGATTGCACAGATGTGCACTAATAAGGCGGCACAGATGGGTACTGAGGTGGCGCAGATGGGTACTGAGGTGACGCAGATGGGTACTGAGGTGACGCAGATGGGTACTGAGGTGGCGCAGATGGGTACTGAGGTGACGCAGATGGGTACTGAGGTGACGCAGATGGGTACTGAGGTGGCGCAGATGGGTACTGAGATGGTGGCGCAGATGGGTACTGAGATGGTGGCACTGATGGGTACTGAGATGGTGGAACAGATGTACACTGATGAGGCAGCACAGATGTGCACTTATTGATGGCAAAGATGGCACTAATGAGGCGACACAGATGGCACTAATGAGGCGGCACTGATGGCACTAATGATGCGGCACAGATGGCACTAATGAGGCGGCACAGATGAGGTGGCAGATGCGTATTGATGAGGTGGAACAGATGTGCACTGATTGCACAGGTGGGCACGGATGAGGTGGCACAGGTGGGCACGGATGAGGTGGCACAGGTGGGCACGGATGAGGTGGCACAGGTGGGCACGGATGAGGTGGCACAGGTGGGCACGGATGAGGTGGCACAGGTGGGCACTGATGAGCACGTATTGCACAGATGTGCATTGATCACAGGTGGCACAGGTGGGACAGGTGGGTACAGGTGGGCACAGATGGCACAGGTGGGCACTATGTTTTCACTGTGTTTTTTACTGGGCACTGATTGGGCACTGAAAGAAACTGTATGTAACTCACACTCACACTGACAGATCGCTCTCCCTCCTCACACGCGGTGTCTGTGTGAGGAGGGAGAGCCGGAAATGAGAGATGATCTCATATGTTTACATTTGAGATCATCTCTCATTGGGCTCCTCGATCGCGCTGTAAATAGCCGCTGTGATTGGCTATTTACCGCGATCTGTGAATGGCTGTGTCCAAGGGACACGGCCAGCACAGAACTTCCCTGATGCACGCTCGGGAGCGCGCGCAGGGAACGAGGAAAGGGTAGGCCGTATGACGGCCTCCCGGCATTGTAGAGCCACATTGTGGCCGCTTATAGTCGTCTGCTGGGCGCGAAGGGGTTAACAAGTGAAAGTGACAGAGAAAAATATCTTTTACCAAAATATCAAAACATTCCACATTCTTAAAAACAAAATATTTTAATTAGAAGCAACATTGTTGCAAAGGAAAATTTATTTCAGAGAAAGATACATTTCATCTCAACATTAAAAGGATTTGTGAAAGTTACAATTGTACCATTAGAATCAATGGCTAAAACTTGCATTGGACTATAATAGCTCAGATTTTCACTTCCAAAAAATGCTCTTTAATTAGCTCTCATTTCTGTATTTACTATAACTCTTGTGAAAAAAGACACTTGAGTTAAAATTTGAGTTATTTCAGGTCTGAGCATGCTCAGTTGTGTTGGCACCTATATTTCCAAAAACGGGAAATTTTTCACTTCTCAAGCCTCGTACACACGACCGAGAATCTCGTCAAGAAAAAACACGTTGTTTTTCTTGACGAGATTCTTGGACAAGAAACTTGTCCCAGCCGAGTGTACAGACGCTCGTTTCAAAGAACCCGCGGTTCTTTGAATGGAGCGAACGCGGTGACATAATCGACTACGACGAGCGTGCGCTCGTCACATTTGATGCCGTCGCCGCCATCTTGCTACACCCTACCTATGCCTAGGAGGCTACCGCGCATGCGTCGAAGTCATTTCGAGCATGCGCGGGCTTCCCGGAGTACAGGTAAGTGTACACACACACACACACACACACTTTTCTCGTCGAGAAACATGCTGACAAGAATCTCGACGAGAAAATAGAGAGCAGGTTCTCTATTTTTCTCGTCAAGATTCTTGTCGGTTTTCTTGACGAGAAACCTGATAGCCGCGTACACACGACCGATTTACTCGGCAAGAAAGCTCTGCCAGCAAGTTTCTTGTCGTTTTTCGATGAGAAACTCGGTCGTGTGTACGAGGCTTCAGACTTTTAAAGATATTTCAGTGTAGAAATCACTTTTTGACACAGTTTAAAAGCAGATTATCTTTAAATAATATACTGCATATTCCAGTACCATTTAGGCAATTATATCACGCTCTAAACATTATTTCCATGTGCAATTCTCCAGTCTCTTAGCAGGATTTGGGCGCTATTTGGATTCTGGGAACCTTAGTAAATTCGATTTTGGGAGTATTTTCTCTCCAGCGCTATAGTGAATACCATTTAGTGCTAATTAGCGCTAATTGCCGCGAATCGCGCTAATTCGCGTCAATTAGCGCTAATTAGCGCCACAGCGCTATAGTAGATTACCCCCAGTGTCACACAAAACTCCAAAAATGGGCTGGTCAAAATTCTTGGCACCCTTAACTTAATATTTTGTTGCACACCCTTTGGAGAAAAAAAACTGAAATCAATCGCTTCCTATAACCATCAATGAGCTTCTTACACCTCTCACCCGGAATTTTGGACCACTCTTCCTTTGCAAACTGCTCCAGGTCTCTCCTATTGGAAGGGTGCCTTTTCCCAACAGCAGTTTTAAGATCTCTCGGTGTTCAATGGGATTTAGATCTGGACTCTTTGCTGGCCACTTTAGAAATTTTCAGCGCTTTGTTGCCACCCATTTCTGGGTGCTTTTTGACATATGTTTGGGGTCATTGTCCTGCTGGAAGACCCAAGATCTCGGACGCAAACCCAGCTTTCTGACACTGGGCTCTACAGTGCGACCCAAAATCCTTTGGTAATCCTCAGATTTCATGATGCCTTGCACACATTCAAGGCACCCAGTGCCAGAGGCAGCAAACGAACCCCAAAACATCATTGAACCTCCACCATATTTCACTGTAGGTACTTTGTTCTTTTCTTTGTAGGTCTCATTCCATTTTCGGTAAACAGTAGAATGATGTGCTTTCAAAAAAGCTCTATCTTGGTCTCATCTGTCCACAAGACGTTTTCCCAGAAGGATTTTGGCTTACTCAAGTACATTTTGGCAAACTGTAGTCTTGCTTTTTTATGTCTCTGTGTCAGCAGTGGGGTCCTCCTGGGTCTCCTGCCATAGCGTTTCATTTCATTTAAATGTTGACGGATAGTTCGCGCTGACACTGATGCTCCCTGAGCCTGCAGGACAGCTTGAATTTCTTTGGAACTTGTTTGGGGCTGCTTATCCACCATCCGGACTATCCTGCGTTGCAACCTTTCATCAATTTTTCTCTTCCGTCCACGCCCAGAGAGATTAGCTACAGTGCCATGGGTTGCAAACTTCTTAATAATGTTGCACACTGTGGACAAAGGCAAATCTAGATCTAGAGATGGACTTGTAACCTTGAGATTGTTGATATTTTTCCACAATTTTGGTTCTCAAGTCCTCAGACAGTTCTCTTCTGCTCTTTCTGTTGTCCATGCTTAGTGTGGAACACACAGACACACAATGCAAAGACTAAGTGAACTTCTCTCCTATTTATCTGCTTTCAGGTGTGATTTTTATATTGCCCACACCTGTTACGTGCCCAAGGTGAGTTTAAAGGAGCATCACATGCTTGAAACAATCTTATTTATCCACAATTTTGAAAGGGTGCCAAGAATTTTGACCAGCCCATTTTTGGAGTTTTGTGTGACATTGTCTAATTTGCTTTTTTTCCCTCCCTTTTTTTTTGTTTTGTTCCAATACACACAAAGGGAATAAACGTGTATAGCAAAATGTTTTACTGCAATAGATCTAGTATTTTTATGGTCTGGCTATGGGTAGACACCTAATATAACGCACCTCATCCCTAATTTTTTAATGAAAAACAAAAGGAAAGGAAACGGGACTATAGCCGTGCTTGCCAATAGATATCACACACAATGGAAGACTTGATTACCACTTAAATAAAAAATATACAATAAATTTTATTGATAATTTATACAAAATTGATAAAAATACGATAGGGCTGTTCCACCATTCTGGAACAGCCCTATTGTGAATTGATACAGTGATACAGCTCGTATTTTTATCAATTTTGTATAAATTATCAATAAAATGTATTCTATATTTTTCATTTAAGTGGTAATCGAGTCTTCCATTGTGTGTGATATCTATTGGCAAGCACGGCTATAGTCCAGTTTCCTTTCCTTTTGTGTTACTGCAATACTTTTCTGTGAGAAATACTTGATTTTCTGGAAAAATTTCTGGGGTGCCAACAATTTCGGCTATGACTATATAACTCAGCAAATGTATGCAGCTGAAAAAATCCTCTGTTGATGAAGTTTTCTCAGAGTACCATAAAGTGTGTGTATTGTACTATACTTCTGTCAGACTCCCTTCTCAGGAAAGTGGAGAGCAGCTGCCATAAAGGGCTGTTTAGATCATTCACAAAGAAGTAGTCATTGGTAAAATACCTTTTTCACATTTATTTTAACATTTATCTGCTGGGCATCTTTGCTAGATACTGCTAAAAACAGCAGCTTCTTTTCACATATATACGTAGCTAGGTACAGTATGCAATTCTATCTTTTTTGAGGGTCAGTTCTAAAGTTTGGTTCTCATCCCATACTAGATCGGTAGCACATAAAGGATTATATATTACATTGCGCTTAGCTCCTTCATTGTTGACAGTCCAAATTCTGGGCTTTTGTCATGCTGTTATGGGCCTAATAAATATGTTAGTCTCCTCTAGTAGTTTATTATTTATTAATGTTTGGAAGCCTTTTGGATTACATTAAGATTTGAATATATTTTTTATATTTTCTTAACCAAATCTATTTGTATGGATACTTATAGTGGTGGTGTGAGATTTTGTTCTTAAATGTTTATTTTCTTATACGTTCTTTATGTTTGCACACACACACACACACACAAAGAATGTGAGAGAATACAGTCAACATGTCCAAGCAAAAAAAATAAATCCCAAGGATGTACCAGTACATTAAGACTTTCAGATAACTTACTAGTAGACAACCCAGTTTAAAACTGGGTATGGTTCATTCATACTTGTATATCAATTAATGTAAAAGGAAAACTGGTTGCAGGTGCAAATGAGATGTATAGAAGGATCACACATGCCAGTCCAATGATTTTAGAGAGTTAGCTAAGTAACAGGGTTAGGGAGATGTAAACAGCTATATAGAGGTCCAGGTTGGAAAGGAAGACGAGGGGAAAAACATAGTTGGACAGGGAGGGGCCTGGGAGGAAAATAGATGCTACTAGGGGAAGAATGGTGGGGTAAATGGGAGAATTTGTCCTTTCGACTAAAGAGTCATTGGCATATGGCACAGGTCATGACAATGTTAGGATGGGCTTTGAGCTCAGGGGAAATATTGTGAGGGCACCATGATAATGTCAAGAGAAACATTCTGGTTGTCTGGTAATTATCCACTATGGGATATATTTATGGAATTTGTATTTGTTTTATTTTTTTGGCTACTGTAGTAGTCACTAAGAAGGTTTTTTGTTTTTCACGATAACATCTGGGTTGTAGCATAGGGGGTATTTACTAAAACTAGAGAGTAGAGCTGCACGATTCTGGGAAAAATTAGAATCCCGATTCTTTTGATTAGAACAAAGATCACGATTCTCTCACGATTCTTTAAAATGGTCAATTTTACCAAAAAAATTATTCGCTTGTCGTTTACTTTTTTTTATTTTTGCATAATTTTCTTATTTTTTAATATTTTTCTTATTCTTTACTTTTTAATTTCTTTATTTTATTAATTTCATTATTATTTCTTTTTTTTTTTTTTTATCATTTTTTTTCACTTCACTTTATTGCTATCACACAGGAGAAAACAATTCACTGTGTGATACCAATTGGAGGAGACAGGTTCTCTTTATTGACCCTGTCACTTCCAAAAACAGGAGTCCTAGCTAGAGGTCGACCGATATATCGGTCGGCCGATATATCGGCCGATTTTTCGCACTTTTTAATTAATCGGCATAGGCCGATTTATTCTGAAAACAAAAGCCGATATAAAAAAAAAAAACTTCAGCTTGGCTTGCAAATAACATCTTTCATAGAAGTCAATGCAAGTTGCCTGAAGTTTCCTGTGGAGGTGGAGTGACTCATCTCTGGGCAGCCTGCCAAGTGAGAGAAAAGAAGAAACATTGTATCTCTTATCAATGAACTGAACTCTGTGTGTAGAAGTTCTCAGTTTAACCATTTAAAAGCTAAATCTTTTATGACACTTGTAGCTTACAAGTAAAAATCCTGTATTTTCTGCTAGAAAATCACTTGGAACCCCCAAACATTATATATATATATTTTTTTAGCAGAGACCCTAGGGAATAAAATGGCGGTTGTTGCAATATTTTATGTCACACGGTATTTGCGTAGCGGTCTTTCAAACGCAATTTTTTGGGAAAAAATACACTTTAATGAATATTAAATAAAACTAAAAACTTTTTTTTTTCGTCAAAGTTTTGATTACCTGTTTTTGTGCCTGCTTCCTGATTCCCTTACCGAAGATGGCGGCGGCAGCACGCGAGAGCCGAGAGAGAGATCGGCTTCGGGTGCCGACATCGCGGGCGCCCAGGATAAGTAAGTGTCCATATATTAAAAGTCAGCAGCTGCAGTATTTGTAGCTGCTGACTTTTAATTTTTTTTTTTTTTTTTTTGGCGGAACTCCGCTGCTTTCACACTGGAGCGGGCAGGCGTTGGCGGTAAAACGCAGCTAGTTTTAGCTGCGCTTTACCATCATTTTAGTGGCGATATTCGGCTGCTAGCGGGGAGCTTATAACCCAGCTAGCGGCCGATGAGGTTAAATGCGCCTGTGTAGCACCGCTGCAGAAGCGCTTTGCAGGCGCTTCGGCAGCAGTGCCCATTCATTTCAATGGGCAGTAGTGGTGGAGGAGCGGTATACACCACTCCAAAGATGCTGCTTGCAGGACTTTTTTTTAACGGCCTGCCAGCGCACCGCCTCAGTGTGAAAGCACTCAGGCTTTCACACTGAGACTGCAGGGGAGCTGTTTTGCAGCCATTTTTACAGGTGCTATTTTTAGCCCAAAAGTGCCTGAAAAACGCCCCAGTGTGAAAGGGGTCCAACTGTTAGTTTTTTTTTTCCCCCCTTCATCTCATAAAATCTAAAAAAATCGGCCTAACATATTGGCCCAAAAAAATCGGCATCATATATCGGCCATCGGCCGCAGGGATTTCTAAATATCGGCCAGAGAAAAACCCATATCGGTCGACCTCTTGTCCTAGCACTAGCACTGTGCTAGAACTCCTGTCACAGCTGAGATGGGAAGAGCACAGCTCTCCGCTCTCACTGCGAACATAGGCGGCAGGGACAGGAGACGGGAGACAGACTCGGCAGCCGGGGGGGGAGGAGGGGGGGGACGGAGTCCCAAAGACAGCCAGCCAAGTGTGGTATGTGGGGGGGGGGAGAGGGGGGAGAAGGGAGGACGGACAGCAGCACACATTTTCTGCTAGAATCTCACCGCCCGTATGTTGAAACTGTCTCCGCTCTGCTCACACACAGCCCCGCCTCCTCCTAACCCCGCACTGTGATAGACAGAACACATCCCAGCATTGGACGCACATTCTGTCTATCACAGCGTGGGGTTAGGAGGAGGCGGGGCTGTGTGCGAGCAGAGCGGAGATAGTTTCAATGCATCACGCTCTATGATCCATTTGCGTTCCATGCTGGTTACGTGGAACCGGCAGGGATTTAAGAAAATCGCGGTCATCCAGCCTGGAGATCGTGGGGGGGGGGGGTGGATCGAGATTGCGATCCTCAAACGATTAATCGTGCAGCTCTACTAGAGAGTATAAAATCTGGTGCAGCTCTGCATAGTAACCAATCAGCTTCCAGGTTGAAGTTAGAAGCTGATTGGCTATCATGCACAGCCTCATCAGATTCTGAGTGCTCCAGTTTTAGTATATAACCCCCATAGAGTTTATAGCATATAGAAAGGGGCATCTATATCCATGTATACATAGGACAGCATGAAAGCTAGATTTAGCCTTACACATTTACACATTATTTCCATTATTTGTATTGAAATGGCGAATTGCTGTTAGATTGACAGCCAAAATCCTGATCTGTATGTAGAAGCCACTTTACAATACACTTTTTCTCCATTTAGGGACACAGGAATTTTTTATCTATGTGACCTATGAATGGAGGAGGCAGACTTTTCATCATCGCCTGTTCTTTTTTTTCATAGATCCTGTTTTAGTCATAGAAGCTGTAGTACTGGGTGGAAAGCACAGGCATAATCAGGTTCTCTTGATGAGAGCCTGTGACAGTCCCTTAGTTCTATTAAGTCCCACTGCACCGGAAGATTACAGCCGCAGGGGTGGGTGATTGGGGGAGGGGAACAGGCAGGGAAAGAAGAGGATTTCACCTAAAAGAAGAGGCATCAGCACATCCTACTAAATTTAGGTTATGTCGCTTGTGCATACTTTTCTTGTTTTTTTTGGGGTTGCATTTAGGCCTCGTACACACGACCGATTTTCTCGGCAAGAACCAGCAAGAAACTTGCTGGCAGAGAGGTCTTGCCGAGTAAATCGGTCGTGTGTACGCGGCTATTGGGTTTCTCGTCGAGAAAACCGACAAGAAACCTCGATGAGAAAATAGAGAACCTGCTCTCTATTTTCTCATCGAGATTCTCCTCGGCATGTTTCTCGACGAGAAAAGTGAGTGTGTGTACACTTACCTGTCCTCCCGGAAGCCCGCGCATGTTCGAAATGAATTCGACGCATGCGCGGTAGCTTCCTAGGCATACGTAGGGTATACCAAGATGGCGGCGACGGCATCGAATGTGACGAGCGCACGCTCGTCGTAGTCGATGACGTCACCGCGTACGCTCCATTCAAAGAACCGCGGGTTCTTTGAAACGAGCGTGTGTACACTCGGCCGGGACAAGTTTCTTGTCCAAGAATCTCGTCGAAAAAAACGACATGTTTTTTTCAACGAGAATCTCGGCCGTGTGTACGAGGCCAAAGGCTTAAAAAGGGACAATTTTAGCTCTTATTAATGTAGTGCACACCATTCTGGAACTAAAAGATCAGCCTGCTGCTTCTACCAGTGCTGTCTCCAGCCTTGGGTTATTTTAAACTCCTAAGGCCGTAAGCATTTTCCCTTTCCAACTATTTTGTAAGGAGATTGGAAACATTCTGATAAGTTATTTGCTTGCCCCAGGCGCTTGATAGCATTTCATCTGTCTAGTGATAGTTTTGTGCAAATGTGGACCATATCCATTCTGGATTTAGTCCTTTCACATCTTACCAAGATGCTTAATACAGGGGGTCCCCGACTTACGAACGCCCGACTTATGAACAACTCCTACTTGCGAACGGGACGCTGCAGGGACCATTTGCCGTTCTGCACAATGCGCGGCAAGCGGAGCCTCGAAAATGTCTGTAATTGCTGGTCTGCGCAATTTGGAAAACATCGGAAACGTCCGTAATTGCCGGTCTGCGCATGCGCGGCCCGAGTTACGAACATTTCCACCTCACAAACAAGAGGAAAGTCCCTAACTCGTTCGCAAGTCGGGGACCCCCTGTATTATGTGGGAGGATGCACTTGTCTTAAAGCACCCAACCAATAACTGGTTGGAAGCGACAACATGGTTTAGCGTTGGAGATTTTCAAGCCCCAACTATGGACATTTTTGCAGCCAGGAGAATATAAAAGATGAGGGTGCGTAGATGTTTGGGTGTCTCGTCTGAAAGGTCATTCAATAGTGCTATCTTAGCATTTTGGGTGATGTTAACTCTAGTCACTAAATAAGGTTGAATTTTTTAAACCAGAACTGTTGAATTTCTGGACAAGACTACTATACAGTATACGGTACATAGTGCCCTCGTTGCCTAAAACGGGTTATCCTTTTTTATTGTTTGCCAGTGCCCTATCCTCCTGTAGCCAGCAGTATAACCCTCAATGGACTCCAGAAAAAGGATTTTACAATGAGTACAGAAATCCTTTTATTGTGTTGTTGCAGGCCTGTTACTGCAGATCACAGATATACAGTGAACACTTTCGTTTAGTTTTTGTTGTTTTAATAAGGGTTATTCTTATTATAAGTGGGCCATTCATGCTAAGGGAAGCTTTAACTAAAATTACCAACAAAGTAGCTGTTTTGGGACCTGTGGGTGATTGTCACGTACCTGGTTGGAGGCCGAAGTGCCGAGAGGGCTTCCTTTGCGGCTAAGCGCAGTACACCCCTAAAGATGGTACAGAGGGTGTAGTGCCCAAAGAAGCACAGGTTGCCGGATAGGTACAGTACAGGAGAGCCGGTGGTCACCTGAAGTATATCGGATAATGCAGGATACACAGCTGGGCCAAAGTCTCTAGGAATCCTCAGTAACACTTGGCAATGGTGTGTGCAGGGGACGGTAGTAAAAGCCAGGCCAGGGGTCAAAGACTTTAGATCTGACAGGAGGAAGAGGCAGTAACAGGAACAGGGTAAAGTCAAGGTCAAATACAGGAAGGCAGGCCAGGAACAGGTAGCAGTAGCAAAGTCCGGGATCAGAGGACGGTAGTAAAAGCCAGGCCAGGGGTCAAAGACTTTAGATCCGACAGGAGGAAGAGGCAGTAACAGGAACAGGGTAAAGTCAAATACAGGAAGGCAGGCCAGGAACAGGTAGCAGTACCAAAGTCCGTGATGCAGGCCGGGATCAGACACTGGAGATAGCAGCAAAGTCGGTAAGGCAAGCCAGAGGGTCAAACCAGGAGAGCAGATCAGACAGGTCAGGAACAAGCCGGGTCACAACAGGAAATCCAAGGAATAGATGCAAAGGTACAAAAACACAGGGAAGCTGACGACAATCAAGAAATGTGATGGGCTCAGCAGCAGTCTTATATAGGCCATTAAGTTACCGCATCTGTCACATTGTGCGTACGCCGATTAGCGCCTTCGCGCATGCGCGTTCGCATGTTAGCACCGTTACAGACCTGCATACGTCCGTTCACACTTGCACTAGTGCGCATGGCAATGTGCCGGAATCGTCCATTACCAGTGCTGGCACTATTGCCAGTTCTCCTACGGCCATTTCCCTGACAGCGATGTTGCTGCCCTTCACTGCTTAATCTTGAACACTTCAAATCCTATGAGAATGGAAACGTGTGTCAGTGTGTATTACAAAGTACTGTAATTGAATGTAAATGCAATTCTTGCTACGTAAGACTGTATAATATAGATAACATCAAACTTTTTTCTTGTAGGTGGTATCATTTTTCTTCATTGGATTAATGTCAATGATGATTCCAGTGTGCCATAACTTTGGTGGCTTGATTGCTGTCTGTCTATTCATGGGCCTATTTGATGGCTGCTTTATATGTATTATGGCTCCTATTGCATTTGAACTGGTTGGACCACAGCACGTTTCTCAGGCAATTGGATTTCTACTTGGATTTATGTCTATTCCAATGGTTGTTGGCCCTCCTGTTGCAGGTACAGTAGAAGTTTAATGTATCTTTTCTATGTATAAGTCTTTATACCACTAAACATTTATTTTTGAACTTTTTTTTTTATTTTGATTCTGTCAGCCCTGATTTTGCTGACTTTTGAGAAGAGATGCTTATGGCATTGATATTTAGATATTGAAAATGTAATGTTGACATGCCACAAAATTACAGTACCAGTTCACTATGGCATCCCAGATGCAATAACCCAGCTCTCCAATAGTTGTATAGTCCTAAAAAAAACTGCATATTTCATAGATAAAATGTGCAATTTATAAAATGTGTTTTATCACTTTTTCATTGCATCTTTACTGAAATATTTGTTAATTGTAGTAAGTTAACTGGGGTCCTTTGGATTACTTCACCAATCCAAATTAGATGAAGTGGTTAAAAACAAGAAGCAGTCTTCCTAAACTCAGACAGTTCAAAAGTCCTTTAGAATTGTAATGCCGCGTACACATGGTTGGAATTTCCGACAACAAATGTTCGATGGGAGCTTGTTGTCGGAAATTCCGACCGTGTGTAGGCTCCATAGGCGTGCGCAGCCTATTACATTAGGGTGTGCACCCCAAAGCTCAAACACACATGTATGTGTGTGTATATATATATATATATTGTGAGGGGGTTAGCTCGGCAGCGGGTGTGTGTGACCCCCGAGATGGGCTCCCCACACAAAAACAGGCCCAGCAAACGGTGGTTGTGGTTTTCAAAATCATAAAGGTGCGGTTTATTTTCTATTTACAGTGACAAAACACAGCAAAGCAAAAGAAACATAAACAAAATAAATCCTGGTCAACTTGACCTCTGACTAAACATACAGGTTTCCTAACTAACAACTGGGATCAGCCTAGTGCTGTCCTAGTCCCTAAGTCCCTGGTTTTAAATGTCCAAGCAAATAGCCACACAGGCTTTGTCTCACCGCACAGGGGTTCACTCTCCCTAGACAGTCCACACAGGTCTGGTTCCAGGCATGAGCTAACATCTAATGAAGCTGGGAGTTCTTATAGAGGCCTAAATGAGCTGACAAGCTTCAGCTGGTCTCATCAACTCCCTGTCTGTACGACGCCCCACACTCTCCCTAGAGGTATGAGTCATCCATGAGCCCACTAGCCTTATACAACTCTCCACCTAGTTGTATAAGTCGGCGTAAAGCCTGAATCTGGGCGAAATATATCTACCCCCCTGGATGCAACCAGGTGACTTTACCTTCCTGCTGTCACATACCCCCCCCTCTTGTTTTAACCTCGGGGTTGGAATACCAGCAATCAGGCATTCATGTACTCGAGACAAAGCATCCACATTCCCCATTTGAACGCCAGGGCGATGCTTTACTGTGAAGTTGAATTCCTGGAGGGCCAGGAACCACCTATTCACTCTTCTATTTGTTTCTTTGTTTTGAGCCATCCACTTTAACGGAGCGTGATCCGTAACCATGTCAAAGTGCCTACCTAGCAGGTAGTACCGAAGGGAATCTAGAGCCCACTTCACCGCTAAACACTCCTTTTCAACGGTGGCGTAATTTACCTCATGGGACTTCAACTTCCTGCTGAGGTAAATGACTGGGTGCTCTTCCCCGTTCCAGACCTGGGACAATACTGCTCCTAACCCCACATCTGACGCATCACTTTGTACGACAAAGTCTTTAGAGAAGTCGGGTGAGTACAACACTGGCTGGCTACATAAGGCTTGTTTCAAGAATTGGAATGCTGCCTCAGCCTCGGGGGTCCATTTAATCATGACCGACCCTTTCCCCTTCGTCAGGTTGGTTAGGGGCACAGCCTTAGAAGCGAAGTGGGGAATGAATCGCCGATAATACCCAGCGATTCCCAGAAAGGCTCGTACCTGCTTCTTGCTGTTGGGACGTGGCCAACTCTGGATGGCCTCGACTTTGTTGAGTTGGGGTTTTATTACTCCCCTCCCAATGGTGTACCCAAGATATTTGGCCTCCTCCTGCCCAATGATACACTTCTTGGGGTTAGCCGTAAACCCCGCTTCCCGAACAGAGTCCAGGACTGCTTGCACTTTTGGCAGATGTGAGGCCCAATCTGTGCTATGGACAATTATGTCATCCAGGTAAGCCGCAGCATACTTCCGATGGGGCCTCAGCATCTGGTCCATTTTCCGCTGGAATGTGGCCGGCGCATTCTGTAACCCGAACGGCATTCTTTTATATTGGAACGCCCCGTCTGGGGTTACAAATGCGGTTTTCTCTTTGGCCGACTTGGCCAGGGGGATTTGCCAATACCCTTTTGTGAGGTCAAGAGTCGTCATGTATCGGGCTGTTCCCAGCCGGTCGATCAACTCATCTATACGTGGCATGGGGTAGGTGTCAAATTTTGTAACTTTGTTCAACTGTCGAAAATCGTTACAAAATCGCCAGCTCCCATCCGGTTTAGGCACCAACACAATGGGACTAGACCAATCACTTTGGGACTCCTCTATCACCCCTAAGTTCAGCATTTTCTGTACTTCCTCCCGTATTGCCTCCCGTCGGGCCTCTGGGATCCGATAGGGTTTTAACTTCACCCTTTCACCGGGCGGGGTAATGATGTCATGCTCTACCCCAGATGTTTGTCCCGGCAGCTCAGAGAATACCTCCTTGTTGCGAAGCACAAACTCCTTAACCTCCTGTTGTTGGGGTTGTGACAAGGTGGCTGCTATTCCAACCTCCGGAATCATGCAACCAGTTTGAGCTGGTGACCAAGTGTCTGCGACTAGGGACTCTCTATCCCTCCAGGCTTTCAACAGATTAACGTGATAGATCTGTTCGGGCTTTCGCCTTCCTGGTTGTCTGACCTTGTAATTCACTTCGCTCACTTTTTCCATTATCTCGTAGGGGCCTTGCCATTTGGCAAGGAATTTACTTTCAACCGTAGGGACAAGTACCAGTATCCTATCCCCCGGGGAAAAGGTACGGGTCTTGGCTCCACGGTTGTACACTCTCTGCTGTGCTAACTGCGCTTGGGCCAAATGTTCCTTCACGATGGGCATTACCTGTGCAATTCGGTCTTGCATCAGGGCGACATGCTCAATCACACTCCTGTGGGGAGAACTCTCACTTTCCCAAGTTTCCTTGGCAATATCCAACAGCCCTCTTGGGTGTCTCCCATACAGTAACTCAAAGGGGGAGAATCCCGTAGAGGATTGGGGCACCTCCCTAATAGCAAACATCAGATAAGGAAGTAGACAGTCCCAATTCTTTCCATCTCTATCCACCACTTTCTTCAACATTTGTTTTAGGGTTTTGTTGAACCTTTCAACCAGCCCATCGGTTTGGGGGTGATACACAGATGTACGTAATTGCGTCACTTTGAACAATTTACACAGCTCCTTCATAACCCGGGACATAAAGGGTGTACCTTGGTCCGTAAGCAGTTCTTTACAAATACCCACCCGGCTAAACACAAGAGATAGCTCTTTGGCTATGGTTTTGGCCGAGGTATTTCGGAGAGGGATCGCTTCTGGATAACGGGTGGCATAGTCCATTATAACTAATATGTACTGGTGCCCCCTAGCGGACTTGATTATAGGACCTACCAAATCCATGGCGATCCTCTCAAACGGGACCTCAATGATGGGTAGAGGGACCAGCGGGCTACGGAAATGTGGCATCGGGGCCGACCTCTGACACACAGGGCAGGAGGAACAATAATTTTCTATGTCCTTCATCACCCCCGGCCAATAGAATCTCTGTAATACCCTCTCTCGGGTTTTCTCTGTCCCCAGATGACCTCCAAGAATGTGCCCATGGGCCAACTCCAACACCAACTTCCTGTAAGGTTTGGGCACCACAAGCTGCTCAACGGTTTCTTCTGCCCTTTTTGCCACCCGATACAGTAGGTCCTTCTCTACGCTGAAGTATGGGTAAGTGCAGGTATTATCTGGGTTCACTAACTCGCCATCTATTTTCACTACGTTTTCCCGTGCCTTTATTAGGGCGGGGTCTTTCAACTGTTCTGTGGCAAAGTTTTCCCTGTGAACCTCAAGATCAGAAAACTCCACAGACGGTAGGTTTTCGTCTGAGGAGGTGGGCTCCTCTCCAGTTTCTTGAGTCTCCCCTGCCAATACTGATAAGGGAAATTCTGGAGAGTCCTCACCACTCTCAGGGGAGTTCTGGCTATCACATTCCTGGTACATAGGGGCACCAGTGGGGGGCTCAGGATCATCCCACAGTTCCCAGAACTTCGGAAAATCCCTTCCCACAATGGCGTCATGCGGTAACTGAGATACTAAGCCCACTGGATGAGAGAGGGTACCTTTGGGGGTCTCGAAACACACTGTAGTCACTGGATACTCTCGGGTGTCCCCATGCACACAAATAACAGCTACCTTGCTATTCCCAGAGACCTCTGTTTTAACTAACTCAGCCTTTATCAGGGTCACAAGGCTACCTGAATCCAGCAATACCACAACATTTCTACCATTAACACACATTTTGCATAAATGTTTCTCAGTTCCTCGAATGGCAGTGCATGCGACTGTCGCACACAGCGACTGACGTCTGCCCGTCAGAAAGTCACACTGCATGGGTTCCTCCACAACCGGGCAATTGGCTGCAATATGTCCCGCTTGCCGGCAGCGGTAGCAAACGATCCTTCTTGCGGCCTCTTGAGCCGCTGATTTCCCAGGCTGTTCTCGCCAAACTTGGGGTAGAGCTCCCACCCTCTCACTCTCTCCACCCTCACCCCTTGGAATCCTCTTATCCGCCCCTGGGGATGGTCTGGTCTTAGGGTGGAAAGTCCGAGTGTCTCTGGAAGAGGCCGTCAGGTTCTCTGTAGCCAAGTATTTCTCCACACGATCCACAAGACCATCGGCCGTCTCTGGGTCTCCATGGCTTACCCACTTTTGGATGGCAGTAGGAAGAGCTCTCAAAAACCGATCCATTACAACACGTTCCACAATCTTTGGTGCGGACAAAGTCTCTGGCTGTAGCCACTTTCTGCTCAGGTGAATGAGATCATACATTTGAGACCTGGGGGGTTTTCCAAGCTGGAAAGTCCAGTTATGCACACGCTGAGCCCGGACAGCCTGGGTGACACCCAGCCTTGCCAATATTTCAGCTTTTAGCATCGCATAGTCTTTTGCTTGGTTAGGCTCTAGGTCATAGTAAGCTTTCTGCGATTCACCAGTTAACAGAGGAGCCACCAGTCCAGCCCACTGCTCCTCAGGCCACTTTTCTCTTTCAGCGGTCCTTTCAAATGTGGTCAAAAATACCTCTGGATCATCCTCTCCAGTCATTTTTGTCAATAAACGACTCACCCCAAAGGACGCGGTATTAGTGGGACGGCTTTCCTCACTGGTCTGCGGACGTTGCTGCATTGCTGCTTCCATCTGTTGTTGTAGTCTCTGCTCTTGCTTCTGTAACAGGTCTATGAAGCGGGCCTCAGATTGCTGCTGGGCTTGTTGCTGAGCCTCCAGACTCTGTTGCAAAGTTGCGTTTGTCTGCTGCTGGGCTGCAAGGCTCTGTTGATGAGCTTGCTGCTGGGCTGCAAGGCTCTGTTGATGAGCTTGCTGCTGGGCTGCGAAGTTCTGTTGTTGAGCTGCAAGGCTCTTTTGCAAACCTGCATTTGTCTGCTGTTGATTGGCATTTGCTAGAGCCAGCTGCTTCAGTATCTCCTCCATCCTGGCTTAAAAAAAAACTGCCACTGGTTCTCCACCAACTGTGAGGGGGTTAGCTCGGCAGCGGGTGTGTGTGACCCCCGAGATGGGCTCCCCACACAAAAACAGGCCCAGCAAACGGTGGTTGTGGTTTTCAAAATCATAAAGGTGCGGTTTATTTTCTATTTACAGTGACAAAACACAGCAAAGCAAAAGAAACATAAACAAAATAAATCCTGGTCAACTTGACCTCTGACTAAACATACAGGTTTCCTAACTAACAACTGGGATCAGCCTAGTGCTGTCCTAGTCCCTAAGTCCCTGGTTTTAAATGTCCAAGCAAATAGCCACACAGGCTTTGTCTCACCGCACAGGGGTTCACTCTCCCTAGACAGTCCACACAGGTCTGGTTCCAGGCATGAGCTAACATCTAATGAAGCTGGGAGTTCTTATAGAGGCCTAAATGAGCTGACAAGCTTCAGCTGGTCTCATCAACTCCCTGTCTGTACGACGCCCCACACTCTCCCTAGAGGTATGAGTCATCCATGAGCCCACTAGCCTTATACAACTCTCCACCTAGTTGTATAAGTCGGCGTAAAGCCTGAATCTGGGCGAAATATATCTACCCCCCTGGATGCAACCAGGTGACTTTACCTTCCTGCTGTCACAATATATATATATATATTGGTGTATAACATGCACAGGCGTATAACACGCACCCTAACTTTTAGAGGGAAGTTTCAGGGAAAAAACTTTCCACAGCCCCCTGCGTATAACACGCAGGCACAGTTTACCCTCTATTTTCAGGGTAAAAAAGTGAGTGTTAAACGCCAATAAATACAGTATATAGATATATATTTACACACACACACACACACACACATGCGCGCTTTTTTTTTTACTCGAAAAAAAGGTTTTATTTATCACAGGTATAAAATAATTACAACATGTGTACATGTCACAATGCAAAACCACAGGTATACAGCATACAGGAGGATGAAAAGTACTAATCTAGTCACTCGTATACATATTATCAGAGAAAACACAACATTTATGTTATCCCTTGACTGGTTCTGTTACATGGGTCTGAGCGGTCAAGTACATGTTTCAGAGTCTTGGAGCCATCTATCCCATATCTTGTAGTACTTCTCAGGGCAACCTCTATTGATATAAAGGATTTTTTTGAAGGGGAGGGAGGCATTAATATCCGCCATCCATTCTGAAAAAGCAGGTGGTTGAGGCCTCATCCACTTCCTTGCTAACACCTTCCTGTCGGAGAACAGAGTCTCCTGGAGGAATGTCCTGGTGGGCCTATCAATAATGGTTGGAAATATCCCCAGGAGGCATTGTTTAGGGTCCAATGCCAACGGAAAGCCCATGTTGTCATGGAGGAACGTCACTAACTGTTGCCAGAATCCCTGCGATTTTGGGCAGGCCCAAATGAGATGGAAGAAGGTGCCATTTTCCGTATTGCACATGGGGCAGGTGGTGGTTTGATCTCTCTTGTATTTAGCTACCCTAAGTGGGGTGAGATAAGCCCGATGCAATACGTACATGTGACAGTCTATCTGAAAGCTTAGGGGACACCTGCTTGCAAGTCTCCAGAGCCTCCTCCCACTCCTCATCCTCAAGTGGACCCAAGTCTCTTTCCCATCGAGGTTTCAGTCCATATGCTATTTTAGCTGAGTTTGATGCGCCGAGCATGCTGTAAAAGCAAGAAATACGTTTTTTTGGGGTCCGTTCCTTTAACAACGGCAATGATAGGATTGGGAGTAGGCAACGGGAGAGACTGCGGACACTGCGTCTGGGCCATATGCCTCCGTTGGGTATACCTAAAGAGCATTCGGTCATGCAGTGCAAAGTCCGCTTTTAGCGTGTCAAATGTTTTAATTGATCCATTAACTATAAGGTGGTGTATGTAAAAAATTCCCTGTTTGAGCCAGAGGTGCGCATCTTGGAAATCAAAAAAGTGTTGCAGCGCCCTATTGTACCATAGTGGTGTGTAATCATTGAGGGGGGTAACGTTCAGTTTGGAGATTGCTAAGTCCCATATTCATTTGTAGTGACCTGTCAGTGAATACCTGTCTGGTCTCATTTCTCCCCCAATGATGATAGAATATATCGGGTCAGCTGTCGGTTGAGTCCGTTTGGGGTTCAACATTTGGAGAAATCTGTCCTTGTCCACTTTGTCTATATGGTAGAGTTGGGAAAGTTGTGATGCTATGTAGTAACTGTTGAAGTCAGGGAGTGCCGTGCCACCCAAGTCGGTGGGATTTTTGAGCGTTTGCCAGTTGAGCTTATGTCTATTCGTCCCCCACACAAAGGGCTTAAGAAGTGTTTCGATTATCTTAAAGTACTTAAGGGGTATGTAAATCGGGGTGTGCCACAGAACATAGAAAATTTTGGGAAGCAGAATCATTTTTATCAGGTTGATACGACCCCAGACCCCAAGGGGCAGGCGAGACCAGACTTGTATCTTACTTTTGATTAAGGGGAACAATGGTTCTATATTAAGCTTAATATAATCCGCCGTGTCTTTGGAGGTGTGTACCCCTAGATATTTAATCGTCTCTACCCTTTGCAGTTGTAAAGTAGCTTGGGATTCAGGGGGAGGGAAACTGTCAATTGAGAGAATTTGGGATTTTCCCCAATTAATTTTGAGTCCTGAGAATTGTCCGAATCGTTCGATCGTGGTGAGAGCATTGGATAGTGAGGGGCCGGAATCCGCCAGATACAGAAGAGTATCGTCCGCATACATGCTTATCTTTTCAATAAGAGGACCTATTTTGAGGCCCTCAATTTCTTTGTTTGCCCGGATGGAGATGGCCAGGGGCTCTGCAGCCAAGGCATAGAGAAGGGGGGACAATGGGCAGCCTTGCCTCGTGCCTCTACTGAGGTCAAACTGCGAGGAAGGCCACCCATTAGCCACCACCCTGGCTTTCGGGTTCTGGTACAAAAGCTGTATCCATCTAACAAACCTCGGGCCAAAGCCATATCCCTCCAGGCATTTCCAGAGATAGGCCCATTCTATGGAGTCAAGGGTGACTATCACCCTGGTTCCGACATTATCATGGGGAGCTTGAAGGTTGATAAATAATTTTCGGAGGTTAAACGAGGTGTTGCGGCCTGGCATGAAGCCTGCTTGGTCTGCATGTACTAGCGAAAGGACCACTTGGTTGAGGCGGAGTGCAAGTGTTTTGGCTAAAATTTTAGTGTCAACCTGGAGGAGAGAAATAGGGCGATAAGATTCCGGGAGACCTGGGTCCTTGCCGGGTTTGGGAATAAGGACTATCGTGGCTTCTGCCGTAGATGGGGGGAGGGTGAACGCTTCAAACATAGCATTATATAGGGCCAGTAATTTGGGTGAAATCGTATCAGAAAAGTGTGAGTAGAACTCTATGGGGAGGCCATCCGAGCCTGGGGCCTTAGAGTTGGCAAAACTCGCTATTGCTCCTGCTATTTCCTCCAAGGTGAGGGGGGCTTCAAGAATATCCAGCTGTTCCTGGGATAATTGGGGGAACTGAACGGTTTCCAAGAAAAGGAACATAGGGGTCAGGTCCCCTTGGGTCGTGGATGTGTACAACTCCATGTAAAACTCTCTAAATTTAGAGGAGACAATGTTGGGGTCTGAGACAGGTCTGCCTTGAGCGTTTTGTAATGTAATGACCACGGGTGGTCTATCCTCGCCATGGGCAAGATAGGCCAAGAGTTTACCAGCCTTTTCCCCATGTTCAAAATACTTCTGTTTGCTGAAAAATAACTTCTGTTTGGCTTTCTCGTATTGTAGCTGGGTCACTACTCTGCTTTGTAATTTAAGCATGTCAGCATGTTGGATGGATGGGTCGTCCTTGTATCTCTGCTCTGTCTGGGATAGTTCTGTCATTGCCTTGTCGTGGGCTGCTGAGGAGGTTGTTTTTATCTGGTTAATATGTGTTTGTAAGGCGGCGCGGGCAAACAACTTAAAAGAATCCCAGACTGCAGCAAAGGACGCCGAGTCTGTGTTTTCTGTGAAAAATCTACTGAGTTCAGCGTCCAGTGTACTGTCCTCTGGCAATAGTGACAGCCAAAAGGGATTCAAGCGCCACGCCCGGGGAGGTTTGTCTAAGGGCATGTTAATAGTAATAGTGTATAGATTATGGTCTGACAGCAGTCTAGGACCGAAAGACGCTTCCAAGAGGCGCGGGGCGAGTCTCTGAGATATAAATATAAAGTCGATCCGTGACATAGAGTTGTGGGTGGAGGAGAAACAAGAATAGTGGCGCGTCTGTGGGTATTTAAATCTCCATGAATCTGTCAGGTTAAATGAGGAGATGATTTTAGAGAGTCTGGAGTCACCTCCTACTCTTGAAGCAGTCGGGGTAGTCCTTAATCTATCCAAGTCCTCATTTAATGTGGTGTTAAAGTCCCCCATCCACACCACCTGGGCAGTCGTATCTAGCTATAAATTTGAGGCCTTCCGCAATGGTAATGGTGGAGAATGAGGGGGGGGACATATGAGGCTAGAATAAGAAAAAGCTCCCCAAACATTTTAGCAGACACAAATACATAACGGCCCAGAGGGTCTGTGCAGACCTCATTCAATTCAAAGTGGACCCACTTAGCAATCAGCACAGACACCCCTCTGGAATGGGACGTGTGAACCGAATGGTACGTCCATCCCACCCACGGCCTCCGGAGCGTCCGCTGGAGTGAACCCTCAATGTGGGTTTCCACCAGAGCAATAACATCCGCCCTCTGATTCTTCAGGAACGTGAGGGCCGCCGAGCGCTTAATTTTGTCTCGGAGACCCCTCACGTTCCAAGTAAGAAATTTCAGAGATGCCATTTGGAGTGAGATCTAAATAAGTACAGCAGCATGTATACCGAAAAAGCAATATAATCATAACGTTTAGACAGTAAACAACCTTGTAATACCTGTGAGTCCTCTGGTCCCTGAGTTTTTGAGTGTATAAAAACCTTTAACTTCCCCTCCCCGCCCTGCACCCACCCCAACTGGCGCGGGCATTGTCCCAAACCAAAACTTGACCTGCAGTCTGACGAGAAACAAATCGTGAGTCCATCTTGTGTTCAAGGCATGTTGACAACTGGGGTAGTCCCATGTTGCACCTAAGATGTTCTCCAGGCTGTGTCAGGGTCTTCACGCTGAAGATGTGGTTATTTGGTCTCGTTGGGTCATAAGTAAACTTGAGTCCGTGAAGACCAGAAATCAATGGGCTGCAAGTCACAACTGTGCGCGGGGGCAACTTCCGCTGCACTTTACACGTAGGCGGTAGGACTCATAAAGCCTCTGAGCTCCAGCTACCAGTGTAGCTATGTGTTACATTAACCCCCTATGGGGAAACAATGTTAGGATAGTCAAGTATGAAAGGGTGTTGTCCCACAGTATTCAGGGTTGCCTGAGTTGCGTACTTTCAGGTAGGACCAAGAAAGGTGTAGGCTAGTTGCACTAAGGTGGCGTGCTGTGAGGGCTGCTGAGATGTATCAACAAGTGAAAGTCACTGGGCCCTCAGGCCTCTCATATAGGGCTGGGTAAGCAAGGCCGCAATGTGAGTTGTGACATATGATAAATGCTGTACCGGTGACAATGTCAGTATACTCACAGCGGGGTTCAGTCCGCCCTCTCTGGAGCCGCTCTGCGTTCGATCCAGGTGATCAACTCTTCAGGGTCTTCGAAGAAGGAGACTCTGCCATCATGCTCCACTCTGAGTCTTGCTGGAAATAACATAGCATATTTCATGTGCAGCAAGCGCAATCTTCGTTTGGCTTCCATAAAGTTTTGCCGGCGACGCTGCACTTCGGCCGAGAAATCTGGGAATATGGCAACCTTGACGTTTCCAACAGGGATATTGCCTCTTTCTCTGGATAGTCTTAGTGCCGCATCCTGATCCTTATAATTCAATAGCTTAGCAATAAAGGTGCAAGGGGGTGCACCTTGCGGCGGTGGTCTAGCCGGCATACGATGCTCCCGTTCTACAGCTAGCATGGGGGAGAAGGCTTCCCTACCATAAGTAGTAATAAGCAACTGTTCCAGAAACGTGGTTGGATCCTTCCCCTCTGCCCCTTCTGGGAGACCGATCAGACGGAGATTACATCGTCTGATCCTGTTCTCCATATCATCTTGCTTTGTAAATATCTGATGTATCTGCCGCTGCATGCGGTCTGTACAGGCCTATAACGGCGGTAGTGCGTCCTCCATGAGGCCTACCCGGGTCTCCGTCTCCTTGACCCGATCGCGGAGTTTATGAAAATCCTGCCGGATGAGCGATATGTCCACCTTCACTTCCTCCATTTGGGCAGTAAGCGAGGTACGGCAAAGCGTGATTGCTTCTAAGAGCCTGTCAGTATCTCCCACCGCACGCTCCTCACTGACCTTGTCATGGCCGCCATCTTCCTCCATCTCTCCCTTCTCCTGTCGGCGGTATTGCTCTAGCCTGGCGGCTGCCGATTTCTGTGCTTTTGACGGCGACATGAAGTGTGAGGTCTGGGGTGTCACCAGGGATGGATCCTGAGGCAAGATATCATTTGTGGGATGGAGGATGCCGTGGATTGCAGGATTAATGAGCGGAGCTCTTCAGCTTGCGTCCTACTCCATGTAACGCCAGGCCATGCCCCCACACATGCGCACTTTTAGAAATAAATTGGTACATGTGCACAGGTTTTTTTTGTTCAGTTTGCTGGTTAGAGGGAGGGTTGAGAGAGAGAGAGAGGTGTAGGAGGGAGGGCTGAGAGAGAGAGAGGAGGGAGGGCTGAGAGACCGGTGTTGGAGGGGGGGCTGAGAGAGAGAGATAGAGAGTAGGGAGGGCTGAGAGAGAGGTGTAGGAGGGAGGGCTGAGAAAGAGAGGTGTAGGAGGGAGGGCTGAGAGAGAGGGAGGGCTGAGAGGGGGGTTAAGAGAGTGGGGGCTGAGAGAGGGAGGGCTAAGAGAGGGAGGCTGATAGAGATGGGTGGGCTGAGAGAGAAGGGAGGGGGCTTAGAGAGAGGGGGGCTGAGAGAATAGGGTGGGCTAATAGAGACGGGTTGGCTGAGAGAGGGGGGCTGAGAGAATAGGGAGGGCTAAGAGAGAAGGGAGGGGGTTTAAAGAGAGGGTGGCTGAGAGAGCAGGGAAGGGGGGCTTGGAGAGAGGTGGGCTGAGGGAGAAGTGAGGTAGGTTTGGAGAGAAGGGAGGGGGCTGATAGAAGGGAGAGGGGCTTAGAGAGAAGAGAGGGTGGCTGAGAGAGGGGGGAGGTGGGCTGAGAGAGAAGGGAGGTGGGCTGAGAGAGAAGGGAGGTGGGCTGAGAGAGAAGGGAGGTGGGCTGAGAGAGAAGGGAGGTGGGCTGAGAGAGAAGGGAGGTGGGCTGAGAGAGAAGGGAGGTGGGCTGAGAGAGAAGGGAGGTGGGCTGAGAGAGAAGGGAGGTGGGCTGAGAGAGAAGGGAGGGAGGCTGAGAGAGAAGGGAGGAGGGCTTAGAGAGAAGAGAGGGTGGCTTAGAGAGAAGAGAGGGAGGCTTGGAGAGAGGGGGGCTGAGAGAGAAGGGATGGTGGCTGAGAGAGGGGGGGCTTGAAGAGAAGGGAGGGGGGCTTAGAGAGAAGGGAGGGGGGCTTAGAGAGAAGGGAAGGGGGCTGAGAGAGGGGGAGGGGCTTGGAGAGAGGGGGGCTTGGAGAGAGGGAGGGGAAGTTGGGGGGAGATAAGAGACCCCTAGCCCTGTTCCTGCAGTCCCACCTCTGTCCCAGTCTCTGTCTTCAGGTGTGTATGATGACAGACAGTACCTTCCATACCATGATGCCAGTCTCCTGCTTCGATCCATCCAATTCCAGCGGCTCCCGCAGCAGCCTGCGCCTCCTGCCCGTACTCTGTGACAGCTCTGTGCCCCCAGTGAGCGGCAAGCCTGTCTGTCCTCCAGCTCCGGGCCTCACATCAGAGTGCAGAGAGGAACTTTGAGAAGTCTATGTTCTGGAAGCATGGGGTACGCTGCGCCCACTTGCCTCCTGGGGGAGGCGGGGTCAGGGGACGAGGTCAAGGAGGAGGCGGTGCTGCGGTGAAGCTCTTTTTCCGAGTCCCGGGCTCTCGGCTTATCTGCGCTCGGCCGGCCCCTCGCTGTTCACTGCCATGTAGCGATGGATGCCCGGCCGCCCACACCTCCCCAAGGGTGCTGCTGATTGCTGCCCACTGCCACGCCGCCACACACATTTCTGGTGCTAGACAGTCGGGTAGAGGACAAGGCGCATTGACAAGCTCCAGGCGCCCTCTCCTCCCAGTAGAGAGCGCCGGCCCTGGGTGTGCCTGGGCATTAGGGTGTGCCCAGGCACATCCGGCACACCCCGTGCGCACGCCTATGGTAGGCTCTATCGGACATTTGCTGTTGGAATGTCCGACAACAAAAATTTGAGAGCTGGTTCCTTAAATTTTCCGACAACAAAACTTGATGTCGGAAATTCCAAGCGTGTGTACACATTTCCGACGCACAAAATTCCACGCATGCTCGGAATCAAGCAGAAGAGCCGCACTGGCTATTGAAATTAATTTTTCTCGGCTCGTCGTACGTGTTGTATGTCCCCGCATTCTTGACGTCCGCAATTTCCGACAACATTTGTGTGACCGTGTGTATGCAAGACAAGTTTGAGCCAACATCCGTCGGGAAAAACGGTTTTGTTGTCGGAATGTCCGATCGTCTGTACGCGACATAACAGTTATGATTGAGGGCCATGCTAAATTATTTGATGACATATCCCACTTCCTGTCACTCAATATTATAGTTTTTCAGTCAGACAGAATATGGTTACAAATAATAATCTCATTGGGCCTCATTCATAACTATTATAGTACCATTGGGTAATTAGATACAGGGGAGAACTGCCTCGCTTTAATAGGTACATTTTAGTTTGGTAGAGAACTGGTAAAGGTGTCCAAAAGATCTTTATACAAGATGACTTTCAGAGGCATCTATTCAATAAAATTTAAGTAAAGCTGCACTAAAAAAGAAAGTGATTAAAACAATGCTGATAAAGCAAAATATGCCAATGGCATAAAAAGCTACTGGCTTTTCAAAAAATTATTTATTTATTTTTCTCCGATGCCATGACACATTCATGACCGCCTTCAAACACAGCATTTCTATATGATATGATATACTCCTCTCCCAACTCTAGCAATACCTCTACCTTCCTTTCCTATGTGCTTGAAGCCGGGATCACACTGGTCCGACAAACGCTCCGACATTGGGAGCTCATGACGCATGACGTGTGAAAATCAATGTTTCCCTATGGGAGCCGTCTTAACTGGTCCGACACATGTCGGACCGACTTTGAAAATGCTCCCTGTACTACTTTGGTCCGACTTTGATCCTACTTTACTCCATTGAATATCATTGAAGTCGGATCAAAGTCGGAACGCCGTCTTGCATGATCCGACTTTGGCATGCGACTTGTGCTCTGCTGATCTTGAGGGGGAACTCCACGCCAAATTTTAAATAAAAAAACGGCATGGGTTCCCCCTCCAAGAGCATACCAGGCCCTTGGGTCTGGTATGGATTTAAAGGGGAACCTCTACACCGAAAAAACGGCGTGGGGGTCCCCCCCAAATCCACACCAGACCCTTATCCGAGCACGCAGCCCGGCCGGTCAGGAAAGATGGTGGGGACGAGCGAGCGCCCCCCCCCTCCTGAACCGTACCAGGCTGCATGCCCTCAACATGGGGGGGTGAGTGCTTTGGGGCAGGGGGCACCCTGCGGCCCCCCCACCCCAAGGCACACTGTCCATGTTGATAAGGACAGGGCCTCTTCCCGACAACCCTGGACGTTGGTTTTCAGGGTCTGCAGACGGGAGGCTTATCGGAATCCAGGAGCCCCCTTTAATAAGGGGCCCCCAGATCCCGGCCCCCCACCCTATGTGAATGAGTTTGGGGTACATCGTACCCCTACCCATTCACCTGGGGGGAAAAGTGTCAATAAAAAAAACACACTAGATAGCTTTTTAAAGTAATTTATTAGGCAGCTCCGGGGTCTTCTACCGACTTCGGGGGTCTTCTTCCGACTCTCCGGCCTCTTCTCACGCTCTCCGGTGCTTTCTCCGCACTCTTCGGTTCTTCTCCCGCTTTACGGAGCTTTCTGCCTTCTGCCGGGCACCTCTTCTCTTCTTGAGATGTTGACACGACAGGGTCTCGCGCTATAATGCCGTGTGCGCGGCACGCAACGACTTATATAGGCATGGGGCGTGGTCACCGGGTGATGTCACCCAGTGACCCCGCCCCCTATGGCGTCACCCGGGCATTATGGGGCTGTGGCGCCATAAGAGGGCAGGGTCACCGGGTGACATCACCCGGTGAACACGTCCCATGCCTATATAAGTCGTTGCGCGCCGTGCACACGGCATTACAGCGGGAGACCTCGTTGTGTCAACATCTCAAGAAGAGAAGAGAGAAGAAGACGTTGAAGAAGACCGGGCCCCCGCTAGCAAAAGAGCTGGCAGAAGGCAGAAAGCACCGGAGAGCGGGAGAAGAACCAGAGAGTGCGGGGAAGGCACTGGAGATCGGGAGAAGAGGCCGGAGAGTCGGAAGAAGACCCCGAAGTCAGAAGAAGACCCCCCGGGCTGCATAATAAATTACTTTAAAAAGCTGTCTAGTGTGTTTTTTTATTGACCATTTTCCCCCAGGTGAATGGGTATGGGTACGATGTACCCCATACTCATTCAAATAGGGTGGGGGGCCGGGATCTGGGGGCCCCCTTATTAAAGGGGGCTCCCGGATTCCGATAAGCCTCCCGCCCGCAGACCCCGACAACCAACGGCCAGGGTTGTCGGAAAGAGGCCCTGTCCTCATCAACATGGGGACAGGGTGCTTTGGGGTGGTGGCGCTCACTCGTCCCCACCCCCTTTCCTGACCGGCCGAGCTGCGTGCTCAGATAAGGGTCTGGTGTGGATTTGGGAGGACCCCCACGTCGTTTTTCAGTGTAGGGGTTCCCCTTTAAATCCATACCAGACCCAAGGGCCTGGTATGCTCTTGGAGGGGGAACCCATGCCAGTTTTTTATTTAAAATTTGGCATGGAGTTCCCCCTCAAGATTCATACCAAACACAGTGCCTAGTGTTGGCGGGGATCCAAGTCGGATCCCGGTTCATTGAAAGTCGGACGTATGTCAGCTTCAAGTCGCAGGGCAAAGTCGGATCCAAAGTAGGACGGCTGTCGTGTCGCACCAGTGTGAACCTGGCCTAAATGTGAGACCTGTCCCCTGTGCTACAGCATTAGCTATATGTGTTTTAACCTTTCATTGACTGTGGACACACTTCAGCTACCATATCTCATGGCTTATACAATTCCTTATAATTGAGCTACCGAGCGCTGTCTGACTTTGTTGTTCTCAGCCATTTAGCATTATTTCAATGTGATCTGACAGTCAAGCTCTGATTATACTACTGTGTCTTTTTCCTTACCCATTTCTTACATAAGATTTGGATCCACAGTTATCAGCGACTGGAACTCAGTTTTTTTTCTATGTACCTATATTTAAGGACCCAAACAAAAAGTGGTTGGATGCTCATTCCAAAACCCTTGATTTTACTTTGTAAAACTATGTCTGATTCACCAAATGGGAATCTCATCACTACAGCTGCTGGCCCTCTGCTTGTTAAATGCATAAATATGATGACTGGAAGCCTCCCGTCTTATTTCTTACATATGTCTTCTTTTGGCTAAAAGGCTGGAAATATCTTGTTAGAAGTGTTTGATCCACATAGCTTATAAGGGGCATTACCTTTTGGACCCGTTTGAGACATTCTCATCAAGGACTCACAAAGTCTGGCATTCCAAGTCTGCCAAATCCTCAGACAAGGCTTTCTTTGCAAGAAGTTGTGCTCCCAGTTTCCAGAGTGAGGGGACATTTCTTGACCTTTGCAGACACTTATGCCTCGTACACACGACCGGTTTTCCCGGCAGGAAAACTGCCATGACAGCTTTTCGGCAGGAAAAACGGGCGTGTGTATGCTCCATGGCAGTTTTCCTGGCAGGAAAACTGCGGGAAAAATAATGTAAACTTGTTCTCTATTTTCCTGGCAGGAAAAATTCCTGCCGAGAAAACCGGTCGTCTGTATGGTTTCTCGAGGGGTAAAAAAACGTGCATGCTCGTAAACAATTCAACGCATGCGCAGAAGCATAGAATGTAATTTTGTCGGCTCGTTGTAGTCTTTGACGTCACCGCGTTCTTGAAATTCAAAAGTTCAGTGGTATTTGGCCTGAACGTGTGTATGCAAGGCAGGCCTGACAGGAATCCTGGCAGGAAAAATGTCAGTTTATTTCCTGCCGGGAAAAATGGTTGTGTGTACAAGGCATTAGACATGACCTGGAGCTCTTCAGATTTTGTGCAACACTTATTTAAAATCTTACCACAGAAATAGAAATCTTGGCTTTATTTGTAACCTCAATAATACAATTATGGTGCATATTCTGATTTTAGGAATGAATATCATCAATCATCAATCAATGCATAACTTATGCTGGTCTGAAGTGAAACTCATGAGATTGCAGGCCCCACCCGCCCAAACCAGAACTTCCCCAGATACAACTTAACTAAAATAAATAACTGAACAAATTTTGTAAATGGCAAAAACTTGGCCGCGACACCTTTATTGGTTTTTCACAAATAATTTTCCATAAATCTTTATTATCATTCCAAACCTCATAAATCATCCAATAACATATTTCTACCTGCTCAGTTGTTAGAACTCGAGCAGTAGCACAACTTCAAAGATAAATAAAAGTCCCCACACGCCGGTCTTGAGCATCAAGACCGGCACACCCCAATCGTCGCGGCCTTTTCGATCATGTTCTGCAGACCCACATTAAAAATGTCATTTCCTACTTCTGATAAGTGCACCCCATACAGTCTGTACAGACCTGGATATCCCCCTTCCAAGTCCATGTGCCTATAAGACAGTCCCCCAACTTGGGGCATGAACTTTTCGAGAGCCCTATTGACTCTCTTCCTCATTTTTTCCATCACCCTCCTCTGCGCAGAGGAGAGCCATGAAAGACGAGGAACCACTTCTGAAAAAACTAAGGTTGTACCTGGGAAAGTCGTACTGAAGCGATGCAGGTCACGCTTAATCATAAATAATAAGTCTAAAGTGTTAACATTTCCCAAATCGTTACCTCCCAAATGAATTATCAGTATGGATGGCAATGGCCACAGCTGACATAACCTAGACACATGCAAATCCAGTTGCGGCCATTGAAGGCCTCTTATACCTTTCCAGAACAAACAAAATGAGTCCGGGTGCAAGGATAAATTTGATGAATAGTTGCGTTGAGACGCTCTTTTTTGTGCCCAATAAATAAATGAATGCCCCAAAATCCACTCTGTGTGCTGGGTACCTAAAATTAAATAAACAAATTAGGACGAACATACAACTTAAAACATTTTGACTTCCACCTACCCAATGCCTTGATATCTGATTCGGAGACGCCCGATCAGGCCGCCTCCGAAGCTGCGCCAATCCGAAAGGAGTGGGAGGAAAACTTAAAATGACTTAAACCCATGGCACCCAAACTCTTTTTTAAAACTGCATCGAATTGGCATTTCGTCAGGGGCAATAAATTAGCATGAATGAGAAAAATTCCCTCCCCGCGAGGCCTAAGCCCCATAAATTGTTTAACCAAGGCTACTGGGCACAATAAGCTCTCATTTTGTTCTTTTAGATGAACCCATCTACCCTTACCATATTGGTCTGTTTTGGAATACTGCAGCCACACATGAACACCCGATTGATCAACTAGCACCTGGTCAAATCGCACACCCGAACCACCTTGTTTGCTCACTGGAATTAATTCCGAGATGCGAAATGCCCCAAAAAATGCAAGCACAAAAGCTGTCCTGAATAATAAGGCCTCGTAAGAGGAAAAGAAAAACACTGAAGTCATTCTGCAAAGGCCACCGAGAATGTCAAGAGAAATCGGTCTCCTATCATCTATGACAAACGTCAATCTCTTGTATCCCTTCAGTGCCTGTTTTACAGAAAAATAAGAACAAGGTCTCAGACCCAATAAACGGAAGAAAAAGGACATACCGGCCAGCGTTCTTGTCACATAACTATGCGAAAGTTGCTGCCGCATTAAACTTGACAGAAAAGCCAAAATGGTACCTTCCAAAGGCTTATCAAACTGACAACCTTCAGCACTTGCAAAGGATATCCAGCTGCTCCAGGCTGCCGAGTAACTCGACCAGGTTCTAAGAGCTAAAGAGCTTTTTATAGCATCCGTCACAGTACTCAGATCATCTCCCACAGATAGGCCGGGCATGGGTTGCCAACTGCGTCCGCCCCTGGCAGCAGACTCTGAAAACGCTCCTCCTAAAAACGAGATAGAGAATCAGCTATATTATTCAATATTCCCAGGGTATACCTAGCCTTCAACCAAATATTAAATTTGAGGCATCTGTTTCTTGTTAAAAAAAAATTTGAGGCATCTGAAGACCACCTGACGCAAGATTTTGATTACCGGCAAATAACTTGATGAAAGGCAGTTCACTGCATATAATACACCCTTGTTATCCGTTTCCACCAAGATGCGCCTATTAGCGAACTCTGAGCCCCACAACTCCAATGCCACTAATATTGGAAATAATTCTAGCAATACCACGTTCTTGGTCACTCCCGAACTCACCCAAGACTCCGGCCAAGCCGCGCAACACCAGTGCGATCTCCAGATGGCACCGAAGCCTTTGGAGCCAGCTGCATCCGTAAATAAACAAAAATCATTCGCCACAACAAATTCCGCCTGAAAAAAGGACCTACCGTTATATCCGTCAAGAAAGTTGGCCCAAACCAAAAGATCTTCCTTAATGGGGGCCGTTATTCTAACATGATCCAAAGGAGATTTCAAGCCTGAAATCGCCAGGTAAAGCCGACGCGAAAATATTCTGCCAACAGGCATGATTCTGCACGCAAATGCCAGAACCCCCAGCAGCGACTGTATTTCTTTCAAGCGTACCTTCTTTTTTTGCAACACCGTCGTAATTAACCATTTTAATTTACTAAATTTTTTTTCCGGCAAACGAAATTCCATACCGCAAGTATCTATCTCTATGCCCAAAAACTCCAATGAAGTGCTTGGCAAGCAAGTTTTTTCCTCAGCCAACGGTACTCCAAACTCAAAAGCCATGGCCTGAAATGACAGCAACAAGTCAGAACAAAAACTAGAGTCTGCTGGGCCAACAAACAAAAAATCATCTAAATAGTGCACCGCACCATCCAGCCCAGATCGGATGCCAAGTACCCAGTGGAGAAATGTAGAGAATGATTCAAAGTAGGAACAAGACAACGAACACCCCATTGGGAGACACATGTCAAAAAAGTATTGACCCTCAAAATAAAACCCCAACGAGTTGAAAGCCTCCGGGGAGACGGGCAAGAGGCGAAACGCGGATTTTATGTCAGCCTTTGCCAACAAGGCCCCAGGGCCAAACCTCCTGATCTGACCAATCGCTTCTTCGAATGTGGCATACGACACTGAGCATAGGCTCTAGTCAATCTCATCGTTCAAGGAGTCACCTTTTGGAAAGGATAGATGGTGTATAATACGAAATTCATTGGGTTCCTGTTTTGGCACTACTCCCAATGGGGAAATCCGAAAATTATAGAAGGGGGGGTGCTCAAAAGGGCCAGCAATTCTACCTTCCTTTAGTTCTTTACATAACTTATCCCTTACCACCTGGGGAAATTGATCTACAGATTTCAAATTACCTACCAATTTACACCCCTCCCCCGAAAAGGAAGGCAACGGGAAATCCTGATCAAAACCCTTACTGAGCAAACAAGCCTTCTCCCTGTTTGGGTAGATGTCCAGCCACGGGCGCATTTTTTCCAGCCTCACTGGCGTGCAGGCTTTTGGGAAAAATATGCTGGACCGGGCTAGCTCCTGTCACTGCATTCCGCTTAAAACATTTTGCCGCTGGGTGCGTCCCCGCACAAATGGAACATTCGTGTCTGTATTTACACTAATTATTCCAGCGGCATTGGCTGTCATTAAATGCAAAACAGCAGCCTTTCCTAAAGGCCGCTGTGGACCCTGTCGCAGTGGGTTGTCTAGGCGCTACCTGCTTTTGTGGCACAATCAAATTGAGCCACAAGCCCACATCTTTCATACCCCACCTTAGAGACGGGTGAATGGACAATTTCTGACGAAAGGATTCGTCATAGAAAAACCACCCCAGGCCCCCAAAATTTTTATAGGCTTCCAAGATGTGATCTAGATGCTGGAAAAGCCCCCCACACCTTTCCGGGTGCTTCTTCGCCAATATGCCAGAATAAATACAAAAGGCTTGAAGCCAATTGTTAAATGACCTAGGGATTGCCCTGCGCCTTTCTTCCTCGCTTCTCTCCTCCCCCCTCCTTTCTGTTCTAACAAATTCTTTATGCGCAGGCAGGAGAGAAAGAATGTCAACATATTCCCCTTTCCAGATCTTTTCCTTAACATTTACACTTAAATGGTATCCTAAAGGGGACATTTCACATGGCATGGAATCTTTCATATATATCTCAGAGACCAGTAACCTTTGCCCAGCTGTCTGCAAGAGCTCAGGAGCTGATTTGTCAGACTGCATAGCAGAAACTTTATCTAGCTGAGATAGTAAGCTGACAGGCAGATTAGACAGTACTGGAGTAAGAGATGACGCAGAAGGGTTAACAGAAATAGAAGCAGCAGACACAGCAGGAGCTGACACTTTAGACAGTGATTGTATTATGGAAGACAAAGAGCCTACCAAACCAGATAGTACATGCAATTGGTTTAACTCACCAACAGCTGGAGCCTGCAACACCTGCTGCTGAGCCACCTGCTCCAGCATTGAAGGGGGGTCTTGCACCTGTAGCATCTGCTCACCTGGTGCATGCTGTGGCATGTCTGTGTTCTGAGTGCCTTGCTGACACTCTAAGCGCTGGTTCCCGGGAGACCGCTGCGCGCGCTGTCTCCCCCGACTGTCCTGTGCGGCCTGCTGTGGCTGGCCGCGCTGTCCTCCTCTTTCAGCCGGCGACTGCAAACAGGTCTGCCTCTTCTGACCTCCGCGGCGGCCTCGTGACGTCACGCCGCCGCCATCTTCCTTAGGCATCACTAGCGGCGCACGGGTGTCTGTAGCTTCTGCGGAAGCCCCTCCTTCCCTCTCCGGCGGTGCGCGTCTCCTCGCTCTTGCAGGCAGAGCTGGTTCAGGAACTCCCTGCACAATGTCAGTGTCATTCCTCCTCTCGCCGCTCGCTACCAAGTCTCCTCCCTCTTGCTCCAGCAGCCGTCCTTCTTCCTCCGGGGCTGACTCCAGGCAGCGTCTAAGCCATGCCTCTCCTCCTGAGCTTCCAGCTTTTCTAATAGCTGCATCACCAGCGCTTCCATCATGTAAGATGTTCTGTGTAAGGTGAGAGCTCAAATCTTCCTGCTTGTTCAGCTGAAAAGAGGCAGAACCCTGCGCCTGCTGGCCCTTTTATAAGCAATCCCAAAAATCCAGAAAGTTCCCTGAAACCTGATTGGCTCTTCTTGCTTCCTTGTGGACCGGCCCCAAAAAGGGGCGGGGCCCCTAACCCCACTGTACTAATGCAGCTAAACCTAACTTAATAATTTACCTTTTAAATTTGTGCTAGGGAGGCCGCAATCTCAGGAAAGTGGCCCCATAATGTGACCCCTTTATTCATTAACTCATGTGTACTCATCCTTTCTTTTTAGCCCCCATAACCCAAAATAACCCACTTTCCACCACCACAGATGCATACTCACCATAATCTCAGAGCTGCTGGCCTACTGCACTGTTGACAGCCTATGGATGAACTCTTCTTCCCACTGGCCATTTCTGAGTCATATAATTCTATGGCACTGTCAACTAAACATCTCTAGCATCAGGAGATGGTTCAAAAGTCTCTGGAGATTGATTGTTCAGACACACTAAGTGGGAAGAAGATTTTGGCTTCCGGCTGTCAACATTGTGACATGCTTTGTATAAGAGATTAGAGTATATGTAAAACAGTCTAACAGTAAGCTTTGCTTATTTGCTACCTTTTGGTCTGTTGAAAGCACTTGTTATAGCTGTCTGATAAGTCCAAAAAATACAGACATTTATAGCTGACCTGTGCACTCTTCCTGTCACTGACCTGTCACTTCCTTTCAGTTTAACTAGTACCCCTTAATTCTTATTTTGAAATACAGACTAATTAGTGTTAATGTTGTAAACATGGAAGAGTGGAAGAGTTTAAGTAGTTTAGGTTTAAAAAGACAAATGGACAGGGCTGACACCACTCACAAAAGTGCCATGAGTTTTCAAACCACAGAAGGACCTCGGAGCTCAGTGAATTTTGAGCAGATCAATGGGTATTTATCTGTACTCGCAGAGTCATTAAAGGGATAGAATGCAGACACATATTCATCATGTATTGCAGATATATACTGCATATTTGTTTTTGTTTTTATTTTGCCCTGACATACACTTTAAGGTAAGTATGCATATAGAGTGGGAGAGAGTGGGTTGTTTTTAGGTCTGGGGGTTAGGAAGGGCCAACCACAATTTTTCGCCTAGCATTAACTTTTAACAATAATAAATTTTTTGAGAAAGGTTGAAAACATTGCACAGGGAGGGTTGTGTTATTAATCAGTTTGATGCAAATTGTGCTTAGCATAGTTTATAATGAATTTTAAGAAAATAGTTGTTGAATCATAAACACATTTTTGGTTTTTCTAGGTCTTCTGCGAGACAGTCTTGGCTCTTATGATGTAGCATTTTACCTTGCGGGTGTACCCCCCATAATTGGTGGATTTATCCTATGTCTTATCCCATGGGTCCATGGAAGGACTAAACAGGAAAAAACAAAGGCTGTGGATGGAGAAAAAGAAGAAAGAAATATGGATAATGCTGCAAGCCCACTGAAACCTGGCACAGCAGAGAATGATAAAAAAGATGATGTCTCTGTCATTTAATTAGTGATTCTTACACAAATACTGTAACTGCTTTAATCTCTTTTTTACCTTTTTTATGACAGTGACTGAATGTTGTAACAGGTGCTATAAAGCCAAAGCTGTATGATCACGCTGAGCTGTTTTCTTGCACAACCCACTGTGCCTGCCATGCCAAGATCCCTCTTTGACAGCTCAGTGAAACTCCAAGCACATATGTGGGTGTTGCCAGGACTAATGAGCTGCAAGCTGTGAATATCACAGAGAAGTATTATTTATCATCAGGAAAGTGCTGACTGCTCATTGCTTCACAGCACTGGAAGATTTGTTGTAATAACAACTGTCTTCTTCAGTCTCAATGACTCAACATGTTTCTGTTTTGTTTACTAGACTTCATTGCATGAAATTCTACCAGTTCTACAATTTGCAGAAGATTGGTGAAAATGTTTTAGAGAATAGCACATTTACCATATGTTTTCTTATTTTCAAACTTACTTACTTTTGTACTTAGACCATTTTTTTAAAAACATGATTGGAGAGTTTTCATTCACAGACAGTTCCCCTCAGTATTCAAACATAAATTTGTGAGCAGGCCTCATTGGCTGTGTTATTGTAGCAGCTATTGTCCTCCACAAAAATGTTGACACTGATCAGCCTGGAGGCGATTTAGTTTGTGCTTGTAGCGCTATACAAGTTACTAATTTATTCATTCAGGGTGCAGCAGCCATGCTTGTCCTTCCATTAACTATGGCTATTGGACTGTCTGTTGCTCCAGCCTTGATGTGCATACCACAGCCCAACGCTAGTAGTTAGAACATTTTGGCAGCCATTTTTGGTAGGCTGCAGTATGTGCTCCTCAGACAACAATACTAAAGGTCAGCATTTCAGCTGCTATCACTGTAAAGAGAAGTGTTGCTACTGCCTTTACAGGTGGGCATTTGGTGTTAAAGTATAATATGGTAGGCAAATGGAGAGTGACAGCTTGGAGGCAGATTAGATTTGCATTACTAATCTTAGAAGTGTAAAATGTGCTACTCTCAACAACTTTTGATCAAAATCTTTCCATGTTTTTTTTCAGTAGAACATATTAGATATATCTAAAAAAAAAAAAAAAAAGTGTGCTTTTTATGTTAATTGCCCAAAATGTTTACTATGCATCTTTAAAAGCCATAAAAACTGTGAATAATTTTGTTTATTTAGGGTACTGAGACATGCTTAATGTGGACTATCCATCGGTAAATTGTTCTTGCTGAATTACAGGTTGAAGCACCCAGTTGCCTTTTACTACAGAGTTGCTAGCAGCAAACCAACATACAGTATAACTTTCTCTTTACAGGCAGTGTGTGCCTGATAATATTTTTAAAGTTGTGTGTATGTGTATATATATATATATATATATATATATATATATATATACTAAAATAAATTCAGACGCATACTGGCTGTAAAGAGAAAAGTGGGACTTACTGCTTTGCTTCTATATTTTTGAAAATGCAGCCATAATGTGCTTGTAATGTATCTGCTCCGTTGTGCTGTCTATTGGAAAAATCCCACCCCCAAGAAAAATTGCAATAAGCTTCTAATGATTTTACAAAAGAATATCAGGGTACTTTGTAACTTGTAAAATGTGCTGTGTTAGCATATAAAAGGTAGAGAATCAAAAATATAATTCCAGACAGCCCTGAAATTTCAGCACTATGTAAAATGTGGTTTCTAGAGCTCCCATGATGCCCTCCAGGCCTAACTAGCATTATCAATTCTTTTGAACAGTTCACTAGCCAAAGAAGACAGTAATTACTGCAGTGGGAATGTGGCACATCCAGCATACGTGTCTTGTTGCTGGAGTCCCAGATAATAGTTAGAGCCTGTAATGTTTAATAACTCATCAAACTGCTCTCTTTTTGTCATTTGAGTGTTGGGTAGCATTTTTGGAGCAGTGCAAATTAAAATGTTTGTTCATGAAATATTAATTTCTTTTTTCACTGGTAAAAGCTGTATAAAGTTCCATTTCATCTTCTGTACACATTATTACTAAAGATTATACAGCTGCAAGATGATTCTTTATGATCACCTTAGCTTTAAATTGAAATTCCTGCTTCTTATATGCAATGTGATGTAGTACAAACCCAAAGGCATATCCCCAGTCCTGTAAACAATATGTATTATAATTTGAAGGGTGAATGATCATTTACAAAATGTGAAACTGTATGTACAACATAGTTTGGCATATAACTTTTACACTGCAGCATCTTTATGTGAAGTGTGCCTTTTGTAATGTGGACGCAACCATTTTTGTAGGCTAAATTGTGTTGTAAGGAATATAGCCTATTAGTTCCTGAAGAGTTACCAAAATACACAGTTTATATGAACAGATTGTATTGAATTGAAATACACATTTACATACATGACTAATTACATAGTAGGTTTGCTTTGCAGTGGGAAAAAAAATGCCTTTCTTACTATGACTACTTAGTTTGTGCCTTAAGCTAAAAATACACTTTATCTTTCATCTGTCTTACATTAACACACACACCAGGAATTTTATTATTTTTATCCAAAGAACCCTGGGAGTTTTGCACTTTGCACTATCAATGTAGGCTGGAAGGAATGCTTTACTATGGAATATCTGACCTATATAGATCCAGGTTTTCAGTCTTGTAAGCAGGAATGTTTAAAAATGCCAAAGACTTTTTGTGAATAACAATGTGACCACCTCATTATACTGACTTATCTTCTGTAAGTCACTTTAGAAGCAGTATTTGATGTTGAAAATATTTATGTAAAATTCATCATGAAAGTTAACATGATTCTATACTTGCCAAAATTGTACAATTTATTTCTAACAGCATTGCCATGTTGCAATAATAAATTGTTATTTTAAAAAACATACCTTTTTGTGGAAAAAAATTTAAATAGGTCTTCTGGCTGCCAGTCACATGGTCTTTGCCATAAGTACTTAAAAGTCTGACATCAGGCAGATCCTCATCAGGCATTTGTCACATGAGCAGCTGACAGAGGAGGCCCAAATGCTGGTTTCTCCAAGAAAGTTAATCAAAACTTAGTTTTCTATTTGTTTAGAAACAGCACTGTACCTATTATAAATAGCTGTCAAAATAGGAGTCACGCCTTTGCAGAGGATAGGTCAGTTTTAGGATTTATTTTGTATATCATATCTTTATTGTCATTGCAATACAATCCATTGCTGTATGTATCTTTACAGTTTAGAAAAAGAATACTGCTAGTACTTGGCATTATGTGTGTCCTTGACTACAAAATAAAAGAATTAAGCTTCAATTGAACTTAAAGTAGAACTATGTGCAAATGTTTTTTTTTCATTTTGGATAGGGCAAGGAAGGGTCATAACCCCTGTCAGATTTTTTTTCCGCCATCTCTGTGCCATTGCGGAGATATACCTTCACCTCCAGTCCCATAGCCAAACAGGAAGTGAGAGGAAATCTCTGGAAATCAAAGGTATTTCTTGGGGACCCCCAGGTCACCAGAACTAGTGTCTCCATTGGAAGATTTCCCCTCTATTACTTTTCTGGGGACAACCCAAAATTTGAGGTTTTCTTTTACTTTCACTTTCAATGATAATGCTAAACAGGACTAATAGAGAGGGTGAATCTTCCTAACGAGGGCACAGACAGCAACAAAAATTGACAGATGTTCTAATCCACCTCTACTCTATCCAAAACTAAAACAAAAGTTATGCCTTTAGTTATACTTTAAAGTTTGATATGTTGCGCCTTACTTTAGAAGCCTTTTTATTGTAAATCCAGGTAGTCTTTCATATCAAATTGATTTTGCCTTTTAAATATTAGAATGTTAAAATTCTATATGGAGCCAGTGATATAACTGAATACAGATTATTATATCAGCAGAAGCCTTGTATTCATTCATAAAAATACAAAGCTTCCTGTGATTGGCTGAGCAGCGTTTGTTCCAGCATCGGGACGGGAAGTCCCTGTACCACTGCTGGAACACAGGGCTTGTATTTGTATGTAGCTAATGCAACTTGGTTCAAATAAACAATTTAAAGTTAAATAAACCTGGAGTTAGGCTTTAATATGACACAACTTCCAGAAATGTAGACAAAACCCACCCAATATAAGCATTGCTGCATTTGGTAATATGTCAGCTTTGTTAAATGTACATTGTTAATTATAGCATAGTATTTTAAAGAGCAAAGAGTCAAGTAGCTTTCTGATCAAAAGAAACTACCAAGTGCCCAGATTGCAGTCAGGGCAGAAATAGCATATATAAATATACAACCCTCGAAATGCCAGCCAGCGTCATCTGTGCTGGTACTGCTAATTGTTTTTGCCTGAGTCTGAAACCTTGTTTATGTCTATCTAGCTGTTCAAATCTAAAAGGCCAGCTGCATATGGAAATATTTTATTTATTTTTAACAAGAGAACACATGGAAATAGTTTAGTTTTGCATAGGTACTGAAAAGAAGAATCACTCACCTACTTCATATATCACTTGGCGACAGCAGAGATGCAATTACCTATCACCCCTCCAACAATGCCATATAACAAAGCTGTTTTTCTTTCAGCTGGAATAACTGGTTATTAGAAACCATGGTGAAAGCGTGACACAGTGGGGTAGATTTACAAAAAGTGGAGCACTCAGAATCTAATGCAGCTGTGCATGGTAGTCAGTCAGCTTCTAATTACAGCTTGTTCAATTAAGCTTTAAAAAAAAAAAAAAAAAAGAAAGCTAATTGATTTCAATGCAGAGCTGCACCAGATTTTGCACTCTCCAGTTTTCGTAAATCTCCCCTAATGATTTGACCATGTAATAGCCATGCCAGGGAATTATGGTGATCATATCGCTTGTGTTTGTAGTCTTTGTGTGATACAAGAAGCCAGCAAGTGATTCAGCTTTTCAGCAACCACACAGAGCTGGAATAACTGTTTTGGGTGACGTTTGATGTTATAAAAGAAAGCTGGATGAGGATTACTAAAACAGTCAAGTTCCTTTCTGTGTCCATAATGCTTTGTCTTTGTAATATTTACCATGGTCTCTTACCCTGTATTTTCTGGGGAACATTGCACAACATATACCAATACTGCACCTGATTCTTCTGCTCATCAGCTTTGGAACTAAAACTTCTTAGAGCCCATTCACATGATTGTGGTGCATTGGTGCATTTTAAGCGGAGTTCCACCCAAAAGTGGAACTTCCACTCGTTGTACTCCTCCCCCCTCCGGTTTTACATTTGACACCTTTCGGGGGGAACAGGGACAGGATACTGGTCTTTCACAGGTATCCTGTTCCACTTTCGGGAACCTCAGCCATGGGTATTGATGTCACTGCCCGGGCTCCCTTCTCCTCCCGCCGGGCCAGGAGAGAGGAGCGGAGCCTCGCGCATGCGCAGTAGGGTTCCTCAGCGTGAAGCCGAGTTCCCTTACTTGCAATGGAGGCGGTATGCACCCAACAGCTGATGGAAACATCAGCTGCTGTGCCGACATCGCTGGACTTCGGGACAGGTAAGTGTCAGATTATTAAAAGTCAGCAGCTGCTGGCCTTTAATTTTTGCAGTGGTGAGCAGACCTCCACTTTAACATTAACTTGTTAATGTTTTGGGTTAAGTTAGACCACTCATTTGAACGAGCAGACTAAGGCCCCTTTCACACAGGCATTCTTTTTGTCTATTTTTCATCCATCCGTTGACGAATGAAAAATGGACATCAATGCATCTCTATGGAAAAATGGATGAAAACAAATGATCATCTATTTACATCCGCTTCCATCAACATCTGTTTTTTGGAACCGATCAAAGCCTTTTTTTCTTCACTTAAAAAAAAAAAACAGAACTGACGAAAAACTGATGTAAACAGACAAAAGTTGCAACCGCTATTGCATTGGTAGTAAAAAAAACGTATGTACAACTTATGTACAGCTGATAAGAACCTGATGTGAAACTGATGAGAAGCTGATAAAAAACTGTTGTAAACTGATCTGTTTTTTCTTGGAAAAAACGTGACTGAACTGATGAAACAAATGGATACTAAAGCCCTGTACACACGATCGGATTTCCTATGGATTCAAATCCGATGGATTTTTCCATCGGAATTCCGATGAAGCTGACTTCCATCAGTCTTGCCTACACACCATCAGTCAAAAATTCGACCGTCCCAAACGCTGTGACGTAAAACACTCAGACGAGCCGAGAAAAATAAAGTTCAATGCTTCTGAGCATACGTCGACTTGATTCTGAGCATGCATGCGTTTTTTCTCCGATGGAGTTCCACACAGACGATCAGAATTTGCTATTGTTTTTTTTCCATCGGATAAATTTAAAACATGTTCTATTTTTTCTCCCCAATGGAAAAAAGACCGATGGGGCCCATACACGATCGGTTTGTCCGATGAAAAAAGTCCATCGGACTGTTTTCATCTGTAAAACCGATCGTGTGTACAGGGCATAAGGCTCCTTTCAAAAGGGCTTGTCCATGTGACGGACTCTGCTTTTTTTCCAAAGTTTTTATTGCTGTCTGTGACTCTGTTAGGGAGATTCACCCTATCAATTTGTCACATTTACCATTATTATCGAAAGTAAAAGTAGAAAATCACAAATTTTGGGTTGTCCCCAGAACAGTGATAAAGGGAAAATCTTACAATGGGGACACTAGTTCTGGTGACCGCAATAATAATCAGGGATTCCCTCACATTGGAGGAATTTCCACTCACTTCCTGTTTTTCCTATGGGACAGAAAGGGAAGGGAAATCTCCCCAGTGGAACACAAATGGCAAAAAGAAAAAAAAACTGACAGGGGTATAAAGATTCGTTACTCTATCCAAAATAAAAAAAGCCTTTTTATCCTTTAGTTCTACTTAGAAAGTTCATCTAGCAGGTATGAATGTTCAGATCTGGATGCTGGTATACAGTAGATGGACATTTTTGATTTTGCAACAACTCTGTTATTTAAAGTTGTATATTAAATATGAACACGTCATTTCAGTTTCATACCATTCAACCTATAATAACGATAGCATCATAACATATGTTAAGAAGTGCTTCTATGTACGGTATATACAAACTAAAATAGTTCAGTCTGTATTCTATAAGTTTTGTGTAATAAATGACTAAAGTTGATTCACATTGTTTCTTAATTTTATAGAGGAAGAGGGTGGGAGACCATTCATTAAGGAGAAAGTAAACCCACATTTGGTTTATCATGTAAAATATAAATGGTAACATTTCTAAAACATGAGCCACAATATGGAAACACGAATAATAAATATTATTGATAGGCTATAATTTGGTGTTTTCAGAAAGATTATCCAGAGTTCCCATGATGGAAATGCTCATAAGATCACCCTTCCTTACCCAGTTTTTGGTTGTAGCAATACTTGCAGATAAATGACATTACAAATAGAATTGGCAAAATGAAAAACGTAAGACTGCATAGATACAATCATTTAAAGAGAAGTGCTGAAATAAAAAATAATAAACACACATACTCACCTAGACAGCTGCAACATCGATATAATTATGCAGCTTTGCCCTGCTGCTTCTACACCAAGAACTGATCAATCAAAGCCATTCTTTGGTCTGCTCTGAGAACAGACCGGTGACTGTCAGTCACCACTAAGTACTCAGCCCCTCCAGTACTCACTGGAGCACTGGACTTTAGAGGGGGTGGTAGCGACTGGCTCAGGCTCTCAACTGTGTGCTGAGAGGCTGAGCCAGCTGCCAGTCAGGCATCTGGGCGGATCCTAACATTGTCGGTATCCCTACAGAGCCTGGACCAGCTCTGTGAGTGAACTTTAGTGAGCTGTCTGCTGAATCTGGGTCACAGGAGTGCAAAGCTAAGTGTACTCCTGTGACCCACAGGTGTATTATGGCCAGAAGAGCTTTGGCTATACTTCTCTTTTAAGAATGAATATTCAGATTCTTGCATAAACCCTATTGTCACATACCTTTTGGCGGAGCCTGACGCGCAGAGGGAGACCTTTTGTACAGCCCCGGCTCAGGGACCACTGGAGTGGTCGCAAGAGCGTGGTGAGGTAAGAGTGCCTGCAAGATCTTCCATTGGTGGCCGAGATGTATGGTCGATGAGTCAACAGACTGGACTGGATCGCTGAAGCAACAGATGGCAGCAGCAACAGCGGATGCAGGCACACAGCGGATGCAGGACAGCATCACCAGGCACTAAGCAGAGCAGGGTAGACAGAAGACTGGTGCAGGGTCAGACAAGCTGGGTCAGTCACAGATGATCAGATATAGCATAAATAGCAGGATGCAGGCAGAGGCTGGCAACAGAATATCAGGCAAATAAGCAGATATAAACAAGGTCAAGGCAAGCCGAGGTCAGGACTGGAGATAAGCAAAAGTGGTCAGGAAAGTCGGGTCAAAAACTCTGGAATCAATAAAGGGACAGGAACAAGAACACAGGTAAAGCTGCAAATCAGACAGCCCTGCAGTAGTGCAGCTGCTGTCCTTATATAGGCCATTTGGCGCCAATGTAAATGGCTAATGCACGTGCGTTTGCATCTATTGAATATTGGTGTGCATGCCCGCATTTGTGCGCTCTTGCCCAGCGCACGCAAACCTTTTTATAGAATGTTCCTAATGTTGCCCCCTCCCCCCTCCGACAGGCAGCCTCCAGATGCCTGACTGGCTTTCTTTTAATGAATGGGCACGGAACAAGGCATCTACTGGGAACGCGGTGTACGCGTAGATCTAGCCTTCTTTCCCAGTCGATGCCTTGTACGGGGAAAAGCATCGGGTGGAGCACCAGTCTTTGACATCACCATGCTCCAGCTGGCTGGCTTGAGCCGCGGCTGTTTGAAAACGTTTTATTGCTTTTGGATGTCAGTGCCAGGGATGAGCCGAACACCCCCCTGTTCGGTTCGCACCAGAACCTGCGAACAGACAAAATGTTCGTGTGAACTTTAGAACCCTATTAAATACAATGGACTCGAACGTTCGAAATCTAAAGTGCTAATTATAAAAGCTTATATGCAAGTTATTGTCCTAAAAAGTGTTTGGGGACCCGGGTCCTGCCCCAGGGGACATGTATCAATGCAAAAAAAAGTTTTAAAAACGGCCGTTTTTTCGGGAGCGGTGATTTTAATAATGCTTAACATGAAAAAATAAAAGTGAAATATTCCTTTAAATTTCGTACCTGGGGGGTGTGTATGATATGCATGTAAAGTGGCGCATGTTTCCCGTGCTTAGAACTGTCCCTGCAAAAAATGTCATTTTTGAAAGAAAAAAAGTCATTTAAAACTCACTCGCGGCTATTAATGAATTGTCGGCTCCCGGCAATACATACAAAAGTCATTGATAAAAAATTTTTTAAAAAAAGTGTGGGGGTTCCCCAGAATTCAATTACCAGGCCCTTCAGGTCTGGAATGGATATTAAGGGGAACCCCGCCGCAAATTTTTTTTTAAAAATGCCGTGGGGTTCCCCCAAATATCCATTCCAGGCCCTTCAGATCTGGCATGGATTTTAAGGGGAACTCCACCCCAAATTTAAAAAAAAATGGCGTGGAGTCCCCCTAAAAATCATACCAGACCCCTTATCCGAGCACGCAACCTGGCCGGCCGCAGGGGAAGAGGGGGGGACGAGAGAGCGGCCCCCCCTCCCTCCTGAACCGTACCAGGCCACATGCCCTCAACATGGGGAGGATGTCCCCATGTTGATGGGGACAAGGGCCTCATCCCCACAACCCTTGCCCGGTGGTTGTGGGGGTCTGCGGGCGGGGGGCTTATCGGAATCTGGAAGACCCCTTTAACAAAGGGGACCCCCAGATCCCGCCCCCCCCTATGTGAATTGGTAAGGGGTACATTGTACCCCTACCATTTCACGAAGAAAGCGTAAAAAAATGTTTAAAAAAACACACAAACACCTTGAAAAAGTCCTTTATTTAAAAAAAAAAAAAACATTCCAGCGGTGAAATCCAGTGTCCCGCGGCGATCCCGATGTCCAGCGCTGTCCTTCATTGGTTGTGCCTGAGCGGACCTGATGGGGAACTCCCTCTCAGTGTTTTAAATGTATAGACCCCGCCCCTTCTAAAGTTCCCCATCAGACCAGATGTAGACTCTATACATGTATTACACAGTGAAGGGAGTTCCCCATCAGGTCCGCCCCCTCGGTATGTCAGACCCCGCCTACGTCATTGGCCTGAGCGGGGAAACTTCCTTCACTGTGTAAATTTAAATTACACAGTGAAGGAAGTTCCCCGCTCAGGCCAATGACGTAGGTGGGTCCGACATACCGAGGGGGCGGACCTGATGGGGAACTTCTCTCACTTTGGTAATACATGTATAGACCCGCCCCTTCTCATGTTCCGCATCTGGTCCGCTGAGCGGACCTGATGGGGAACTTTAGAAGGGGCGGGTCTATACATTTAAAACACTGAGAGGGAGTTCCCCATCAGGTCCGCTCAGGCACAACCAATGAAGGACAGCGCTGGACATCGGAATGGATATTTGGGGGAACCCCACGTCATTTTTTTTTTTATTTGCGGCGGGGTTCCCCTTAATATCCATTCCAGACCTGAAGGGCCTGGTAATTGAGTTCTGGGGAACCCCCACGCTTTTTTTTTTTTTTGTTTTATCAATGACTTTTGTATGTAATAGCCGTGAGTGAGTTTTAAATGACTTTTTTTCTTTCAAAAATGTCATTTTTTGCAGGGACAGTTCTAAGCACGGGAAACATGCGCCACTTTACATGCATATCATACACACCCCCCAGGTACGAAATTTAAAGGAATATTTCACTTTTATTGTTTCACTTTAAGCATTATTAAAATCACTGCTCCCGAAAAAACGGCCGTTTTTAAAACTTTTTTTTGCATTGATACATGTCCCCTGGGGCAGGACCCGGGTCCCCAAACACTTTTTAGGACAATAACTTGCATATAAGCCTTTATAATTAGCACTTTAGATTTCTCCCATAGATTTTTCGAATTTCCCGCGAACACCCCAATTTGTTCGCTGTTCGGCGAACGGGCGAACAGGCAATGTTCGAGTCGAACATGAGTTTGACTCGAACTCGAAGCTCATCCCTAGTCAGTGCCTGTGAAGCCTATAATAAATATTTTAAAAGGAGATACTGCACCATAAAGCCTCTTCTTTTTACCTTGTAAACATATTCCAATGTGGGAGACCATACAGAAGGATCTGTCAACGCATTTGTAAGGAGTATCGTATGAGCACAGGAGTCTGCTGTATCGGGAGGGATACCGGTTCTGGAGGTGTCCCAGGAGGAGTATTCACAGGTTTAATGACCTTTTCCTGAATGAGTTTAATCTCTATAATCTGAGATCCACCTTATCTGTTAAGCGGCCTTATCATATACACCGAACAGAAGTTTCAAGCCCCATCCTGAGTGTTTTAACAGCACAAATTTTTTATTGAAGCACTATATGGACTTGAATACATACATACATCATTTAATTTGTATCAGTTTTTTTATTGTATTTGGTCGCGCAATTTGACTTCTTTCTACAGTTCTTTCTGTTTGCCCATTAGTTTGAGGGTGATGAGCTGAAGATAAGGATAACTCAATCTCACATAAGGCCCTCCAGAAACACAACGTGAACTACACACCTCAGACATGATGTTCGCAGGGATTCCGTGCAACCTTACGATCTCCTTAAAGAGGAACTGCAGTCTGCTCACATAGTTCATAATAAAAACATCTTTGCCATTCTGAAGCTTCCCTCCAACCACTAATGCATATTATTTTCTATATACTGCAATTCTGTGCTTTCCAAATATGCTGCAGAAATCTCCCTCCACTGCAGCCATTTTAACTGTGGGCAGCTGAAGCTGCTGCCTGTTCACTTTCTGGATTTACACAGACACACACCTCCAGCTCTGCAGCTCTCATTGGCCCTCTTATGACTCATCCCGCTTCCCTTCCTGGCAAACTCTCACAAGAGGGAGAGAGAGAGAGCTGTGCATGATGTCATAAGCCTAGGCTTTTTACCAGACAAGAAACAGGAAGTGGGCTGTATAAGGTATTTACTGGCAGAAAAAAATGTTTTACTATCCAAAGTTAAAACAACAAGGGCAGAAGATTTAATAGATGGCAAGATGAAAAAAATTACTGAAGTTCCGCTTTATTAAACACTCGGGCAGTCTCTATGGCAGACGGTGTATTCTGTAGAGGAAGGATTACTCCGGGTACAGACTGATCATGAGTTCACATATCTTATACAGAATGCTTTCAGATCTGGCCACCAGAAGGTAGGTCGTATCAAAATCAAGAGTCTTATGCCGCGTACACACGACCGATTTTCATGACGAGAAAAATTCAATTCTTAAAAATGGTCGTGAAAAACGGTTGTGTGTATGCTCCAGAGCATTTTTCTCGACGAGAAAAATGGCCGAATTTTTTTTAGAGCCTGCTCTATTTTTTCTCGTCGTTTTTCACGTCGTTCTTTTTAACGTCATGAAAAACGGTCACGTGTATGCTTTTACGAGGGGAAAAAAAAACGCGCATTCTCAGAATCAAGTATGAGACAGGAGCGCTCGTTCTGGTAAAACTAGCGTTCATAATGGAGATAGCACATTTGTCACGCTGTAACGGACTGAAAAGCGTGAATCGTCTCTCACCAAACTTTATTAACACGAGGATCAGCAAAAGCGTCCCAAAGGGTGGCGCCATTCGAATGGAACTTCCCCTTTATAGTGCCGTCGTACGTGTTGTATGTCACCGCGCTTTGCTCGAGCGTTTTTTTTCATGAACATGTGTATGCAAGGCAGGCTTGAGAGGAAACACGAAAAATCACTGTTGCGGAACTCCAAAGTCCGCTGGGAAATCCTTGAAGCTGAGGAAGTACTAACTTATCCAAGGCAACCTGTTACCCCCTCAGTAACTGGACGACACACAGTTCTTTATTTTGCCACAGCTGGCTTTTTATATCATTCTCCATGCAAGGGGTTTCTTAACTCATTTTCCAGGGGCATTCCTTTCAACAACTAACAGATGACAGTGATTTAATTACCTGGAACTATTTCTAACAATTTGGTATGCGTGAGACGTTTGTCTCCGCATATTTAGCCATAACAATGAAACCGTGCCAGACACCTTACTAGGAGTGTAATTACATCCCGTAGCAGATAATAGGTGGCTTCATTAACACACTGACAATAGATGAATGGGAAGCTACCTCAGACCCCCAATTAACCCAATTTACTTATTCAGACATCAGTAGACATTCTGTCTCTACATTTCCTGGATTGAATCTTTGCTGTCACCTTTGAAGTGATCCAAACCATTTCTCAGTTTCAGTATTTTGCTACACTGCTCCCCCTTACCCACAAGCCGGCATACACAGTCTGATCCTTAACGGATCGGCTTGGGGATGTCCGGAGAGTACTCACGGATCACTTTTCCAGTCCAGTTTGCCGCGATCATCCGTCAGCATTGCCGTTCTGTTTCCCGGGTCAGTAGCTGATATGGTCAGTAGCTGATGGTTGTAAGGTTGCAGGGCGAATAATGGAATTCAGTTCTGGAACAGTCACTTGCTTTGCTCTCTCAATGGCTCCCAAAACTTGCTGCTGATGCTCTTGGGAGAGGTACGGCAAAACCTGGGCGCAAATCCCATTTAACCTTTTGCAAATTTCAGCCTGTTTGTGCATTTCAATGTTCAAGCCATGGGACATCTCATAATACATGACGTAGTGTCGTTGCATCTCCAATTTCTCACTGGCCAACTTGTCACATTCCAATTTTAGACTGTGATATTGTGCCTGATCTACGGTACCTGTCGGGGAAGATAGTCTTACCCGGGTCTCAGCAGCACGCAGGTCGGTTCCAGCAGCACGGGTCTGTGCACAGGTAGTCACGGGGTTGGCTTCAGCGGGGCCCATCGGGGCGTAAGCAGAAACGAGGGGGGCCAAATCATTCCCCAGTAGTACATCCGCTGGCAAATCCTTCATCACCCCCACATTCACGTGTCCCGAACCAACCCCCAAATCCAGGTGAACACGGGCAATGGGTAGCCGGAAGACGGTGCCTCCCGCTACTCTTACGGCTACAGTGTCTCCGGTGTGTTGGCTCTCTGGGATGAGGTTCTTCTGTAGTAGGGTCATGGTGGTGCCAGTATCACGTAGGCCATTGGCTACCTTTCCATTGACCCAGACAGTCTGCTTGTGTTGCTGCCGGTTGTCCCGGTTAGCTGCTTGTATTGGATCAGCCTCGTGCAGGTCGCCCCATTGTTCCTCCAATTCTTCAGCTCTGCGGTTGTCTGGGGCCGCTTCCGTGTGATAGCAATGAGCGGCAGCCCGTGCTGGAGGGGGTGGCCCTGGTTGAATCCATGCCGCTTGGTCCTGGTTCTGAGTGCAGTCTCTCTGATAGTGCCCAAATTGCTTGCACGAATGGCACTGCACTCGCTTGCGCCCGAAGTATCGATTTGCAGAGGGGGTAGGGATTAGCCCGGGTCGTTGTGTAGCTGGTGGCCCTGGGTTATTGTTCAGTGGTCTGGTGTTTGGTCTGAAGCTAGTCTGTGATGGCCTGCGGGCATCTTGATATTCATCAGCTTGCCTGGCCGCTTCCGAGAGAGTGGTAGGTTTGCGGTCCCTTACCCACTCCTGTACCTCTGGGTTTAGTCCATTAAAGAATTGCTCCAGTAAAATCAGCTGGGTGATCGCATCTGCTGTGGTTGCCTGACGGGCTTGCAGCCAAGCTAGGGCTGCCCTCTGCATTCGGCAAGCCCATTCGGTGTGGGAGTCCTTCTCCTGTTTCTTTATGTCCCGGAAGCGTCTCCTGTATGCTTCTGGGGTGATGGCATATCTTGCCAAAATAACTTCCTTTACCCGGCTATAGCTTGCGATTTCCTCCTCTGGCACGGCTCTGTAGGCTTCTGCTGCACGGCCTGACAGCTTATCAGCTAAGATCCGTACCCAGTCTGTCTGGGGTACTTGGTACAGCTTGCATTGCCGTTCGAAATCTTGCAGGAAGCTATCGATCTCTTCCTCTGCTTCCACAAACTTTTTAAAGGCATCATGGGGTACTTTTAGTTTTGTCTCTGGTGCCGGTGTAGTCGTTAGCAGTCTCTCAGAGGCACGCTGTTCCGCCAGCCGGAGTTGGGTCTCCCGTTCTTCTCTCGCCGTGATAAAGGCATCCACTTGGGCTAACTTTGCCTGTACCAGCTCGGTGGAGGGGTTTTCTCCGTAAAACGCTAGCCTGCGTTTCACTTCTTGGTCAAACTCGGTCTTCATGGCTTCTGTAGCCATATTGTGTATCTCCCTCGGTCAGTTCTGCAATCAGCTCGGCTTTGGTTTTATTGCTGGCGCTCTTCCCTCTTGCTTCCAGCAAATCCTTTAACGTCGCTCGTTTTAATCCAGCATAGTTTGTCTTCATTCACACTTCCATTCGTGTAGCTGAATTTGCATGAACGCTGCTTCCTCTTGCTGCAAGGCTTTAATCCCACCGCTGCCAACCAGTGTTGCGGAACTACAAAGTCCACTGGGAAATCCTTGAAGCTGAGGAAGTACTAACTTATCCAAGGCAACCTGTTACCCCCCCCCCCCCCCCAGTAACTGGACGACACACAGTTCTGGGAGTAAATCAACCCTTTATTTTGCCACAGCTGGCTTTTTATATCATTCCCCATGCAAGGGGTTTCTTAACTCATTTTCCAGGGGCATTCCTTTCAACAACTAACAGATGACAGTGATTTAATTACCTGGAACTATTTCTAACAATTTGGTATGCGTGAAACGTTTGTCTCCGTATATTTACCCATAACAATGAAACCGTGCCAGACACCTTACTAGGAGTGTAATTACATCCCGTAGCAGATAATAGGTGGCTTCATTAACACACTGACAATAGATACATGGGAAGCTACCTCAGACCCCCAATTAACCCAATTTACTTATTCAGACATCAGTAGACATTCTGTCTCTACATTTCCTGGAATGAATCTTTGCTGTCACCTTTGAAGTGATCCAAACCATTTCTCAGTTTCAGTATTTTGCTACAATCACGTCGAGAAAAACGTCGTTTTTTTTCCATGACATGAATAACGGTCGTGTGTACGCGGCATTATAGATACCGAAGTGGCCTGCTAAAGGTTGATCGAGAAGAAGCTTCAAAACATTCACCCGTATTTTTTCTGGCACAAAAATCTGTTCCCCCTGCCATATCAACCCCTCTTTAGGCACCAAAGTGATTCCAGGAGGGCCAGGGATGCCCACGGAAGCTTGTTTAATCTGTGAAAAGAGATCCAACTGTAATAACAGAAAGTTACCCTCGGGCAAGATGGTATCCGAGACCGATGGTTCCTTCGGGTCATCATACATACAGGATAGTGCATCTGTCTTGACATTCTTTGATCCAGTTCGGTAGGGTATGTGAAATGAGAATCTTGAAAATAACAGTGCCCATCAAGCTTGACGTGGCTTTAGATGCTTGGCAGACCTCAAGTATTCCAGATTTTTATGATCAGTATATATTATGGCAAGTGCCGCGCCTACCAACAGGTATCTCTATTCCTCCAGGGCTGCTTTGATAGCGAGTAGTTCTCGATCTCCCACATCGTAGTTTCTTTCTGCTGGGGAGAGTCTGCGTGAAAAGAAAGCCACAGGATGCAGTAAATGCTTGAGACCCTGGCTTTGTGAGACAACTGACCCTACTGCAGTTTCTGATGCATCCACTTCAAGTATATAAGGTAACAATGGGTCAGGATGACTGAGAATATGGTCAGAGGTGAAAAGTTTCATTAACCATTTTTTGCGATTCTGGCACTGCGCCGCTTTAACTAACAATTGCGCTGTCGTGTGACGCTGTACCTAAATAAAAATGACATCCTTTTTTTCCCACAAATATAGCTTTCTTTTGGTGGTATTTGATTACCTCCGTGGTTTTTATTTTTTGCGCTATAAACTATAAACAAAAAAAAGCAACAATTTTGAAAAAAAAAAACAATATTTTTTACTTTTTGCTATAATAAATATCCCAAAAAATAAAAAATTACTTCCTCAGTTTAGGCCAATATGTTTTCTGCTACATATTTTTGGTAAAAAAAAATCGCAAAAAGGATATATTGATTAGTTTGCGCAAAAGTTATCGCATCTACAAAATAGGGGATAGATTTATGGCATTTTTATTATTATTTTTTTTTACTAGTAATGGCGGTGATTTTTAGCGGGACTGCGACATTGTGGCAGACAGATCGGACACTTTTGAGACCATTGACACCTTGACCATTGAGACCATTCACCCGTATCGATACAACGATCAGAGCTAAAACTAGCCACTGATTACTGTATAAATGTCACTGGCAGAGAAGAGGTTAACACTAGGGGGCGATCAAGGGGTTAAGTGTGTTTACACTGACAGATCCCCGTTCTGCCTGTCTCTGGTGCGATCGCGGGTGGCCAGCGAATATAAAGTCCGCCGGACCCGCTGGTTTGCTCCCCTGCGTGCCCACAGATCGCAGTGTATGTGCCCAAAGTACAATGATATCGATTCGCACAGGGGAACCAACCTGCCGCAGTACAACTGCAGTGGCTGGTCCTTAGGTAGTTAAAGTCTCGAAAGCATCTTGTGCCTCAGGATTCCAGCAGAATCGCAGGTTCTGTGTGATGGGGGTGATGATGGCGGAGAAGCCTTTAATAAATCTCTGGTAAAAGTTTGCAAAGCCTACAAAACGCTGCACCCCCTTCTTATCTGTAGGTGCAGGCCAGTTCAATATAGCAGAGACCTTTTGAGGGTCCATTTTAATTACTGGCGTGGAAAATGCCAACCCCAAGAATTGAATGCTCTGCTGCTCAAATTCACACTTTTCAGGCTTAGCGTATATTCCATATTGGCGTGGGCTGGCACAGAACACTTTTGACGTGTCCTTGAGGCAGGTCAAGGGACACAGAGAAACCATAATGTCATCCAAGTATACGATTACAAAAATATCCAGGAAGTCTCTGAATACATCATTAATCAAGTGCTGGAAGGTGGCAGGGGCATTGCAGAGGCCGAAGGGCATGACCAGATATTCAAAGTGGCCAAATCTGGTACGAAAAGCCGTTTTCCACTCATCCCCTTCACAGATACGGAGCAAGTTATAGGCCCCTCGCAAATCCAACTTGGTGCAGACAGTCGCAGACATTAAATTCTGAAACAATTCAGGCACAAGTGGAAGGGGATAGCAGTTCTTAACCGTGATCGTATTCAATTCCCGATAATTCACACACGGTCACAGAGAGTGGTCCTTTTTTTCAACAAAGAATATTTCCGCCCCTGCTGGAGAAGTAGATGGGCAGATGAATCCTCTTTAGATTTTCGTTGACATACTCTTTTAACGCTTCCTGTTTCCGTTCGGAGAGTGGGAATAGTCGCCCGAAGGGGATCTTGGCCCCAGGAAGCAGTTTAATCTGGCAGTCATATGGCCGTTGCAGAGGAAGAGTGTCAGTGTCAGGAAAGGCTTCACCCGCTGGTGGTGCTGTTGGTCCTTTGGACTGCAGTGCTAGTGTCCGCCAGCAGGTGTCCTCCTGCAGCCAATATCTCTGTTGGAAGATCTCACCTGCTGGTGGTAACACATGATACATGGACTGCAGTACCGGCATCCACCAGCGGGTGTATTCTGGCAGTATGGGACAGGCAGCACTTCCTGTGGTCAGCTGTGACCTGAAGCCTAATCACTGGACTTCCTTATATACCCGGCAAGTGGAAACACTCCTTGCCCTGGTATCTCTCTTCCTGACCCCCTGGACCTGTGACCCGGACTTTAGCCTGTATCTGATCCTACCTGCACCCTGCCTGATCTGATCCGACCCAATCCCTACCTTGAACCCGCACCCTGTTTAACCTGATCCTTACCTTGTGCCCATCCTACAGATGCCCCTTCTGTTACCTGGATCCCTGCTCTGCAGCCTATCCATCCGTCCCCTCCATGTTCCTGTTCTCTTCCCATCCATACCCATCTGCTTGATCCCCTTGTGTATGACCTCGGCCTGGCTGTTACTACGATTCCGGTATCTCCCTTATTTGTATATAGTTGTTTATAGTCACTGTTGATTTATTCATTGCACTGTGTTCTGTTTGTGGTGGTTGTTTGTTGGTCACTTATCATAATAAACGGTATATTATCACATACACCTGTTTGGTTTCCTTTTATGCAGTCACACAGTCTGGTCTATTAATCTCTGACAGTATACCAGGGCCATTCCTGATCAGACGTGACTTCATTGAGGAACCATCCTGTGGTGTGTTTTGCTGATATGGATCACGATGACATCCTTTACTATTCTTTGCTGGCGTCAGAGGATGGTGAATATTGTCGCCAGATGTTAAAGGAATGGACGAGTGACCAGCTGAGGGAAACTATCCGATCGGCTAATTTCTGGGTGGATCAGGGTTACATGCAGCCTGAGGATGTTCTGCTGTTGACCCGGTTATGTGTAGAACCAGCCCTGTCATTTGTTCCCGAAGGAAGTGATGACTTCTCTCCCCCTTTCAGTGGTGATCAGGTTGAGTCCCTGGTTTGGCTATTAGAGGATGATCCAGCTTCCTTTAATGAGCATTATTCCCTCTGTTCCCAGCAGGTGTTATCTGGATGTGTTAGTTCTGTGCAGTGTCTGATTAGACAGGGTGTGTGCGAATCAGTTTTTGTTCAGCCTTTGCTGCAGGCATGGTCAGATCTCCTGAATTTAGCCAAGCCACAACATCTCAGCCCTGCCATTAATCATCTGCCTTCCCAAGAATATCTCCGCCCATCGCCTATGGCAACCCCAGCTACCGTCCAGTGCGTTCAGCCCCCCAAATACTACTACCCCATCTCTACCTGTTGCACCTACCCTGCCTTCAATCCACCTGCTTCTTCCCTCCTATCAGTAGCCAATCCACAAGAACCTCCTCCAGCCACTGTCCCTGCACCTCTGCCATTTTCTTCCATTTGTTCAATCCCAACCTTTTCATATATTCCCCCCCGCTACTTGCAAACCTGCAGTGACTAGATCCAAGAAAAAGCGGAAGTACTTCCCAACCCACACAATCCAACCTACCTCCACACCCACCAACCTGCTCCAGCCTGTGCTTCTTGAGCCAGCCTTCCAGCCTGCGCTTCTTGAGCCAGCCTTCCAGCCTGCGCTTCTTGAGCCAGCCTTCCAGCCTGCAGTTCTTGAGCCAGCCTTCCAGCCTGCAGTTCTTGAGCCAGCCTTCCAGCCTGCAGTTCTCGAGCCAGCCTTCCAGCCTGCAGTCCCAGAGCCAGCCTTCAAGCCAGCCTTCCAGTCTGCAGTTCTCGAGCCAGCCTTCCAGTCTGCAGTTCTCGAGCCAGCCTTCCAGCCTGCAGTCCCAGAGCCAGCCTTCAAGCCAGCCTTCCAGCCTGCAGTTCTCGAGCCAGCCTGCCAGCCTGCAGTTCTCGAGCCAGCCTGCCGGCCTGAAGTTTTTGTGCCAGCCTGCCGGCCTGAAGTTTTTGTGTCAGCCTGCCGGCCTGGGGTTCCCGTGGCAGCCTGCCAGCCTGGGGTTCCCGTGGCAGCCTGCCAGCCTGGGGTTCCCGTGGCAGCCTGCCAGCCTGGGGTTCCAGTGCCAGCCTGCCAGCCTGAGGTTCCCGTGCCAGCCTGCCAGCCTGAAGATCCTGTACCAGCCTGCCAGCCTGAAGACTCTGTACCAGCCTGCCAGCCTGAAGACCCTGTGCCAGCCTGCCTGCGTGAAGTTCCCGTGCCTGCCTTCCAAGCTGAAGTCCTGATGACGGTGTCCCAGTCGGAAGATCCGGTGCCCGTTTCCCGGCCTGTGGTTGGGGTGCCTGTTTCCCGGCCTGTGGTTGGGGTGCCCGTTTCCCGGCCTGTGGTTGGGGTGCCCGTTTCCCGGCTCGAGGTTGTGGTGCCCGTTTCCCGGCTCGAGGTTGTGGTGCCCGTTTCCCGGCTCGAGGTTGTGGTGCCCGTTTCCCGGCTTGAGGGTATGATGCCCGTGTCCCAGTCTGTGGAGCCTACTACCCAGTCTGACATGTTCCTGTCTGCTGCCCAGCTCGATGACCCGGAGCCTGCTGCCCAGCTCGATGACCCGGAGCCTGCTGCCCAGCTCGATGACCCGGAGCCTGCTGCCCAGCTCGATGACCCGGAGCCTGCTGCCCAGCTCGATGACCCAGAGCCTGCTGCCCAGCTCGATGACCCGGAGCCTGCTGCCCAGCCTGATGTGTTCCTGTCTGCCGCCCAGCTCGATGACCCGGAGCTTGCTGCCCAGCCCGAGATGATCCCGTCTGCTGCCCAGCCTGAGATGATCCCGTCTGCTGCCCAGCCTGAGGTGATCCCGTCTGCTGCCCAGCCTGAGAAGTGCCCGTCTGCTGCCCAGCCTGAGATGTGCCCGTCTGCTGCCCAGCCTAAGATGTGCCCGTCTGCTGCCCAGCCTAAAATTTGCCCGTCTGCTGCCCAGCCTGAGATGTTCCCGTCTGCTGCCCAGCCTGAGGTGTTCCCGTCTGCTGCCCAGCCTGAGGTGTTCCCGTCTGCTGCCCAGCCTGGTGTGCCCCTGTCTGCTGCCCAGCCTGGTGTGCCCCTGTCTGCTGCCCAGCTTGATGTGACTATTTCCTGCCCGGATGTGCCTACTGTTTGCCCGGATGTGCCCGCTGTCTGCCCGGATGTGACCTTGCCTGTTGCCCAGCTTGTTGCTATGAACTTCCCCCAGCAGCATGTCGTTGGAGCGTCCGGAGGCCGCCCCTTTGAGGGGGGGGTACTGTCAGGAAAGGCTTCACCCGCTGGTGGTGCTGTTGGTCCTTTGGACTGCAGTGCTAGTGTCCGCCAGCAGGTGTCCTCCTGCAGCCAATATCTCTGTTGGAAGATCTCACCTGCTGGTGGTAACACATGATACATGGACTGCAGTACCGGCATCCACCAGCGGGTGTATTCTGGCAGTATGGGACAGGCAGCCATTCCTGTGGTCAGCTGTGACCTGAAGCCTAATCACTGGACTTCCTTATATACCCGGCAAGTGCAAACACTCCTTGCCCTGGTATCTCTCTTCCTGACCCCCTGGACCTGTGACCCGGACTTTAGCCTGTATCTGATCCTACCTGCACCCTGCCTGATCTGATCTGACCCGATCCCTACCTTGAACCCGCACCCTGTTTAACCTGATCCTTACCTTGTGCCCATCCTACAGCTGCCCCTTCTGTTACCTGGATCCCTGCTCTGCAACCTATCCATCCGTCCCCTCCCTGTTAATGTTCTCTTCCCATCCATACCCATCTGCTTGATCCCCTTGTGTATGACCTCGGCCTGGCTGTTACTACGATTCCGGTATCTCCCTTATTTGTATATAGTTGTTTATAGTCACTGTTGATTTATTCATTGCACTGTGTTCCGTTTGTGGTGGTTGTTTGTTGGTCACTTATCATAATAAATTGTATATTATCACATACACCTGTTTGGTTTCCTTTTATGCAGTCACACAGTCTGGTCTATTATCAATCTCTGACAGTCAGCCCCCCATTTGCTGAAGACATCAAGATATTCATAATAGAATTCAGGCACCGACTGGCATATCTCTCAATCAAAATCCATGCATAGCAGAGTTACTGAGGCATCGGGGGGTTTAGACAAGCAGTGTTCTTGACAGTAGTGTGATTGGAACCTGACTTCTCCGGCAGTCCAATCGATCTGAGGATTGTGGGCTTGAAGCCAAGGTAGGACCAGGATGAGGGGAAACAATATGGAAGTGATGGAATCAAGGCTCAATATCTCCTTATGTTTAGTAGAAGTAACAACAGGTAAAGGGAGTGTTTCTTGAGTCACTAGTCCTGATTTAATACATGAGCCATCTGCCAGGTACACATAAAGTCTTTGTGTCTTTAATCACAGAGAAATATGTTGCTGGGTAGAAAGAGTCAAGTCGATAAAGCAACTGCATGCTCCAGAGTCAATAATGTTGTTGACTGAAACTGTCCCTTCCGGAAGCTGGAACGAGAGTGGAAGAGCTAGGCGAGTTGCACTGGCAGACAAAGATGACAGGTTAGCAGGAGAATTAGATGGCCGCTTACACATCTTTGCAGGACAGGTAAACACATAATGTCCGACTTCTCTTCAATATAGACACAGGTTGCCCTGTCGACGGCATAGACATTCTTCAGAAGACAGAGCAGGACGCATTACCCGAGTTGCATGGGTTCGGGGACGTCAGATGCAGTGTTGACAGAACTTGAACTAGCAGGAACAGAACTGGTAGAAGTTGAGTGAGCAGGAACTGGAGCTCTGCGCATCATCCATATGGGACGGGTCTGCTGGGTGGACCTTTCTGTCCTACACTCACAGAGCTGCCAGTCAGTCTGGATAGCCAGGGTGATTAGGGCCTCCAAAGTATTGAGTACTCCAACCTGGGCTAGTTCGTCCTTAAGACTTTCGGACAGACCAATACGTTACTGGTGTCACAGAGCTGCGTTGTTCTATTGTGTGTCTGCGCTCCAGCGTCTGAAGTCCATAACATAGTCTTCAGCCACTCTGCAGCCTTGCTGGAGCACATGGAGAGCAGCCTCTGCCATGACCGTTCATTGTGGATTGTCGTACAGCTGGGCTATTACATCAAAGAAGGACGACATAGCATGAGTCTGTGGATTATTTTTCTCAAGCAGCCGGTGGGCTCAGATCTGTGGTTCCTCTTGGAGTAGAGAGATAATGAATCCCACCGTGGTGGATTCCAGAGAGAAAGTCCAGGGTTGCAGGGAGAAGTACAACTGGCATGCATTGCGGAATGCCCTGAATTTACTTTAATCCCCTGAGAATCAGGTGTAGGGATCCTGGGCTCAGGTGGTAGCATCCCCATAGTGGATGTGGTAGTAGTCTGTGTTGGTGCAGCAGTAGGAGAGGGAGCCTTGGTAGGACTTTCAGAGGTAGCCAAGGACTGCACACATTCTTCCAGCTGGACGTAGCCTTCCTGCAAAGACTTGAGGGCTTGGGTGACAGCTGCAAGATGTTGGCAGATCTCTTCCATCTGAGAGGTCCCCCTTGCAGGCTCAGACATAGCTGTCTAATACTGTCATGTCTGCAAAAAAAGAAGGGGGGAATAGCGCATACCTTAAACTGTATGTCAAAAGTGTAATAAATGACAATAGGTTCTCTGCCACTCCCAAAGTGTGGGAATCTGCCGTAGCCAAAATTGCTGCATATAAAGGGGTTTTCCCCTATTGGGATCAAAGAGACTGATTCCCTCTAGATAAATGAAGACGGCTACTATTGGCATTGTTTGGGCAATAATGAACCAAAATGTAATAAAATTTATATAAACTTTAATAAGATATCAAAGAGTTAATTAATGTCAATTACAAAAATATACATTTCTTGCTCTGAAAAGGAGCTAATAGAGACCAGTCCAGCACAATTGCAAATAGCATCCCACCAAGTGAGTTTGTTATAGCAATGGGTTTAACAGACATATACACGGACAATTACAAACAATAAACAGATAACAAAAAGGTCCGGACGCCTAATGTATCATATGTGTTTGGATAGTCCTGCGGAAAATCCCGCCGTATATCCTGTATCAAAAACTATTTTTTATGAAATGGACATATCAAAAACACATATGACCCCCCGGGGGTAATAAAATGGAAATGGCAGGTGTAGAAAAAATGCTGGCAATAGAACTGATATAGATGCCGGCATCTGTGTTTAAAGATGCAGATAGAAAAAAGTTGCTGAAGGAAATAAACTTGGAAAGATAAAGGAACAGATCATTGCGGTCTTGCTGATATATCTTCCTTATTTGTTGATTGAAGTCCCCATGAGGTCATTAAGGTCAATACATGGAGGAGAAAACAAAATGATCCTTGCCATATCCCTGCATAAATCAACGTATGTCCCGTAGGGAAAAGTCTTATGGATCAAGTTTGCTAGGAAGACGGCCTAATGTTATCCTTCATTGCTGTGAGGTAAACCTTTTTTCTCCCTGTGTTGTACGTTTAAATATATAAATGCAGCTCAGGTCTCATCTCTTTAGTACTAATCAGTGGCGGCCCGTCCATAGGGGGCGCCCGGGCGCCGCCCCCCCCCCCCCCTCCTGTAGTCACAAAAAAAAACATATTAAAAAAAAAAACATTTTTTAAAACTGCCCCTTTAGGAAAAAACAAACAAATGTTCTTTAACTAACTGTGCTATGTATGGGCGCCGGCCACGTGCATTATGGGAAGCGCCATGTCAATGCAATCACAAGATTGCAGACGTGGCGCTTCATTTGCGGGCTTTTAACCCGCCTTGCGGCGCAATCCAAAGCGCTGATAAGCTTCCGGGCGCCGGGCAGGAGCATTGATGTTTAGAATTGAGAGATTACTTCCGGGTTTCGTGGAATACACGAAAACCGGAAGTGAGGTCAGCAGCTCCGTTCTGTGCATAGCCCGAGCGGAGCTAAGAAGCAAGGTAAGAGAGAGAGAGAGAGAGACAAAGACAATTATGTCTTTCCTTGCTAAACCCGGCCCCTCAATTACGATCCAGGCAGTCCTCCAGAGTCCACACACTTCCCTGCTCGCCTCTCACTCTTTCTCCAGTCTCCCACTCAGACAGCACACTGCAGACTGGGCAACATGAAGCACATAAAAAAAGGATTCACCTCGGGGCTGAGGAGAGGCTGTAAGATCTGCTGATTCCACTCACATGGCACACACAGGACACTAAGGATGATGGTCAGCTCACATTATCACTGTCCTGCACATATATGCATGATGAATCTCTTGTTTTTTTGTTTTTTTACTTGGCCAGGCACTGTGAACACATGGGCTTACTTTATTTATTTATTTAGTCTTTGCTGACTGTTGCCGTGACCAGAGGTCTGCCTTTCACATTGCTAATGTATTGGTGGGGGAGGGAGGGAGGATAGATAGGAGGCACTGCTCTCCACCTGTGGAGCCTGTTTCCCCTCATAGTGTAATGTGAACTCTCTCATGGTTGAGGGAATGTCAGGTGTTACACAGGGCAGTAATAAAAATAAAGGAATGTGTGCTGTGGTGGTGCTTTGCAGATGCTGAAGTGTGGAGGATTGTGAACAGTGGCGGCCCGGACGCCGCCCCCCCCCCCCTCCTGTAGTCACCAAAAAAAAAAACGGGCCCTTTTAAGAGTTTTTTTTTCTAAATGTCCTTTTTTCACAGTTCAGTGGCGGTGCGTCCATAGTGGGCGCAGAAGCGCTGCCCCCGCTCGCTTCCGCGCCCGTCACTCACAACAATACACAGGTTCATGCATTGCATGAACCTATGTATTGTCGCCGCCGCTGCCGCCCACTATTCAGATGACCGGCCCCTTGAGTGCTGGCCATCTGAATAACAGCGTCTGGTTGGCCTTTAGAAGTGCCTATCAGAGCCAGCGGCTCTGATAGGCTTCCCAACTACAGCCTGAGGGCTGTAATCGGCTTCTAAATAGCTAACGAGAGGACACACGGGGGTGCGTTCCCTGGTTGCCTTTCAGCCAATCAGGTTCACCGGGTCTGGTTACCGGTAACCTGATTGGCTGAGGCAACATCAAGGGCAGGAGAAGACATCGAGGACGGAAGAAGGACGGCGCTGACCCGAGGAAGGTAAGTGCAGGGCTGGGGGGGACAAACTGGCTGCATTTGGGGGACAAACTGGCTGTATTATGGGGATAAACTGGCTGTATTATGGGGACAAACTGGCTGTATTTTGGGGACAAACTGGCTGTATATGGGGGACAAACTGGCTGTATTTTGGGGACAAACTGGCTGTATATGGGGGACAAACTGGCTGTATTTTGGGGGGAAACTGGCTGTATTTTGGGGACAAACTGGCTGCATATGGGGACAAACTGGCTGTATTTTGGTGGCAAACTGGCTGTATTTTGGTGGCAAACTGGCTGTATTTTGGTGGCAAACTGGCTGTATTATGGGGGCATGTTGCTTCGTCCAGAAGAAGCAACGTGACATACTAGTTGCAAAACATGTCGATGACGTTAGTTGGTCCGTGATGCCGTCGGATTGATCTCCCAGCTGAGGGGATATGGACAAGCAGAGAGTGGAGAGCTTTGAACCGAATTGCACAACTGATCTCATTCAGCTGTGTTAGCTGAGACAGACTTTGAAAATGTCCGCGGGAAGTTTTCTGAATGTGTAAGGAATACACAAGGACTTGCTTTATTCAACCTCACTTGATCTCCTCCGGTATGTGTGCACACATTGAAGAACGGACAGTAGAAAATAGGAGTCACCGGAGTATGTGGAGACATTAACCAGAGAATTGGAGGCATCTTTTATCACATAACAGAATGGTAAAGTAAAAGCCTTTTTAAACTTACCTCTGCATCAGCGCTCTATTCTCTTGTATATAATTGGGAAAGTGGACTACATTGTTGTTCCTTAAGCTATCCGCAATACGGGACATACGTTGATTTATGCAGGGATATGGCAAGGATCATTATGTATTGACCTAAATGACCTCATGGGGACTTCAATCAACAAATAAGGAAGATATATCAACAAGACAGCAATGATCTGTTCCTTTATCTTTCAAAGTTTATTACCTTCAGCAACTTTTTTCTATCTGCATCTTTAAACACAGATGCCGGCATCTATATCAGTTCTATTGCCAGCATTTTTCTACACCTGCCATTTCCATTTTATTACCCCCGGGGGGTCATATGTGTTTTTGATATGTCCATTTCATGAAAAATCGTTTTTGATACAGGATATACGGCGGGATTTTCCGCAGGACTATCCAAACACATATGATACATTAGGCGTCCGGACCTTTTTGTTATCTGTTTATTGTTTGTAATTGTCCGTGTATATGTCTGTTACACCCATTGCTTTAACAAACTCACTTGGTGGGATGCTATTTGCAATTGTGCTGGACTGGTCTCTATTAGCTCCTTTTTAGAGCAAGAAATTTATATTTTTGTAATTGACATTAATTAATTAATTCTTTGATATCTTATTAAAGTTTATATACATTTTAATACATTTTGGTTCATTATTGCCCAAACAATGCCAATAGTAGCCGTCTTCATTTTCTCTAGAGGGATGCAATCTCTTTGATCCCAATAGGGGAAAACCCCTTTATATGATACTGTCATGTACCTTGTGGAGGAGCCTGACATGCAGAGGGAGACCTCTCATCACCAGACTGAACTGGATCGCTGAAGCAGCAGATGGCAGCAGGAACAGCGGATGCAAGCACACAGTGGAAGCAGGACAGCATAACCAGGCACTAAGCAGAACAGGGTAGACAGGAGACTGGTGCAGGGTCAGACAAGCCGGGTCAGTCACAGATGAGCAGATATAGCATAAACGGCAGGCAGAGAATGGCCAGGATGCAGCCAGAGGTTGGCAGTAGGATATCAGGCAGATAAGAGATATAAATAAGGTCAAGTCAAGCCAAGGTCAGGACTGGATATAAGCAAAGGTGGTCAGAAAAGCCAGGTCAAACACTGGAATCAATACAGGCACAGGAACAAGAACACAGGTAAAGCTGCAGATCAGACAGCGCTGCACTAGTGCAGCTTCTGTCCTTATATTGGACACTTGGCGCCAGTATAAACAGCATTCGCATATGGCATATATTTGTGCGCCCGTGCCCAGAGTGGAGGGCACCCGCAGTACCGTGTCTGCGCAAGCGCATCTGCCTTCTTATAGAATGTCCCTGACACCAATAATGGACTTGTTTCTTGAAGTTTTTGTGGGAACTTGTCAAATAAATACAGTGTGTCTAAAAATACCACCATGTTAAGCTATCACATCATCAGAACTGATTTGGTTATATTAGCAAGTGTGGTCAAAAGATGATTATTACAGCCACAGAATTGGGTTTTCATTTTTCACAAAGGTACTCTGTGAAGAGGTTGTTTTTATCCATACTCTGCTGATCAGTTGACATATACAATCTCTGGCATCCAAAACCCAAGTAGCTACAGTGGCTTTACCTTAACCCAAGTGGCTAAACTGAAATATATCATTCAGCACTCCTACCCAATAACATTAGGAGCCCATAACGGATTTCCAGTTGCACATATATCAAAAGTAAGAATCAATACATTTCATGTCAAGACCCTGTTTATGCAATACCTTCAGACTTTACACATGTGAACTGCCAAAAGGCCTTCATCTGCATCATCCACATCTGCATAAACTTAGTATAAGTTGTCCTATCAAATGATGGGTTTGTTTTTTCTGTTCCAAAGATTCTTATAGAAATTCATATCATATGATATTAAAGGATTTATACCATTATGCCAATGGCAAAGGAATTACATGGGTAGTAATCATATTTGATGTGTAACAGTGAACTTGCTACGTAGGACACATTGGGAAGGTAAATTGGACCTGATTTTCTCTTAAAGAGTATCCTGGGGAAAAAAGGAGGGAATTCAACCATTTATGGAATTGAAGGCTCTAAATGTCTTCATTTGAACTCAAACGTTTCAAATGGAATCCACCAAATCTGCCATAGCCTCCTTGTATCAGGGAGACTTTTTAATTTCTGTGAATATCAAGGATGCGTACTTACATGTCCCTATTTTTCCAGTACATCAACGCAACCCTAATTTTTCTATGGCCATTCAACACAACAGGTTTGGAGCCCTACTGTTTGGCCTGGATTTTCACTAAGGTTCTGGCCCCTGTGCTGGCCTTACTATGCTCAGAGTATTCATACTGTGGGATGCCTAAACAACCTAATATTGAGGGAACATTTAGCTCAGACTCTGTCGATTTAATGCAGACAGTCCAGACATACAAAGGTTTGGACTCTGCACCTCCAAAAACCAGCAATAGAACCAACACATTGCTTGGAGTATCTGGGTTTCATTCTAGAAACAGCTCAAGAAAAGCTTTCAATACTTCACTCCCAGACTTGGACTCTACAGTTAAGGAGCTGACCAGTTTTGTGATTCTGCAAAAGAGACCCTTTCAACACAACATTATTTTATGAGATAAATTGGTTCAGTCTGTAGACTATGTTTAGGAGTGGATGACCGCACGCTGTTATAAGGAAACTCCAAAAAATGTATTTACTCATAGTAATGATTATGAGTAAGCTCCCTGCTATGGGAAATGAATCTAATCAATACATCTTCCTGAGGTCTGGGGGTGTGATACTTTTTTTTGTGGATTACTGTTTACATAAAAGTTTTGGAGTTTCATTACAACAGTGTGCTGCCATCCACTTTATGTCTAAAGTCTTCTCCGTTTCCGACAGACCTGAATCAGTGCTTTATTATTGTCGGACTCTGAAGTCCCAGCCTGAGGAGAGAGAGAGCAGTGCAGGAGCATGCGATCAGGTAAGTGATCACCAGTGCGGGGGTAGGTGTGGAAGATAACTTTCAGTGCCTTGACCAAAAATGGGGGGGGGGGGAGGGGGCGCAGTTAACCTTCATTGCCATGTTCAACAAAGCAGGGGAAAGGGCAGTGGCGGCCAGTCAATAAAAATAAAAAAAAAATACATTTTTTTTTTAAAGTGTCCCGTTAAGTGGGTGTGTTAAGGGCGCCGGACACGGGGTGCTATTGGAGGCATGACCCGTGATTGGGGCTAAGAAGCTCTATTGGCATAGTTTAGAGTGTGTTCAGGGCGCAAAGCTTGTAGCCACGAAAACTCTACCTCTAGGCTCTAGCATTAGGTTTCCAGTGCTTGTAATTGATTGGGTCCATAAGGTGGGGCTTTAATCAGACCTGCAGAGTCATTGGCTCACAGGCTGCCTGTCTCCTTCAGTAAGTGAGGGGGAAATCACAAGCAGAAGAGAACTGGTCAGGGCAGACAGGGAGCTATGTGCAGAGGCAGCTCCATTCATCCCTGTGACACAGACTCGGCATCCAGCAGTGCACACAGAGGGATCACACAGAAATCTTCAGGTACATTTCTACATGCCAGGACTGTAGGGGGGAGGGGGGCAGAAGGGGCTATTCACACTGTGTCCTGACTCCTGAGAGACTGTAAAGCAGCATTTTAATCTCCAACTTTACTTAACATCTCTCCTTGTGTACAACCTTCCCTTTTCTCCCCTGCCTGTTCAGCTGCTATAGAGAAACAAAAGGCATTGTTCCTAAATTAGCATTATTCACATGTAAATCGTGCAGGCATTGTTATGCAAATTAGATCGACCGGCGCGATTCATATGCAAATCACGCCCCATCTGCTGCATGCCGCCCACCTAGACAGCATACAGGTGAGCATAGGGGGCATGTAGAGGTAATCAAAAAGGGGGGCTTGAGGTGCAGAGGTGAGCAGAGGAGGTGTGCAGTCAGAGGTGGTGTACATAGGTGCAGAGTGGATGGGAAGGAAGGGTTGGATTGCAGAGGTTAGCAAAGTAGGGGTTTGGGGGACAGAGGTTAGCAGATGATGAGTTAGGGGCAGAGTTGTACTGATGGGAGATAAGAATGCAGAGATTAGTAGACAGATGGGGGGCACAGTAGGTGTACAGACCCAGAAACTCAGCACAGGGATGATGGGAACCCCTCATAATGGGCACAGCAGGTGTACAGACACAGGAAATCAGCACAGGGATGGTGGGAACCCCTCATAATGGACACAGCAGGTGTACAGACCTGGGAACTCAGCACAGGGATGGTGGGAACCCTCATAATGGGCACAGCAGGTGTACAGACCCAGGAACTCGTTACAGGGATGGTGGGAACCCCTCATAATGGGAACAGTAGGTGTACAGACCCAGGAACTCAGTACAGGGATGGTGGGAACCCTCATAATGGGCACAGCAGGTGTACAGACCCAGGAACTCCGCACAGGGATAGTGGGAACCCTCATAATGAGCACAGCAGATGTACAGACCCAGGAACTCGTTACAGGGATGGTGGGAACCCCTCATAATGGACACAGTAGGTGTAAAGACCCAGGAACTCAGTACAGAGATGGTGGGAACCCTCATAATGGGCACAGCAGGTATACAGACCCAGGAACTCAGTACAGGGATGGTGGGAACCCCTCATAATAGGCACAGTAGGTGTACAGGGATGGTGGGAGGAACCCTCATAATGGGCACAGCAGGTGTACAGACCTGGGAACTCAGTACAGGGATGGTGGGAACTCCTCATAATGGGCACCTCAGGTGTACAGACCCAGGAACTCTGCACAGGGATGGTTGGAACCCCGCATAATGGGCAAAGTAGGTGTACAGACCCAGGAACTCAGTACAGGGATGGTGGGAACCCCTCATAATGGGCAAAGTAGGTGTACAGACCCGGGAACTCAGTACAGCCTGTCCTTATACATTTACTTGAGATCACTTAGACCCGGTGGGTCTCTATAGTGGGAGGTAGCACCAACAGCCTATTCTTTTATATTATATCCTATTCTCCCTAGGGAGTTATTAGGAGGGCTGCAACCTCTGTCTGGTGTTTTCCTGAGCGCGGATTCCCTACTTCTTTGATAATAGTCTAATGTCCATAAAATGTCATAATCCACTCAATAGACCTCATGCACACAGGATGTTTGCTTTGCTCCTCTAAACATCAGAACTCCTGGCAGGAGAAAAGCCCACTGCAGGCGTGTCATGCGTTTTATCGTAAATGTATCCTATTGGCCAAAATATTTATTTGCTCTGGCCATTTAAATGCATTACCTCTCAAATGCGCCTAAATGCGTCTAGCGTTTCAGTGTGTTTAGCTTTTTTCTGCGCTTCACATCCTCTCCTAAACGTGCTTTCCATGTTTGTTTTTTTTTCAGACTGTAATTGCTCTGCTTCTAATATGTCTGTAAACGCCTGTGTGCACATGGACACATAAGCTAACATACAGGTGCTTTTACAGGCTGAGAAAAAAATGTCAAATGCCAGTATTTTTTAAGCTTTAATCTGAGCCCTTTGTAATCTCATGTAGCCATATTCCTAAGCGATCATCACAAGTCTCTGTGCTTGATATACTATCAGTCAGATTCATGCTTCAGAGTAAGTTTAAGGCCCTGTTCAGGCTAAATTCACACTGTTGTGCAGAGAGGCTCACAGCAGGGGTCCGGTGCGTCCCTGTTCTCCATTTCAGGGATGAATCGGGCCCAAATTTTTGCCTGCATTTGGACCTAAAACAAAGCATATTTCCAGGTTGTAAGTTGGCAAATGTCGTTGCAGATCCCTACTTGTTATTGCTTGTATTGAAACTTACATAACACAGTTGGTGTTCTGTTCATTGACCATGTACAAAACACCACCCTACATGTACACCATGTTTAAACATTTGCCAGTTTTATGAGTCATAGCGGGCAGCAGATGAAACTACATAGGTAATTGTAATTGTAAAAATACAAAATGTAGTGTAGTACTTACATTTTTTTCTTATCAAAAGCGAAATTACCTTTTAAATGCAACCCCTGTCTTCTAACGTTTAATGTTGTAGAGAGTTAATAAAGTCAGAACTTAAAATGCAAGTTTAAACCATTTCCTAGTCTGTGATCTCCAGATATCATATAGAAAATAACAGTGCAGCGCAATAAAATGTCCATAAATAGATGAACTAAAGATGTACAATGATGATAATCCTCATACAATATGTGACTTGTCCATCCAATATAAGGAAAACCTGCTTACCGGAACAGATGGAGCTTTTGAATGAACAAGAGGTCAAACTCGCTTGTTTCCACCATAAGGGGAAGAGGATCTCAGATGTAAAGGAATCCAGCAGTGTGGTAGGCAGAACATCATATGGAGATGACATATGCGAAGAAAAAAGGGTTTGGAGACGATCTCAGTGTAGACTGATTTTTAATGTTCCAAAAATGACATATGAATCATAAAGTAAAATAAACAAGAGCCGCTTGATGTGGGTGCACTGTAGTGAGATCAGGAGGATCAATGAAAACAGTCCAGATGATGAACAGTTTTGCTGATGTTAGCAAAATACAATAAATAATACACTGAGCGATTCCACCAGAGTGAGCGTGGTGCAGCAACTGTCTCAGAAGGACATAGAGTAACAGCCAATTGATGAAAACGAGCAGTGATGTGAAGATAAAAGCAGCGGTACTGAGCCGCAGACTAGCATGGAACAGACGCGGGTGACGTCACCGAGGTAAGCTCCTCCCCCGTACGTACGTTGCGTCCTACGGACTTCGTCAGCGGTGGGTGGAGCTATGGCGTCACCCTACGTCTAGATATACCAACAAAGTTATTGGTTATTTTGGACTATAACATTCAGCACAAAAAATTCGAGAAAATCATCATGAAACACTGGGACATTTTGAAAAAAGATCGAATAATGGGACCCATTATACCTTCTCATCCCAGGTTCATCTATAGGAGGGCACCCACGCTTAGGGATGTTCTAGCCCCGAGTGTGGTTGATCCCCCAGTGGTGAAGGAGAGTCACATTTTCCCTCTCATGACCGGTTTCTACGCATGTGGCAGGTGCCCAGCATGTAAAAAATGCAAACGCAATATCAAACGGAGAAAATAATTTACCGCTCCCACCACAGGTAAAACGTATCCAATCAAAAGCCTTATTACATGTAACACTGTGGGGGTGGTCTACGTCCTAGAATGTGATTGCGGACTACACTACATAGGAAGGACCTCTAGACCTCTCCATGTTCGCATCGGCGAACATGTGAATAACATTATTAATGGTGTAAGAACACACAATGTCTCCAAACACTTCCGCCTGTGTCATAATAGAGACCCCAGATGCCTCAGATTTTGGGGCTTAGAAAGAGTGAGACCCCACTGGAGAGGTGGTAATTATATCAGACATCTTAGTCAGCGTGAGTCTTTCTGGATCCATGAGACCCAAGTACTCATGCCAGGAGGCCTCAACGTCGACTTTGATCTGAATTGCTTTATTTCAGATAAATGATGCAGTTGGTTTCTTTTATTATAGTTCTCTCTTTTGATATAACATTTTTTTTTTCATATATCATTTTGATCTAGAGAATGTCCCCCTCTTTTGCTCAAAATGTTTATATATATTTTTTAAATTAAAATGTTTTTGTTTATATTTTTAAGATTTTATATATATTTTCTCATATATTTTTTATAATGATTCCATTATCTTAATAAGTATGGGACAGCCGTGGGTGTACGTTGCTATAGTATACATTTATGTATTCTTTACCTGCTTACTGTTTAGCCAGCCCCAGTGACCCCACTGGAATTTGTGTCATATTCAGTTCATTTCCGGGATCGGTTTACCGGCCGTCCCGCCCATATGACGCTCACCATGGCAACTTTGTTGGTATATCTAGACATAGGGTGACGCCGTAGCTCCACCCACCGCTGACGAAGTCCGTAGGACACAACGTACGTACGGGGGAGGAGCTTACCTCAGTGACGTCACCCGCGTCTGTTCCATGCTAGTCTGCGGCTCAGTACCGCTGCTTTTCTCTTCACATCTTCACATCACTGCTCGTTTTCATCAATTGGCTGTTACTCTATGTCCTTCTGAGCCAGTTGCTGCACAGGGGCGGATCCAGAGTCTTTTCTCGGAAGGGGCACTGCCAAAAAATATGTTTTTTTTGTGGGAAATTAACGGGGAAATGGCTGGTGTCGGCGCTTCAATCATCCCGGCACCATGGTTGTTATGGTGTCAGGATGATTGAAGCGCATTATTTCTATTATTACATTGTAATATAGAATTAAATAGTTCAATGCAGAATCAGTGGGAGCCCCGAGTGTGTCACTTGCCACCATCGCCTGCAATTAGTGGGAGCCCTGAGCGTGTCACTTGCCACACGTTGCGGATTGTCACTTGCCACGTCACCTGCCACATCTTGTGGATTGTCACTTGCCACACCTTGTGGATTGTCACTTGCCACATCACCTGCCACACCTTGCGGATTGTCACTTGCCACGTCACCTGCCACACCTTGCTGATTGCCACACCTTGTGGATTGTCACTTGCCACATCACCTGCCACACCTTGCGGATTGTCACTTGCCACGTCACCTGCCTGAACAACGCTCACTCTGGTGGAATCGCTCATTGTGTTATTTATTGTATTTTGCTAACATCAGCCGCCGTGCGCTCTGGACTGTTTTCATTGATCCTCCTGATCTCACTACAGTGCACCCACATCAAGCGGCTCTTGTTTATTTTACTTTATGATTTATATGTCATTTTTGGAACATTAAAAATCAGTCTACACTGAGATCATCTCCAAACCCTTTTTTCTTTGCATATGTCATCTCCATCTGATGTTCTGCCTACCACACTGCTGGATTCCTTTACATCTGAGATCCTCTTCCCCTTATGGTGGAAACAAGCGAGTTTGACCTCTTGTTCATTCAAAAGGTCCATCTGTTCCGGTAAGCATCTCTTCTTCCTCTCTGATTCTTCTTTTCCCTCCTTGTTTGGTTCCCGGGGGGGGGTATGTCCCCAAGGATCCTCCCACTGTGATTGGCGTTGGCCTAAAAAATCTTCACTTAGAGGATTGGTTCCATGGGATAACGGAGCAAAAAGATTATAGGTGGAAGTCTGATTATGATCGGAATATGGTTCATTGCTCCTTGAATGGTCTGAATTCCTACCATAGGGATTTTGATAGTAAAAATTGTCCCTATTGGGAGGACCATTGGGGATATGTTCTCTATTGGAACCATGATCCCGCCAATTGTTTTGTTCATATGAAGGTGGATGATGATAGGGAGTACCCTTGCCCCGTCCCCCTCTGTTAGGATGACCCCTGCCATTGGAGCACCCCCCACCTCGAATTGGTGGACCCCTGGCAGGCGGGACTCTGGGAACAATAGGAGTAGAAAGGGCAGGAATGCGTGGGGTGTGAGGTCGGGGCACATTATTGGGCCCCAAATCAGAGTTGGTGACCTTGGACTGCCATTTAAAGACCTCACCCTTAGCAAAATCACTTGAATCCCTGATATACTTGGTCTTCTTTTTTTCCTGTATTTTCTTATCCCATTTTATCATTTTGTTTTTAAGTTCGCCTGATAGTTTAGAAAAATCTGAAGATTCTTGGAAAGGCTCAATTTTTTGTTTGAGTTCTCCTATTTGCTTATCTAATAGTTTCACTTTCCTATGTTTCCTAACGAGAAGAAGGTCAATAAGATCTTGACCTTTTTGGCAAAAAAAGTTTTGCCACTCCCGCATCAGGGGCGGATCCAGGGGGGGGCAACAGGGCAATTGCCCCCCCCCCGAGACCATCTGTCACACTTGACAATCCGCAAGGTGTGGCAGGCGACGTGGCAAGTGACAATCCGCAAATTGTGTCAGGTGACGTGGCAAATGACAATCTGTATCTGGTGGCAGGCAAGTGACAATCAGCAAGGTATGGCAGCCCCGCATAGACTTCTCATCCAGGAGTCCGTCATTGGGTGGAACATCCCACCTTAGCCTTCTAGGAATGAGTTTACATTTGGTATATTGCTCAAATGAAGCAATATCCCGCCATGCCTTGATCTTTTTTTCAAAGGCAAAGCCCAATTTTTTGAAACATACAGATAAATCATCCGGGTGGGTGGGTGTGGGTGTATCAGAAAACACCTCACTGAGTTTAACCTCCCGGTGTTCCAAAAATTGGAAGACCTCCATATGTGCAGCTAAAAGAAATGTGATAGATAACAAGAATGATATAAAAAGCAATCAGCGCACATATGATTAAAAAATAATAAACTAATGCAGCTGGACACCAAAAGGTTGATCACACACTAACCCAGGCAGAATATATAGAAAATAACAGAGGAAGAAGAGCCATGAGAAGAGTTCAAAAGACAAAGACTATAATAGGAGCAGGAGTTTTTAACATCAGTGGCTCAGATTTGTCGGTGGAGGAACTTAAAGTGCTCGACAAAGGACTTAAGTTCGCTCCAGTTCGGAATTTCAATAAATTCCAAACCTACATAAGTCTGCAAAAGTTTGTAAGAACGCTCAACATCAAACGCCACTTTCTTTCTAAACCAGGAGCCCCCACCGTGGCTTCAGTGTCTTCAGTGCATTTGGAATTCCATTCACAACTTTCCAACAAATCCACTTTCAATCCCCCTAAACATGACCACAAACATATAGAAGTCTTTAAAAATATGGTCACCACCGATCTGGACCGTATGAAAATAAAGAAAGTGAGAGATCCTCACTATCTCAAAATGGGCATAGCCTCATTAGAGAAAAACAAAAATGTCGTAGTAAGACCTGCGATAAGGGGGTGAATTGGTTGTTATGAGCAAAATCTTTTATGACAATGAAATTAATAGACTTTTGTCGGATCGCTCCACTTACCAACTTATGACCAAGGATCCTGTATTTGCCTACAAAAAGGAACTTCAAGTTCTTGTAGAGCGAGGAAAAAGGTGTGGCGTTCTTACTAAGAAAGAAGCCTTGTATTTGGATCTTAGTGCGTGTAGGAGACCGATCATTTACTTTCTACCCAAGGTGCACAAAAATGCCCAGGCTCCACCTGGGAGACCCATTGTAAATGGAATTGATTCGGTCACTGCACGCCTGGGCCAATACATTGATCATTTTCTCAAACCTTTGGTTTGTTCTACTACTGCCTACCTAAAAGATACTAGGCATGCCATACAGGTTTTTGAGTCCACGCCCCCAGTGCCAATTCATTGTTGGTTACGGCGGACGTGGGCTCTCTATATACTATTATTGGCCATCAAGATGCCATTAGGGCAGTTAAATGGGCTTTGGATGCCTCCGACCTTCCTCCTCCATTGATCAACTTCCTTGTAGATGCACTTACATTTTGTTTAGCCAGAAACTATTTCTGGTATGATCACAGATTCTTCCTGCAAATTCTTGGGGTTGCAATGGGAGCACGTTTTGCGCCTAGTGTGGCAATCCTGTTCATGTCACTATGGGAAGAGGAAACTATCTTTAACGACAAACCAGTTCAATTAAAGTGCTACTATCGCTATATAGACAACTTAATTATGATTTGGGAAGGGAATATGACCAGTCTACAACTATTCATGTCAAAGCTGAATGGCGACACCAAGAACATCAGACTAACCTGGAATGCTGATGCTTCTAGTATAACATTTTTAGATCTGGAAATTTTCAGAGATGGGCATGTCTTCAAAACTAAAAATCATTTTAAGCAGACGGACAGAAATGGGTATATAACCCTTGACAGTTGCCACCACAAAACATGGCTATTTAACATGCCCAGAGGCCAATTTATTCGTCTAAGACGAAATTGCACGTCTGGGTCAGACTATCTTGTACAATCTGACCTTCTTGCTGATCGATTTATACAAAAGGGCTATAAAAAGGATGATATTACTAGTGAAATCCAAAAAGTTGGTAAGATTGATAGAACATCTTTGGTGGCTGGTTCTCGACCAAAGGTGCCATCCAATCCAGCCAACACTGAACTCAGAATTATTTTGGACTATAACATTCAGCACAAAAAATTCGAGAAAATCATCATGAAACACTGGGACATTTTGAAAAAAGATCGAATAATGGGACCCATTATACCTTCTCGTCCCAGGTTCATCTATAGGAGGGCACCCACGCTTAGGGATGTTCTAGCCCCGAGTGTGGTTGATCCCCCAGTGGTGAAGGAGAGTCACATTTTCCCTCTTATGACCGGTTTCTACGCATGTGGCAGGTGCCCAGCATGTAAAAAATGCAAACGCAATATTAAACGGAGAAAAGAATTTACCGCTCCCACCACAGGTAAAACGTATCCAATCAAAAGCCTTATTACATGTAACACTGTGGGGGTGGTCTACGTCCTAGAATGTGATTGCGGACTACACTACATAGGAAGGACCTCTAGACCTCTCCATGTTCGCATCGGCGAACATGTGAATAACATTATTAATGGTGTAAGAACACACAATGTCTCCAAACACTTCCGCCTGTGTCATAATAGAGACCCCAGATGCCTCAGATTTTGGGGCTTAGAAAGAGTGAGACCCCACTGGAGAGGTGGTAATTATATCAGACATCTTAGTCAGCGTGAGTCTTTCTGGATCCATGAGACCCAAGTACTCATGCCAGGAGGCCTCAACGTCGACTTTGATCTGAATTGCTTTATTTCAGATAAATGATGCAGTTGGTTTCTTTTATTATAGTTCTCTCTTTTGATATAACATTTTCTTTTTCATATATCATTTTGATCTAGAGAATGTCCCCCTCTTTTGCTCAAAATGTTTATATATATTTTTTAAATTAAAATGTTTTTGTTTATATTTTTAAGATTTTATATATATTTTCTCATATATTTTTTATAATGATTCCATTATCTTAATAAGTATGGGACAGCCGCGGGTGTACGTTGCTATAGTATACATTTATGTATTCTTTACCTGCTTACTGTTTAGCCAGCCCCAGTGACCTCACTGGAATTTGTGTCATATTCAGTTCATTTCCGGGATCGGTTTACCGGCCGTCCCGCCCATATGACGCTCACCATGGCAACTTTGTTGGTATATCTAGACATAGGGTGACGCCGTAGCTCCACCCACCGCTGACGAAGTCCATAGGACGCAACGTACGTACGGGGGAGGAGCTTACCTCAGTGACGTCACCCGCGTCTGTTCCATGCTAGTCTGCGGCTCAGTACCGCTGCTTTTATCTTCACATCTTCACATCACTGCTCGTTTTCATCAATTGGCTGTTACTCTATGTCCTTCTGAGCCAGTTGCTGCACAGGGGCGGATCCAGAGTCTTTTCTCGGAAGGGGCACTGCCAAAAAATATGTTTTTTTTGTGGGAAATTAACGGGGAAATGGCTGGTGTCGGCGCTTCAATCATCCCGGCACCATGGTTGTTATGGTGTCAGGATGATTGAAGCGCATTATTTCTATTATTACATTGTAATATAAAATTAAATAGTTCAATGCAGAATCAGTGGGAGCCCCGAGTGTGTCACTTGCCACCGTCGCCTGCAATTAGTGGGAGCCCTGAGCGTGTCACTTGCCACACATTGCGGATTGTCACTTGCCACGTCACCTGCCACATCTTGTGGATTGTCACTTGCCACACCTTGTGGATTGTCACCTGCCACATCACCTGCCACACCTTGCGGATTGTCACTTGCCACGTCACCTGCCACACCTTGCTGATTGCCACACCTTGTGGATTGTCACTTGCCACATCACCTGCCACACCTTGCGGATTGTCACTTGCCACGTCACCTGCCTGCACAACGCTCACTCTGGTGGAATCGCTCAGTGTGTTATTTATTGTATTTTGCTAACATCAGCCGCCGTGCGCTCTGGGCTGTTTTCATTGATCCTCCTGATCTCACTACAGTGCACCCACATCAAGCGGCTCTTGTTTATTTTACTTTATGATTCATATGTCATTTTTGGAACATTAAAAATCAGTCTACACTGAGATCGTCTCCAAACCCTTTTTTCTTCGCATATGTCATCTCCATCTGATGTTCTGCCTACCACACTGCTGGATTCCTTTACATCTGAGATCCTCTTCCCCTTATGGTGGAAACAAGCAAGTTTGACCTCTTGTTCATTCAAAAGGTCCATCTGTTCCGGTAAGCAGGTTTTCCTTATATTGGATGGACAAGTCACATATTGTATGAAGATTATCATCATTGTACATCTTTAGTTCATCTAGTTATGGAGATTTTATTGCGCTGCACTATTATTTTCTATATATTCTGCCTGGGTTAGTGTGTGATCAACCTTTTGGTGTCCAGCTGCATTAGTTTATTATTTTGTAATCATATGTGCGTTGATTGCTTTTTATATCATTCTTGTTATCTATCACATTTCTTTTAGCTGCACATATGCAGGTCTTCCAATTTTTGGAACACCGGGAGGTTAAACTCAGTGAGGTGTTTTCTGATACACCCACACCCACCCACCCGGATGATTTATCTGTATGTTTCAAAAAATTGGGCTTTGCCTTTGAAAAAAAGATCAAGGCATGGTGGGATATTGCTTCATTTGAGCAATATACCAAATGTAAACTCATTCCTAGAAGGCTAAGGTGGGATGTTCCACCCAATGATGGACTCCTGGATGAGGAGTCTATGCGGGAGTGGCAAAACTTTTTTTGCCAAAAAGGTCAAGATCTTATTGACCTTCTTCTCATTAGGAAACATAGGAAAGTGAAACTATTAGATAAGCAAATAGGAGAACTCAAACAAAAAATTGAGCCTTTCCAAGAATCTTTAGATTTTTCTAAACTATCAGGCGAACTTAAAAACAAAATGATAAAATGGGATAAGGAAATACAGGAAAAAAAGAAAACCAAGTATATCAGGGATTCGAGTGATTTTGCTAAGGGTGAGATCTTTAAATGGCAGTCCAAGGTCACCAACTCTGATTTGGGGCCCAATAATGTGCCCCGACCTCACACCCCACGCATTCCTGCCCTTTCTACTCCTATTGTTCCCAGAGTCCCGCCTGCCAGGGGTCCACCAATTCGAGGTGGGGGACGCCCCAAATGGCAGGGGTCATCCTAACAGAGGGGGGCGGGGCAAGGGTACTCCCTATCATCATCCACCTTCATATGAACAAAACAATTGGCGGGATCATGGTTCCAATAGAGAACATATCCCCAATGGTCCTCCCAATAGGGACAATTTTTACTATCAAAATCCCTATGGTAGGAATTCAGACCATTCAAGGAGCAATGAACCATATTCCAATCATAATCAGACTTCCACCTATAATCGTTTTGCTCCGTTATCCCATGAAACCAATCCTCTAAGTGAAGATTTTTTAGGCCAACGCCAATCACAGTGGGAGGATCCTTGGGGACATACCCCCCCTGAGAACCAAACAAGGAGGGAAAAGAAGAATAAGAGAGGAAGAAGAGCCGGAAGAAGAGTTCAAAAGACAAAGACTATAATAGGAGCAGGAGTTTTTAACATCAGTGGCTCAGATTTGTCGGTGGAGGAACTTAAAGTGCTCGACAAAGGACTTAAGTTCGCTCCAGTTCGGAATTTCAATAAATTCCAAACCAGTGTAGCGGGTATTTGAATTTAGGGGAAGCATCTGGGTGGTAGTGTAACCCAGATGCACTGATTGCTAGGGGATCTGAGGCCCTTTTATGGTTCTTGGAGGACTCTGGTGGTGTGAGGTTCCCTGGGCCTATAGGTGGCGTTGTTGCCGGGGGCCGGAGGTGAACTCACACCGCAGGACTGTGCCTTTTTGTCCTCCCCTGGAGCTGGTACAGCGGGGCGGGGAACCCGCTGTGACTCAAAGGGAGAGAAGATAAAAGGGGCAGACGCCCTTACCACGGGGTTCAGAGTGCAGAGTCGGAGGACGTGGCCGCACCCAGGCACCTTCAGCTTGGGTGCTGGCGTCCCGGTGTTCCGGGCCCAGGTAGCTTTGACCTGGCCGGAGCGGAGATGGAGTCCATCTCAGGCACCTTTAGCCTGGGGTGAGGTACTATGGCGGATGCCTGGGGCTCAGTACCTTCGACTGAGTTCCGCGAGGGTGGAGGAATCCGAGCGGGCCCTAACTCCTTGGGTGCCCGTGTCTGAGTTCGTGAGGTCTGGTGTGCAGAACTTCTCTGGAGAGTCCGGCGCAGCATCGCTGGTGACAGAGAGGCCTCCGGTATCTCCCTTGGACAGATATCCTTCCCCTGACAGGGGCCGTGCTAGCGAAGGTAATTCACGTTCTATTTCACATAGTCAGTGGCAGTGACTATTCGCCACTGGTGATACCACAGTGGTTGGCAAGAGAAGGGAAAGGATTGTGCCTCGACCCATTCCCATTAAGACTAAGTTGTTGCAAAAGAATCCAACTTAACTGTGCTGTGTGTTTATTCGCTGAGAAGAAAAAAACTGTGTTGGACCTATTCACTGTGTGGAACTCTGGTTACTAGGAGCAAGGGAGTCAGGGACGAAGGACAGGACTTGACTCTAGGACACCTACACAAAGCCCGATCTTTCTGGCCTTCACCTCTTCACTATGGAGGGCATGGGCCGTGGTGTATCTCATCCCTCCCCCCAGCACTAACACCCCTAGACAAAGAAAGACAAGCCGAGAATGAGAAGGGGTGAGAGGGGTGAGGTCGCTACACGTGGGGGCATCGTATCCGGGATGTGTATGGTGTCTGAAACTGAACTTTGCTGCCCGGAGGAGTTCCGAGTAGGTCGGCCATATTGGCCAATGCGCCACGAGGCAAACCATAGCTGCGTAGTTCATGGGCGGGGAAAAGGGAAAGCCCGCGAACAAGTGCAGAGTGTGGGAGGAGTCTGACCATGTGGACGTACGTACGTGGAGAATCCGGCGCGGGTGGGTCAGTGCGCATTGGAGCAGCAAACAGGAAAGATGACTCCGTGGATTTCAGCTTCTTCTTTCACGGACATGACTTCCTTTGCTGCTCCCATTATGGATACAGGAATCAGACTAAGGCCCCGGGAGTGATTGGCTCTGTACACCTGCAGAGATATAGAGGCCCTCGGTGTGATCTGTCCCGGCTGTTCGGGACTGGTGGTTCAGTTGAAGCCATTCGGGCGATGTGAGGTCTGCAAGGAGTTTCTCTTCGAGGTGGAACCATCCACAGAAAGGCCTCGCGCCTTCCACCTCAACTACCTCACAGGTACTGCCACTCCGGAGGGAGAGATCGATGCCATGGTGGGTATTCCTGTGCGCGCTGACCAGGGCGAAGTGACTGCCCAAGCGGAAGTTAAAAGAGAAAAATCTAAAGATGCTGCTTCGGTCACCAGCAGCTCCCTGCTCCGACCACCGAAGAGGAAAGTCGGCCTAGTGATGGCCTTGTGTGGTCATGGAAGAGCTTCGCCCCGCCGCTTGCCTGGCCTGGATGGATCCGGAAGGAAGAGCCCTGGACATCCCTGTTCTTCTGAAGGCCCAGGTGAGCCAGGGGTTGGGACTGTCTGTGTGATTAAAGGTGGCGGAAGCCCACAGTCGGTGGAGGCCGTCTAGGGGGATGATTCCGTGACTGGGAATTATCTGCCCGCTGAGTGTTATGACACCTCTGACCTGGATTCATTGTCTGACAATGGCGATGATGGGGAGATAGACGAAATCTTCCACCAAAAGGGACGGGACAAGATGAAGTTACCCTCGTCCCGTGTCACAAGGGACCCACCTACGTCTACTGGGGATAGTACACCCCGGGTGGAGGCCTCGGCGCCGAGGGAAGAATCTGGTCCACTGTCTGCAATCCCTCTTCTGGATTCAACTTCCATTTCACCTGCTCCTGTTGCGGGAGTGCAACGCCAGTCACTGCGGGCTCCTGTGCCCAGATCTACCGAGGTGGTGAACGCACCTCATCATCCAGAAGCAATTGTGTTACCTGGAGAAGGAGACCGTGCCACTATGCCACCTTTGGCCAGGCTGCAGCGTCTCTTTAGCCAGAAGGTTGCCCAAGAGTATGGGTGGGAGTACCCATACCTGCCTAGAGAATTGCTCTACGAGGTGGAAGTTTTTCGCCAGAGGTGGTACAATACCTTTGTCTGGGACAAACTCAAAGTACCTCAAGCACGCCGATACTTTTCTTGCTCACCAACGGTCACCAAGAAGTTTCAGGACTGTAAAGCTAAGCGGATGCTGGGAAGGCATATCCATGCGGACAGAGTGGTGATTTGTCGCAAGGATGGAGGAAATGTTGAGTACAACATGGAGGCTTTTGACAAGCATTTGAAGCCTGTGTTCCTACCGCATCCAAAGTTTTACCTTTAGGAGACAAAGACTCCTGTGTGTTCTTTCTTGCTGCTCATTGCTGAACTTTCCGGAGTGCCTTTGCCGGAGCACAAGGACTGTGCCCTAGTTTTTTTTGTATTTGGGTGTTCTACTCTTTGGAGAAATGGGAGCTGTTAAGCCCTGTACACACGATCGGTTTGACTGATGAAAACCGTCCGATGGATGGTTTTCATCAGACCAACGATCGTGTATGGGACCCATCGGTCTTTTTTAGATCGGTTTTAAAAAATAGAACATGTTTTAAATTTTTCCGATGGATAAAAAAACGATCGAAAACTCTGATCGTCTATGGGCAAGTCCATCGGATCAAAAACCCACGCATGCTCAGAATCAAGTCGACGCATGCTCAGAAGCATTAAACTTCATTTTTCTCGGCTCATCGGAGTGTTTTACGTCACCGCGTTTGGAAAGGTCGGTTTTTTGACTGATAGTGTGTGGGCAAGACTGATGAAAAACAGTTTCATCGGATTTCCGATGGACAAATCCATCGGACGAAAATCCATAGGTTATCCGATCGTGTGTACGGGGCTTAACTGTTTTGTTCTCCCTCCTTCTCCTTGCACTTCAGAGAAATCATTGACTTTGGGGTTTTTAGTTAGTGTAGGGTCACAGAGAGAAGTTCATCTGGAAGTGATAAGTGTCTTTACCGCGGCATTGTCACCAGGTGGCAGTGTTGCGCAACAATTTTTTTTTTTTTTTTTAACACTATGCAACACTCATTGGAGTGAATGGGTTTCTTCTCGGACAGACCCATTCATTCCAAGCAAACACATATATGATGTTAGGATGTGTGTTGTTTTTTTTTTCCCCCTCTGCAGGAGACTTGTCTGTCAAGGCTGCTGAGAATGGGGTGGTCCTTAGATAGCAAGGGGGGGAAGTGTACATGTGTAAATGTTATAGAGTATTTTATTGAAAGTTTTATTGTTTTACATTTCTATTTTCCCTTTTCCCATTTTAGGTCTTGGCACAATTCAGGGTTAAATTGTGTAGTTGGTCTCTGAGTCAGACTTATGTTGCCACTTCTTGGGAGACATGGGTTTGCACCAGACACTGGGGACCAGTGTCAAATCACCGGGGGGAGAGTGTAGCGGGTATTTGAATTTAGGGGAAGCATCTGGGTGGTAGTGTAACCCAGATGCACTGATTGCTAGGGGATCTGAGGCCCTTTTATGGTTCTTGGAGGACTCTGGTGGTGTGAGGTTCCCTGGGCCTATAGGTGGCGTTGTTGCCGGGGGCCGGAGGTGAACTCACACCGCAGGACTGTGCCTTTTTGTCCTCCCCTGGAGCTGGTACAGCGGGGCGGGGAACCCGCTGTGACGCAAAGGGAGAGGAGATAAAAGGGGCGGATGCCCTTACCACGGGGTTCAGAGTGCAGAGTTGGAGGACGTGGCTGCAACCAGGCACCTTCAGCTTGGGTGCTGGCGTCCCGGTGTTCCGGGCCCAGGTGCCTTTGACCTGGCCGGAGCGGAGATGGAGTCCATCTCAGGCACCTTTAGCCTGGGGTGAGGTACTATGGCAGATGCCTGGGGCTCAGTACCTTCGACTGAGTTCGCGAGGGTGGAGGAATCTGAGGAGGCCCTAACTCCTTGGGTGCCCGTGTCTGAGTTTGTGAGGTCTGGTGTGCAGAACTTCTCTGGAGAGTCCGGCGCAGCATCGCTGGTGACAGAGAGGCCTCCGGTATCTCCCTTGGACAGATATCCTTCCCCTGACAGGGGCCGTGCTAGCGAAGGTAATTCACGTTCTATTTCACATAGTCAGTGGCAGTGACTATTCGCCACTGGTGATACCACAGTGGTTGGCAAGAGAAGGGAAAGGATTGTGCCTCGACCTATTCCCATTAAGACTAAGTTGTTGCAAAAGAACCCAACTTAACTGTGCTGTGTGTTTATTCGCTGAGAAGAATAAAACTGTGTTGGACCTATTCACTGTGTGGAACTCTGGTTACCAAGAGCAAGGGAGTCAGGGACGAAGGACAGGACTTGACTCTAGGACACCTACACAAAGCCCGATCTTTCTGGCCTTCACCTCTTCACTATGGAGGACATGGGCCATGGTGTATCTCATCCCTCCCCCCAGCACTAACACCCCTAGACAAAAAAAGACAAGCCGAGAATGAGAAGGGGTGAGAGGGGTGAGGTCGCTACACCTACATAAGTCTGCAAATGTTTGTAAGAACGCTCAACATCAAACGCCACTTTCTTTCTAAACCAGGAGCCCCCACCGCGTCTGGACCGTATGAAAATAAAGAAAGTGAGAGATCCTCACTATCTCAAAATGGGCATAGCCTCATTAGAGAAAAACAAAAATGTCGTAGTAAGACCTACCGATAAGGAGGGTGGATTGGTTGTTATGAGCAAAATCTTTATGACAATTAAATGAATAGACTTTTGTTGGATCGCTCCACTTACCAACTTATGACCAAGGATCCTGTATTTGCCTACAAAAAGGAACTTCAAGTTCTTGTAGAGCGAGGGAAAATGTGTGGCGTTCCTACTAAAAAAGAAGCCTTGTATTTGGATCCCAGTGCGTGTAGGAGACCGATCATTTACTTTCTACCCAAGGTGCACAAAAATGCCCAGGCTCCACCTGGGAGACCCATTGTAAATGGAATTGATTCGGTCACTGCACGCCTGGGCCAATACATTGATCATTTTCTCAAACCTTTGGTTTGTTCTACTACTGCCTACCTAAAAGATACTAGGCATGCCATACAGGTTGTTGAGTCCACGCCCGCCAGTGCCAATTCATTGTTGGTTACGGCGGACGTGGGCTCTCTATATACTATTATTGGCCATCAAGATGCCATTAGAGCAGTTAAATGGGCTTTGGATGCCTCCGACCTTCCTCTTCCATTGATCAACTTCCTTGTAGATGCACTTACATTTTGTTTAGCCAGAAACTATTTCTGGTATGATCACAGATTCTTCCTGCAAATTCTTGGGGTTGCCATGGGAGCACGTTTTGCGCCTAGTGTGGCAAACCTGTTCATGTCACTATGGGAAGAGGAAACTATCTTTAACGACAAACCAGTTCAATTAAAGTGCTACTATCGCTATATAGACGACTTGATTATGATTTGGGAAGAGAATATAACCAGTCTACAACTATTCATGTCAAAGCTGAATGGCGACACCAAGAACATCAGACTAACCTGGAATGCTGATGCTTCTAGTATAACATTTTTAGATCTGGAAATTTTCAGAGATGGGCATGTCTTCAAAACTAAAAATCATTTTAAGCAGACGGACAGAAATGGGTATATAACCCTTGACAGTTGCCACCACAAAAATAGGATTTTTATAACAGCTTACCTGTAAAATCCTTTTCTTGGAGTACATCACGGGACACAGAGCGACATAGTCATTACTAATGGGTTATATAGATACCGTCAGGTGCTGGCACTGGCAACTTCCAAAACCGGAAGTACCCTCCCCTATATAAGCCCCTCCCATCCGGGAGCACCTCAGTTTTGTAGCAAAGCAATAAGTGTCCCCAAAGAGGGGCGGGAGCTCTGTGTCCCGTGATGTACTCCAAGAAAAGGATTTTACAGGTAAGCTGTTATAAAAATCCTATTTTCTTTCTCGTACATCACGGGACACAGAGCGACATAGTCATTACTAATGGGATGTCCTAAAGCAATGCCCAATGAGGGGGGGGATACACCATATATAAGCTGAGCGCTATCAGACATGAGGATCTTTTGCGGCCTGCAACACACTGCGCCCAAAGGCGACATCCTCCTGACTTCTAACGTCCACCTGGTAGAACCTAGTAAACGTGTGTACTGAAGACCATGTTGCGGCCTTACAGATTTGAGCCAGGGAGGCCTGGTGATGCACTGCCCATGAAGTTCCAACTGCTCTCGTGGAGTGCGCTCTAACTTTGAAAGCCATAGGCTTGTATTATGACCTGTCGAATCCACTTGGCTAAAGTAGATTTTGACGCTGCCTGACCCTTTCTGGGGCCTTCCGGCAGAATAAACAAAGTATCCGTTCTGCGAATCTGAGCAGTGGCCTTTAGATAAGCTTTAACTGCTCTTACTACATCCAAAGAATGCAATAACTTTTCCTCTACCGAAGTAGGTTTGGGGAAAAAAGAAGGAAGAACCACATCTTGGTTCAAATGAAACCTCGATACCACCCTAGGAAGAAAGGCTGGATGAGGACGTAACACTACTCTATCCTTATGGATAACCAGATATGGCTCCTTACAGGACATAGCTGCTAATTCCGACACTCTTTTAGCCGAACAAATGGCTACTAGAAAAATCAATTTCCTGGTGAGAAGCACCAAAGAAATATGCTGTAATGGTTCAAATGGTTGTTTCTGTAGAACCGACAGAACCAAGTTTAGATCCCATGGACATATGGGAATATTAACCGGAGGACTAATACGCATCATTCCTTGTATAAAGGCTTTGACTAGTGAATGCGAAGCCAAGGGCCTTTGAAAAAATATTGACAAGGCCGAAATCTGACCCTTGATAGTACTCAAGGCAAGCTTCCTATCTACAGCCCATTGTAGGAAGTCCAGAATCCTACCTATTACGTACTTATGTGGATGCCATTTCTTGGCCTCACACCACGCGATGTATGCCTTCCAGATTCTATATTAGATCTGCCTGGATACCGGCTTCCTGGCATTGATCATGGTAGATACCACAGGATTAGAGAGCCCTCTCTTTTTTAGAATGTGGGCTTCCATAGCCAGGCCGTCAAACCTAGGGCTGGTAAGGAAGGGTGGTATATCGGTCCTTGCGAAAGCAGGTCCGGACGACGTGGGAGAGTCCAAGGACTCCCCACTGAAATTTTACAATCTCCGCGTACCACGCTCTTCGGGGCCACGCTGGAGCCACCGGAATCACTGGTTTCTTTTCTACCCTGATTCTGCGGAGTAATCGAGGTAACCATTGTGGCGGTGTGAATGCATATATCAGCTTGAACTGATCCCAAGGGAACACTAGGGCATCCGAGCCGCAAGCTAGGGGATCCCTTGTCCGAGAGACAAACCTGTCCCCCTTTGCGTTGAATCTGGATGCTAGAAGATCTACATCCGATGTTCCCCACCGCTGACATATTGTCCAGAAAACCTCGGGGTGAAGGGACCCTTCCTCTGGGCATAATTGCTGGCGACTTAGAAAGACCGCCTTCCAATTCTCCACTCCTGGAATGAATACCGCAGATATGGCTGGGACATATTTTTCTGCCCATTTCAGGATGTAATTTACTTCCCTCTGGGCTGCACGACTCCTGGTGCCCCCCTGATGATTGATATATGCCACTGCTGTGGCATTGTCTGATTGAATTCTGACAGGGGACCCTTGGAGTTTGGATGTCCATGCTACTAGGGCATACCGGGCTGCTCGTATCTCTAAGAGATTGATGGGCAGGGCCTTTTCTGCATCCGACCATCTGCCCTGGAGAGACTATTGCTCCAGTACTGCTCCCCAGCCTATAAGGCTGGCATCTGTAGTGACCACCTTCCAAGAAATCAGACTGAAGGATTTCCCTTTTTCCAGATTCTGGGGAACCAACCACTAACGGAGGCTCTTGCGAACGGAAGGGGACAAGGACATTGTAAGTCTAGGGCCTGAACTTTTTTGTTCCAGGCTGACAGTATGGCCCCCTGCAAATTCCTTGAATGGAATTGACCGTAGGGTACTGCTTCGAATGATGCCACCATTTTTCCCAGCAGCCTTATGCACAGGCGTATGGACGGCTGTCTTTTTTGTACCCACTAAGTGGATCAAATCTTTCAAAGACAACACCTTTCCTCGAGGCAAGAATATTTTTCTCTGGCCTGAATCCAACCTTAGCCCCAAGTATTCCAGACTTTTGACTGGTTTTTAGGGCTGACTTTTCTCGGTTGATAATCCAACCGTGAGATTCCAGATACTTGATTGTCTTGTGAACGACCACGTCTAGTTTTTTCACTGCGTGGTCTATCAGCAACAAGTCATCTAGATATGCCATTATCATTACACCTTGTGTTCTTAGATTGGCCAATAAAGGGCCAGAATTTTTGTAAACACTCGTGGTGCTGTGGCCAGACCGAAGGGTAAGGCTCTGAACTGAAAATGGCGCCCTTCTACTGCAAAGCGTAGAAACTTTTGGTAGACTGGAAAGATGGGAATGTGCAAATAAGCATCTTTGATGTCGATCGCGGCTAACCAATCCTCCCCTTGTAGGGCAGTGGCCACCGATTGGATCGACTTCATCGGAAAGTCCTGATATACAGGAATTTGTATAGCCCTTTTAGAATTAATATGGGCCTCCCGTCCGCGTTTGCTTCGGGACTGTAAAGAGGTTTGAGTAAAACCCGAACCCTCATTCTTCCAGGGGAACCTCCATAATTACTCCTTGGAGCAATAGTTGTTCTAGTGCCAACAGGAGGGACTCTCTCTTCCGGGGATCCCTTGGCACGTTTGACCTCAAAAATGGGAAGGAGGAGAGTCTCTTAACTCCAATCTGTATCCTCAACATACTGCGGAGAGCACCTATCTGTCTTGATCGCGTCCCGCCAGGTCTCTTGTGAACAACTGGAGTCCTCCCCCCACCCGACTGAGTGGGGGCAACCCTTCAATGAATTTAACTTTGGGGGAGGTTTTGTACCTCCCCTGACCCAGGGTTTCTCATTACCCTGCTATTGTCCCTGTTTTTTACCCCCGGGAATTGACCGAGGAGGCCGTCGGAACTGTTACACAGCCGATGCCCCAGGGACTGGAGAAGCAGGCCTCTTAAAGAGGGACCTCTAACTCTGTTTTTAACCGGCAAGAGCGTATTTTTACCGCTGGAAATTTTCTGGATATATTTGTCCAGGTTTTCCCTGAATAAGCGTTCACCATGAAATGGGACGCTAACCAGCCATTCCTTACAGGGAGCTTCAGCAGACCAGTTTTTGAGCCATAGAAGCCTACGCATATGTACTCTAGACAGCGTAAGGCGGGAGGCCTGATGGACTGAATCCTTTATGGCGTCAACCGCAAAGCCTAAGGCTCTAGGTAGATCAGCTAGGGCAAGGCCTGCTGATCTGTCAAGTCCCTCAAGACCTGTTTTAACTGATCCTTCACTGCTTAGCAGACCCCAATAGCTGCTACTGCTGGTTGTGTCACCAAGCTTGCTGTAGAAAGAAGCAGACTTTCATAAGGACTCCAATCTTTTATCTATTGGGTTCTTGAACATTTGGACATTATCCACTGGACATGTCAGTGATTTATACATACAAGAGATGGCTGCGTCCACTGTAGGGACCTTCCATTTTTTTTTTGATGAACTTATCCTCCATGGGATAGACCACCGGAAATCTCTTGGGGGAATAATATTTTCTCAGGACGTTCCCAATCCTGGTAAATAAGCCCTTTCAGTAAAAGGGTGAAGTGGAAAAGAACAGACAGTCTGGGGGCTTCTAGCGACCCCAACGAGGATACAGTAGTGGTTGATGGTTCCGCAAGGTGCATTTTTAATGCCGATCGGACCATGTTAGTCAGAGACTGAACCCATAATCTTTCAGCTTGAGCTGCTGAGAAAGGTTCCTCCACTGTTGATTCCTCTATAACAGAATCAACCTCATCCTGATCCCCTTCAGGCAGGTCGATCCCTGTATGGGACTGTTGCTCTGCTAACAGGCACTCTGAAGGAGGAGACGGAGATCGGCGTGCTTTCCCTGACAGGGAGGCAGCGATCAATGTTGACAATCTCTCTCTAATCCTTCCAGAGCTGAGGAAAAAACCTCCTCTGTTACATACACAGGAGCAGGTGACTGAGGACAGCCACAGTACCAAGTACCCCTGCGGGGTCTCTATGGTCACTTACCTCTGAACTTCAGGGGAGACTGGTGCAGCAGAAGCATGCCCACCTCAGAGCCCGATGAGACCCCCTTCGCTTCCTGGAAGATTCAGTTCCGGAGCTTCTGGACGGCATATTCTTAAGCCTAAAGCTGAGGTATTCCAGCCGTAATACACCACTTTTACTGAGAATAGTCTAGCACAATTGCTGCTATATCACAGTTGGTGTCTACTAAAGTGCCTTTCTAGGGGATGCCTGCATCAACCGCCTCTGTGTGCCTTTATCTGTTGCTAGCTCTGTCTGTGCATTCAATAGCCAGCTATAATGTGCTTTAAAACACGCTGGACGCCCGCACATGCGCAGTAGCGCCGCGGCGCACACCTGAGCGTCATCCACCCGCTCCGCCCCTTTTTTCAGATCGCCTCTATGAATAGAGGCGCGTGCACGCGCACGCGCGCGGGCACGTGCGCCTTCGGCGCCCTTTTTTAAAAACAATAAGGAGCTAGATGGGAGCCAGGGCCCCCTTTGCCGCAGGGCCCGGGGATGGATGAGCGCAGCAACAGGGCAGAGGAGACAGCTTCCCAGCAGAGAACATACCAACTGCCTGGATTTGATTCTGGAAGAAAAAAATCCACATTACAAGAAAAAGAACCATAGCGGCCTCTAGTGTCTAACACAGGTACACACAGGTCTTACATTTTTTTTTTTTTTTTTTGCCTACTATTAAAATTTTTACATTTTCTCAGTAGTAACAGGCATACACAGAATATTAGCGGGAATACCTTAGGTAACAGGCAGAAAGACAAAATAGGCTTGGGGGTCCCTCAATAGAACCAAGTTCCTGAGGGCCCCCACTTACCTTTTCCTCGCCGCAGGACTTTGTTTGGTCCACAGAAGCCCAAACTTCACCTATCATGGCAGGCATTGTAATCAAACCTTCAGGGACCGGGTTCCCAAGGATTCCACTCCCCTGGACCTGTATAGCACCCTGCACAGAAAACATCTTGGTCGTGGGTATGACCAGAGCTCTGGATCCCAGGGTCCAGCTCTCCTAAGAGAAGCATTACAGGCAAAACCTTGCTCTTCTCTGCAAGGCCCGGGTACCGACCGTTTAGCTATGAAGCTTTTTTGGTCGGATCCGGAATAGCTTACTGAGGCCCAAAAGAACCTGTACGCAAGCTCAGTGAAAAACACATGTTTCTTCTTGGCCAACACCTTAGACACTGGCAAAAAACTGAGGTGCTCCCGGATGGGAGGGGCTTATATAGGGGAGGGTACTTCCGGTTTTGGAAGTTGCCAGTGCCAGCACCTGACGGTATCTATATAACCCATTAGTAATGACTATGTCGCTCTGTGTCCCGTGATGTACGAGAAAGAAACATGGCTATGTAACATACCCAGAGGCCAATTTATTAGTCTAAGATGAAATTGCACGTCTGGGTCAGACTATCTTGTACAATCTGACCTTCTTGCTGATCGATTTATACAAAAGGGCTATAAAAAGGATGATATTGTTTGTGAAATCCAAAAAGTTGGTAAGATTGATAGAACATCTTTGGTGGCTGGTTCTCGACCAAAGGTGCCATCCAATCCAGCCAACACTGAACTCAGAATTATTTTGGACTATAACATTCAGCACAAAAAATTCGAGAAAATCATCATGAAACACTGGGACATTTTGAAAAAAGATCGAATAATGGGACCCATTATACCTTCTCGTCCCAGGTTCATCTATAGGAGGGCACCAACGCTTAGGGATGTTCTAGCCCCGAGTGTAGTTGATCCCCCAGTGGTGAAGGAGAGTCACATTTTCCCTCTCATGACCGGTTTCTACGCATGTGGCAGGTGCCCAGCATGTAAAAAATGCAAACGCAATATCAAACGGAGAAAAGAATTTACCGCTCCCACCACAGGTAAAACTTATCCAATCAAAAGCCTTATTACATGTAACACTGTGGAGGTGGTCTATGTCCTAGAATGTGATTGCGGACTACACTACATAGGAAGGACCTCTAGACCTCTCCATGTTCGCATCGGCGAACATGTGAATAACATTATTAATGGTGTAAGAACACACAATGTCTCCAAACACTTCCGCCTGTGTCATAATAGAGACCCCAGATGCCTCAGATTTTGGGGCTTAGAAAGAGTGAGACCCCACTGAAGAGGTGGTAATTATATCAGACATCTTAGTCAGCGTGAGTCTTTCTGGATCCATGAGACCAAAGTACTCGTGCCAGGAGGCCTCAACGTCGACTTTGATCTGAATTGCTTTATTTCAGATAAATGATGCAGTTGGTTTATTTTATTATAGTTCTCTCTTTTACTTTCAATATTTTTTATTAATCAAATGACAAGACGATGTCTCAAAGAATACATTCAATAATCAACAATGTTTGCAAATGAGAAAGTAAGCGTAAGCCGCCAAATGTCCTTCCATCAGGATAAACAGAAATACACCACTTCAACACGATAAATTGAGAAATGCAATATAGAACACTATTGATGGAAATAGTGGTGAGATTGACAGAGTGAAATAACATAGAAGTTTAAGAGTTATTAATGATCAGATCATGAAGTATGCTTCAGATTTGTTGGGGACTAACTACATAAAGTCCCAATGAGTCATTTAGGCCTGCAATATTAGGAAGGGATATAGCACAGGGAAAAGGTACAGTATAGGAAGCAAAGGAAGAAAATGTGGAGTGGGAAGGGAATGTGGAGTGGGAAGGGAATGGGGATAAAGGAAAAAGAAAAAAAAAAAAAGGGGGGGGTTCTCTTGTGTACCTTCTCTCGAGTATCAGCAACCTGGAAGTATATGTATTATTAGGACATCCTGTATCTACAAAAATATATCTGATAAGCAGTAAATATGAAAAAGAGGAGAAAAGGAAAGAGAAGAAAGAAAAAAAAAGAAAAAAAAGAAAAGAGAGAAGGAGAAGAGAAGAAAAGGGAGGAAAAATAAAAATAAAAAAATTAAAAAAAAGGGGGGGGGAGAAGAGAGAAGAAGAGAGGGTCAGCCAGAGGTGTATTAGGATGGAGAGATGTATCGTATCCACGGATCCCATATCAGATCAAATTTCTTAGTAGTGTTGCGGAGGATGCAGGTGAGTCTATCATTAACCATGATCCAGTTGAGCTTATTCTTCACAGAATCAAGAGGAACCATCGACTGCTTCCAATATTTAGCAATGGTTATTCTGGCAGCTAAAAGTATGTATATAATTAGCTTCCTCGATTTTTTAGGGACCCCTTCAGGAAGCCTTTGGAAAAGCGCCACCTCCGGGGATCTACGGATATTAATTCCTGTCACAGAGTATACCAGGTTGAATATCCGAATCCAGAATCTAGTGATGTTGGGGCACTTCCACCAAACGTGATACATTGTACCCATCTGGCCACATTTTCTAAAGCAGGTGGGGGATGCAGATGGATGCATCCTAGCGACCCTGGTTGGAACCAAATACCAGCGAAGGAGAGTTTTATAGTTAGCTTCAATTAATGTCGTATTAATTGATACTTTAGATAACGCATAAGCAATATCCTGCCATTCAGCCAAATCAAAAGTGGTATCTAAATCCCGTTCCCATTGAATCATGTAAGGGAGTTTAGTATTCGGGTTAGTAAGGGTAGCATATACCGCAGAAATCCGTCCCCGTAGGAGGCCCCTCGTTTGGCAAGATAATTCAAAATTTGTAAGTGTAAAAGGTCTGTCTAACAATTTAAGTTTAGAACGTATAAAGGAAATAAGCTGATTGTACCTAAACAATTCACTAGAGGGCATCTGCAGCGTGTCTTTAAAATATTGCAAAGAGAGTGGTTGATCTCCATCAAGATAGTCTCCTATCCTAAGAAGTCCTTTATTAAGCCACCATTGAAATAACAATGGAGTCAGGCCGGGAGAAAACTCAGGATTACAGAACAAGGGGGCTAGTGGGGTATGTGGAGACGATAGGCATCTACGATGTCGCACTCTGTCCCAAACCGCTAGGGAGTGAGACAGGGTGGGGCACAAAATGGGGGGGCGGCGGCGGCTTGGGAGCCACATTAGTGATCCGATACTAAAAGGATGGCACGAAAGAGCCTCAATAGAAACCCACAGGGGTGGAGACCCCTTAGCTGTTGTGTAGGAAAGCTGTGTTATTTGAGCTGCTTGATAGTAAGCTTGTAAATCAGGGAGGCCAAGCCCACCACATGGTTTCGAGACAAATAACGTCAGTTTGTTTATGCGAGGTTTTTTATTACCCCAAATAAAATGGAGAACATCCGATTGTAGTTGTTGTAAATCTCCCCTCGGGACTGCAATTGGAAGAGTTCTAAAATAATAAAGTATCCTGGGTAGAAATGTCATCTTAATGGAATTGATTCTACCAAACCAGGATAAGGGATAGTCTGCCCATCGTTGAAGATCTTCTCGGAGACGGCGAAACAGTGGAGGATAGTTAGCCCGATATAGAGTGTTAATTGAAGGCGTCAGCTGAACACCTAGGTACGGAAGGGAGTGTGTCGCCCATTGAAAGTTATATGTAGTTCGTAGATTCCGTTCCATCGAGGGGGGTAAAGAGATATTAAGAGCCATAGTCTTCTGAGTATTTAAAGAAAGCCCTGAGAGCTGGGAAAATTGACGAAATAGAGCTAGTAGATTAGGTAGAGTAACTTGAGGGTTAGTGACATACATGAGGACGTCGTCAGCAAAAAGGGAGCATTTATGCTCTTGTTGCCCACAGCATACTCCATGTATTTTGGGGTGGGATCGAATTGCAACAGCTAAGGGTTCAATTGCTAACGCAAAGAGCAATGGGGAAAGTGGACAACCCTGTCTTGTCCCTCGTCGGATAGGAAATGAAATTGATCTATAACCTCGAATGGAGACCTGGGCCGACGGATTGCTATATATTGTTTGTAATAGGGTGATAAAGGTAGAACCAAATCCAAAGGCCTTTAAGGTGGCAAATAAGTAGTCCCAATTCAAGCTATCAAAGGCCTTATGAAGATCCAATGAAAGCAGCAGTAATTCCCTAGACCATGGGGCATCCCATTTAGAGCGAACTGCAGAAATCAATGTTATAGATCGGCGAATCTGGTCTAGCGTTTGGCGTTGATTTATAAAGCCAGATTGGTCTTTATGGATATACTGTGGCAGAAAAGCACCGAGCCGCAAAGCTAATAATTTCGTCAGAATTTTGAGATCACAATTGATCAGCGACATAGGGCGGTAATTAAGAATATCAGTAGAGTCTCTATTTGGTTTCGGTATGACACTAATGTAAGCCCTATTTTCGTCTAAAAGAACTTCTCCACCGCCTCGCAAGGAATTGAAATAGAGAACCATATGAGGAGCCAATTGTTCAGAAAACGTTTTATAATAATTATTAGGAAGACTGTCAGGGCCAGGCGATTTATGTAAAGACAACAATTTGATAGTGTTACATATTTCTTCACATGTAATGGGTTGGTCCATACGTTCTCTATGAGATTCTGTGAGAGACGGCAGAGATAAGGTATGTAGGAAGTCACTAATAGAAGAAGACACATGACCCTGGGCCGGGGTATATAGGTTAGTATAGAAATCTTGAAATTCACTAAGAATCTTTTGAGGATTTTGGGAAAGATTGCCCCTTGAGAGTCTAATTTTCGGGAGAGCAGCCTGTGCATGTTTAGGGGTAAGTTTATGTGCCAGTAAGGAACCCGGCCGGTCACGCCAGGTAAAAAAATTATGATTAGTCCAGCGTAGGCTTTTTTCTGCTTTAGTAGTGAGGCAAATATTAAGTTCTGTACGGGCCTGTTCAAGTTTAAGCAACAAGTCCGGATGTGGGGAACGTTTATGTTGGGTAACTAAAGTTTCATATTCCTTAGTTTTGACCAAAATCACTTCTTCGTGGGCCTTTTTAAGTCTGGATGCCAACTGAATCAAGAAACCCCACACTGAAGCTTTGTGTGCTGCCCAGTTAATAGCAGGAGTAGTATCTTCTGCTTTATTAATAGCAAAGTAAGTTTTAAGGTGAGTAATAATATCTAGGCAATAAGATTCATTACTGAGTATAGATTCATTAAGCCTCCAGTGAGATTTAGCCAACTTGATCGTCAAGTTTGAAAACATAACCACCACAGGGTCATGATCAGACCAGGGCGCCGACACAATTTTGGCTGCTGTCAATTTAGGCAATAGTCCCGAATGGAGAAATACATGATCAATACGTGAATAACGATTATGAGCTCTAGAGAAATGGGAATAGTCTCTAGTGGTAGGGTTGGCCTCTCTCCAAGCATCAACTAGGCCATGATGATGTAACAGCTGAGCAAGTTTTCGGCTTTGTTTAGGAGGGGACTGAAGTTGTGATAGATGAGATTTGTCTAGTATATGGTCTAACGCTAAATTAGAGTCACCAGCTAAGATTACATCTCCTTCAAACTTCGGTGCCAAAGATCGGAGTAAGGAGTCAAAGAACGCTACCTGGTTCGTGTTGGGGGCATAATAGACCAAAAATGTCACTAAATTACCCCCCAAGTGTCCCTTCACCAATAAGTACCTCCCCTCCTGGTCCCTCAGTACTTCAGTTTCAGTAAATGATAGACGTTGCGATAAGCATAACGCCACCCCTCGTTTTTTCTCCCTGGCATTAGCAAAATAACAAACGGGATAGTTTTTATGTATATAACGGGGAGTAAAGGAAGAAGCAAAATGTGTTTCCTGAAGAGCTACAACATCAGCACCCAGTGACTTGTAGTAATTAAACACCTTAATACGCTTAGATGGAGAGCCCAATCCCTGGACATTATGAGAAAGCAGTCGTATGGTTCCAGTGGGATCAGTCAACATGGACATGGTAAAAGACAAAAACGGCTGTAATAGACAAACTCACCAACCATCACCAATGTATAGGCATCTCAGGCAACCAAGGGAACCTCCGGCTGACCCTCAGGGAAGAAAAGGAAAAAAGGTTAAAAGTAGAAAAAATAGAAAAAAGAAAAGAGAATAGTCGATACTTGGGCATAGAAACGCCCAGTATCAAGGAGTATAGCATGAACAATACAAATTAAACAACTGAAACAACTGAAACAAAATATATTGTAACCACGTAGTCCAGAATCCCGGTTCTGGAAGTGTGGGAGTCTCCACCAATAGTAATGAATGGGGAGAGTCCGACAAGTAGGGAGAGTGCATAGCCGCCTCCCGGCACAAATATGGTATATCAAATAAAGTGCCCGTCTAAATTTTCCTGAGCAGACAATATAAAACAAGAAAACAAAACAAAAGAAAGCAAAAAAAGTATATGTATAATGGACCAGTAATAAGTAGAAGCATAGCAAATATTTTGCAAGACAAATAATAGGTCCCAAGGTCAACAAAACTAGAACGACTTAGAAGGTAAAAGATGCCAGATGTATGGTATCTAAAAAATGTTAACCAAACTTAGGCAATAGCTAATGTCCCGTGAGGGGACCACTGAGAGGCTATTGCTATAAAAAAAAAAAGGGGAAAAAGACAATATGTAACAGTCAGGAATCTTCAGGTGTCTCGGCGTGAAGTTGCAGTTTTCCTTGAAGACGGAGAAGACCAAAGAGGTGAAAGCGGAGGAGGAGGGCCGTTGGATCTTAATGGGTCTTGGGCTGAGGGATTATGAGAGATAAATCCCAACTTCAGTAGGATCTTTTCACCATCGGCGAACGTAGAGAAGGCATATGATCTATTGTTATATGTGAATTGCAAACGGAAAGGATAGTTCCAGCGATAGCGAATATCACGTTGAATCAGAGGGGATAACAGCGGTTTAAATGCTCTTCGTTTTTGAATGGTAGCTTGGGAAATATCCGCAAATATTTGGATTTTATATCCTTCAACTTCCAGATCTGGGTGGTCTCTAGCATATCTCATGACCGCTTCCTTGATCCTGAAAAAGTGAGGCTTCACAATCACATCTCGGGGAGGGCCGTCCGGTTTTAGAGAAACCAGGGCTCTGTGAATTTGATCGATCTCCATGTGTGCTTCGTCAATATCTGGAACAGCCGATTGCATCAGGGAAGAAGCTATAGAACTGAAATCTTTAACCGTTTCTGGTAACCCACGGATACGGAAATTATATCGCCTGGCACGATTTTCAAGGTCGTCAATTCTAGCGTAAGCATCCTCCAAACGATCGTGGAGTTCAGTAATCATGGTAGAATTCTGCGCCACTCTATGGACAGTGTCATCAACTTTGGATTCAATACTGTCTAAACAACATCCCAGATTCTGAAAATCTTGCTTAATGTCAGAAGCCAATTTAGAAGTGGCTTTCTCCAACTCTTTTTTCAACATGTCCGCAAAGTGAGCAAGGAGAATAGTATCTGGAGAATATGGTAATGGTGCAGGCAGGGGATCTGGAGATCTCTCAGGACTGTCAGGATCTATATCTTGGCCACTATCCTGGCTGAGGAAAACATCTGCCATATCTCTTTCCAGGGCAGAAGAGGCATAGGAAGCAGGGCTTGGAGATGGCAGGGAAGCCTGTGTCAGAGATCTGGCAGGGCTAGATGATGGACAGCGATGGTCTGTCTGCTCACCTGAGGATCGGATGGCTGCGGATGAGACCATGCAGAGCGATCCGTTGGGAGATGGCTGTCCCTTCTTCTCCTGTAACTGAGGCTGCTGCTGTCCCTTTCCTGCCTGGATAGAACTTGCGCTGGACGCCATCTTGGATCCTTTGGCTGAACCACGAGGCGGGTAGGAACTGCCGCCGTAGGTCCTCCCCGACGATCGGGTATACATGTAGTGTGTCCCCGCGATACGTGCCCGCCGTCCCAGTGCTGTGCTTAGACGAGCGGGATATGAGGGCTGCTGATGAAGGCTCTAAGTGCCGGGAGTGTGCGGAGCGATCTAAGCTTGCATCCGCTCCGGCCGCCCGCGCATGCGCTCTCCTCTAGTTCTCTCTTTTGAAATAATTTTTTATTTTTTTTTCATATATCATTTTGATCTAGAGGATGTCCCCCTCTTTTGCTCAAAATGTTTATATATATTTTTTAAATTAAAATGTTTTTGTTTATATTTTTAAGATTTTATATATATTTTCTCATATATTTTTTATATTGATTCCATTATCTTATTAAGTATGGGACAGCCGCGGGTGTACGTTGCTATAGTATACATTTATGTATTCTTTACCTGCAGCAATCTGCTGCAGGCTTTACTGTTTAGCCAGCCCCAGTGACCCCACTGGAATTTGTGTCATATTCAGTTCATTTCCGGGATCGGTTTACCGGCCGTCCCGCCCATATGACGCTCACCATGGCAACTTTGTTGGTATATCTAGACGTAGGGTGACGCCATAGCTCCAGCCACCGCTGACGAAGTCCGTAGGACGCAACGTACGTATGGGGGAGGAGCTTACCTCTGTGACGTCACCCGCGTCTGTTCCATACTAGTCTGCGGCTCAGTACTGCTGCTTTTATCTTTACATCTTCACATCACTGCTCGTTTTCATCAATTGGCTGTTACTCTATGTCCTTCTGAGCCAGTTGCTGCACCACGCTCACTCTGGTGGAATCGCTCAGTGTGTTATTTATTGTATTTTGCTAACATCAGCCGCCGTGCGCTCTGGACTGTTTTCATTGATCCTCCTGATCTCACTACAGTGCACCCACATCAAGCGGCTCTTGTTTATTTTACTTTATGATTCATATGTCATTTTTGGAACATTAAAAATCAGTCTACACTGAGATCGTCTCCAAACCCTTTTTTCTTCGCATATGTCATCTCCATCTGATGTTCTGCCTACCACACTGCTGGATTCCTTTACATCTGAGATCCTCTTCCCCTTATGGTAGAAACAAGCGAGTTTGACCTCTTGTTCATTCAAAAGGTCCATCTGTTCCGGTAAGCAGGTTTTCCTTATATTGGATGGACAAGTCACATATTGTATGAAGATTATCATCATTGTACATCTTTAGTTCATCTATTTATGGACATTTTATTGCGCTGCACTGTTATTTTCTATATATTCTGCCTGGGTTAGTGTGTGATCAACCTTTTGGTGTCCAGCTGCATTAGTTTATTATTTTTTAATCATATGTGCGCTGATTGCTTTTTATATCGATCTCCAGATATCATCTGGGTTTTAAAACAAATTGAAGCTTCGTCTGTGTATAATGTGCAGCCTGGTATGTGCAGAGCCCTGTGTATAATGTGCAGCCTGGTATATGATGTGTAGGGATGAGCTCTGGCGTGTTCGCATACTCCACAAGCAGAGCCCGCCAGGAAGTTGGCACGGCGCTGCGCTAATCACAGGCAGGGAGACATTGTCTCGATGCTCGGCTGCAGAGATCGGGAAATGTCTCCATGCCTTTGATTAGCGCAGCGCCGTGCCGACTTCCTGGGGGGCTCTGCACATGGAGTATGCGAACGCACCAGAACTCATCCTTAATGATGTGCAGAGCCCTGTGTATAATGTGCAGCCTGGTATATGATGTGCAGAGCCCGGTGTATAATGTAAAGCCTGGTATATAATGTGCAGAGCCCTGTGTATAATGTGCAGCCTGGTATATGATGTGCAGAGCCCTGTGTATAATGTACCGCCTGGTATATGATGTGCAGAGCCCTGTGTATAATGTGCAGCCTGGTATATAATGTGTAGAGCCCTGTGTATAATGTACAGCCTGGTATATGATGTGCAGAGCCCTGTGTATAATGTGCAGAGCCCTGTGTATAATGTGCAGCCTGGTATATGATGTGCAGAGCCCTGTGTACAATGTGCAGCCTGGTATATGATGTGCAGAGCCCTGTGTATAATGTGCAGCCTGGTATATGATGTGCAGAGCCCTGTGTATAATGTGCAGCCTGGTATATGATGTGCAGAGCCCTGTGTATAATGTGCAGCCTGGTATATGATGTGCAGAGCCCTGTGTATAATGTGAAGCCTGGTATATGATGTGCAGAGCCCAGTGTATTATCTGCAGCCTGGTATATGATGTGCAGAGCCCGGTGTATAATGTGCAGCCTGGTATATGATGTGCAGAGCCCTGTGTATAATGTGCAGCCTGGTATATGATGTGCAGAGCCCTGTGTAAAAATGTGCAGCGTGGTATATGATGTGCAGAGCCCTGTGTATAATGTGCAGCCTGGTATATGATGTGCAGAGCCCAGTGTATAATCTGCAGCCTGGTATATGATGTGCAGAGCCCGGTGTATAATGTGCAGCCTGGTATATGATGTGCAGAGCCCTGTGTATAATGCGCAGCCTGGTATATGATGTGCAGAGCCCTGTGTATAATGTGCAGCCTGGTATATGATGTACAGCGCCCTGTGTATAATGTGCAGAGCCCGGTGTATAATGTGCAGCCTGGTATATGATGTGCAGAGCCCGGTGTATAATGTGCAGCCTGGTATATGATGTGCAGAGCCCAGTGTATAATCTGCAGCCTGGTATATGATGTGCAGAGCCCTGTGTATAATGTGCAGCCTGATAAGGAAAGGAAGGTGCGCCAAACTAAGTGCAGTATAAAAGTTTTAATGGCAAATTAGTAAAAAACAGCCAAATGGCTACTCACAAGATGTTGAAAAATATAAGGCATGTATAAGGTTATTGGTGGTCCGGTGTCATCTGTAGCGGTCCTCGGGGGAGATGTAGGTCCCAGATGAGAAGGTAGCTGAAGGCAGGTCTGCGGTGTCATTCAGAGAACGTCTGGGCATCAAGGCGCTGAAGGCCGTGCGTGATGTTACCTTTCTGTGATGCAGGAAGGACCAGGAAGATGCGCTTCAGCGTGCGCTTCAGCATGGAGCGCAGCGTGCCGTCGGACCGGAAGTGACGTAATGCAAGGAACGGACCAATGGGATGACGCGTTTCACAGCATCCGCTGTTTCCTCAGATCCATGGAGAGCATTGTAATAGGTGGATGTTATATAGCAGAGAGAGGTGTCGTGATAGGTTGACAACATGGGGGGACACTGTGATAGGTTGAAGGAGAAATGCATGGCATATGATAGCACGGAGCTATATGAAAGATATATGAGCAAAAATAAAAGTGAAAGAATGTAGCTGATGTGGAATATGTCTATAAAGAGATTATATGGAAGAACAAATAGAGACAAAAAATACTATAGAAGAGCGGCGCTGTGATGATGGCGGGGAGGAGGAGGGGGGGAAGAGGGGAAGAGGGGAGGGGTGAAAAAAGCACATACAGAGAAGGGAATAGGGCAAAACTGATAAGGATTATTATGAACAGAATTAAGTGGGAATTGTTACCAGTATAGATTGAAAAGGGGAGGGGGGGGGGGTTTAAATGACCAAAACCTCATAATGGCTGATATGAGGAAAAAATAAATTATATTAATAGGGGATATTGGGCGAAATTAAGTAACATAAATATAAATATAAGCATCTGGGTGAGTGTCCAGGTGGGTACCTGACCCAAAAGGGGGTGAGATTAAATATGAGGGGGAGGTGGTGGGAAGAGGAAAATGCAGGGGAGGTTAATAGAACATGATAAACATAATAAAATATAATGGACATAATTATCACATATATAAAATCTATACATAAAGTACATATAAATCACAAGAGAAATACATATATATAAAAAAATATATATATAAAAACCATATATAGAAAAACACTATAGAAAAATTCCTAAAAAACGAGGTACATATGAAAATCATAAGAAATACACCAAGAGATTATGCAACATAGGTAGTAGTAGATCTACAATAGAAACCCAGTATATATATATGTATGTATATGGGAACATGTTTAGTTTGGTCGGGACATTGAGATGGTGAATGGACGGACATCCGTATACATATATGGAGGGAAAGAAAAAGGGGGGGAAAGGAAACAGGGTGGGGGGTGGGGGGGAAAAGGGAAAAAAGGGGGGGAAAGCAATGTATCTAAAATAATATAAATACAAAAATATATAAAATTAAAAAGTATATTACTATATATCTGAGAAAAAACTCTAGTAGAAGGATAAGCAGTCTGGTAAAAGAATGAAAAACGCATCAGAAGTCGCACGGATAGAGGCGATAAGGTTGATAATAATAATAAAGAAGGCATAAAGTGATGGTAATGCAAGAATTTTTTAGATAATGTTGTTGGTTTCTATTTCTTCGTTGAGGCCATGAGGCGACATGGTAAATCCAATAGGTTTCTTGCTGCAGAGGCGTTGAAATCTCTCAACAGCAGTAGGCGTTTCTGGTATGGATTCGATAATCCAAACTTGAAGGGCACTAATATCTTTGTGATGGTGAGCTGCAAAGTGACGGGCCACACTGTATTTTGAGTTGCTTCCTTGAACTGCACGACGGTGTTCTCCAAATCTGGCCCGTAGGGCTCTGATGGTTCTGCCTACGTATAAAAGGCTGCATGGACAAGAGATGCAATACACTACATAGGTGGTGGAGCAATTATAAAAAGAGCTGAGGTTGAAAGTCTTGCTATTGGCCGTAAAGGTTTTTTGGCCATGGGTGACATGAGAGCAGGTTAGGCATAGGGCCTTTTTGCATTGGAACATCCCTACAAGGGGAATTAAAGTAAGCTGTTTAAGCATATAATTTTTATGATGATTAGATCTTTTGGTTTTGCTAGGAGCGATCTTACTTTTGATGTTGGGGGCCCTTCAGTAGGCAAACTTGGGAGTAACTGATAAAGATTTGGATAGGTGGGGATCTTGGGTGAGAATAGTCCAATGTTTCTTGAAGATGTTTTCCATTTTTTTGTGTTTTGCGTGGTACTGGGTGATGAAACGAGTGGTGGGTTCTGAGTTGGATTTTTTAGGGATGGGCAAAGAATCTTGCTGGTAGGTGGCGCAAGCCTCTTCGATCAAATGGGGAGGATATCCTTTTTCGATGAATTTGTTTTTAAGTAGAATACTTTGAGATGTATAATCCTCTAGTCTAGTGCAATTGCGTCTGAGTCGATGAAATTGGCTTTTAGGGACATTGTTGATCCACATGGGATGGTGACAACTAGAGTAATGTAGATAAGAGTTTCCGGCTGTGGGTTTGGTGAAATTTTTTGCAGAAATAGAATTGTCTGTATGAAAGAGCTTGAAGTCTAAAAAGCATAAGGATGTGGGGTCCATGGTCAAGGTAAAGGTTAGTCCAAAGTTATTGCAATTGCAGTAAGTTAAAAATTCACTGACCGAAGTGGTTGGCCCATCCCAAATGATGATGATGTCGTCTATATAACGACCGTAAAAAATAAGGTTGGCTGCAAAGGAGTTGTTGGCTTCAATATATCTAGACTCCCATAATCCCATGGTGAGATTGGCATAACTGGGTGCAAAGTTAGAGCCCATTGCAGTGCCTTGTTTTTGGAGATAGAATTCTCCAGCGGATAAGAAGTAATTGTGCTCAAGGCAAAATCGGGTGGCCAGGAGGATGAAGTCTATTTGTAGTGTATTAAGAGTGGGATCATCTTTCAAGAAATGGGCAACTGCTTCAAGCCCTACGGAATGTGGTATAGATGTATAGAGTGAGCATACATCAAGGGATACCCATATGTACGATGGTTCCCAAGTATAGGGTTTCAGTAGGTCAATTAAATGGGTACCGTCGCGAATGTAGGACGGAAGTGCTTGGGCTAGCGGTTGTAAGAAGTGGTCAATATACAAAGAAAAGCTGGTAGTGATTCTGTCCATGGAGGCAACGATAGGGCGGCCTGGCGGGTTGGAGATGTCTTTATGGATTTTTGGTAAATGGTATAGGTAAGGTACTTGAAAGAAGGGTTTCAGAAAAAAGGCGGCCTCTAGCTTTGTAAGGATACCATCTGTGCAGGCTTGTTTGATGATGGTGGTGGCTTCTTCTGTAAATTTGGGCAATAGGTCAGATTTCAGTTTTTCGGACGTGTTTTTGTCAGAGAGGAGACGTGTGTTTTTTTTTCATATAGTCTATTTTATTTTGTAGCACTATACCTCCTCCCTTGTCTGCAGATCTAATGATAATATCTGGATTTGCGCTCAAAGATTTTAAGGCTTGATATTCCGGTGGACTGAGGTTATTGTTGTAACGTTGAGATTTGGAAGATTCAGATGTACATAAGTCGCTTAGTTCTTTGAAGACTACTTGATAGAAAGTTGATAAGTAGGGACCTTTGGATTGAGTAGGGTTAAAGATAGATTTAGGTCTAAATGAGGTGTGAGCTATAGATGGATTGGATTGGGTATATTGTGACCATACTATCAGGTCATCCTCTTCATCTACATTGCATAAGTCGCATAAGTCTTGGATTGCTTGCGCGTCCGCGGAGGAGTCTAGTAGGTGGGATGTAGTATCAGAGGAGGTGATGGGTGGAATGACAGTATTCACAGCTTTCATATTGAAGTGTCTTTGGAGGGTGAGATTGCGAATGAATTTATTGAGATCTTTGAACATGGTGAAGGAGTTGGGAAGGGTGGTAGGAGCAAAATTCAGGCCTCTGGCTAATAATGAAGATTCTTGAGCATTTAGGATGAGAGAGGATAAGTTGTATATCTTTATAGTTTTCTCAGTTTGTCTGGACGTGATGGATGGAGGTTTGTGTTTCCCCCCTCCTCCTCTTCCTCTTTTGCCTCTTCTACGTGCTTTCTTTTGGTTTTGGGAAGTGATGGACTGAGCAGGGGGGTCTGCACTAAAAAAGAAGCAGGGATAGGTGCTGGGGGACCACAGAAGGTAGCTATAGTGGTATCTATAGGTGTAGATCTGACCAAGTCATGAGGATCGATAATAAATGTTATATCTGGTATATCGTGGGGAACCGGATCTACGGTAAGCTGTGTGGCAGGGGGAGGATCCAGAGGGTTGGTAGTTGTGGACGTGATAGTGTAGCAACGATCTTTAATTGGGATAGTGATAAGGGAAGAGGTGGGGGTGGATGTCACAACGGGAAGTTTCTTAGATCTAAGGGTAGTGATATTGGCAGGGCGGGCTAGGGGGAGGTCAGGTGTACCTCCAAAAAGGGAAGGGATAGGTTTGGGTTTGGATATGGGTAAGGATAGAAGGGGCAAGATCGAGGGAGGGGATGAATGAGAGAGATTCCGTTTCCAATTAAAAACCCTTTTATTGTTGTAGTCATCCAAATTTCTACGGAATTTTCCCAGTTTATTTTGTATGAGGGAGTCTTCGCTTTTTTTGGTGTTTATTTTGAAAGTTTTAAACCATTCAAGGGGTAAGGAGGGGTAAGAGGAGTGAAGATTGGAAATATTGTCCTGAATTTTATGTCTAAAGCCTCGTACACACGGTCGGACTTCCATCTGACTTTTCCGTGGATTTTTGTCCGAACGGAGTGGGTTTGGAACACCCATAGCATACACACACTCGGACTTTTCTGCAAACTTTCTTAAAACTTCTTACAACATCACGTGTTTTTTCTGCTCTTTTCTGATCTTTACTGCCACCCTTTGGTCAACTTCTGCTATTGTTGGTTGATTTTAGCATTAGTTGTTTTGTCCATCGGACTAAAGTCCGATGGTTATCTGTACACACGGTCGGACTTTGCTCCATCGGACTTTTGTTGGGCAAAAGTTTGTCCATTTGCAGACCCAACTTTTGTCCGATGAAATCCAAAACCAAACGAAAAAAGTTTGTCCGATGGAGCGTACACACGGTCGGATTGTTGGTCCAACTTGCTTAAAACGAAGTTTGTTGGGCAAAAGTCCGACCGTGTGTACGGGGCTTAAGGGTATGGTAGCGTTGCTCTCTGTGATTAATAAGAATTTTAATCCATTTTTGAGTACAAAATTCAGCTATACTCTCCCATTCTGTACGTGATTCAGTATCGAGAAAGGAGCAACCCTTTAGGACACGAAGTCCGCGAGGGGAGATTTTGGATGAAAAATATTGTTTGAGAAAGAAACAATCCCACCATTGTTGGTTGGCCGATATGGTGAGACCCTCTAAACGTCTCATTCTCATGCATGTATCCCTATATTTAGCATCCGGCCATGTACGGGAGTAAACATGGGGACTGAAAAGTTTGGGAGGAAAAAAGGTCTAAAAATCATCCAATAGGTCATATTTATGTTTCTCTATTTGTTCAATAATATCCATATTTATAAAATAGTGTTTAATTGGAAGCTAAAAAGGCAGCAAATGCATGTATGCTGTAAAGGTACGCAGTAAAAAATGGGGGACTGGAGGAAGAAAAAGGTACTACAATGAATGTAATAAAAACAATAAAATAATATAATGATAATAAAAACAATCAAAAGATAATAATAATAATGAAAACAATCAATAAAATTATTACTTATGAGGGGAGGGGATGTGAACATGGGAGGGATAAACACAATGCCAGGAGCAAAAAATGCAGCACATCCAAGAAGCTTCAAATATCAACAGTAAAAAGAAAAAATGGCGCAAAAAGAGTTCTGGCAGAGCATAAATTCGAAATGTCAATAAATGATGCAAGCACCAGCGGCAGCTACCATAGGCAGAAGCAGGCTCTGTAAGATATGATAAGGAAAGGAAGGTGCGCCAAACTAAGTGCAGTATAAAAGTTTTAATGGCAAATTAGTAAAAAACAGCCAAATGGCTACTCACAAGATGTTGAAAAATATAAGGCATGTATAAGGTTATTGGTGGTCCGGTGTCATCTGTGGCGGTCCTCGGGGGAGATGTAGGTCCCAGATGAGAAGGTAGCTGAAGGCAGGTCTGCGGTGTCAGCAGAGAACTGCTGGGCATCAAGGCGCTGAAGGCCGTGTGTGATGTTACCTTTCTGTGATGCAGGAAGGACCAGGAAGATGCGCTTCAGCGTGGAGCGCAGCGTGCCGTCGGACCGGAAGTGACGTAATGCAAGGAACGGACAAATGGGATGACGCGTTTCACAGCATCCGCTGTTTCATCAGATCCATGGGGAGCATTGTAATAGGTGGACTTTATATAGCAGAGAGAGGTGTCATGATAGGTTGACAACATGGGGGGACACTGTGATAGGTTGAAGGAGAAATGCATGGCATATGATAGCACGGAGCTATATGAAAGATATATGAGCAAAAATAAAAGTGAAAGAATGTAGCTGATGTGGAATATGTCTATAAAGAGATTATATGGAAGAACAAATAGAGAGAAAAAATACTATAGAAGAGCGGCGCTGTGATGATGGCGGGGAGGAGGGGGGGAGGAAGAAAGAGGGAACGAGGGGAGGGGCGAAAAAAGCACATACAGAGAAGGGAATAGGGCAAAACTGATAAGGATTATTATGAACAGAATTAAGTGGGAATCGTTACCAGTACAGATTGAAAAGGGGAAGGGGGTTTAAATGACCAAAACCTCATAATGGCTGATATGAGGAAAAAATAAATTATATTAATAGGGGATATTGGGTGAAAGAAATTAAGTAACATAAATATAAATATAAGCATCTGGGTGAGTGTCCAGGTGGGTACCTGACCCAAATGGAGGTGAGATGAAATAGGAGGGGGAAGTGGTGGGAAGAGGAAAATGCAGGGGAGGTTAATAGAACATGATAAACATAATAAAATATAATGGACATAATTATCACATATATAAAATATATACATAAAGTACATATAAATCACAAGAGAAATACATATATATAAAAAAATATATATAGAAAAACCATATATAGAAAAACACTATAGAAAATTTCCTAAAAAACGAGGTACATATGAAAATCATAAGAAATACACCAAGAGATTATGCAACATAGGTAGTAGTAGATCTACAATAGAAACCCAGTATATATATATATGTATGTATATGGGAACATGTTTAGTTTGGTCGGGACATTGAGATGGTGAATGGACGGACATCCGTATACATATATGGAGGGAAAGAAAAAGGGGGGGAACAGGGCGGGGGGTGGGGGGAAAAGGGAAAAAAAGGGGGGGGAAGCAATGTATCTAAAATAATATAAATACAAAAATATATAAAATTAAAAAGTATATTTCTATATATCTGAGAAAAAACTCTAGTAGAAGGATAAGCAGTCTGGTAAAAGAACGAAAAACGCATCAGAAGTCGCATGGATAGAGGCGATAAGGTTGATGATAATAATAATAAAGAAGGCATAAAGTGATGGTAATGCAAGAATTTTTAGATGATGTTGTTGGTTTCTATTTCTTCATTGAGGCCATGAGGCGACATGGTAAATCCAATAGGTTTCTTGTCTGCAGAGGCGTTGAAATCTCTCAACAGCAGTAGGCGTTTCTGGTATGGATTCGATAATCCAAACTTGAAGGGCACTAATATCTTTGTGATGGTGAGCTGCAAAGTGACGGGCCACACTGTATTTTGGGTTGCTTCCTTGAACTGCACGACGGTGTTCTCCAAATCTGGCCCGTAGGGCTCTGATGGTTCTGCCTACGTATAAAAGGCTGCATGGACAAGAGATGCAATACACTACATAGGTGGTGGAGCAATTATAAAAAGAGCTGAGGTTGAAAGTCTTGCTATTGTCCGTAAAGGTTTTTTGGCCATGGGTGACACGAGAGCAGGTTAGGCATAGGGCCTTTTTGCATTGGAACATCCCTACAAGGGGAATTAAAGTAAGCTGTTTAAGCATATAATTTTTATGATGATTAGATGTTTTGGTTTTGCTAGGAGCAATCTTACTTTTGATGTTGGGGGCCCTTCAGTAGGCAAACTTGGGAGTAACTGATAAAGATTTGGATAGGTGGGGATCTTGGGTGAGAATAGTCCAATGTTTCTTGAAGATGTTTTCCATTTTTTTGTGTTTTGCGTGGTACTGGGTGATGAAACGAGTGGTGGGTTCTGAGTTGGATTTTTTAGGGATGGGCAAAGAATCTTGCTGGTAGGTGGCGCGAGCCTCTTCGATCAAATGGGGAGGATATCCTTTTTCGATGAATTTGTTTTTAAGTAGAATACTTTGAGATGTATAATCCTCTAGTCTAGTGCAATTGCATCTGAGTCTATGAAATTGGCTTTTAGGGACATTGTTGATCCACATGGGATGGTGACAACTAGAGTAATGTAGATAAGAGTTTCCGGTTGTGGGTTTGGTGAAATTTTTTGCAGAAATAGAATTGTCTGTATGAAAGAGCTTGAGGTCTAAAAAGCATAAGGATGCGGGGTCCATGGTCAAGGTAAAGGTTAGTCCAAAGTTATTGCAATTGCATTAAGTTAAAAATTCACTGACCAAAGTGGTTGGCCCATCCCAAATGATGATGATGTAGTCTATATAACGACCGTAAAAAATAAGGTTGGCTGCAAAGGGGTTGTTGGCTTCAATATATCTAGACTCCCATAATCCCATGGTGAGATTGGCATAACTGGGCGCAAAGTTAGAGCCCATTGTAGTGCCTTGTTTTTGGAGATAGAATTCTCCAGCGGATAAGAAGTAATTGTGCTCAAGGCAAAATCGGGTGGCTAGGAGGATGAAGTCTATTTGTAGTGTATTAAGAGTGGGATCATCTTTCAAGAAATGGGCAACTGCTTCAAGCCCTACGGAATGTATTATAGATGTATAGAGTGAGCATACATCAAGGGATACCCATATGTACGATGGTTCCCAAGCATAGGGTTTCAGTAGGTCAATTAAATGGGTACCGTCGTGAATGTAGGACGGAAGTGCTTGGGCTAGCGGTTGTAAGAAGTGGTCAATGTACAAAGAAAAGCTGGTAGTGATGCTGTCCATGGAGGCAACGATAGGGCGGCCTGGCGGGTTGGAGATGTCTTTATGGATTTTTGGTAAATGGTATAGGTAAGGTACTTGAAAGAAGGGTTTCAGAAAAAAGGCGGCCTCTAGCTTGTTAAGGATACCATCTGTGCAGGCTTGTTTGATGATGGTGGTGGCTTCTTCTGTAAATTTGGGCAATGGGTCAGCTTTCAGTTTTTCGTACGTGTTTTTGTCAGAGAGGAGTCGTGTGGTTTCTTTCATATAGTCTATTTTATTTTGTAGCACTATACCTCCTCCCTTGTCTGCAGATCTAATGATAATATCTGGATTTGCGCTCAAAGATTTTAAGGCTTGATATTCCGGTGGACTGAGGTTATTGTTGTAACGTTGAGATTTGGAAGATTCAGATGTACATAAGTCGCTTAGTTCTTTGAAGACTACTTGATAGAAAGTTGATAAGTAGGGACCTTTGGATTGAGTAGGGTTAAAGATAGATTTAGGTCTAAATGAGGTGTGAGCTATAGATGGATTGGATTGGGTATATTGTGACCATACTATCAGGTCATCCTCTTCATCTACATTCCATAAGTCGCATAAGTCTTGGATTGCTTGCGCGTCCGCGGAGGAGTCTAGTAGGTGGGATGTAGTATCAGAGGAGGTGATGGGTGGAATGACAGTATTCACAGCTTTCATATTGAAGTGTCTTTGGAGGGTGAGATTGCGAATGAATTTATTGAGATCTTTGAACATGGTGAAGGAGTTGGGAAGGGTGGTAGGAGCAAAATTTAGGCCTCTGGCTAATAATGAAGATTCTTGAGCATTTAGGGTGAGAGAGGATAAGTTGTATATCTTTATAGTTTTCTCAGTGTGTCCGGACGTGATGGATGGAGGTTTGTGTTTCCCCCCTCCTCCTCTTCCTCTTTTGCCTCTTCTACATGCTTTCTTTTGGTTTTGGGAAGTGATGGACTGAGCAGGGGGGTCTGAACTAAAAAAGAAGCAGGGATAGGTGCTGGTGGACCATAGAAGGTAGCTATAATGGTATCTATAGGTGTAGATCTGACCAAGTCATGAGGATCGATAATAGATGTTATATCTGGTATATCGTGGGGAACCGGATCTACGGTAAGCTGTGTGGCAGGGGGAGGATCCAGAGGGTTGGTAGTTGTGGACGCGATAGTGGAGCAACGATCTTTAATTGGGATAGTGACAAGGGAAGAGGTGGAGGTAGATGTCACTATGGGAGGTTTCTTAGAGCTAGGGGTAGTGATATTGGCAGGGCGGGCTAGGAGGAGGTCAGGTGTACGTCCAAAAAGAAAAGGGATAGGTTTGGGTTTGGATATGGGTAAGGATAGAAAGGGCAAGATCGAGGGAGGGGATGAATGAGAGAGATTCCGTTTCCAATTAAAAACCCTTTTATTGTTGTAGTCATCCAAATAAACTGGGAAAATTCCGTAGAGATTTGGATGACTACAACAATCCATTGGTCCATTCCTTGCATTACGTCACTTTCGGTCCGACGGCACGCTGCGCTCCATGCTGAAGCGCATCTTTCTGGTCCTTCCTGCATCACAGAAAGGTAACATCACGCACGGCCTTCAGCGCCTTGATGCCCAGACGTTCTCTGCTGACACCGCAGACCTGCCTTCAGCTACCTTCTCATCTGGGACCTACATCTCCCCCGAGGACCACCACAGATGACACCGGACCACCAATAACCTTATATATGCCTTATATTTTTCAACATCTTGTGAGTAGCCATTTGGCTGTTTTTTTACTAATTTGCCATTAAAACTTTTATACTGCACTTAGTTTGGCGCACCTTCCTTTCCTTATCATATCTTACAGAGCCTGCTTCTGCCTATGGTAGCTGCCGCTGGTGCTTGCATCATTTATTGACATTTGGAATTTATGCTCTGCCAGAACTCTTTTTGCGCAATTTTTTCTTTTTACTAATGTGCAGCCTGGTATATGATGTGCAGAGCCCTGTGTATAATTTGCAGCCTGGTATATGATGTGCAGAGCCCTGTGTATAATGCTGACACTATGAGTGGAATAGAGGGGACAGAGTGGGTGGATTCTATAAGGGGTGTGGCTTATGATAAGTGGGAGTGGCCAACCGTGGAGGGGCGGGGTCTTGCGCCCCTTCCATCCTAAAACTTCACCAGCCGCCACTGGGATAGGGGGTTAACCCTACTGCCATGACCACCAATGAGGGGAGGGGAAATTAACTTTCACTGCCATGACCACCAATGCAGGGAGGGTGAGATGTTAACTTTCACTGCCACGACTACCAATGTTAAAGTATAACTAAAGGCAAAACTTTTTTTTTAAGTTTTGAATAGAGAGGAGATGGATTAGAACACCTGTTAGTTGTTATTGCTATTTGTGCCCCTGTTAGGGAGATTCACCTTCTCTATTTGTCTTGTTTACCATTGAAAGTAAAAGAAAATCCCAAATTTTGTGCTGTCCCCAGAAAAGTAATAGAGGGGAAATCTTCCAATGGTAACACTAGTTCTGGTGACCTGGGGGTCCCCAAGGGATTACCTTGATTTGCATTTATTTCCTCTCACTTCCTGTTTGGCTATGGGACAGGAAGTGAAGGGAAATCTGCACAATGGGACACAGATGGTGAAAAAAAATCTGATAGGTTATAACTCTCCCTTACTCTATCCAAAATGAAAAAAAAAACAAAAAAAACGTTTTGCCAATAGTTCTTAAAGGGGGATTAAAATATATGTGAACCCTCACTTTGTAAAACAAGGCATTCCGTTTCATAATTGATCACATACCCTCTGTTCTCAGCTGTATAAGGAGCTTAGAGAGCTGACAGAGGAGAAACAGAAGCACACTGATCTTCCCAGTGAATGGCTGTGCCGGCGGCAGGGCATGAGAGCACAAGTTTGATCATTGGAGGAGAGCAGGCTGAGGTCTCAGCACAGCTAGAAAACTGGCCACGCTGTGCTCTCATGCCTAGTATGGTCAGTTTTTAATAGCAAAGTAGAGTGACTGGCAGGAACTCCGGGTATTTCACACAAAGGAAGCCATACAAAGAGAGCAGGATAATTTTTATACAGGTACATGGTACAGTTGGCACATGTCAGGAATAATAAATGCTGGGTTAACATATTCTTTAATAGTACTGTCACCAGTGCTGGGAGCTATTATTGTATCCACTGACACCAGGTCAGGGGGCTAGTATTGCATTCACAGACACCAATGCTGGGGGGTTATAATTACATCCACTGACTTGGACTCTACAATTCAGGAGCTGACCATCAAAGATGTCACAGGAGGGAAGGAATACTCCCATTGGAGTCAAATGGGGGGTGGCGTGATTGAGGGGGCGGCGCCCGTGCGCCCTCAATGGACGGGCCGCCCCTGTTCTAGCCCTAGCCTTGCATGCCTTGATAATTCCCTTGTGCCAGTTCATTATAATCTGTGCCATCACTCCAGTGTGAATTCTGCTCAAAAATATAGAGCAAGAGAGGAAAACAATGATTCTGATTGCACCAAACTGGCCCAGAATAACCTGATACACAAACCTACTCAGACTTCTAGGAGATGATCCCTGGCCTCTTCCTAACAGGCCAGATCTGCTATCTGAAGGGCCTATAATCCATCCTGCTTTGCAGTCTCTTTAATGAGTAACTCCACTTTCATGGAAAACATTTTTATTGCAAATAAAAACATTAATAAGGCATACATAATTACTACACAAGCCATATTGTATTTAAAGAGGAACTGCAGTCTGCTCACATAGTTTGTAATAAAGACATCTTTGCCATTCTGAAGCTTCCCTCCAACCACTTTGCATATTATTTTATATATATTGTGATTCTGTACTTGCCAAATATGCTGCAGAAATCTCCCTCCACTAAGTCAGGCTGCATCCATTTTAACGTTGTGCAGCTGAAGCTGCTGCCTGTTCACTTCCTGGATTTAACAGACACACAGAGGCACACCTCCAGCTCTGCAGCTTTCATTGGCCCTCTTATGACTCATCCCCCTCCCTTCCTGTCAAACTTTCACAAGAGTAAGAGAGAGAGCTGTGCATGATGTCATAAGTCTAGGCTAAATGACCAGACAAGAAACAGGAAGTAGGCTGTATAAGGTGTTTACTGGCAGAAAAAAAAATGTTTTACTATCCAAAGGTAAAACAACAAGGGCAGAAGACTTTATAGATGGAAAGAAGAAAAAATTACTGGAGGTCCACTTTAATGTTCTTAAAAATGATCTTTCCCTTTCAAACTGCAGCACTGCATTTCTGACAAATTCAATGCAATATGGCAACTATACACAATTATATACTATACCGGTATAAGAAGAAGTGTAATCTCCTGCTTGTGTAAAGGACATTTTTGGTGAGATCCTCTCTAACCATTAAGTCTTTGGGCATGCTAGACATGCACCAAAAAACTGCATCATTGCAAACAGGAGTAGCACATCCAGTGTATTTGTCCTGCTGCTGGGACTCTCGCTCCTAGTATGCAACAATTGTCAACTTTGATTATTAAAGCCAGGATCACTGTATACAGCTGTCAAAAAAAGCAGTCAGAATCAGTGTTTATAAACAACGCTGCTCCAGACACCAATATAAAAAGATACAAAATAACATAATGTTACTTTTGTATCATTTTGTTCATTTATCTGCAGATCAAATGGATGAACTTCAATCTGCAGGTGATATCAGTAAAAGCCACCTGACAAGTAAAAAAAAAAAAGAATTTTTAATAACATGTTTACTCTAAAGCCCTGTACACACGATCAGATTTCCGATGGATTTGAGTCCGATGGATTTGTCCATCAGAAATCCGATGAAACTGTTTTTCATCAGTCTTGGCCATACACCATCAGTCCAAAAACCGACCGTCCCAAACGCGGTGACGTAAAACACTCCGATGAGCCGAGAAAAATGAAGTTCAATGCTTCTGAGCATGCGTCGACTTGATTCTGAGCATGCGTGGGTTTTTTATCCGATGGAGTTCCCCACAGACGATCGGTATTTTCTATCGGTTTTTGATCCATCGGAAAAATTTAAAACATGTTCTATTTTTTTAAACCGATGGATAAAAGACAGATGGGTCCCATACACGATCGGTTTGTCTGATGAAAACAATCCATCGGATGGTTTTCATCGGTTAAACCGATCGTGTGTACGGGGCTTCAGTTTACATTTGCTTCTAGTTGTAGTAGACAAGTATCAGGAAACTAACTTGCGCTATTAAATCTTTGTACGGCTCATTTTAAGCCTAATGCGGCGTACACACGATCGTTTTTCATGCCATTTTTTAACCCGACGTTTTTCACGTCGTTTTTTTTTTCATGTTTCCTCTCAAGCCTGTCTTGCGTACACACGATCATTTTAAAAAACGTTCAAGCAAAGCGCAGTGACGTACAACACGTACGACGGCACTATAAGGGGGAAGTTCCATTCGAATGGCGCCACCCTTCATGTTAGTAAACTTTGTTGAGCGGCAATTCGCGCTTTTCAGCCTCATGCTTTTCAGTCCGTTACAGCGTGACGAATGTGCTATCTCCATTACGAACGCTAGTTTTACCAGAACGAGCGCTCCCGTCTCATACTTGACTCTGAGCATGCGCGTTTTTTTCCCCTTGTAAAAGCATACACACTATCGTTTTTCACGTCGTTAAAAAAAACGACATGAAAAAATAGAGCATGTTCGAAATTTTTAATGGCCGTTTTTCACGTCGTTAAAAATGCTCTGGAGCATACACACGATCGGTTTTAATGCCCATTTTAAAAAATGGCATTTTTAACGGCATGAAAAACGATTGTGTGTATGGGGCATAAGGCCCCTTTCACACTTGTACGACATCTACAACGACTTGGGGCTACAAAGTCGCATGACAAGTCATTCCCCATGATTTACAATGACAACCATTCATATTAGTAAGACTTCAAGTCGTGCAGACTTCAAAGTAGTCCCTGCAATACTTTGGTCCGACTTTGATGCAAGATCCATAGACCTCAGGTCTCCCTGAAATCGCAGCCGCAAAATCACGGCAAAATCGTGCGACTTTGAAGTTGCGGTAGTGTGAAAGGGGCCTTAAGCTCAGTACACATTATTAGAAAATCAAATGAAAATATCCATATTTGGAACGATTGTTCCATTTTCTGTTCGTTAGTATACTGCTTTTGAGAGCAGATGTTGACTGTTCAGATGAAAATTTTCAAAGGGACATGCTGGAAATGTTTTTTTGTTATCAGGATGAATGATTTTTGTGAATTAGTACAGTATTCATACTTAAAAAAAAAATCAAATGAGCAAGACCGCGCACAACCAAAAACAATGATGTACCCTTTGATGTAGCTGCATACGCGGGAAGTTTTCCTCAGTTCCTCGAGAATTCTCTTAGCATTTATGGCATTCTCGTTTTTAGCATGGTACCAACATTCAGGGGAAATCAGACGATCGTACAATTTTCTAATAATGCATATTAGGCTTAAGTCTCATGCAGAATAGTCAAATACATTTTCTTCATTTTCTTGAAAATCTAATGTGCAGGTAGACTGAAAACAAGAAAAACTTGTTGCGCGTTATTTGCAAGTCACTATGGTTCACCAAGATAATCCCTCCATACTTTCCATACATCGGAGGTTAATTGCACTCTTCCTGGGAAAACATTTACTATCTCTGGCCTCATATGACTAATAGGATATTCAAATTTTGGATAAACAGGTTCTACATTGTGCATTAATGTTATTACGAAACATGCAATAACTTTAGCAGTCCATAGATTATGCAGTTTTTCTTTCTTTCCACCACAGGTGGAAGAAAAGAAAATTGCCACAGCACTATTGTGTTCTTCTTGTGGGAAACCTTCCAGCCGTGAGAACACAATGATCAATGCTGGTAGCTATCGCTGCCAATAGTGCTTGCATGAAAAAAAAAAATCTGGCAAGCTGGTTGTTCTGAAGTTGATCAATGGATCGACTTCTGGACAACCAGTCTACCCTTAGCTAAAATGAATCATGGCTGGTTCCTGCTGAACTGAATGAGATTCAACAAATCTATGGCTGGCTTTAATTATAGCCATATAAGCTCTGTGGGTGAGGGGGTAACCCTGGAAGGGAAGCTGCTGGGGAAAATTAAAATAGGGGAAGTCTGTAAGCAAACAAAGACAATACAGATTCAGTATTGTATTAGATGTTGGAGAAGCTGCAGTGAGAGATGAATCTACAATTTAGAACAGCTGACATGAAGTGCATAGGAAGTGACCCGCTCATGGATCTCCTGCAGAAGGGCGCAGAAAAGTGCCATGTGAAAGGGCTCTAACTTCATTTTTCTTTCAGTTGTCTTCCAGGACAGCCTATGAGACAATAAGCAATAACTTACCAGCCTAGGGAGGGATCACTGCCTAGAAGACCTTCTTGTCAAATGCTTGATTTTGGGTTGATGTATAAATGTGGTAAATATCGATCCTGTAGCCACTTTAAAAACTTGCTAAGGAAGTGCACAACTTGCACCAGCCTTCTCAGTCCATGAAATTGCCAAGGCCCTTGTGGAGTGTGCATTAACAAAGGATGCAGGAGCTGCCTGCATAACCTGATAGGCTTTGCATATAGCTTGTCTAATCCACTTAGCTATAGGTGCCTTGGAGGCTTATTTACTCTTGTTTCCTGCAAATAGTACATACAGAGTGTCCAACATTCTGTTTCAATTGTTTTTATTGTATGTTTTCTGAAAAAAAAGGAGGAACAATACAAAGCAGAGCGGCGATCAATCCTTGCAAATCTCTGTACATAAAACAAATTAGATACATAAAATAAAAAAAGGGGAATTGCATAAAAAAAAAAAGAAGGTGGGGGGGGGGGGACATAAAGTCAAGTAAAATAATCCATCTATGAGGTCCCATAAATCATTTACAAATAGAGGGATGATGAATGGTAGCATAATATAAACCAGAAACTCGTTATAATTGCAAGAAAACCATCACAAAGACAACTTTTCAGGACCGCCAAAAGGTATACAGAAAGACCATGAGGTCCAAAACACCGAAATTATGAAACCTCTATAAAATGGTCTATGAGATGGCAAAACAAATATCTTGTAGCAGAGAATTTCAGGAGCTTATGCCAATCATAAACCAAATTTAGTCATTTATGGGGGACACTACTCCCCGTAGCTAATAACATAGTGAGTGCCCAACATTCTATAGTGTTTTGTAGCATCCAGATAAGCAACAATAAGCAATACTTTCTCTTTCTAATTGGATGGCCTGTTGCAGATGGTAGGTAACACAATATTCTGTGTTCTGTGAAAGGCAGATGAGACTTTAGGCAAAAACCCTGGATCAGGTTTTTTTTTTTTAATTAGGTACTTTTTTATCAACAAAAATATACACACAATGGTACAAAATTCTTATATACAGATCATGACAAGATAACTCAGCATGGGTAGACCAGTGTTGCCAACCCCCTGGAGTGAAATTTACTGGCAAGATGCCAAAATTTCTGAACGGCACCAATTTTTTACTGGCAAAAATCATGAAAATTCCTGGCAGAGCTGCATTTTTTACTGACGCTGCAAAAAAGTACCTAAAATTACTGTTTTTAGTGCTAAACAGTGCAAATATCAATATTTGAACTATAAACACACAGCTAATGCTATTGTCAATGTGTTTAAGTTAAACAAAAGTAAAAAAACATATTTCTCAATTCACATGAAGGTTAGGTTACTATAACCCAGCCAGCACAGAGTTCCCTCTTACATCAGAGTCTGCAGGGATCCCCCTTACAGTGCAAGGGAACCCTTATGTAAAGGGGAACGCTGCAGATCATGATGTAAGGGGGAACTCTGATGTGGAGGGGGGCTCTGGTGAATAGAGACCACCTTCCACAGAGTGAATACACTAAGGTAAGGGGAAGGGTACTAATATAAGGGGGAAACCTTTATATCAGTGCCCCCTTACATTATTGTATTCACTCACCTCCTTACATCAGTGACCCCCCCCCCCCCCTCAGAATGGCCTGGCGGCACTGTCACTGACCTCCTCTCAGGTGCACAGTGTGGGGCTCAGTCAGACGGCTCCAGCTTGGTGGCTCTGATCTCCTCTCCCCAGTCCACATGTCTGTTTCTTCCCGGGCCGTAACCCCCATCCCGGCGGCACTCCCACTCTTGACTCCTTTCTAGGATCCCCTCAGAGACTGCAGACATGACAAGAGATGGTCAGAGGCTGCAGACACGATACAGGAATTTGACAGAGACTGCAGACATACTACAGGAGGGGGACAGAGGCTGCGGACATATTACAGGAGGTGGACAGAGGCTGCGGACATACTACAGGAGGTGGAGACAGGCTGCGGACATACTACAGGAGGTGGAGACAGGCTGCGGACATACTACAGGAGGTGGAGACAGGCTGCGGACATACTACAGGAGGTGGACAGAGGCTGCGGACACACTACAGGAGGGGGACAGAGGCTGCGGACACACTACAGGAGGGGGACAGAGGCTGCGAACATACTACAGGAGGGGGACAGAGGCTGCGGACATACTACAGGAGGGGGACAGAAGCTGCGGACACACTACAGGAGGGGGACAGAGGCTGCGGACATACTACAGGAGGGGGACAGAGGCTGCGGACATACTACAGGAGGGGGACAGAGGCTGCGGACATACTACAGGAGGTGGACACTGGACAGAGACTGCCGACATACTACAGGAGGTGCCGGTGGAGACACTCTGTGGACATGATGGTGCCCTCCTCACCCCCTCACAGTAGCCTCCTCCTCTGTCTACCACCACCGCCGTGCCATGCAGGGGACACAGACTGATGTGCTCTGTCCACCATATTACTTCTCGAAATCATCAGTGTGCTGTGTCCTCCTCCTGTGCCCCTTTCACCTCTCCACAGGTCAGGGCAGCACTGTGCTGCCCTGACCTGTGGAGAGGTGAAAGGGGCACAGGAGCCAGAGGAGGACACAGCACACTGATGATTTCGAGAAGTAATATGGTGGACAGAGCACATCAGTCTGTGTCCCCTGCATGGCACGGCTTCACGCTCCCAGTAATCAGTGTCCAGGACCACTCGCTGTCCCCTCGTACCCCCCCCAGTTTCACTCACCTCGAGTCTGTCTGTCCTCCCCACCCCTGTCAGTGCTCCGCTCGGCGCTCGCTCCTCCACCTATGATGAGTGTATGCCATGCACTCACTGCAGGAGACGCGCGGCTCGCGCCAGCCGCTGTGGTGTATTCAAAAATGGCGCCGGTGGCGCCATCACGTTACTGAGCGTGCGCCGCCCAGCCGAGCGCGAACAAGTTTCCCTGAGCTTGGCCGGCTTCGGAACGGCGCATGCGCCGTTGTATGGCCGGCTCGTGGCCATCTTTTTTATGGGCGCCGGTGCCCATAACGGACTTTAACGTACACCCCGAAAAAGGGGTTAAATTCACCTGCCGTACGTAAATATACGTACGGTTGGCAACACTGGGGTAGACATACACTTTGCTTGGTAACACAAATTTCTAATCAGGCATCTAGACGTGATGAATAGGACTTTCTGAAGTTCAAACTAAGCATCAGAATGGGGAAGAAAAGGGTATTTAAATTACTTTGCATGTGGCACGGTTGTTGGTGCCAGATGGGCTGGTCCGAGTATTTCAAAAACTGCAGATCTACTGGGATTTTCAGGCACAACCATCTCAAGTTGCTCTTTGCTGCAAAGGCCAGTTACTGTATACAGTGCATTTGGAAAGTATTCACAGCCCTTCACTTTTTTTCACATTTTATTATGTTACAGCCTTATTCCAAAATGGATTGAATTAATTATTTTCCTCAAAATTCTACAAACAATACCCCATAATGACAACGTGAAAGAAGTTTAATTGAAATGTTTGCAAATTTATAAAAAAAAAAAATCACATGTACATAAGTGATCACTGCCTTTGCTCAATACTTTGTTAAAGCACCTTTGGCACCAATTACAGCCTCAAATCTTTTTGAGTATGATGCTACAAGCTTGGCACACCTACTTTTGGGCAGTTTCTCCCATTCTTTTTTGCAGGACCTCTCAAGCTTCATCAGCCATTTTCAGATCTCTCCAGAGATGTTCAATCGGGTTAAAGTCTGAGCTCCGGCTGGGCCACTCAAGGACATTCATAGAGTTGTATCATAGACAATTCTTTCTTATCTTGGCTGTGTGCTTAGGGTCATTGTCCTGTTGGAAGATGAACCTTCATCCCAGTCTGAGGTCCAGAGCACTCTGGAGCAGGTTTTCATCAAGGATGTCTCTGTACATTGCTGCATTCATCTTTCCCTCGATCCTGACTAGTCTCCCACGTTACCTGCCACACCTTGCTGAAATTCATCCCCATAGCATGATGCTGCCCCCACCATGCTTCACTGTAGGGATATTATTGGTCAGGTGATGAGCGGTGCCTGGTTTCCTCCAGACATGATGCTTGCCATTCAGGCCAGAGTTCAATCTTTGTTTCATCAGACCAGAGAATTTTGTTTCTCTTTGTCTGAGAATCCTTCAGGTGCCTTTTGGCAAACTCCAGGTGGGCTGTCATGTGCCTTTTACTGAGGAGTGGCTTCCATCTGGCCACTCTACCATACAGGCCTGATTGGTGGAGAGCTGCAGAGATGGTTGTTCTTCTGGAAGGTTCTCCTCTTTTCACAGGGAAATGCTGGAGCTCTGTCAGAGTGACCATCGGGTTCTTGGTCACCTCCCTGACTAAGGCCCTTCTCCCCAGTTCGCTTACTTTGGCCGGGTGGTCCACTCTAGGAAGAGTCCTGGTGGTTCCAAACTTCTTCCATTTACAGGTGATGGAGGCCACTGTGATCATTGGGAACTTCAATGCTGCAGACATTTTTCTGTACCCTTCCCCAGATCTGTGCCTCGATACAATCCTGTGTCGGAGGTCTACAGACAATTCCTTGGACTTCATGGCTTGGTTTGTGCTCTGACATGCACTATAAACTGTGGGACCTCATATAGACAGGTGTGTGCCTTTCCAAATCATGTCTAATCAACTGAATTTACCACAGGTGGACTCAAATCAAGTTGTAGAAACATCTCAAGTATGATCAGGATGCACCTGAGCTCAATTCTGAGTGCAATGTTAAAGGCTGTGAATTCTTACTGTATATACATGTAGCGGGGTCTCTAAATTTAGGTGGGGTACACCTGGGTGGTAATATGATCCAGGTGTGTAAATTATGGGAGTAATTGGACCATTTGTATTCGTGGAGGATTGGGCGGTGTAATAATCTCCTTGGCCTGTGGGTGGCAGGTGCCCGCAGGCTCGAGGTAGATTTTCTGCCATAGTGCTGTCCTTTTTTGTCCCTTCTCGGAGATGGTACGGCGAGGGCGGGGAACCTGCCTTGACGTCAATGGAGGGGATAAAGGGGGGAGACGCCCTGGTCACGAGGTCTTGCTCTCTTGGAGGTCCTTCATCACGCGCCCAGGCACCTTAGGCCTGGGTGCGGGCGGTTCTGAATTCCGGCCCAGGTGCCCTAGGCCTGACCGGAATGGAGTTGGAGTCCATCCCAGGCACCTTCAGCCTGGGGTGAGGTACTAAACCAGGAGGCCTGGGGTCCAGTGACTTCGACTGGGTCCCGCGAGGGTGGAGAAGTCCGAGGGTCCCTGAAGTGGATGGGGCCCATGTCTGAGGCGAGGAGGCCGGGGAGGTTACCCATTCGGAGAGTCTGGAGCAGCATCAACCCAGTGACGGATGGGCCTCTGGTAACTCCCTTGGAGGAACATCTTCCCTTGACAGGGGCCACAACGCAGCGAAGGTACTCCTATCTACATTCTCTTGAGTCGCTGGTAGAGACTCTCAAGTTCTAAGCTCTCTCCAGCCAAGGCTATAGTAACCGCTGGTGAAACCACAGTGGTTTAGCTGACAATCAGGATAGTGCCTCGACCTGCTCATTCTACTGTATCAAACTGTTATTGGATCCCAACCAGTTGGCTACTGAAGCACTGTTTATTGTGAGTTATGCAATAAAACAAGAGTTGGACTGTGATCGGTGTGTGGAACTCTGGTTAATGGGAGCAAAGGGAAGTGTTGGCACGGCAGGACTTAATCCTTTACAGAAACACACAGGCCCGAGGAAATATCTGGTACTGGCCTTCACCTCACCCACAGCTATGGGGAGGACATGGGCTGTAGCGCATCTCACCCTGTCGTATGTGATACCCCTAGACAAGAGAGATGGGGTGAGGCCGCTACACGTGGGGGCTCGTGAGTCCGGGATGATGTGTGTTTTGACATTGGAAGTAAGAATGGCTGTGCCTGGACTTTGCTGCCCGGAGGAGTTCCGAGCAGGTCGGCCATGTGATCGGCCAAAGTGCATCCCTGCTCAAAGTCGTGGAAATGACCCTAAGACGGGAAAGGCCCATGCGGAGGAGCGAGAAGAGGGAGAAGTCCAGCCATGTGACGTACTACATGTGGGGGCTTTTACTGCACTGCGCCATGAGGCACCCCGTGACTACACAGTTCGTGGGCGGAGTTTGATGGAAGCCTGCAAAAACGTGCAAGTCGTGGGAGGAGTCTGGCCATGTGGAGGAACTCACGTGGAGACTTTGGCGCGTGGTCAGTGCGTGATGGAGCAGCAGACAGTCGGGATGGCCTCAAGCTCCCCGTGGATTCCGGTTCCCTACCCCACGAAGATGACTACCTTTGCTGCTCCCCTTACAGACACGGGGATAAGACTCAGGCCCCGAGGGCAGTTGGCTCTGTACACCTGCAGAGACACGGAGGCCCTCGGCGTGATCTGTCCCGGATGTTCGGGACTGGTGGTCCACCTGAAGCCATTCGGGCGTTGCGAGGCATGCAAAGAGTTCTTGTTCGAGGTGGAGCCATCCACAGTAAGGCCCCGGGCCCTTCGCCTCAACAGCCTCACAGGTACCGCTACTCCGGAAGGGGAGATCCAGGCCTTTGCGGAGGTTCCCATACGCACTGACCAGGGCGATGTGACTGCCCAATCAGAGACTGAGAAAGAAAAATCCGAGGATGCTGCTTCAGTCACCACAGATTCTCTGCTCCCACCTCCGAAGAGGAAAGTCGGTCTGGTGCAGGCCTCCTGTGGTCGTGGAAGAGCTTCACCCCGTCGCTTGCCTGGCCTGGATGGATCCGGTTGGAAGAGTCCTGGACATCCCAGTTCTACAAAAGGTCAAGGTGAGCCAGGGGCTGGGACTGTGGTGGTGGTTGGAGGTGTCGGGGGTCCACAGTCGGTGGAGCCCGCTAGGGAGGGTAGTTCCACGTCTACTAGAGACTACCTTCCCGCGGAGATGTATGACACCTCCGACCTAGAGTCACTGTCGGATTGTGGAGATGACGGTGAGATCGATGAACTGTTTCACCAGAAGGGCTGGGACAAACGCCCATTACCTGTGCTACGTGCACCCCAAGATTCGCCTATGTCCATAGGAGATAGCACGCCCCGGGCAGAGGTCCCGGAGTCTACGAGGAAGCCTAGTCCTCCAATTGCTCTTCCACAGTCCACAGCATCACCCGTTTTGTTGGCGGGGAAACAACGAGCATCACTGCGGGCACCGAGAGAAAAGCCATCCGAGGTAGTGAAAGTACCTCGGCACCCGGAGGCCATCGTTCAACCAGGAGAAGGTGAGCGGGCCACAATGCCTCCCTTGGCCCGATTGCAACAACTCTTTTCTCAGAGGGTCGCTCACGAGTACAGATGGGAATATCCTTACTTGCCCAGGGACTTGCTGTTTGAGGTTGAAGTTCTGCGACAGCGGTGGTACGATGAGTTCGTTTGGGAGAAACTTAAAGTGCCTCATGCCCGGCGATACTTGTCCTGTTCGCCACCTGTGTCGAAAAAGTTCAGAGACTGCAGAGCAGACTGGATGTGGGGCCGCCATATCCATGCGGACAAGGTGCGCATCTGCAGGAAAGATAGAGAGGACGCTGACTATTCGATTGAGGTTTTCGACAAGCATCTGAAACCCTTGTTCTTGCCTGACCTGAGGTTTTACTTGTGAGAAGAGACTCACTTGTGTTTTTTTTTCCTGTAGCATTTTTCTGGAAGTGTTCTTGCCGGAGCATCGAACTGTACCCTAGTTTTTTATTTGTGTTTTTTTTTTCTTTCTACTTCTTGGAGGAATGAGAGCTGTTTGTTTGTTCTCTCTTCTTTCACAAATTAAAGACAGAGACTTTGGGGGTAGAATCAGAGTAGGGATGCAGGAAGACTGAAGATTTCACCAAGTGTCATTACCGTGGCACCGTCACCAGGTGGCGGTGTTGCGCAACGGCTGTTGTTTGTACATTTGCATCACTTTACTCATTGGAGCGCACGGGTCTCTCGGCTGATAGACCCATTCATTCCAAATTAACACAGAATGTCAGGATGTGTTTTTTTTTTCTTGTGTGTGTTGTTTTTTTTCCCTTCTGCAGGAGATTCGTCTGTCAGGACTACTGAGTATGGGGTGGTTCTTAGACAGTAAAGGAAGGGATTGTATATGTGTACATGCTTAGAGGGTTTTATGAAAAAGTTTATTGTTTTATGTTCCCCCTCCCCTTTTGAGCAGGTCTTGGCATGGTTAAGGTTAAAATTCTTAGGGATAGCCTCTGGGGTCAGGCTTATGTCACCACTCGTTGGGAGACATGGGTTTGCACCAGACGCTGGGGACCAGCGTCAAATCACAGGGGGGAGTATGTAGCGGGGTCTCTAAATTTAGGTGGGGTACACCTGGGTGGTAATATGATCCAGGTGTGTAAATTATGGGAGTAATTGGACCATTTGTATTCGTGGAGGATTGGGCGGTGTAATAATCTCCTTGGCCTGTGGGTGGCAGGTGCCCGCAGGCTCGAGGTAGATTTGCTGCCATAGTGCTGTCCTTTTTTGTCCCTTCTCGGAGATGGTACGGCGAGGGCGGGGAACCTGCTGTGATGTCAATGGAGGGGATAAAGGGGGGAGACGCCCTGGTCACGAGGTCTTGCTCTCTTGGAGGTCCTTAATCACGCACCCAGGCACCTTAGGCCTGGGTGCGGGTGGTTCTGAATTCCGGCCCAGGTGCCCTAGGCCTGACCGGAATGAAGTTGGAGTCCATCCCAGGCACCTTCAGCCTGGGGTGAGGTACTAAACCAGGAGGCCTGGGGTCCAGTGACTTCGACTGGGTCCCGCGAGGGTGGAGAAGTCTGAGGGTCCCTGAAGTGGATGGGGCCCATGTCTGAGGCGAGGAGGCCGGGAGGTTACCCATTCGGAGAGTCTGGAGCAGCATCAACCCAGTGACGGATGGGCCTCTGGTAACTCCCTTGGAGGGACATCTTCCCCTGACAGGGGCCACAACGCAGCGAAGGTACTCCTATCTACATTCTCTTGAGTCGCTGGTAGAGACTCTCAAGTTCTAAGCTCTCTCCAGCCAAGGCTATAGTAACCGCTGGTGAAACCACAGTGGTTTAGCTGACAATCAGGATAGTGCCTCGACCTGCTCATTCCACTGTATCAAACTGTTATTGGATCCCAACCAGTTGGCTACTGAAGCACTGTTTATTGTGAGTTATGCAATAAAACAAGAGTTGGACTGTGATCGGTGTGTGGAACTCTGGTTAATGGGAGCAAAGGGAAGTGTTGGCACGGCAGGACTTAATCCTTTACAGAAACACACAGGCCCAAGGAAATATCTGGTACTGGCCTTCACCTCACCCACAGCTATGGGGAGGACATGGGCCGTAGTGCATCTCACACTGTCGTATGTGATACCCCTAGACAAGAGAGATGGGGTGAGGCCGCTACATATACATGTTTTTATTTTTTATAAATTTCCAAAGATTTCAAACAAACTTCTTTCATATTGTTTGTAGAATTTTGTAGAAAAATAATGACATTTAATCAATTTTGAAATGAGCCTGTAACATAACAAAATGTGGAAAAAGTGAAGCACTGTGAATACTTTCTGGATGCACTGTAGTTGAGGGCAGTGGCCATTTGTTTGTACCATCTTTAGGGTTTACAGAGAAATGTGCCAAAAAGAGAAAATATTCAGTGAGCGGCATTTGTGTGGGGGAAAATGCCTTGTTGATGTCAGAGGTCAGAAGAGAATGGGCAGACTGTTTCAGGGGCGTATCCAGAGTCCTTTCTCGGGAGGGGCACTGCCAAAAAATATGTTTTTTTTTGTGGGAAATTTATCGGGGAAATGGCTGGTGTCAGCGCTTCAATCATTCCGGCACCATGGTTGTTATGGTGTCAGGATGATTGAAGCACATTATTTCTATTATTACATTGTAATATAAAATTAAATAGTTCAATGCAGAATCAGTGGGAGTCCCCAGTGTGTCACTTGCCACCGTCGCCTGCAATTAGTGGGAGCCCTGAGCGTGTCACTTGCCACACGTTGCGGATTGTCACTTGCCACGTCACCTGCCACATCTTGTGGATTGTCACTAGCCACACCTTGCGGATTGTCACTTGCCACGTTACCTGCCACACCTTGCTGATTGTCGCTTGCCTGCCACCAGATGCAGATTGTCATTTGCCACGTCACCTGACACAATTTGCGGATTGTCACTTGCCACGTCGCCTGCCACACCTTGCGGATTGTCACTTGCCACGTCACCTGCCACACCTTGCTGATTGTCACTTGCCTGCCATCAGATGCAGATTGTCATTTGCCACGTCACCTGCCACAATTTGCGGATTGTCACTTGCCAAGTCGCCTGCCACACCTTGCGGATTGTCACTAACTTGCCTGCTAAGGTGTAGTTTTGGTTGTCTCTTGCTGTGTCCCAGACTCCCAGAGTCAGGCAGCAGAGAGATAATGTAATCTCTCTGCTGCCTGCACAGTGAGGGCGGAAGTCACTGCAGGAATGCAGGGCAGGCACGGGCGGTGAGAGATGATCTCATCTCTCTGCTCCCCCGCTCCCGGCTAGCTGATTGGCCAGCTGCCACACTGAGCCTGCTCTCTCACTCTCACCTGCGCTGCCAACACACTGAGCAGCACGGTCTGCCCACAAACCGTGCCGCCCGCCCACAAACCACGCCACAAGCGGAGCCGCCCGCTTTCTTACCCGTCTGTGGAGCCGCACGTTATCGCACCTGCCCGCAGAGCGGCCCGACGTGACTCACTGACGTCACTCGTTGCTAGACGCCAAGCGGCCCAGGCGTTAGCAACAAGTGCAGGGAAGAGGCTCCACCCACCTCCTCCTCCGCTCCTGGTATCGTGTCAGTGTGCCGCGTAACTACATTAGACGAGTCTCTCTCTCAGCGCCGCTGATCGGCTGATGTGAGAAACTAAGAGAGAGACTCAGAGAGGCAGCCGCAGAACAAGTACTGTATATACTCGAGTATAAGCCGACCCGAATATAAGCCGAGGCACCTAATTTTACCCCAAAAAACTGGGAAAACATATTGACTCGAGTATAAGCCTAGGGTGTCCATCTGCATGCCTCACTGTGCCTCACTTTGCCTCACTGTGCCCATGCCTCACTGTGCCTATGACTAGACTGATGTTTAACATGGGAGTCTATGGAAGGAGTGCCCGACTTTGAAAAATCGTTTCTCCCCGGCCGTAGGTCTCCCAGACACCAAACTTTGCACACGTATAGAGAAGACATGGGGCTAGTATGTGCCAAGTATGGGGCCCAGGGGACCTACGACCGTCCGGTACCGGGTCCACAAAGTCACAGGAGAAATGACCATTTAACATTGGAGTCTATGGAAGGGGTGCCCGGCTTTAAAAAAAAATCAGTGCTCCCCGGCCGTAGGTCCCCCAGACACCAAACTTTTCACACTTGTAGAGGAGACCTGGGGCTATATGTGTGCCACGTTTGATACCGGGTCCCCAAAGTCTGGGAGATCAGGCGCAAAAAAAAAAAAACAGAGCAAGCAAGTGAGTGTGACAGATGGTCTCGGGGGGGGCAATTGCCCTGTTGCCCCCCTGGATCCGCCCCTGGACTGGTTTGAGATGATAAAAAGGCAACAGTAACTCAAATAACCACTCATTACAACCAAGATATGCAGAATACCATCTCTAAATGCACAACACATCGAACTTTGAAGCAGACAGGCTACAAGCAGCTGAAGACCACACTGGGAGCCACTCCTGTCAACTAAGAACAAGAAAATGCGGCTACAGTTTGCACAGGCTCACTAAAATTGGACAATAGAAGACTGGAAAAACATTGCCTGGTCTGATTAGTCTCGATTTCAGCTACGACATTCAGATGGTAGGGTCAGAATTTGACATAAACAGCATGCAAGCATGAATACATCCATGTATCAATGCCTTGTATCAATGGTTCAGGCAGGTGGTGTAATGGTGAGTGGGATAATTTCTTGGCACACTTTGGGCCCCTTAGTACTAATTGAGTACTAATTAAGCATCGTTTAACTACTTACGGACCGCCCACTGCAGGAATACGTTGCTACTTTGAAGAGGAATACCGTTGTTATGGTAGCAGCTAGCTACCATAACCCTGGTGTCTTCTTCAGTGGGCGGTACTCTTTTAGATAAAAGTGGTCTCCGCGGCGGATACGCCGCAAGATCACTTTTATCGGCAGCGGGAGAGGGGCCTCCCGACACTCTCCAGTGCCCTCGGCCGCTGCCGGAGCCGTCGGCAGCGGCTGAGGTGATCCAGTCCAGTCCTGCCTGGGTATGGAGACGAGTAAGGGGAATATGGCCCCCACCCGTTTCCATTTTACTGCAGGACAGAAGCGATGTCAAAATGTCACTTCCGCCCAATGCTCTTAAAGGGACATTTTTTTTTTTATATGGCATTTTAATCTAAATATGAGTTTTTTTTGACCCCAGAACTCATATTTAACCACTTAGTTACTGGGCACTTAAACCCCCCTCCTGCCCAGACCAATTTTCAGCTTTCAGCGCTGATGCACTTTGAGGCTGCATTCACACCTGAGCGTTTTGTAGCCCTAAGCCTGAAGCTACAAAACGCTAGAGGGGAAAAAATCCATTATTTTCTATGGAGATGGTTCACATCTCCACTCAAAAACGCCTGAAGCCGAACGCCTGAAGCTCAAACAAGTTCCGGACCCTTTTTTGTCGCGCGAATCGGGCAGATTTGGGCGTTTTAGGAGTCATAGAATGTAATGGAAACGCCCGATTCAAGCGTCTAGCGCGACAACGAGCGTTTCGACGGGCGCAAATTCACGTGACAAAACGACGGTAAAAACGCTCGAAGCGCTACGCTCAGGTGTGAATGCGGTCTGAATGACAATTGCGCGGTCATACAACGCTGTACCCAAATGAAACTTTTATCATTTTTTCCCCCACAAATAGAGCTTTCTTTTGGTGGTATTTGATCAGCTCTTCGGTTTTTATTTTTTGTAAAAGAAAATTAAAAAGACAGATTTAAAAAAAAAAAAATTATATTTTTTTATATTTTGTTATAAAATTTTGCAAACAGGTAATTTTTCTCCTTCATTGATGTACGCTGATGAGGCTGCACTGATGGGCTGCACTGATGGGCACCGATAAGGCGGCACTGGTGGGCACTGATAGGCGGCACTGAGAGGTGGCATTGATGGGCTGCACTGATGGGCACCGATGGGCTGCACTGATGGGCACCGATAGGCGGCACTGGTGGGCACTGATAGGCTGCACTGATGGGTTGCACTGAAGGGCATTGATAGGTGGCACTGATGAAGCACTGATTGGCATCACTGGTGGGCATTGATAGGTGTCACTTGTGGGCATTGATAGGTGTCACTTGTGGGCATTGATAGGTGGCACTTGTGGGCACTGGCAGGTAGCAATGGCAGGTGGCACTGGCAGGTGGTATTTATGGGCACTGATGAGGCTGATGTGCCTCCTTCCTCTTCGGGACCAATGTCCCTTGTGCACAAGCCGGTGTTCGTTTTTTTTTTCTCCTCACGCTGTCAGCGTGAGGAGAAAAAAAAACGATTACCGATCCTTTGTTTACATCACGTGATCAGCTGTCATTGGCTGACAGCTGATCACGTAGTAAGGGGCCGGGACCGGCAACCTTACACAGATCTGTGATCGCCCGAATCTCAGTGACTCTGTGATCACATGGTGAAAATGGTGTTCAAACCACACATATGAGGTATCGCCACGATCGTTAGAGCGAGAGCAATAATTCTAGCCTTAGACCTTCTCTGTAACTCAAAACATGCAACCTGTAGAATTTTTTAAATGTCGCCTATGGAGATTTTTAAGGGTAAAAGTTTGTCGCCATTCCATGAGCGGGCGCAACTTTGAAGCGTGACATGTTGGGTATCAATTTACTCAGCGTAACATTATCTTTCACAATATAAAAAAAATTGGGCTAACTTTACTGTTGTCTTATTTTTTTATTTAAAAAAATTATTTTTTTCCTAAAAAAGTGCGCTTGTAAGACCGCTGCGCAAATACGGTGTGACAAAAAGTATTGCAACAGCCGCCATTTTATACTCTAAGGTGTTTTGAAAAAATATACATATATATATAATATATATATATATATATATATATATATATATATATATATGTAATGTTTGGGGGTTATAAGTAATTTTCTAGCAAAGAAAACAGTTTTTAACTTGTAAACACCAAATCTCAGAAAGAGGCTCGGCCCTTAAGTGGTTAAATGCCACAGGTTACCTGAGTATTGATGCTGACCATGTCCATCCATTTATGACTACAGTGTACACATCTTCTGATGGCTACTTCCAGCAGGATAATGCACAATGTCAAGAAGCTCAGATCCTCTCAAACTGGTTTCTTGAACATGACAATGAGTTCAATGTACTCCACAACCACCAGATCTCAATTCAATAGAGCACCTTTGGAATGTGGTGGAATGGGAGATTTGCATCATGGATGTGCAGCCAACAAATCTGCAGCAAGTGCTTGATTCTATCTATCATATCAATATGGACAAAAATCTCTGAGGAATGTTTCCAACACCTTGTTAAATCTATGCCATGAAGAATTAAGGCAGTTCCGAAGGAAAAAAGGGGTCCAACCCGGTACTAGCAAGGTGTACATAATTAAGTGGCTGGTGAGTGTATGTGACACTTACAATACAACTTAGATTACAGTAAAGCAAAACCTTCTGAAATGGCAGGTTAAAAAAGTAGAATATCACACTCATGTATCTCTATCACTTCATTTTTGTTTGCTCGTAAATGGCCAATAGCAAACGGACAGAAAAAAACGGACGATCATCTCATCGTGCTTACCAGGCATTAGACGCCTGGTAAGTACGATGAGATGATCGTCCGTTTTTTTTGCATGCTAGTCTCATATCGAAAATGAAGAGTTTACTAAAATTCTTGTACAACAGAATCAAAATTCAGAACTGATGTATTGTGTTGTAGTGTATTTGTATTGTATTTTCAAATGACAACTGTACTGATTAAACAAATATCATATGATCTGGTATGGTACGAGAACATTTTTCATGCTTGTCCCATAGGATAATTTTGCATTCATTTTCGTGATTGGCTCTCGAAGGCTGTGTACTAATAATCAGATTATCATACGATCGCTTAGAAAGTGGTATTTTTCATACGATATTCTGATCATGTGTATGGGCCATAAAGGGGACACTATTGCTTTCAGCGTTATTTTGTATTCAAGCTGATCTCCCACTAAGTAAGAGTATGAATCTATATACATTCCATCAAATATAGCGCTAAATTTGTAATAATTTGTGAAGGACCAGTTGTGGTGGTGCCACACGTGATGTATCCAACCAGCATTGCCAGGTTTTCATAAATTTCTTTGCGTGAAAAGGTGTCATTTAGGGGGATAAGGTGAGAGCCACTGTCTTGCTATTAATTTACGGGCAATATACAAGAGCCTAGTATGTGTAAAATATATTTCAGGTGTGCATATTTCCTCCTCTAGAGACCCCAGAAGACTTAAGCCCTGTACACACGATCGGTTTGACTGATGAAAACCGTCCGATGGATGGTTTTCATCAGACCAACCGATCGTGTATGGGACCCATCGGTCTTTTTTCCATCGGTTTTAAAAAATAGAACATGTTTTAAATTTTTCCGATGGATAAAAAACCGATCGAAAACTCTGATCGTCTATGGGCAAGTCCATCGGATCAAAAACCCAGGCATGCTCAGAATCAAGTCAACGCATGCTCAGAAGCATTAAACTTAATTTTTCTCGGCTCATCTGAGTGTTTTACGTCACCGCGTTTGGAACGGTCGGTTTTTTGACTGATGGTGTGTGGGCAAGACTGATGAAAAACAGTTTCATCGGATTTCCGATGGACAAATCCATCGAAGAAAATCCATAGGTTATCCGATCGTGTGTACAGGGCTTAAAGGATGATGTGGAATAGTAACCACAAAAAGTTGAAGAAATAATGCTAGTAATGTCTTTCCAATATCTGAATAGTTTTGGACATCTCCACAACATATGGATCAAATCCCCATTCTCTTTATTTCATTTGGAGAATAGGATTCCATCATCCACAGAGCCAGGTGTCCTGTCACCACATCCCGATGACTGATACAAACAGAAAAAGCCCCTTAGGCCCTTTCACACTTATACAACTTGTCCCACGTTTTGTGATGGCAAAGTAGCATGACAAGTCGTTTCCCATGATTTCCAATGACAACCATTCATATTAGTACGACTTCAAGTCGTTCCGACTTCAAAGTAGTCCCTGCGCTACTTTGGTCCGATATTGATGCCACTTACACAGGCATTCCCTGAAATCGCGGTAAAATCACGCAACTTTGAAGTCGCACTAGTGTGAAAGTGGCCAAAGGCCTCTTTCACACTTATACGACTTGTCCCACGATTTGTGATGGCAAAGTAGCATGACAAGTCAACCAATGACAACCATTCATATTAGTATGACTTCAAGTCGTTCCGACTTAAAAAGTAGTCTCTGAACTACTTTGGTCCGATTTTGATGCCATTCACACAGGCTTTCCCTGAAATCGTGGCAAAATCGAGCGACTTTGAAGTCTCAGTAGTGTGAAAGGGGCCTTAACGGGACGGGACTTTGAAGGTGACATGGACGCCAAGAGAATAAAAGATATACATTTTATTACAAAAAATAATAAATTACAATACAGTAAAAATGTCTATGCAAAGACACATGGGTGGTATACATATAGTACTGTACGATATATACAAGTGCAGATTTAGTCTCTGGTGGACCCAACGTTTCTGGCTTAAATGCCTTTCTTCAGGGGTTTATACAGAGAAGACTGCAATCATATATCAAATCTACAAAGAAAACATACTGTATTATAAACAACATGCAAAACAGACCACGATTATCAACCGTCATATGTTTATAAAAAGTAGAACATCACATACCCACTGGCATCCAGTGACTTCATACATAGAAATAAAAGAAAAAGACCCACAGAGGGTCAGTGTGTACAAAAATGAACCGAGCTGGCAAGGTGGTAGGTGGCTTTCCCCTTTGGTATAGGATGACCCTACAGGGGTCCACCTAACGAGGGGCCACAATTGAAAGACACCAAGGATTATTGGACCTAAAAAGATCAAAAAGGTATCATATGATCAAGGGACAAAAAATATATATACAGTATGTACCTTCCTCATAACATTACTTGATAGTATAAGAAACCTTGCATACCTGAGAAGTTGTTTGTATCGATATGGCAGGAAAATAGTCACAAAATAGTGGCGTGCAGATTCTGACTTTGAGGGGCTTTCCTCTATAGAATAAATGGAGATGCAATTTATATATATATACGATTGGGATGTATCCCTGAACCCCTAGGTCTGAAACTAAATAGGTACAGATTAGGGGTTTTAATCAAAGTCAGATACGTTCTGCAGATGTCTACCTCGGTTCCTCAACTTCTTGGCGTGTCTGATCCGGCGCGGCTCTGCCATCAACAGACCGCCACTGGGTCCAAATAGGCTAATGACGCCCGACGCATGCATGGCAGTCAGAGGTCGCCAGACATGTGCCTGTGTGGCCAATAGGACCAATTGCGCCACCCCACCCATAAGTGGTGTGGCGTCATGCGTTCCAAGCACACCGACGCACACTCATGACACACAGATGCGGGACAGGGCATTAGGAGAAAGCTCGCCCACATTGGTGTCGTGTATTTTAAGGGGCCCACGCTGAATGAGCCTTTGTGCTCGGGGCAGGGAAAATCCCACCCAAGGAAAAACAGCCACCATACACAATTATGCTTGAAAAAATTAAGCGATGATTTGAATAAAAACCAAAAGATCGATATAGTACACAGGGAAATAGAACAAAAGCTGGTCCTGAAATATAGAAAAGAAGGGGGATTCATTTTTAACAGAAAAAATCATGTAGAAAGCCTCATTATATTTATAAACCTCTTTCTAAAAGATATGAACAAGTAAATTTAACAATAAATGTAAGTCGCCAGGCATAACTTGTTTACACAAGCAAGGCGTGTTACACAAGCAGCTATACACATCAGTTGCAGACCTATGTCCACTCCCAGTAGACAGAGCTGCAGTTTATAGCTGCTTGCGTAACACGCCTTGCTTGAATAAAATAAGTTACCGTATTGTTCCATGTATAAGACACTACTTTTTGCTAAAATCATTAGACTGAAAATCAAGGGGTGTCTTATACACGGTCAATCAGCAGGGAGAGAGCCGCGCAGGTGCTTAGCTGCCCATAGCTTGTCAAACAGCCTTCCTCCAATCACGAGCCGTATGTTACTGACGTCAGCTGGAGGTGGAGAGTGCGCAATTGCAATCCCGTTGGAGGTGGAGTGTGTGTAGATGCAACAGGGATTGAGTGTTCTGATCCCAAGATGTCAGAAAATAAAAAAATAAATACAGGTAAGCGATTGTTTTTCTCTCCAAAATTCAAACTGAATGTAGTCAGCTATGCAAATGAGCATGGAAATAGAGCTGCAGAGACACAGTTTGGACCTCCTCCCACTGAGTGTATGATCAGACAGTGGAGAAAACAGGAAGAACTCCTTCTGTCTGGAACTAATAGTGGTGAAGAAGAGAACAGTGATGCAACAGAGGCGGAATAAAGTGATATGCTGCATAATATACTGGTATGTAAACGTTACCTGCGGTATGTAATAAAAAAAAGGGAAAAGGGGAAGGCACCCACATTGCCACATCCATACAATATAGGGAAAAACAATTTTCTACTCAGGAAGAGTAAAACAAAGGTCGGAATTTGCAGGCAACACACGAAAATGGAATACAAAAAATATATTTTATTATCAAATGAATGTTAAACAAAGATTAAAAACCATACAATGTATATAGCAATAGGAGGTCCCTTGAACATCGACGCGTTTCGCCGTGAGGCTTCGTCAGGACGGACAAAATGGGAAGGTTTTTTACACACTTGGGACAAATCTCACTATCTGGAATGAGATACATGAAGATTTAAACAATATATACAGCTAGTGTCATGGATCTGCAGTAGTGTTTGTCTGTCAGCTTACCTTCCTTCCCATGTGTTCATCTTAGAGGCCTGAGCCCTTTCACCTGGCTTCCTTTATAATCTCCTCCCAGCCTGACTCCACCCCAGGCCCTATCACAGAACATTATATTAACCTGTGCACTGCAAGCCTGCTTTGCTGATCAACGTGTTTGTTAGGCATTGTGTGTTTGGGTTCCTGTCTGCCGTATGCTACGTCTGTCTCTCTGTTACGTTATCGGCTTGTCCCCGACTATCCCTGTCTGCTCGTGACCCTTGACCTTCGGCTTGTCTTTCGTTATCCTTGTCTGCTTGTGGCCCTTGACTTTCAGCTTGTTATTTGTTACTCTTATATCTCGTGCTGCTGCTTCCCCTCTTGTCCCCTTATCCTACGGGGCGTGAGCTAGGAGACTCTAGGGGCCGCGACCTGGACCCAGCCTGCAGCATAACATCCTCACCACTAGAGGCTCTGGAGAAGACCTGCTGGGTCTTAGACTCCGCGCCCTGGGGAATCTTGGCTCTAGCTTCCCATAGGATCCCGGTTGTGCTCCTCTGGTCCCGCTTTCCACAACCACCCAGTTTCCTATCCGCAGCAGTCAGCCATAGGGTTCACTACCTTGCGGTGCACTCCTGTCCCCCTACGGTGTGCATCTGTCACCTGGCCACAGGTGACCTGACAGTTTGATCAGCCATGAACCTGGCTGACATCCCGCTCCCCGCGGATGATCCATTGCAGGGCATAGTTTGCAGACTTGAAACCCAGGAATCGAATCAGACTCAGGTGATGCGATTCCTCCAGGATCTGGCTTCTCGCTTCGCGCAGCTTCAGGCCTCCTTGGGAACCCTGAATCCGCAACCTCAAATACAACCAGCGGCTGCACCTATTGCACCTGTCGCAGCCACACACTCACTACAACTGCCAGCTCCGTCCCGTTTCTCTGGGGACTCCAAGGCTTGCAGGGGGTTCCTTAGCCAATGCACGATTCATTTTGAGCTCCAGCCCCAAAACTTCCTGTCTGATCGGGCTAAGGTAGCCTATATCCTTTCCCTCCTCTCTGGTGAAGCTTTAGCCTGGGCAGCCCCTCTGTGGGAACTGAATGATCCAGTGGTTTCTAGCCTGTCTGGCTTCTTGAAACTTTTTCGGAATATCTTCGAAGAACCGGCTCGTGTCTCTTCAGCTGCCAGCGCCCTTTTACGTCTCCGCCAAGAGTCTGCTTCTGTGGGACAGTATGCCCTTCATTTCCGCATACTGTCGGCTGAGTTGAGCTGGAACAATGAGGCCTTAGTCGCAACCTTTTTGCATGGCCTGTCTAATAGAGTGAAGGATGAATTAGCAGGAAGAACCATCCCCACTGATCTGGCCGGCGTTATCTCCTTGTGTAACCAGATCGATATTCGCTTTCAGGAGAGGACCTTAGAAAAGCAACGCCAGCACTCCTTGGTTCTTAGTCAGCCTGAGCTCCCCTCTTTTCGACCCGTAGAGCATCTCCTACCAGCTGAGGAACCCATGCAGCTGGGTCGGACCAGGCTATCCCCCGAGGAACGTGCTAGGCGCAGAACTCTTGGTCTGTGTCTTTACTGTGGGGGCAAAGGTAATTTTCGTGACACTTGCTCTCTTTGTCCAGAAAAACGTTCGGGTCCACTTCATCTGGAAAGTGGAGTATTGGACCCAGAAATATCACCTTCCCCTTCTCGTCTTCTGCTTTCTGTGTTCCTTCATGTTGGTGCTTCTTCTCATTCGGTCTCAGCATATCTGGATTCCAGAGCCGCTGGTAATTTCATGGACTGGGAAATCGCATCGTCCATGAGACTTACTTTTTTGCCCCTCACCACGCCATTGGTGGTCTTGGCGATTGATGGTACTGTTCTCCCAGGGGGACCTATCCGCTTCCAGACCCTCCCTGATAAGATGTCGGTAGGGACACTCCACCAGGAGTGGATATCCTTCCTTATCTTACCCAAGGCCTCAACGCCTATAATTTTGGGTCTCCCATGGTTACAGCTCCATTCTCCTCATGTGGACTGGACTACTGGACAGATCCTGGCTTGGGGTCCCTCCTGTTCCTCATCCTGCCTACCCAAGGTTGCCCCCTGTGAACCTGAGCCGGTCATTCATTCCAGGTTGCATAACCATTTACATTTCTCTGTCCCTAACCACCCTTGGATGCACAGCCAGGCTAGCTTGTCTACAAGTCCTGCAGTCGCTACGTCTTGTGATGCGATTTAGGTAGTTGCTACACCTGACTCAGCTATTCACTCTGCCTCTGTACTAGTTATGCCAGTCCAGCCCATGCCCAGTGAGCCTCCTACTTTTTCTTGTTCAGGACATTCTGCTTGTCCTTCAGCTATTCAGCTTGACTCCGGCGACATGTCACCTTCTAACCAACCTGACTTCAGGGTTCCACTGACATCTGCCCAGTCTGATGGTCCTGTGCAAGATGACCAGTCCCCCTTTAAGGGTCTAGGGGACCCTCCTCAGATTCCTGTTGATCCTCTCATGCCCTTGCTTATTCCTAGAGAGCCTTTGGTCCTCAATAGATCTTCTTGTCATCTCCCTACCTCGTTTTCGGTCTCTGAGGATAATCTTAAGTACGAGGTTAGACAAGTTCTGGATTCTCGGCTCTGCAGAGGCATTCTTCAGTACCTTGTGCATTGGAGAGGTTTTGGTCCTGAGGAGGTGTCTTGGATCGCTGCATCTGATGTCGCTGCACCTCATCTGTTGAGGAGGTTTCATCAGAGATTTCCCTTTAAGCCTGGGCCCAGGCGGGGGCGGGCCCATAAGAGGGAGGGTACTGTCATGGATATGCAGTAGTGTTTGTCTGTCAGCTTACCTTCCTTCACATGTGTTCATCTTAGAGGCCTGAGCCCTTTCACCTGGCTTCCTTTATAATCTCCTCCCAGCCTGACTCCACCCCAGGCCCTATTACAGAACATTATATTAACCTATGCACTGCAAGCCTGCTTTGCTGATCAACGTGTTTGTTAGGCATTGTGTGTTTGGGTTCCTGTCTGCCGTGTGCTACGTCTGTCTCTCTGTTACGTTATTGGCTTGTCCCCGACTATCCCTGTCTGCTCGTGACCCTTGACCTTCGGCTTGTCTTTCGTTATCCTTGTCTGCTTGTGGCCCTTGACTTTCAGCTTGTTATTTGTTACTCTTATATCTCGTGCTGCTGCTTCCCCTCTTGTCCCCTTATCCTACGGGGCGTGAGCTAGGAGACTCTAGGGGCCGTGACCTGGACCCAGCCTGCAGCATAACATCCTCACCACTAGAGGCTCTGGAGAAGACCTGCTGGGTCTTAGACTCCGCGCCCTGGGGAATCTTGGCTCTAGCTTCCCATAGGATCCCGGTTGTGCTCCTCTGGTCCCGCTTTCCACAACCACCCAGTTTCCTATCCGCAGCAGTCAGCCATAGGGTTCACTACCTTGCGGTGCACTCCTGTCCCCCTACGGTGTGCATCTGTCACCTGGCCACAGGTGACCCTGACAGCTAGATGGAATATTTATGTTAAAAAAACGCGCCGAAGCACGATAAACGTGCAGCGCGTTGACGTCATGCACGTGCGCCGTGCGTACGGGTGGCAACTTTGACCAAAAGGTTCTACAACGGGAGACAGAATGGGTATACAAACTAAAAGTGACCCAGTACCCCGGTCTTAATGACATGGTCAGCTTTAAACCATTTTTGTAAAAATACATAATGTCTAACGTAACTTATGATTCTTCTTACCCAATCTGGTGCCCCTCGATATTGTCCCTCTCCTCGTTGTTCCCCCTTGTTGTATCTCTTCATTATCCATACATTATGGTTGATTCTCTATCCTTGATTAATTTCTTGGTTCATAGAGAACATATTCACAATATGGTTCAGGTTGTTTTTTCATATACACAATAAATAAATGTCTTTCTTTTTTAGTTCTCTATATGATGGAGATTCAGGAACATATATGCTATATACATCGCACCAAATGGAATTCATTCTAAGTGAATAACTGTTTACCATCTATATAGAGACTGATAATTATGTTACGTATCATCATATAATAATGTTGAATGTTTTTGCTTGTTTATTAATGCCTGTTTGTCCTCTATGTGCATCATTGCCATATTCAGCGATTTACAAGTCCATTTAGATGGTGCCATTGTGTGGCTCATTCTGGCAGATTCATTTTTCTGTGTCTTTGCTTAATATATTTTTGTTATTTATTTTTGCTACCGTTGTTATTTTTGCTTGGCTCTTTTGCCATTTCCCGTTTTTCCTTTCTGTTTGTTTGTGGACATTTGAGGGTGTTTTTGTTCTTTCCATGCTTCAACATGGCGTGTTCGATACTTCCGCCCATACATTTATGTTTACCAATGTAGGGCGCATATGTATGACGTCAGCGCGCCGTACGCACGGTGCACGTGCATGATGTCAACGCGCCGCACGTTTATCGGGCTTTGACGTGGTTTTTTAACATAAATATTCCATCTAGCTCAGTCTGGCCTTTGTGTTCAGCGCCAGGCTGACTCCCGGGGGTATTGTGGTTTGACGTCCAATAGCTAGGTAAGTCACTCTCTTTACGTGGTGGTACCTTATAGGCCCTATAAGCTTACCCAGTTGCCTTCCTCTCTTTCATATCCAGATTTGAACAGTGATATACTTATCACTGCACTGGCTGTGTTGTCTGCACTCTCACTGCAAGTGCTGGGATTCTGCGGTGAATATAAAGCTCTCCCTCTCTCTATACTAGGACGTCCCCTACCCCCGCCTGGGCATACCCTATTGGATATACCTGGTAATTCACCTCAATATATGTTCTCCCTATCTGTTTGTATGTTCTTCCTTTTCCTTTTTCGTTCTTCTTTACATATCTGCTATCTGTGATTATATCAATTGGTACTTATAGATCTGTCTAGCCATTTCTGCTAGCTGTAAACATCAGGCTTTTCCACTTGTGGAGTGTACCACTGCGAGAATATCTTTTCTTGATCATTTCTTGACCAGCAGGTAGGAATCCCATGCTTTGAACATTCAACATACTGTCTATCTTTCTTGGCTAGATTATTCTATGTATTCTGTTGGGTCTTTTCTATACATATATACTTGTTGTACTTACTAGACCACACATGTATCTGCCCTTACCATACCATACATACGAATTGGTAACCTCTGAGCAATATTTCGCTGTCCGGACCCTCTTCTGAGGTATTCCTTTTATTTAGTTTTTTCTTTTCTGTTTCTGATTATGATGTGCTTGAAGGGCAAACTATGCATTTTTTAACCAAATATATATTTTTTTTAATTGTATATATTGTTTATATCTTCATGTATCTCATTACAGATAGTGAGATTTGTCCCAAGTGTGTAAAAAACCTTCCCATTTTGTCCGTCCTGACGAAGCCTCACGGCGAAACGCGTCGACGTTCAAGGGACCGCCTATTGCTATATACATTGTATGGTTTTTAATCTTTGTTTAACATTCATTTGATAATAAAATATATTTTTTCTATTCCATTTTCGTGTGTTGCCTGCAAAGACCGACCTTTTTTTTACTCTTCCTGAGTAGAAAATTGCGTTACCTGCGGTAATTACTAAATAAAAATGTTTTATGTTGGAAATATTGATTTCTTAATTTTGGGTTGGAAAAGTGGGGGGGCGTCTTATAAACGGAAAAATATGGTATTTTCATTCATTCTATTACCATACGAGAAAAATTTTGGAGCTTGTCCCTACTGAAATCTTTGTTCAGAAGGTCAGAATCGGCTGTAGAAAGTTGTGTACACACTATACGAAAATTGGGCGAAATTTCCTTCGGACTAAAATGTTCGCTCGATTTACTTATGTAGCGCCCTACTCCTGTTGGGTAGACGCTATATGTTAAATTTAGTTATCTCAGCTGTAGTTCTGCTCAGGATTATGCTAAATTGTTGGCTCTGTTTCAGTCTAGCTGGGTTGCATGTTTTCCACCTGACAGCAGGTGTCACTGTCACCACAGGTCAGGGTTGGAAATGCAGCAGGCTAGGTGTACTGGGTATTCCTTTCCCAGAAGTGGCTCAGGGGGCGTGGTCAACCCGCTGTGCATTCTGGGAGGGGGTACTTAAGAGACAGAGACCGCTCTATCGGGGTTCGTTGCCGGATCCTGACCTGAGGGCCCTCCTGGCCTCAGGGATGTGCGAGCCATTTTCGGCCTCGGGGCCTGCTGGCCCGAGGCTCTGCAACTGAGAAGTAGGCACAGGAGTTGCTGGGGCCTACTAGTCCAGGGATGGTCCTACGCGGTCTCGCGGGAAGAAGCGGAACAATTGGGGACTCAATTGAAGGCCGCACCCTGGCCAGTTTGCCTCACGGTGCTGCCGGACGGCTGAAAGATTCTGGCACCGTGAGCTATGTACTTGTGAAGGAACTTTTTGCAAAGTGTTACACTATCTTGTGGCGGAAGATTGTGGACGACTTGACGGCACTCATCGAGTCTGTGGCAGAGACTTTGAACGAGCTTCGCACCGGTTGCTAGGCCAGTGAGAGTAGGCCTATCCGGTGGTTGCTGAATCCAGTGTGGAAATGATTTGTCCTCTGGATATAGGATTGTGCCCGTGATCCGCAAAGCAAGGTACCTGAACCTCCCCTCTCCCTTTATTGGAACTGGTAAAATAAAGCCTTGAAGAAAACGTATCCAAGTGTTGGTGTAAACATTTATGAAAGCTCTTCAAGAGGGATCCCTGACACGAGTGCGGTGAACAGAGAAGGTAACGGTAGGCCCAAAACTTTAAACCAACAGCTCCTACGGGGGTAGTGCTACACTTATACTGTGTATGAGCCATAACTGACACTGTTTGGGGACCAGTGACACGAATACAGTGATCAGTGCTAAAGAATATACACTGTCACTGTAAAAATAACACTGGCAGGGAAGGGGTTAACATCAGGGCGATCAAAGGTTTGAGGGCCAGTTCACACCATAGAAACGCAGTCCGGATGGGTTCCAGATGCTTTTCTGCATGTGCGTTTTTGACACGTTCCAGTGTGTTTTTAAAGCAGTTCAGTGCATTCCCCCCCCCCCTTTTTTTCTTAACCTAAAATAAGGACATATGTGTTCCAGTGCATTTTTGGTGCATTCCAGGGCATGTGTGATGCGTTTTACAGCATTCCAGTACTGTCCAGTGCAGGAAAAATGCAGCATGTTCTACTTTTTTTTCTGGAACTGGAAAGAACTATGCCATTGAAAACCATATTACCTACTTTTCATGTGTTTTTGTTGCAGAAAAAAACCTGCACTGGACTGCATGTGGTGTGAACTAGCCCTAAATGTGTCCCTAGGGAGTGCTTGCTAACTGTGAGGGATGGTAAAGATCTGTGTCCCTGCTTAGCAGAAACACAGGATCAATATATTCCCATCTCACAGAACGACGATCTGCCTTGTTTACCTAGACAGATCGGCGTTCTGCCTGTCTCCCAAACGATCGCCGGAACCACTGATTAGCTTCTGCTGTGTCCAATGACAGCGGGAGCGGATCGCGTGCGCCCCAAACCCAGAAGTGTCAGATCACGTACTAGGTACGTAATCTGGCACAGAGCGGCTGCCCTGGTGCAGTATATATACGGTGGGCGGTCCGCTAGTGGTTAAATGCTTGTAAGGGCTCACTCATTTGGGTGGTCTGAAACGCGATCCCTGAGGCCCCGTTCACACCTGAGTGATTTTCAGATTAAGACAGGGTTCACACCTATTGGATGCGGCATGCACCACATCCAATTCGCATGATAGGAGATTGTGGCTCTCTATGGAGCCGGTTCACATATCTCCGTTGCGGCTTGCACAGGAGTGCCGTGCGTCTTTGGCTCCGTTTCAGGGACGAAATCATGCAAACATCCAGCCCCGATTCATCCCTGAACGGAAAACAGGGACACAGCAGACCCCTGCTGCGAGCCGGATTCTGTCGGAGGTGTGAACCCAGCCTAAGACCCCTTTCACACTGGGGCGGGCAGGTGTGGTGGCGGTATAGCAGCGCGATTTTCAGCGCTGCTATACTGTCGTTCTTACTGCGGTATGCGGTCGCTAGGGGGGTTAATTTAACCCCCGCTAGCGGCCGAAAAAGGGTTAATACCGCCCGCAAACCGCGGCTATTGCCGCGGTTTGCGGGCGGTATTACCGCGCTGTCCCATTGATTTCAATGGGAGACCGCGGTAAAGGAGCGGTGAACACACCGCTCCTTTACCGCTGTAAAGAAGCGGCTAGCAGGACTTTTGGAGCGGTCCTGCTAGCGCACCGCTTCAGTGTGAAAGCCTTCGGGCTTTCACATTGAAGACACAGGGCAGGATTTTTTCATGCGGTATAACAGCGCTATTATTAGCGCTAAACCGCATGAAAAACGCCCCAGTGTGAAAGGGGCCTTAGAGCCGGTTCACACAGGGGCTGCTTCAAAGTTCGATTGATTTTTAAGCTGTCCCGTACAGCGCGACTTGCAAAATTACTTCTGTATAGAAGTCAATGCAAGCCGCTCCGAAGTCGCCCCTAAGTAGTACAGGAACCTTTTTCTAAGTCGGAGCGACTTGAGTCACTCCTATTAGAACGGTTCCATTGTACAGAGCGCGAGTTGTCAGGCAGCTAAGTCGCCCCTGTGTGAACGGGGTCTTAAGCTCTAAAATGCTGAACAAGCCAAATCCCCTAAATTTCAATGACCCCTGTTCTCATATGAGCGTCCTGTCGCCTGAAGCAAACCAAACCACCTGTCGCTCAAAAAATTCATGAAATTCAGCTACTTTTTTGGCAGATTACAAGCTGTTTTAACCTCATAGACTAGATTTTGCCGTGTCAGTCAGAAGTGGCGGCAACTCTGTGAGAGAAGGGTCAGTGCCTTGCTATAAGGTGTGTGAGGAACCGCCAGGTGTTCAAGCAGAGGCCGCCAACCGAGGACACACGAAAACCGGGAAGAAGAAGAAGACGATAGGGCCGCCTCTCCCTGCTCCTCCTCCCTCCCAGGTGCACCCGGCCTGTCACTGCTCGGCTGCTACATCCGGGTTGTTCCCGGAGAAAGAAGGCCGGAGCCGGATCCTGGGCTAGGCATGAGGCCGCAGCACTGATCTGCACCGCTTACTAGAGAGGACATGACGGGGAACGGCAAGAAGAAGAAACAGGTGCGCTTTGCACGGGCGGGTGACGACGAGGCCGGGGACGAGGAGGAAGAAGACACGCTGTTTGAGAAGCGTCCGGCCAGGCTGAGAGCCGAGGAGCTGGAGGACGAGGGGGCAAGGAGCAGAGCCGAGGGAGGAAGGAGCAGAGCCGAGGATGAAGTGCGCCTGGTGTCTGGAGGGCAGCAATGCCGGGGGATGCGCTGCTGTATCACCACCGTCATGTGCGCTGCCTTTCTGGGGCTGGTAAGAGGAAGTCTCTTCTTCATGTCTTCTATAGAGAACATTCCAGGGGCAGGCTGGAAGGATTTTTATAATATACCTGTGGATTCTTCCCTCCACCTCATACATGCCATGTCTCGGGCACCCCTCACAACCTGCCAATGACCCGGTCACATCTAGCAGGAGCAGAATCATGCCTGTTTGGCCTGTACACTTCACACCTGAGCGATATGGGAATGCCATTTATTTCTTAAAATGCGAGTAGCAGTCGCGCAACAAACTTGCCAAGCGTGGTCAGCTCGGTGTCGAAAAATGGAACTTGAGCTTCCTTGGCGTGCAACAGGCAAGCCCATTTGAGTCTATGGGCTGTCATGCGAAAAAGTGACTGAAAACACATGCATTCAATTGTGATTGCAACCTTAAAGCGGAGCTCCACCCGAAAGTCCAAGCGCTGCTTGTTTGCCCCTCCCCTCTGCTGCCACATTTGGGCACCTTTTTCGGAGGGGGGGGGGTGAGGATACCTCCTCTTGTTTCCCTTAGTGGAAGATTCCGGCGCCTGTACCCACAGCCGATAGACAAATCAGCTAGGGGTGGCAATATATGTAGGTGTTTGCAATATCTCCTAAACCTACACGGTTTAGGAGATATTTTACAAAAAAGAATGCACCGTTGTCTACGGCGCATGCGCGCCATAGACAACGGCGCTGCTGCACTGTCAACGCCGGTTTTACCAATGGATAATGCCGGCTTTGACAGCTCCCGCACGCATGCCTGGCCTGTTAGGAAGAAGAAGTCTGAGTAGGTTTGTGTATCAGGTTATTCTGGGCCAGTTTGGTGCAATCAGAATCATTGTTTTCCTCTCTTGCTCTATATTTTTGAGCAGAATTCGCACTGGAGTGATGGCACAGATTATAATGAACTGTCACAAGGGAATTATCAAGGCATGCAAGGCTAGGGCTAGAACAGGGGCGGCCCGTCCATTGAGGGCGCACGGGCGCCGCCCCCTCAATCACGCCACCCCCCATTTGACTAATGGATAGATTTATGCATAGCTCCAATGGGAGTATTCCTTCCCTCCTGTGACATCTTTGATGGTCAGCTCCTGAATTGTAGAGTCCAAGTCAGTGGATGTAATTATAACCCCCCAGCATTGGTGTCTGTGAATGCAATACTAGCCCCCTGACCTGGTGTCAGTGGATGCAATAATAGCTCCCAGCACTGGTGACAGTACTATTAAAGAATATGTTAACCCAGCATTTATTATTCCTGACATGTGCCAACTGTACCATGTACTTGTATAAAAATTATCCTGCTCTCTTTGTATGGCTTCCTTTGTGTGAAATACCTGGAGTTCCTGCCAGTCACTCTACTTTGCTATTAAAAACTGACCATACTAGGCATGAGAGCACAGCGTGGCCAGTTTTCTAGCTGTGCTGAGACCTCAGCCTGCTCTCCTCCAATGATCAAACTTGTGCTCTCATGCCCTGCCGCCGGCACAGCCATTCACTGGGAAGATCAGTGTGCTGCTGTTTCTCCTCTGTCAGCTCTCTAAGCTCCTTATACAGCTGAGAACAGAGGGTATGTGATCAATTATGAAACGGAATGCCTTGTTTTACAAAGTGAGGGTTCACATATATTTTAATCCCCCTTTAAGAACTATAGGCAAAACGTTTTTTTTTTTTTTTTTTTTCATTTTGGATAGAGTAAGGGAGAGTTATAACCCATCAGAATTTTTTTCACCATCTGTGTCCCATTGTGGAGATTTCCCTTCACTTCCTGTCCCATAGCCAAACAGGAAGTGAGAGGAAATAAATGCAAATCAAGGTAATCCCTTGGGGACCCCCAGGTCACCAGAACTAGTGTTTCTATTACAAGATTTCCCCTCTATATTACTTTTTTGGAAACAACCCAAAATGTGGGGTTTTTTTTTACTTTTACTTTCAATGATAATGGTAAACAGGACAACAGAGGATTTTTCTTCAATGCGGATCAAACAGCATTTTTACACAGCGTGCAGGATTAACCCCTTAGGTTCCACAGTGAGTATAATAAGCATGCTTTACTGCATATACAGACTGATTTTACTGTTGTGGGTTTAGTAACACTTTAACGGGGAACTCCTGAAAACCAGTGGTCAGTAGGGGCCAAAAACACCCAATTCTGCCCAAAATAAAAGCTCATGTACTTTTATGAGCTTCACAAAACTGGTAACAAGTGACGTAACACTCAGGTGGGAGCTTAGAGAATAACGAGATTCTTCATCTTCAGCTTTGTTTAACCACTTAAGCCCCGGACCATTTGGTAGCTAAAGGACCAGAGGTGAATTCAGAATTTTGCACTGCGCTGCTTTAACTGTAAATTGTGCGGACATGCAATGTTGTACCCAAACGAAATTTGCGTCCTTTTCTTCCCACAAATAGAGCTTTCTTTTAATGGTATTTGATTGCCTCTGCGATTTTTATTTTTTGTGATATAAACGGAAAAAGACCGAAAATTTTGAAAAAAAATGATATTTTCTACTTTTTGTTATAAGAAAAATCGAATAAACTCAATTGTAGTTATACATTTAGGCCAAAATGTATTCAGCCACATGTTTTTAGTAAAAAAAATGTCAACGTATATTTATTGGTTTGCGCAAAAGTTATAGAGTTTACAAACTAGGGTACATTTTCTGAAATTTACACAGCTTTAAATTTATGACTGCCTATCTCATTTCTTGAGGTGCTAAAATGACAGGGCAGTACAAAACCCCCCCAAATGACCCCATTTTGGAAAGTAGACACCCCATGGAAATTGCTGAGAGGCATGTTGAGCCCATTGAATTTTTTTTTTTTGTCCCAAGTGATTGAATTATGACTAAAAAAAAAAAAAAGACAAAAAGTTGTCACTAAATGATATATTGCGCACACATGCCATGGTTATATGTGGAATTTCACCCCAAAATACATTTTGCTGCTTCTCCTGAGTACGGGGATACCACATGTGTGGGACTTTTTGGGAGCCTAGCCGCGTACGGGACCCCGGAAACCAAGCACCGCCTTCAGGATTTCTAAGGGCGCAAATTTTTGATTTCACTCCTCACTACCTATCACAGTTTCGAAGGCCATAAAATGCCAAAATCGCACAACCCCCCCAAATGACCCCATTTTGGAATATAGACACCCCAAGCTATTTGCTGAGAGGCATGGCGAGTATTTTACAGCTCTAATTTGTTTTTGAAAATGAAGAAAGAAAATATATATATATATATATATATAATATATTTTTTCAATTTTCAAAACTTTGTGACAAAAAGCGAAATCTGCAAAATACTCACAATACCTCTCAGCAAATAGCTTGGGGTGTCTACTTTCCAAAATGGGGTCATTTGGGGGGGTTTTGTGCTATCTGGGCATTCCATGGCCTCCGAAACTGTGATAGGCAATGAGAAGTGAAATCAAAAATTTACACCCTTAGAAAGCCTGAAGGCGGTGCTTGGCTTTTGGGGTCCCGTACGTGGCTAGGCTCCCAAAAAGTCTCACACATGTGGTATCCCCGTACTCAGGAGAAGCAACAGAATGTATTTTGGGGTGTAATTCCACATATGCCCATGGCATGTTTGAGCAATATATCATTTAGTGACAACTTTGTGCAAAAAAATAATAATAATTTTCTTTTTTCCGCAACTTGTGTCAACATATAAAATATTCCATGGACTCGACATGCCTCTCAGTATATAGCTTGGGGTGTCTACTTTCCAAAATGGGGTCATTTGGGGGGGTTTTGAACTGTTCTGGCATTTTATACACATTAGGAAGCTTACATCCACTCTTCTAACCACTTGAAGACAAAGCCCTTTTTGACACTTTTTGTTTACATGAAAACATTTTTTTTTTTTGCAAGAAAATTATGTTGAACCCCCAAACATTATATATATTTTTAAAGCAAAGGCCCTACAGATTAAAATGGTGGGTGTTGCATTTTTTTTTTCTACACAGTATTTGCGCAGCGATTTTTCAAACGCATTTTTTGGGTTAAAAAATACACTTTTTTTAAATTTTAATGCACTAAAACACACTATATTGCCCAAATGTTTGATGAAATAAAAAAGATGATCTTAGGCCGAGTACATAGATACCAAACACGACATGCTTTAAAATTTCACACAAACGCGCATTGGCGACAAACTACATTTTTAAAAGCCTTTACAGGTTACCCCAGTAGATTTACAGAGGAGGTCTACTGCTAAAATGATTGCCCTCGATCTGACCTTCGTGGTGATACCTCACATGCATGGTGCAATTGCTGTTTACATATGACGCCAGACCGACACTTGCGTTCGCCATTGGGCAAGAGCAGGGCAGGACAGGGGTGCTTTTTTTTTTTTTTCTTTTTTTTTTATTATTAATTTTGCTTTTTTATTTTATTTTTAAATTGTTCCTTCCAAGTTTTTTTTTTTTTTTTATCATTTTTATTGTTATCTCAGGGAATGTAAATATCCCCTATGATAGCAATAGGTAGTGACAGGTACTCCTTTTTTTTTTTTTTTTGAAAAAACTGGGGTCTTCTAGACCCTAGATTTTTCCTCTGCCCTCAAAGCATCTGACCACACCAAGATCGGTGTGATAAAATGCTTTCCCAATGGCGCTTTTTATATCCGGGGGGGGGGGGGCATTCCCTCCCACTGCTTGTAAAAGCAGTCCAGAGGCTAATTAGCCGCTAGGATTGCTTTTACATGAAAGCCGGCCGCAGGCTGAAAAGAATGATACCAAGATGATACCTAAACCCGCAGGCATCATTCTGGTATAAACATTCAAAGTCCAGCAACATACCAGTACGTTGCTGGTCCTTGTTGGACATGTATTGTAATCTTTTTTTTTTCATGCAGCCAGTTGGCTGAACGAAAAAAGAGATTGATCGGTGGGTATGCCCACCATTAGAATACCGCCCTTCATCCACCCACTTCCAATGATGGGCATACACGCACCATTTATATATGCCGAAGCATGGGGGCATCCTCCCGCAAAAAAGTTATGCCGCACACACATGGTCGGACTTTTCCACGGGCAAGCCTCCGTCGGAATTTCGACCGTATGTACGCGGCATTAGGAGCAAAATCGCTCCTCCGCCCCTGCTACCCCAATGCTTCGGCATATTTGCTTTTTTTTTTAACTGTGGTGGTGAAATCACCTCCTACAGCACTGGAGTCGCAGGGATCAGGCCTGTCTCTGCGAACGCTGCAGTTATGTGTGTGTTTGTTTTGTAAGTGACAGTGATCGATCGATACTGCACTTGGGTGGCCTGGGCTGGACGGAGGGGCAAAACGCAGGTGCTAGCAGGTATCTGGGCTGATCCCGCTAACACTGCGTTTTTGGGAACCCTAAACTGCTGGGGACGCTAGTATAGATCTGATCAGATCAGATATTGATCTGTTCAGATACTATACCACTAAGGGGGGTGTATGCTTCACGCGTGGGTGTTAGCGTTACTGGCACTAACCTGACGCTGCCTGGGGTGTGACGCAGACCCTCTCTGACGCTAAAACCTAATTGATATCACCCGCCGGGCGATCAGGGGGTTAAACCTTTATTGGGTTATATACACGGCGGGTGCCCTGACACTATAAAAAGCAAACTAACTAACCAGCGTCACCCGTAACACTTATATGGTGATCACTGGTGAAAGGGTTAACTAGGGGCAATCAGGGGGTTAAAACCTTTATTAGATAATATATGGGGGTACCTGATGCTATAAAAACCTGCGGCGAACCTAAAAAAAATTACCAGCTACCGATCTGCATCACCGACACTAAGACAGCGTTTAGAAAAACGATCGCTTAGTGACAGTGGTGATGGGGGTGAAAGGGTTACCTGGGGGGCGATCAAGGGGGTTAAACCTTTTATTAGATAATATATTGGGGTACCTGACGCTATAAAAACATGCGGCGAACCTAAAAAAAATTACTGGCTACCGATCTGCATCACCGACACTAAGACAGCGTTTAGAAAACGGATTGCTTAGCGACAGTGGTGATAGGGGGTGAAAGGGTTACCTGGGGGGCGATCAAGGGGGTTAAACCTTTATTAGATAATATATTGGGGTACCTGACGCGATGAAAACATGCGGCGAACCTAAAAAAAATTACTGGCTACCGATCTGCATCACTGACGCTAAGACAGCGATCAGAAAAATGATCGCTTAGTGACAGTGGTGATAGGGGGTGAAAGGGTTATCTGGGGGGTGATCAGGGGGTTAAACCTTTATTAGGGGGGGTTAGGGGGCTACACTGGACCTAAGACTAAACTTTGGTGACACTTTTACAGTCACAAATGTCACTGATTGCAGTGACCATTTATTTAGTGATCACTGCAATCAGTGACACTGGGGGCTGGGGGGGTGATCTGGGGTGTCTGGGGGGGCGATTTATGTCCCTATGTGTCCTGGTGTCAGTGTAGTGTTGTGTGCACTGACCTGATGTCTTCTCTTGTACGGCGCTCGGTATATGTGAGCGCCGCACCAGAGATGACATCACTTCCTCCTGCTCCCTCTGTCTGACACAGACAGAGGGGGCATTTCCATTCGCCGGGAGCGATCGCGAGGGGGTGGCCAGAAACGAATGGCTGCCCCCTCATCCCGGAACGCTCCCGGACACTTGGCCACCGCTCACTGTACAGAAGGGGGGTCCGATTGGACCCCCCAACTGTACAAAGGCAATCACGTACACTCTACGTGATTGTGCCTGTCGGTGCCATTCTGCCGACGTATATATACAGTGAGCGGTCGTTAAGTGGTTAATCATTGTGTGAATGGTTGATATTAAGGTGCATCTCTACAACTTGGAATATCATCAAAAAGTTAATTTTATTTCCGTAATTCAATTCCAAAAGTGAAACTTATTTATAGATGCGTTTCAATTCCAAAAGTGAATTTCATATGTAGATGCGGTACACACAAGCATTCTTTGTTTTAATTTTGAGGATTATGGCTTACAGCTTGCAAAAACCCCAAATTCAGTATCTCAGAAAATTAGAATATTACATAACACACAAGACCAATTTTAAAAATGTTTTTTTATTTTTTTAATACAGGAATGTTGGCTTACTGAAAAGCATGTCGATGTACAGTATAGTATGCACCCAATACTTGGTCAGGGCTCCTTTTGCCTAAATTGCTGCATCAACGTGCCGTGGCATGGAGGAAATAAGCTTGTGGCACTGCTCAGTGTTATGGAAGCCCATGTTGCTTTGATAGCAGCCTTTAGCTTGTCTGCATTGTTGGGTCTGGTGTCTCATCTTCCTCTTGACAATACCCCACAGATTCTTTATGGGGTTTAGGTCAGACGAGTTTGCTGGCCAATCAAGCACAGTGATACCATGATCATTTAAACCAGGTATTGGTACGTTTGGCAGTGTGAGCAGGTGCTAAGTCCTGCTGGAAAATGAAATCAGTATCTCCATAAAGCTAGTTAGCAGAGTAAAGCATTAGGTGCCCTAGAATGTCCTGGCAGAGGGCTGCGCTGACTTTGGACTTGATAAAACACAGTGGACCAACACAAACATATGACATGGGTCCCCAAATCATCACTGACTGACTGTGGAAACTTCACACTGGACCTCATACAACTTGGATTCTGCCTCTCCACTCTTCTTCCAGACTCTGGGACCTTGATTTCCAAATGAAATGTAAAATTTACTTTCATCCGAAAAGTGGACTTTGGACCACTGACCAACAGTCCAGTCTTTTTTCTCCTTAGCCCAGGTGAGACGCTTCTGACTTTCTCTGGTTCAGGAGTGGCTTGACACCAGGAATGCGATAGTTGTAGTCCATTTCCTGGATATGACTGTGTGTGGTGGCGGCTCTTAAAACACTGGCACCAGCCGTAGTCCACGCCTTGTGGATCTCCCCTAAATTCTTGAATTGCCTCTGCTTCACAATCCTCTCAAGGCTGTTTGTTGCCTGTGCACCTTTTTTCTACCACACGTTTTTTCCTTCCATTTAGTTTACCATTAATATGCTTGGATACAGCACTCTGTGAACAGCAATGACCTTTTGTGACTTACCGTCCTTGTGGAGGGTGTCAGTGACTGCTGACTTGACAGTTGTCCAGAAGACAATCTTCCCCATGATTGTGTAACCTACTGAGCCCGACTGAGAGACCATTTAAAGCAGTCTTTCTCAATCTTTTCAACACAGAGGAACCTTTAACCGCTTTTGCTGACCAGCCGCCGTCATTATACTGCGGCAGGTCGGCTCGTTCTCGCGGACCGTCGTAGCTGTACCTCAGTCCCTTTAAGCGGGATCGCGCGCTGCACAGCGGGGGTGCCGATGCTCGTGACCGGCGATCACGGGCACGAGAGGAAGAAGAGGGATGTGTGTGTGTGTGTGTGTGTGTGTGTGTGTACACACACATCCCTGTTCTGAGAGTAGATGACAGATTGTAAGTTCCTACAAGCTGGGAACCACGATCTGTCATCTCCTATAGTGAGTCCCATCTCTCTACAGTTAGAACACACTATAGGGAACCACAGTTAACCCCTTGATCGCCCCCTAGTGTTAACCCCTTGCCTGCTAGTGACATTTACACAGTAATCAGTGCATTTTTATAGCACTAATCACTGTATAGATGCCAATGGTCCCAAAAATGTGTCAAAAGTGTCCGATATGTCCGCCATAATGTCGCAGTGCTGATAAAAATCGCAGATCGCCGCCATTACTAGTAAAAAAAAGAAATAATAATAATAAAAATTCCATAAATCTATTCTCTATTTTGGAGACGCTATAACTTCTGCGCAAACCAGTCAATATACGTTTTTGCAAAATATATTTTTTTTATTTATTTTTTTCTCAGCTTAAACTGAGGAAAAAATTAGCTCTTCTTTTTTTTTTTTTAAAAAAAAAGGGGCTATTTATTAGAGCAAAAAGTACAAAATATTTTGTGGTGGTTTTTTTTTTTTTTTTTTTTTTTTTTTTTCTGTTTATAGTGCAAAAAATAAAACCGCACAGGTAATCAAATACCACCAAAAGAAAGCTCTATTTGTGGGAAAATAAGGACGTCAATTTTGTTTGGATAAAACGTGGCACAACTGCGCAATTGTCAGTTAAAGCGACGCAGTGTGGGAACCGGAGGCACTTCCCTATTTAGGTATACATTTGACTTCAGATATCGGAAAAGTTTTATATAAGAAGAATTACCCAGCCCTCTTTAAGCAGTTGACGGAAGATTTAGCAAAGTGGCAGATTCATCCCCCATCGTGGTTTGGCAGACTACACGCGATAAAAATTAACATCTTACCAAGGTTATTATACTTTTTTCGCACCATACCAGTGTCATTAGTTCGACATGATCTTCAAATGTTCCAAAGAAAACTTCTTCAGTACATCTGGGGGATAAGAGGCCTAGGGTGAATAAGGGTACACTTTATGCTCCAAAACGAAAAGGGGGACTTGGACTACCTACCTGATCTACAAAAATATTTCTATGCTGCTCAGGTGGCTCAACTCTCTAGATATCACTCCCAGCGATCGCAAGCTATATAGATGGCTATGGAATCTTATTCCTGCCGTCCAAACTTGATTTCTCATATTATGTGGCTCCCACTTAGAGAGACCTATTACATTATGTCCTACTCTATCCTTTTCGCTAGAAATATGGGATAGGCTCTCAAGATCTCAGAAATTCAAGTCTCCTCACTCTCCATTAGCACCGTTATTGAAAAATAGAGCATTCACCCTGGGCCTCACTCCTCTGGCATTTGAATGGTGGACAAATAAGGGTCTGATGCGAATAGCTGATGTTTGTGACCAAAAAGGTATCCTTACCGAACGGTCTGATTGACAAATATCAAATGCCACCAGTAGAACGTTACCGATATGTTCAGATCTCTCACTTTGTGTGTATGTATGTATATATGTGTGTGTGTGTGTGTGTGTGTGTGTGTGTGTGTGTGTGTGTATATAATAAATATAAATATATATATATATATATATATATATATATATACACACACACACACACACACACACACACACACACACACACACACACACACACACACACACACACACACACACACACACACACACACACACACACACACACACACACACATATATATATATATATATATATATATATATATATATATATATATATATATATATATCTCTCGACTAAGCTGAACTATATGATCCAATGGGAGCAGGATTTGCAGGAAACTCTCGACCTAGAGGTTTGGCATGCGATTTCTGAAACGGCATCTCGATCGTTCGTTTATACCTCAATAATAGTGGCAAACTATAAGGTTTTGCTAAGGTGGTATATGGTGCCGGCCAGGCTGGCAGCCTTCGTGTCGGGTGCTACCCAGATGTGTTTCAGAGGCTGTGGTCAGATCGGGTCCACTTACCACATATGGTGGACGTGCCCCAAGGTTAGGAGATTTTGGATTAGGGTTTATAATTTTATATTTCTCTTACCATCCATGGACTGACACGGTGTCTCTTTACACGTGGTTATGTCCCTGCTTGCAGGAGAAGACCTAGGCAGAATGTGAAATGTTATACATACATACATACATTCTAAAAGCCAGAGCTGAACAGCCCCACCCAGGGGGCGGTCCCTCCGGACATAACCCTCCCACTACAGTCAGCAGACTTCAGTTTTTTTCTGCCTAGCAGAAGACGTGGCTCTCTCAGGAGCCAGTCTCCTGACCTATTTTTATTCCTTTTCTGGAATTCTTTATTTTTGAGAATTTTCTATCAACTGTCGGCTGGGCAACAGGTTGGGTACAAGATATCCTCGTCTTCCCTGTCCGACCATCGAGCGTGCTGATCCTCGCCTTGTGTGCGTGAGACTCAGTTCACGACAGGCCCCATGACTCCAGGGGTGGCCGGGTTGCTTTCATGCTCCCACGGTCCTCTCAAGACTGAACAGTTCCTGACTGACTGTATCTTTTGCGGTGGACCGGGCCGACAGCTACTCAGTACTGCACTGTGATAGTCCTGTCAGAAACACACCAGTGGGTCCCTCAGGGGATGGGTAAGTAGTCTCTCCTGCCTGCAGGTGAGTACAAAAGGCTGTGTGTTTCTCTGTGGGGGATTTTCCCTGTCTCCCCCCTGTATTTCATTGTCACTCTGTCACCATTGCTGGCGCTGTGCTGTGTGGGGTGCCTGGGGGTCACACTGTTCTTGGAGGGGCTAATGCTGGTCTGCAGATATGCTTGGGGTCTTTTTTTTGTGTGTTTTGGGGCCTGAGCGCCGAGTGGCGCTGTGTGTGTGCTGTTTTTTTCACTTTTGCTGAGTCATGGCGGCCATCTTGCCGCGGATCGCCTCAGTGAAGTGCGGCGGCCATTTTCTTGTAGCCCGCACGCTCTTCAGCACTAGTTTTGGCCTCTAGCGCTGCTGTAACAGCGCAAATCTCCACAATCTCCTCACAGCTCACCAGCGCTGACACAGCGCGGTACAGACAGCGGAACTGAGCGGTCCCTGGTCCGGTTTGGTGAGTCCCCTGGGCGCCCCCTCCTCAGTCAGCACAGCCTGTGGGTGGACTTTTTATCTGAGGAGTCTCAGAGGGGGGCAATATGGAGTCTCTGTCACCAGCTTCCCCTAAATGTCAGTGGACAACAGGCAGTGCTTCAGCACCTGCGGTCCCTAGGGACCAGTTGTGGGCAGTCCTGGAATAATTTCTGACCAGGATGGGAGCTGTGTGCAAGCGCAAGGGAGCAAAAAAAAAAAGCACCCTGTCCCCACTTTACTTCATGAGGGCAGTGCGCTGATTCAGATATGGGCCTAGCCACTACCGCTCAGGACCCTAGTTCTGAATGTATTGGATGGTTTTGAACAGGACATTCCTTATAAGGAAAACTCCTCCAGTTCTGAGTCAGTAAATGACAGGGAGCTTGTTAGTGTACTCATGACTGCGGTAAGGGACACTCAAGCTAAAATGCTGCGGATGCAGAACCTCAGGCGGATACAGTCTCCTTTTTGGTTCTTTTAAGGCCAGGCCTTCTAAAGAGGTTTTTCCATATGTACTTTCTTTGACCAGCTCATTGATAAGGTCTGGGAAAAGCCACAGAAGAATTTTTTTATGGTCCCGCGGCGTTTGTCTATCAGATACCCCCTTGAAGATACCCTACTTAAAAAGTGGGCTTCTCCCCCAGGGTCGACCCTCCAGTCGCCCGGTTGAACAAGGCCATCACTCTCCCGATGGAGGGGACTCCTGCATTTGAGGACCCTACTGACAGGAGGTCAGAAGTGGTGAGCAGAGCCATGTTTGCCTTGTTGGGATCCGCCCTACGGCCCGTGGTAGCGGCGACCCTTGTGTCTTAAACACCTACAAGGTGGGCAAAAATGTTGCACCTAGCTGTACAGGAGCATAATCTTCCTCCAGACACAGTTGCTTTGGCCCACCAACTGGTTCAGGGCCTGGTTTATGTGTGCGACGCCACGTTGGATGCGGCCCCTTTAATATCCAGGGCCTCTGTCTCGGCGGAGGTATTGCGTCGTCTTATCTGGTTAAAGTGCTGGTCTGCTGACCTAGCCTTAGGAAGCTCCTGACGGATCTAACATTTAAAGGTGGTAGACCTTTCGGTGCTGCTCTGGATGACATCGTCATGGATGTCATGGGAGGTAAAAGCACTCTTCTTCCTTAGACTAACAAGGGTGAGGAGGCCCGCCGCAAACGGGGGCCTTCCTTTCCAGCAAAACAGGGTTTTTTCGTCAGTCAGAGTCCACGGGTAGGCCCTCTCAGACTGACGGCAGTGCGGCTGGTGGGCACAAGTGCCCCTGGGTGCGTAAGCCGAACAAGCGGCTCCCAAGCCTGCCTCTGCGTGAAGTCTTGCCTCCGCCCGACTCTGGGGTGGGGGGACGACTTCGCAGGTCACGAATCGGTGGTCCTCCCGAATCTCCGACTGGTGGGTGTGCGAGGTGGTCACCTCAGGATAGTATTCCGATCCTGGCCCCCAGACAGATTCTTTCCCTCAAATCTTCCTCTCCTTCCTACCTGTCGGGCAGCCCTCTTGGGGGCTGTACAAGATTTGATCAGGTCCGGAGTGATTGTGCCGGTTCCGTCACAGGAGAGTTTTCAGGGATTCTACTCGAATCTGTTTGTCGTCCCAAAAATAGGACGTGGTTTGACCTATCCTGGACCTCAAGGCCCTGAATGCCTTCGAGAAGGTGCAGAAATTCCGCATGGAATCCATTCGCACGGTGATCGCTACACTCCACCAAAGGGATTTTCTTCTGGCGTCCTTGGACTTCAAGGACGCCTACTTGCATGTTCCGATCTGCGCAAGTCACCAGAAGTTTCTGCGCTTGCGATCAGCGAAGTCCACTATCGATTGTGGCTCTTCCTTTCGGCCTAGCCTCGGCACCAAGGGTGTTCACCAAGGTGCTTGCTCCGGTTCTAGCCTTCTGTTACAGTGAGGTATTGCTGTCGTGGGCTATCTGGACGATCTTCTGCTAAGAGCAGAAAGTGGATCAGACTTAGAGGAAAGGTTACTATCGTCAATTAGACCCTCAGGGACTCGGATGGTTCCTGAACATTCAGGAGTCAGTCCTGGTCCCGACTCAGTGTCTGGAGTATCTAGTTCTGATTCTGGACTCCTTGGAGGCAAAGGTATCCTACCTCGGGAGAAGTTGCTGACACTTCAGTCTGCGGTGCGGGTGCTTACATCCCAAAAATGGTTGTCAATCCGTTTTTTTTACATGAGAGTCCCGAGACTCGTGGTGGCCTCCTTCGCGGCCGTTCCGTATGCCCAATCACACACCAGGGCATTGCAGAAGGAGATCTTGTCCACCTGGGACAAATCCCCGTTGTCCTTGGATCTTCTTCAGATCCAGGTGATTCACCTGGTCAGGGCGCCCCTGACATGGTGGTTGGGATCCTCGGCTCTTCGGTCCGGAAAGTCGTTCCCCTCCCATCCAATGGACGGTACTCCCGACAGACACCAGCCTGACGGGCTGGGGTGGAGTTTGGGGAGTCCTGTCGTCTCAGGCCTTGGGCTCCGGACGAGCCTGTTTACCAATCACTGTTCTGGAAATACGGGCCATCGGACTGTGTCTCTCCTCAGGTCGAGAGAGTACGTGGTCGCTCCATCAGGAGCCAGTCGGACACCGCCACGGCGGTGGCGTATGTAAACCATCAAGGGGGAACTCGGAGCTCAGCTGCGGCTTCCGAGGTAGTCCGTATCCTGAAGTGGGCCGGAAGAAACGTGCCGGCTCTGTAGGCCATTTTACATTCTGGGCATAGACAATGGGCAGGCGGACTATCTGAGTCGCCAATCGCCAGACACCGGACCAAGTAGAGTGGTCCTTGCATATTTCAACTCCTTTACCGACGGTGGGGCATGCCGGATGTGGACCTGATGGCCTCTCGACTCAATCGCAAGGGTCGAGGTTGTGGCCAGATCCAGGGATCCTTGGGCGATGCCTCGGATGCGTTGGTGGCCCCATAGGGTCCTTATCGCCTGATATAAACTCCGGCAATCCTAATTGTTCCGGATTGGCCTCAGCATCACTGGTACGCTGATCTGGTACGTCTCGTCGCGGACGTTCCCTGGCGATTGCCGATGAGGGAGGACCTTCAGTCTCAAGGTCCTATGTTTCATCCGGCTTACAGTCTCTGGCTTTAACGGCAGGGCTGTTAAAAGCCAGGTGTTGAGGGACCGAGGACTCTCGGACTCGGTCATTTTGACCATGTTAAGGACACGGAAGTCTTCCTCCAGGCAGATCTATCACAGTGCCTGGAAAGCTTATATCGCCATGTGCGAAGCGCTGGACTGGCGTCCTCGGACGTATTCCGTCCCCAGAATCCTGCGTCCTCTGCAGTGTGGAGTGACCCAAAAGCTTGCTTTGAGTACCATAAAGGATCAGATTTCGGCCTTGGCCGTCTTCTTTCAGCGACCTCTAGCGGGTCATTTTCTTGGTTAGCACCTTGTGTTGGGGGTTCGCCATGTGCTCCCTCCTGTCAAGCCTCCTCTCCCACCGTGGGATCTGATTTTGGTGCTCTCGGTCCTCCAGGAACCTCCTTTTGGGAATATCCGGGATATTCCCCTCTTGTCTTGTCTCAGAAGGTGGCCTTTTTAGTGGCAATCACTTCTGTTTGACGAGTGTCTGAGTTGGTGGCTTTGTCCTGCAAGTCGCCATATTTAGTCATCCATAAGGATAAGGCGGTGTTGCATCCGCGACCTTCCTTTTTTGCCAAAGGTGGTGTCGACCTTTCACCTACATGAGGACATTGCCCTCCCGTCCTTGTGTCCTCACCAATCGCATCCCAGAGAGTTTGCGCTGCACATATTGGAGGTGGTACAAGCCTTACGGGTGTACCTGTCTGCTACTGCTTCTATTCGGTAGTCCGACTCACTGTTTGTGACTGTCTCTGGTCCATAACAGGGCCAAGCGGTTTCGTCTGCCATCATTTTTAGGGGAATCGGACAAACCGTCTTTCAAGCCTATGCTCTCATGGGGCGGGCGCCTCCCTTTCCGGTTACGGCGCATTCCACCAGGGCAATTGGTGCTTCCTGGGTTTCCCGACATCAAGCGTCAGTTGCACAAGTGTGCAAGGCGGCGACCTGGTCGTCTGTTCATGCCTTTTACGTTTTATAAGGTTAATGTGGCTGCATCTTCGGATGCTTCCTTCGGCCGCAGGGTGCTGCAGGCCGCTGTTTCAAGTTGCGACTCCTCCGTTGAGGAGCTCTGCCTTCTTGGAGTGAAGTTTTTGGTTTTTCCATTTATACTGCTCCCATCCCTCTTGACACTGCTTTGGGACATCCCACGTGTAAAGAGACACTGTGTCAGTCCATGGATGGTAAGAGTAAATAATAGGATTTTTTGTACTCACCGTAAAATCCTTTTCTCTGACATCCATGGACTGACACGGCACCCACCCTTCCTTTTTAAGTTTGTACTGCTTTGTTACGAACTGAAGTCTGCTGACTGTAGTGGGAGGGTTATGTCCGGAGGGACCGCCCCCTGGGTGGGGCTGTTCAGCTCTGGCTTTTAGAATGTATGTATAACATTTCACATTCTGCCTAGGTCTTCTCCTGCAAGCAGGGACATAACCACGTGTAAAGTGTAAAGAGACACCGTGTCAGTCCATGGATGTCAGAGAAAAGGATTTTACGGTGAGTACAAAAAATCCTATTATTCCCTCACCCAGATTAACCTGATGAAATCAGCAAAGCAGGCACTTCTGGGGGGCGGGGTAGTGGATACCTCCAAGTCCCGATGGCGGCTTATCGCGTTTATATTCATTTCTGCTAAAATAACCATAGCCAGGAATTGGAGGTCCGTTGCCCTGCCATTTGAACATCTTAAAGGCAAATTATCCTGGCTTATGTTAAATGAAAGGATGACAGCATTGGCGCAGGATAAGATGAAGTTATTTCATAAAGTTTGGGACCCGTGGATTCAATATCTTACGAATTATCCCAGGACGCTTGAGAACTAGACTTGTTCTCGTATTGTGGGTCCCTGGGTACTGGGCCGTAGCTCATTCCTTCCCCACTTTCTGTCGCCCCTTCTATTTCTTTCCTCCCACTATTCTTTCCACCTTTCTTGTTACTGGGTTTATAATTAAACCTTTTAGGTTTGGTTCATGTGTGTTCATTTACGAGAGATCATTGTCAGTTCACACTCTCTGGTGAGACGCTCGCACGACCTGCAGACTTGGGCTCCCCCTGTTAGCAGGATGGGGAGCAGGCTCTTCCGGACGGGTGGATCACCTGAGAGGGACTGGAAGTCCGGGACATAGTTAACCTGGGCAGGGTATATTGTCCTGTCAACACAATTCAGTCCACATTTCACAATCCTCCTGGACATGGTAGATGTTAAAACTTTACTCTCAAGTGCCTTGGCTTCAGAAGTATATGTTTCCCTAATCTTGTCTCAATAACTGTACAATGAAAAGTCGAGATTGTCATATTTTTGTATTGGAAATCTTTTATAAAAACCATTGAAACATAAAGCGATGCAGTGCCGAATTGCAAAAAAAATGGCCTGGTCATTGAGCAGCCATTTCTTCCGGGGCTGAAGTGGTTTAAAATAGCTTTCAGGTTTTAGGGAACCCCTGCTAAAAATTACAATATCTACATCTCATGATACATTGGTGTAATCGTCAGTGGGAGGAATGCTTCTTACACTTGTGGTCATTGGGAAGAATTATCCCCTTACAGATGGCTAAAAAAATCAACTGTCAGTGGGAGCTTATCTTGGTGGTAGAAATTGCTCAAGGAACCCCTAGCGACCTCTGGAGGAATCTTAGGGTTCCATGGAACCCTGGTTGAGAAACCCTGATTTAAAGGCTTGGTAAACCTTTCTTTACAGGTGTTTTGAGTTAAAGTGGTTGTAAACCCACTTTTTAAACAAAGACCTACAGGTAAGCCTAGATTAAGGCTTACCTGTAGGTGCATGAAATATCTCCTTAACCTACACGGTTAAGGAGATATTTGCATTTAAATGCGGCGACGCTGACGTCACCCCATTCACAAATTCGGCTAGGGCGCAACATTCGACGACGTAGCCGAATTCGACAGCTCACGCGCGCATGTGCGGAGTCACGTCTTCGCCGCTCTGGCCAATCACAGCGCCGGAGTGGCGCTGTGATTGGCTGCAGCGGCGATACCCGGAAGTAACATTCCGGCTATCGCCGCAGCGATGGATGCGGCTAGAGGAGGGACACGGACGACTTCGGGGGCCCCGATCGAAGGTAAGTGGTACATAATGAGCTAGTATGCTAGTCATACTAGCTCATTATAGCTTTGTCTTGCAGGTTAGTAAAAAAAAAAAAATCGATAAAAGGGTTTACAACCACTTTAAAGGGGTTGTAAAGTTTCGTTTTTTATTTTCTAAATAGGTTCCTTTTAAGCTAGTGCATTGTTGGTTCATTTACCTTTTCCTTATATTTCCCTTCTAAATATTTTTTTTCTTTGTTTGAATTTCTCACTTCCTGTTCCTCCTCAGTAAGCTGTTCTGGCTGACTCCACACCACTCGGATGATGGTGTGAAGTTTAGTGAGGAGAAACAGGAAGTGAGAAATTCAGACAAAGAAAAAAAATATTTAGAAGGGAAATATAAGGAAAAGGTAAGTGAACCAACAATGCACTAGCTTAAAGGAACCTATTTAGAAAATAAAAAACGAACCTTTACAACCCCTTTAATGAGCTGATTAGAGTGAGACACCATGAGTCTACAATATTGAACTTTTTCACAATATTCTAATTTTCAGAGATGCTGAATATTGGGTTTTCACTGGCTGCAAGCCATAATCCTCAAAATTTGGTTCACACTGGTGCGATTTGACATGTCAAATCGGCGGCATTTGCTGGCAATGGCACTGTCCTAATCGGTGCGACGCCACGTCTGCGGCACTACACCGATTTCAAAAAGTAGTTTCTGTACTACTTTTTGCGATTTCAGCCCGCGATTTACATTGACATCTATGCAGAAACTGGATCGGGAGTGAAATCGTGTGAGTTCAGCTGAACTCGCACGGCTTCACTCCCGCAGCCCAGTGTGAACCTGGGCTTAAAGAAAGAAAGAAATCTTTGAAATATATCACGGTGTAACGCATTTATATAAAATTTGACTTTCACTTTTTGAATTAATTTTATTTTAGTAATTTAACTTTTGATGATATTCTATTATTTTTTTTGTTTTTTTGTGATGCACCTGTATAGTAAAAACTCCACATGCGTTGATGCTACAAAAATACCTTTCTTGGTGTTTTATCAGTTTTTTGTTTAACCACTTTACGCAAATCGTCGTACCTGTATGTCGGTACTTTGACGCTGAATACTGTTGTTATAGCAGCAGCTAGCTGCCATAACCCCGGTATTTTCAGGAACAGCGTGCATTTCTCTTAAACCCCTTCCTAAACAGACCAATTTTCAGCTTTCGGTGCTCACATTTTTGTCCTTTTTTGTGTGAAAAAAAATAGAGCTTTCTTTTGGTGGTATTTAAACACAGCTGGGTTTTTTATTTTTTGCGCTATAAAAGAAAAGACAGAAAATTCTGTAAAAAAACAAATGCATTTTTCTTCGTTTCTGTTATAAAATTTAACAAATTTAGTAATTTTCTTCATAAATTTTGGCCAAAATTTCTACTGTTACATATCTTTGGTAAAAATAATCCAAATTGGTGTATATTATTTGGTCTTTGTGAAAATTAGAGTGTGCACAAGCTATGGTGCCAAGCTCTGAAAATTGATCACACCTGATGTACTGACAGCCTATCTAATTTTTTGAGACCCTAACATGCCAGGAAAGCACAAATATCCCCCAAATGACCCCTTTTTTGGAAAGTAAACATTCCAAGGTATTTACAAAGAGGCATGCTGAGTTTTTTGAAGTTGTAATTTTTTCCCACAATTCTTTGAAAAATCAAGATTTTTTTTTTTTTTTTATTAGAATTTTTTATTTTTTTAAAAAAATGTTCAGATCGGGTTATTTCTCACACACAGCATATGCATACCACAAATTGCACCACAAAACACATTCTGCTATTACTCCCGAGTATGGCGATACCACATGTGAGACTTTTACACAGCGTGGCCACATACAGAGGCCCAACATGCAGGAAGCATAAATTACACATCTAATTTCCTGACTACCTCTTACAGTTTTGATGGCCCTGGAGCACCAGGACAATGGAAACGCCCCAAAAATTACCCCATTTTGGAAAGAAAACACCCCAACGTATAATCTATGAGGCATAATGAGTCTTGAACATGTCATTTTTTGTTCTACAAGTTTTTGGAAAATGTGGAAAGAAAATAAAAACTTTGTGTAAAAAAAAAAAAAAAAAAAAAAAAGTTGTTGATTCATACAATATTTCTAACACATAGCATGTACATACCAAAAATGACACCCCAAAATAGATTCTCCTACTCTTCCTGACTACCACATGTGGGAGACTTTTCCACAGCCTGGCCACATACAGAGGCTGGGGGTGAATGGGATGGCTGAGCATGGATGGCTGTGGCTGCAATTGTCACAGAGCAGTGCTGTGGGCACTACAGATCCAGCCCACAGCGCTGCTGCAACCAATCTCTCCGCTCATACTGTACCGATCGGTACAGAGAGGGGAGAGAGGAACCGGACATGACGCCGATTTGTTTACAAGTGATCGCTCCATCATTTGACGGAGCGGATCACGTGGTAAATGGCCGCTGTCAGCGACCATTTACTGCGATCCGTGATGCCCTGGGTCCTCTGGACACGGCCGTCACAGATACTCCCGTGTGCGTACTGTAGGGGGCGGGCGGGAGCGCGATTCTGGGAGGACGTCAATGTACGCTCTCCCAGTTATCGAGCCGCGCTGTAGCCATCAATCGGCTATGGCGCGGTTGTTAAGTGGCTTAAGATAAGTGATCTCTGCAGCGGATTCGCTGCAAGATCACGTTCATCGGCAGTGGAGACTATCGCGTTTTCTCCTCTCACTGCCTGGATGCTGAGTGAGGGAAAGATTGCCTCCGCTCGGCTCCATAGCATTGGAGGTCGGAAGCAAAGTCAAACATCACTTCTGCCCAATGCTCTTAAAGGGGAATTTTTTTTTTTTTAAAGCGCCCTGTCCCGCCGAGCTCGCGCGCAGAAGCGAACGCATACGTAAGTCGCGCCCGCATATGAAAACGGTGTTCAAACCACACGTATGAGGTATCGCTGTGATCGTTAGTGAAAGCAATAATTCTATCTCTAGACCTCCTCTGTAACTCAAAACTGGAAACTTGTAAAAAAAATTAAATGTCGCCAATGGAGATTAACCACTTTAGCTACCAAATGGTCCGGGGCTTAAGGACCAGAGGTGAATTCAGAATTTTGCACTGCGCTGCTTTAACTGTAAATTGTGCGGACATGCAATGTTGTACTGAAACGAAATTTGCGTCCTTTTCTTCCCACAAATAGAGCTTTCTTTTAATGGTATTTGATTGCCTCTGCGATTTTTTATTTTTTGCGATATAAATGGAAAAAGACCGAAAATTTTGAAAAAAAATGATATTTTCTACTTTTTGTTATAAGAAAAATCGAATAAACTCAATTGTAGTCATACATTTTAGGCCAAAATGTATTCAGCCACATGTCTTTAGTAAAAAAAATGTCAATAAGCGTATATTTATTGGTTTGCGCAAAAGTTATAGCGTCTACAAACTAGGGTACATTTTCTGGAATTTACACAGCTTTTAATTTATGACTGCCTATCTCATTTCTTGAGGTGCTAAAATGGCAGGGCAGTACAAAACCCCCCCCCCCCAAATGACCCCATTTTGGAAAGTAGACACCCCAGGGAAATTGCTGAGAGGCATGTTGAGCCCATTGAATATTTTTTTTTTTGTCCCAAGTGATTGAATAATGACAAAAAAAAAAAAAAATTACAAAAAGTTGTCACTAAATGATATATTGCTCACACATGCCATGGTTATATGTGGAATTGCACCCCAAAATACATTCTGCTGCTTCTCCTGAGTACGGGGATACCACATGTGTGGGACTTTTTAGGAGCCTAGCCACGTACGGGACCCCGGAAACCAAGCACCGCCTTCAGGATTTCTAAGGGCGCAAATTTTTGATTTCACTCCTCACTACCTATCACAGTTTCGAAGGCCATAAAATGCCAAAATAGCACAAAACCCCCCCAAATGACCCCATTTTGGAAAGTAGACACCCCAAGCTATTTACTGAGAGGCATGATTAGTCCATGGAATATTTTATATTTTGCCACAAGTTGCGGGAATATGACAAACTTTATTTTTTTTGCACAAAGTTGTCACTAAATGATATATTGCTCACACATGCCATGGGCATATGTGAAATTACACCCCAAAATACATTCTGCTGCTTCTCCTGAGTATGGGGATACCACATGTGTGGGACTTTTTTGGGAGCCTAGCCGCGTACGGGACCCCAAAAACCAAGCACCGCCTTCAAGGTTTCTAAGGGCATACATTTTTGATTTCACTCCTCACTACCTATCACAGTTTTGAAGGCCATAAAATGCCAAGATAGCACAAAACCCCCCAAAATGACCCCATTTTGGAAAGTAGACACCCCAAGCTATTTGCCGAGAGGCATGGTGAGTATTTTACAGCTCTCATTTGTTTTTGAAAATGAAGAAAGACATTTTTTTTTTCTATTTTTAAAACTTTGTGACAAAAAGCGAGATCTGCAAAATACTCAACATACCTCTCAGCAAATAGCCTGGGGTGTCTACTTTCCAAAATGGGGTCATTTGGGGGGGTTTTGTGCCATCTGGGCATTCCATGGCCTCCGAAACTGTGATAGGCAGTGAGGAGTGAAATCAAAAATTTACACCCATAGAAGTCCTGAAGGCGGTGCTTGGTTTTCGGGGTCCTGTACGCGGCTAGGCTCCCAAAATGTCTCGCACATGTGGTATCCCCGTACTCAGGAGAAGCAACAGAATGTATTTTGGGGTGCAATTCCACATATAACCATGGCATGTTTGAGCAACTTTTTGTAATTTTTTTTTTTTTTCTTTTTGTCATTATTCAATCACTTGGGACAAAAAAAAAAATATTCAATGGGCTCAACATGCCTCTCAGCAAATAGCTTGAGGTGTCTACTTTCCAAAATGGGGTCATTTGGGGGGGTTTTGAACTGTCCTGGCATTTTATGCACAACATTAGGAAGCTTATGTCACACATCATCCACTCTTCTAACCACTTGAAGACAAAGCCCTTTCTGACACTTTTTGTTTACATGAAAACATATTTATTTTTTTTGCAAGAAAATTATGTTGAAACCCCAAACATTATATATATTTTTAAAGCAAAGGCCCGACAGATTAAAATAGTGGGTGTTGCATTTTTTTTTTTCCACACAGTATTTGCGCAGCGATTTTTCAAACGCATTTTTGGGGGGAAAAACACACTTTTTTTTTTATTTTTAATGCACTAAAAAATACTATATTGCCCAAATGTTTGATGAAATAAAAAAGATGATCTTAGGCCGAGTACATGGATACCAAACACGACATGCTTTAAAATTGCGCACAAACGCGCAGCGGCGAGAAACTACATTCATATTTAAAAGCCTTTACAGGTTACCACGTTAGATTTACAGAGGAGGTCTACTGCTAAAATTACTGCCCTCGATCTGACCTTCGCGGTGATACCTCACATGCATGATGCAATTGCTATTTACATATGACGCTAGACCGACGCTTGCGTTCGCCTTTGCGCAAGAGCAGGGGGGGACAGCGGTGCTTTTTTTTTTTTTTTTTTTTTATTTATTTTGCTATTTTATTTTTAAATTGTTCCTTCCATATATTTTTTTATTTTTATTGTTATCTCAGGGAATGTAAATATCCCCTATGATAGCAATAAGTAGTGACAGGTACTCCTTTTTTTTTTTTTGAAAAAAAAAATGGGGGGGTTAGACCCTAGATCTTTCCTCTGCCCTCAAAGCATCTGACCACACCAAGATCGGTGTGATAAAATGCTTTCCCAATTTCCCAATGGCGCTGTTTATATCCGGGGGGGGGGGGGCATTCCCTCCCACTGCTTGTAAAAGCAGTCCAGAGGCTAATTAGCCACTAGGATTGCTTTTACATGAAAGCCGGCCGCTGGCTGAAAAGAATGATACCCGCAGGCATCAATCTGGTATAACCATTCAAAGTCCAGCAACATACCAGTACGTTGCTGGTCCTTGTTGGACATGTATTGTAATCTTTTTTTTCATGCAGCCTGTTGGCTGAACGAAAAAAAGAGATTGATCGGTGGGTATGCCCACCATTAGAATACCTCCCTTCATCCACCCACTTCTAATGATGGGCATATATGCCGAAGCATGGGGGCATCCTCCCGCAAAAAATTTATGCCACGTACACACGGTCGGACTTTTCCACGGGCAAGCCTTTGTCGAAATTTCGACCGTATGTACGCGGCATAAAAGGTTATGCCGCGTACACACAGTCGGACTTTTCCACGGGCAAGCCTCCGTCGGAATTTTGACCGTATATACGCGGCATTAGGAGCAAAATCGCTCCTCCGCCCCTGCTGCCCCCATGCTTCGGCATATATGCTCTTTTTTTAACTGTGGTGGTGAAATCACCTCCTACAGCGTTGGAGTCACGGCTTTATGTATCGTGGGAGCAAACGCTGTTGCTGTCAAGATAAATAAATCCGCGATGCAACTGAATGGCGTACCTGCTAAGCAAATGATGGTTAACATTAAAACAAAGTAACATTACAGTACAACAGTAAGACCATACCATACCTGCAAAGCAAATACCAAAACAAAACTTAGTAAAAAATAAAACATTTTTTTTAACGCAACCTGTGCCTAAAATATATATATATATATATATATATATATGCCGAAGCATGGGGGCATCCTCCCGCAAAAAAGTTATGCCGCGTACACACGGTCGGACTTTTCCACGGGCAAGCCTCCGTCGGAATTTCGACCGTATATACGCGGCATTAGGAGCAAAATCGCTCCTCCGCCCCTGCTGCCCCCATGCTTCGGCATATATGCTCTTTTTTTTAAACTGTGGTGGTGAAATCACCTCCTACAGCGTTGGAGTCACGGCTTTATGTATCGTGGGAGCAAACGCTGTTGCTGTCAAGATAAATAGATCCGCGCTGCAACTGAATGGCGTACCTGAAAACAAAAAAATTACATACCTGAAAAGCAAGCATGATAAAACATTGCAGAATAGAATACAGTAAAAAAGAGCAGAACAATAGAGAGAAAATAGAGAGAGAGAGAGAGAGAGAACAATAAAACGACAACTATTTTTTTTTTTTTTTTTTTATTTTATATATATTTTTTTTTTTTTTACACTTTTTTTTGTAACTTTAACAACTGTAATGGTTCGGGTCTCTCAAAATGTAATGGCATCTTGGGAGACCCTGTGTAAGTGTGTCCTAGTCTGTGAAATGCTGTACCCTACGCTAAAACTTCACTTTTGAGTGGTAGCGATCAAAACATTCACCAAGGCAAAGACCAGGTTTGTCAGGACAGAGTGGACAAAAAACACGGGTGTCACGCCTAAATCCGCGCTTGCTACAGACACGACATCTTTTTTGGGGGGTTCGTTGGGTAGGGGTACTCGGGAGGGCATACGGATAATGCCTCTCATGCAGCCGGCTTACTGCATTTGGTAGGGGATGGTGAGGTGCAGAACCGCCTGGATACAGGAGTTCTGTGACTATCTCATTCTGGAATTTTAGAAGAGATAACGTCCCGCCTGAAGCTCTGTATAGCACATGAGCATTCAGCAAAGCCAATTGGAATAAGGATAGAGACACTTTTTTGTACCAGCGTCTCGCCTTACGGTCAATTAGATACGGCGCCATCAACTGGTCGTTGAGGTCCACCCCTCCCATATTTTTGTTATATTCGTGGACACAGAGGGGTTTCTCCACAACACCAGTCACCGTACGAATTTGGACTGTCGTGTCTGCATGAAGGGAGGTAAGAAGGAAAACATTCTTATTGTCCCTCCACTTCATAGCGAGCAAGTTATTACACTTCACGCAGGCTCTCTCCCCCAGCCTAAGACGGGCATCTACAAGCCGCTGGGGAAAGCCCCGGCGATTAGGTCGCACAGTGCCACATGCTCCAATCTGATGATCAAACAAGTGACTAAACAGTGGCACGCTCGTGTAATAATTGTCCACATACAAGTGGTACCCCTTTCCGAATAAGGGTGACACCAAGTTCCACACTATCTTGCCAGCGCTCCCTATGTAATCCGAGCAGTTGACCGGCTCAACCTGACTATCTTTTCCCTCATAAACCATAAAGCTCCATACATAGCCTGTTGCCCTGTCACAGCACTTATAGAGCTTGACCCCGTATCTGGCACGCTTGCTGGGAAGGTACTGCTTGAAAGCCAAGCGGCCAGAAAATTTAATCAGGGACTCATCAACGCAGACAGCTTGATCGGGAATAAACAAGGCTGCAAAACGTTTGTTGAAGTGGTTTATGAGGGGCCGAATTTTATAGAGCCGGTCGTACTCGGGGTCCCCACGTGGATGACAAAGTTCATTGTCGTTGAAGTGCATGAACCGCAAAATCTGCTCGTATCGTGTCCTGGGCATGGAGGCAGAGAACACGGGCATGTGGTCAATTGGGTGCGTGGACCAATAAGCACGCAATGACGGGAATTTGTGTGCCCATGTTGAGGGAAAGGCCCAGAAAGGTCTTAAATTCGGAAACCGTAATTGGTTTCCAATCTTTGGCAATTTTAGGCAACTGGGGGTTAGCGGCGATGAATTGACCAGCATACAAATTACTCTGGTCCACAATAGATCTATAGAGATCTTCCGTGAAAAACAGCGAATAATAATCGATTGGCATAAAATCGGCTGTTTCCACCTGAATACCGGGTTGGGCAGTGAATGGGGGAAGTACGGGTTCTGCAGAAGTGGTGGGGACCCAATCAGGATAGGCGAATTCTGCAGGATGGGCACGACGGGGCCTGCCTTTGTCTTCTTGGTGGCAGCGGGACACTACTTGTGATTGCCAGCTTGAACTGCACTTATGGGACTCGCCACGTCACCACGTGATACTGCAGTGCTGGATGTACGCCCAGGCTGTACTAGGCCGCTGGTGCTTGCCAATTCACCAGAAGGAATAGTGGCGCTTGTACTACTCTGCTCCATGATACGAGAGCCCTGCGGTTCTTGCTCCTCAACAACCTCAGAAGATCGGGATCGGGTACACCTGACCTTAGCAGGGACCTCAACTTCGTCGTCAGAGCTATCTGACGTGGGGCCGCTGACGTCACTGTCTTCTACGGGAAGATATTCTGAATCTGACAGATACGTGACCTCCTCTTCACTATCTGTCATGCTCAGAATCTCGTAGGCCTCTTTACTAGTGTACCTTCGACTTGCCATTTTGGGCTCTAAATTTAGGGGTACACTAGTAAGATTCACAGGTAAAAAAAGCACCTGACTGTCACCAAATGTATCAAACGCTACCAAAAAAACTGTTAGCGATCGCAGGGATCAGGACTGTCTCTGCGAACGCTGCAGTTATGTGTGTTGTGTTTGGTAAGTGACAGTGATCGATCGATACTGCACTTGGGTGGGCTGGGCTGGGCTGGGCGGAGGGGCTAAACGCAGGTACTAGCAGGTATCTGGGCTGATCCCGCTAACACTGCGTTTTTGGGAACCCTAAACCGCTGGGGACGCTAGTATAGATCTGATCAGATACTATACCACTAAGGGAGGGGTATGCTTTGCGCGTGGGTGTTAGCGTTACTGGCACTAACCTAAAGCTGCCTGGGGCGACGCAGACCCTCTCTGGCGCTAAAACCTAATTGATATCAGCCGCCGGGCGATCAGGGGGTTAAACCTTTATTGGGTTATATACGGCGGGTCCCCTGATGCTATAAAAAGCAAACTAACCAACCAGTGTCACCCGTAACCTTTATATGGTGATCACTGGTGAAAGGGTTAACTAGGGGCAATCAGGGGGTTAAAACCTTTATTAGGTTAAATATGGGGGTACCCGACGCTATATAAAAACCTGACGGGTTACCTAAATAACGAAATAACTCACTGGGTAACCAGTGTCACCAGTGACGCTTATACGGTGATCACTGGTGAAAGGGTTAACTATAGGGGCAATCAGGGGGTTAAAATAATATATGGGGGTATCTGACGCTAATAAAAACCTGCGGCGAACCTAAAAATAATTAACTGGCTATCTAGGACACCAGCGACAAGAAAAAAGCGATCGGAAAAACGATCGCTTAGTGACGCTGGCGTTAGGGGGTGAAAGGGTTACCTGGGGGGCGATCAAGGGGTTAAACCTTTATTAGGGGGGGTTAGGGGGCTACCTTGGACCTAAAGGGGCCTAATCCTAACTGCCCTGCAACTTTTTACAGTCACAAATGACACTGATTGCAGTGATCAGTAAAAAAAATGATCACTGCAAACGGTGCACTGTGACTGGGGGTACTGGGGGTGACTGGGGGTGATTTGTGTGCCTACGTGTACTGGTGTCAGTGGGCTGTTGGTGCACTTACTATGTGATGTCTTCTCTCCTCGCGCCGGATCGAAAAGACCGACACGAGGAGAGATGACATCACTTCCTCCTGCCTGTGTTTTACATTACAGGCAGGGGAAGCTCTCTCATTCGTCGGGAGCGATCGAGAGGGGGTGGCCGGAATCGAACGGCCGTCCCCTCATGCCGGATGGCTCCCGAACACTTAACCACCGCTCACTGTACAGAAGGGGGGTCCGATCGGACCCCCCAACTATACAAAGGCGATCACGTACATATACGTGATTCTGCCTGTCAGTGCCATTCTGCTGACGTATAATTACAGTGGGCGGTCGTTAAGTGGTTAAGTGCTAAAGTTCGTCGCCATTCCACGAGCAGTTTACTCAGCATAACATAATCTTTCACTATTTTTTTTTTTTATAGATATATATCTCTCTCAAAGCCAGAGCTGAACAGCCCCAGCCCAGGGGGGCGGTCCCTCCGGACATTACCCTCCCACTTGCAGCTTGCAGCCTCAGTTTTTTTTCTGCCTAGCAGAAGGAGAAGACGTGGCTCTCTCAGGAGCCAGTCTCCTGGAAGATTTTACTTTTAAATTTTATTCCTTTTGGGAATTTTATTTTATTTTTGAGACCTTCAATCAACTGTCGGCTGGGCAACAGGTTGGGTACACTAGTATCCTCGTAGTCTTCCCTGTCCGACCATCGAGCGTGCTGATCCTCGCCTTGTGTGCGTGAGACTCAGTTCACGACATGCCCCATGACTCCAGGGGTGGCCGGGTTGCTTTCATGCTCCCGCGGTCCTCTCAAGATTGAACAGTACCTGACGGACTGTTTCTTTTGCAGTGGACTGGGCCGACAGCTACGCAGTACTACTCTGATAGGTCTGTCTGAAACAAGCCAGTGGGTCCCTCCAGGGACGGGTAAGTAGTCTCTCCTCATGCAGGTGAGTACATGCTGGCTGTTTCTTTATGTGGGGGGGGTTCTCACTGTCTCCCCCCTGTTATGCTGCTCTCTGCAAGGCTGGTGAGTCCTCCGGGTATCCCCTCCTCAGCACAGCCAGTGGGTGGACTAATATTATTCACTGTAATAGTGAATAAGGTCTCAGGGGGTGGCAATATGGAGTCTGGTTCACCTGCTTCTCCACATTGTCAGAGGCAACTGGCAGTGCTCCTGCGGTCCCTATGGACCAGTTGTCGGCAGTCCTGGAATCATTCCTGGGATCAAATCCCCCATGGGGCTGCTACAAAAAGACAATCTAATTGTCAGGATGGAAGCGGTGTGTGAACGCACGGGAGCTGTAAAGCGCCCCCTCCCCACAGTAAAAGGGGAGTGCTCTGTCTCAGATATGGGCCTAGCTATTGCTGCTCAGGACACTAGCTCTGAGGATTTTCATGTTTTTTTTAAACAGGATATTCCATGTGAGGAAGACCCCAGTTCTGAAAACTGACAGGGTGCTTGTAGGTGAACTCATTGATGCTGTGAGGAACACTCTCAAGCTGAATGTTGAGGCTGAGGAACCTCAGGTAGAAGCTGTCTCCTTTGATTCCTTTAAAGCCGTTTAATCAAAAAGGTTTTTCCATATGTGCCTTTCTTTTTTTATACAATTATTGACTAAGTCTGGGATAAGCCGCAGGAGACTTTGATGGTCCCGCGGCGCCTAGCCATGAGGTACCCCTTTAAGGAGGACCTGGTTATGAAGTGGGCTCTCCCCCCAGTGGTCGACCATCCCCCCCCCCCCCCCGGTTGCCTGTTTGAATAAGGCTCCCATGTTCCCAATGGAAGGGACTCCTGCATTTAAGGATCCCACTGACAGGAGGTCAGAAGTGGTGAGTGGAACTATGTTTACCTTATTGGGGTCTGCCTTACGCCCTATAGGGGCAGCGACACTTGTGTCTCAAGACACTCACAGGATGGGCAAAGATTTTGCACCAGACGGTTCAGAAGCATAATCTCCCTCCTAAGACCATTGCCCTGGCTCACCAACTGGCACAGGGTTTAGTCTCTGTGTGCGATGCCACTTTGGATGCGGCCCCTTTAATTTCTGGGGCCTCTATCTGCTGTGGTGCTGCGTCGCCTTATCTGGCTGAAATGCTGGTCGGCCGACCTAGCTTCAAAATGGCTCCTGGCTGACTTGCCCTATAAGGGCGGTAGACTGTTTGGGGCCGCCCTGGATGCCATTATTATGTATGTCACTAGGGGTAAGAGCAACTGCCTTCCTCAGTCTGTTACGGAAAGAGGAGCCCCACCGTAGGCCGGGCCTTTCCTTTCCGGCAAAGAAGAATGAGTTTTTTTCTCGTCAGTCAGAATCCACGGGTGAGCCCTCCCAGACTGGAAAAAGTGCGGCTGGGGGACATAAGCGTCCCTGGATGCGTAAGCCTACCAAGCAAGCTCCCAAGCCCGCCGCCGCATGAAGTCTTGCCCCTGCCCGACTCTGGGGTGGGGGGACGTCCTTGCAGGTTCACGGTTCGGTGGACCTCCCTGATCTCCGACCGGTGGGTGTGCGAGGTGGTCACCTCAAGATACAGGATAGAATTCCGTTTCTGGCCCCCAGACAGATTCTGCCCGTCGGGCGGCCCTCTTAAGGGCCGTACAGGATTGATCAGGTCCGGAGTGATTGTGCTGGTTCCGTCACAGGAGAGGTTGTTCAGGGTTTCTACTCGAATCTGTTTTGTAGTCCCAAAAAGTGGACGGGGGTTCGGCCAATCCTGGGCCTCAAGGCCTTAATGCTTTTGTGATGGTGCAAAAGTTCTGCATGGAATCCATTCGCGCGGTGTTCGCTACACTCCAAGGGGATTTTCTGGCATCCTTGGACATCAAGGACGCCTACTTGCATGTTCCGATCTGCGCACGTCAACAGTAGTTTCTGCGCTTTGCGATCGGCAAAGTCCACTATCAATTGTGGCTCTTCCCTTCGGCCTAGCCTCGGCACCAAGGTTTTTTACCAGGGTGCTTGCTCCGGTTCTAGCCTTGCTGAGCCAGCGAGGCATTGCTATCATGGGCTATCTGGACGATCTTCTAAGAGCAGACAATGGCTCAGAATTAGAAGTGTGACTGTTGTCAGTCAGACCCTTAGGGACTTCGGGTGGCTCCCGAACATTCAGACGTCGGTCCTTGGAGTATCTCGGTCTGATCCTGGACTCCATGGAGGCCTAGGTATTCCTAACCCTGGAGAAGTTACTGACTTCTCAGTCTGTAGTGCGGGTCCTGACGTCTCGGAAATGGTCGTCAACCCGTTTTTTGCATGAAAGTCCTGGGACTCATGGTGGCCTCGTTCGAGGCTGTTCCGTATGCCCAATCACACACACGGGCATTACAGTAAGAGATCCTGTCCACTTGGGACAAATCCCTGTTGTCCTTGGATCTTCAGATCCAGATGAGTCAATCACTCAGGGCGTCCCTGGTGTGGTGGTTGGGGTCCCCGGTTCTTCGGTCCGGGAAGTCGTCCCTCCCCATCCAGTGGACGGTGTTCATGACGGACGCCAGCCTGACGGGCTGGGGTGGAGTCTGGGGAGTCCTGTCAGCCCCAGGGCTTGGGCTCCGGACGAAGCCCGTTTTTACCGATCAATGTTCTGGAAATACGGCAATCAGAATATGCCTCCCCACGTGTTCTCTATCGGCCGTCTACATTCAAGCGTAGACAATTGGCAGGCGGACTTTCGGAGTCGCCAGACGCTGGACCAGGAAGAGTGGTCCTTACACCTGGACATGCCGTATGTGGACCTGACGGCCTCTTGACTCAATCGTAAGGTGTCGAGGTTGGTGGCCAGGTCCAGGGATCCTTGGGCGGATGCCTCGGATCCATGGGGTCATTATCACCTGATATCTGTTATCACCCGCGGCAGCTGCTTCCTCGCCTGCTGTGCAGGGTTGTGGCCGAAGGGATTCCAGTGATCCTCTTTACGCCAGGTGGGTCTCGGCGTCATTGGTACGCTGATCTGGTACGTCTCATCGCGGACGTTCCTTGGCGGTTGCCAATGAGGGAGGACCTTCTGTTTCAAGGTCCTAATTTTCATCCTGTTTTACAGTCTCTGACTTAACGGCATAGCTATTAAACGCCAGGTGCTGGGAGTCCGAGGTCTCTCGGATTTGGTCATTTCAACCATGTTCAGGGCACGGAAGTCTTCCGCTTGAAAGATATATATATATATATATATATATATATATCTCACCGTACCTGGGAAGCTTGCATCGCTATGTGCGAAGAGCTGGACTAGCGTCCACGGACGTATTCCGTCCCCAGTATCCTGCGTTCCTTACAGCGTGGTGTGACCCAAATGCTTGCTTTAGGGGTCAGTTTTCGGCCTTGGCCGTCTTCCTTCAGAGGCAGTGACTCGTGGTGTAATGGTTAGCAAGCCAGGCTACCATTGCTGACAACCATGGGATCAAATCCCCACGGGGCTGCTACAAAAGACAACCGCTAGCGGGTCATTCCTTGGTAGCACCTTTTTGTGCAGGGGGTTCGCCATGTGCTCCCTCCTGTTGAAACCTCCTCGGGACTTGGATTTGGTGCTCTCGGTTCTCCAGGAACCTCACTTTGAAAATATCAGATATTCCCCTCTTGACCTTGTCTCAGGAAGTGGCCTTCTTCGTGGCCATTACTTCTGTCAGACGGGTGTCTGAGTTGGCGGCCTTGTCCTGCAAAAGTCGCCCTATTCGGTCATCCATAAGGATAAGGCAGTGTTGCGTCCGCGACCTTCCTTTTTGCAAAGGTGGTCTCGGCTTTTTTCACCTGCATTGTCCTCCCATCCTTGTGTCCTCACACATCGCATTCCAGAGGGTTTGCGCTTCACACATTTTATGTGGTACGTGATATGACTCACTAGTTGTGTCTGTCTCTGGTCCAAAACAGGGCCGAGCGGTGTCGTCTGCCACCTTTTCTACATGGATCAGACAGACTGTTATACAGGCCTATGCCATTAAGGGGGTGGCCCCTCCCTTTCCGGTTACGGCGCATGCCATCAGGGCACTTGGTGCTTCCTGGGCTTTCTGACATCAAGCGTCGGTTGCACAAGTGTGCAAGGCGGCGACCTGGTCATCCGTTCATGTCTTTTCAAATTCTATAAGGTTGATGTGGCTGCACCTTCGGCCGCAAAATGTTGCAACTCCTCCGTTGAGCTCTGCTGGTTTGGAGTGAAGTTTTTTTGGTTGTTCCTTTTACTATTTGCTCCCACCCTTTTCTTATACTGCTTTGGGACGTCCCACACGTAATCAGTATGAGAGCGTCAGTCCATGGACGATAAGAGAAAATAGGATTTTTGTACTCACCGTAAAATCTGTTTCTCTGACGTCCATGGACTGACACAGCACCCACCCTTCCTTTTTAAGGTTTGTACTGCTTTGTTACGAACTGAGGCTGCAAGTTGCAAGTGGGAGGGTAATGTCCGGAGGGACCGCCCCCCTGGGCGGGGCTGTTCAGCTCTGGTTTTGTTCTAGAATGTTTCTAACATCTAACATTCTGCCTAGGTCTTCTCCTGCAAGCAGTGACATATACCCACACGTAATCAGTATGAGAGCTGTGTCAGTCCATGGACTTCAGAGAAACAGATTTTACGGTAAGTACAAAAATCCTAATATAAATATATATATATATATATATATATTATAAAAATTGGGCTAACTTTGCTGTTTTTTTTTTTTTTTAACTCAAAGCGTATTTTTTCCCAAAAAATTGTGCTTGTAAGTCTGCTACGGTGTAGCATAAAGTATTGCAATGACTGCCATTTTAATCTCTAGGGTGTCTGAAATTTATATATAATATGTATGTGGGTCCTAAGTAATTTTCTAGCAAAATTTTTTTGATTTTAACTTGTAAACAAGAAGTGTCAAAAAGAGGCTCGGTCCTTAAAGTGGTTGTATACCCTTTTTTACCTACAGGTAAGCCTATAAGGAGGCTTACTTGTAGGTAAAATGAATATCTCCTAAACCTGTACGGTTTAGGAGATATTTACTTTTGCATGCAGCCGCTGACGTCAGCGGCGCATGCGCTGTGAAGGTCCGGCAGACGCTGCCGGACCTTGCCGGAAAGAAGACTCTCATGAGTGACATCATCACAGCTCCAGCCACTCACAGCGCTGGAGCCGCGAACCCGAAAGACACGCCGAGGGGAAATGTCAGCTCCCTCTGCGGTGACAGGGATCAGATGCCGACGCCTCGTTCTAAGGTAAGTATTTCATAATGAGCTAGTATGCGGTGCATACTAGCTCATTATGCCTTTCGCCTTACAGTTTTTTTTTATTTTATTTATTTTTGTGCGGGTATACAACTGCTTTAAGTGATTAAACACTTGAAGATCAGCATGTTAAACCTCCTTCCTGTCCAGGCCATTTTTCAGCTTTCAACACTATGTATGGTACTTTGATTGACAAGGACTTTATCGTGCAACACTGTGCCCAAATTTTGTATAATTTGTTAGGGTCAGAGTTTTCCTTTGGCGGTATTTGCAGCAGAATTAAACTCGTTATTAATCAGCATTAACTGTTTTTAATCCTTATGCTGCTATTTATTAATAAATGGATAGGAAGGTATATCATATTTATTTGTTTTATCCCCTTCATGACCAGGCCACTTTTTTCTATTCAGCACTGCGCTATTTTAACTAGTAAATGCGTGCCCATGCAACACTGTGCACAAATGAAATTATTTTTTACGCATTTTACGCAAATAGAGCTTTCTTTTGAAGGTATTTGATCACCACTGGGTTTTTTAATTTATTTTATTTTTTGGGACGTTTCATTCTGACAGGTGCAACTGCTGCTGCCAGAAGACACTGTTGAGTGGCTACAGCTGCTGATTGAAAACTTTTTTTCAAACGGCTACATGCTGGTCGAAATTTGGACAGTCCCTGCTGAAGCAGTAAAATTTTGATCAGTGTATGTCCAGCTTAAGATTTGACCCAGTTTTTCAGCAGCATGCTGCAATGCATTGTGATGAATGCGCTGTCATAGTGTATTTTGTTCAAGTACACTAACACAATTTCTCTTATCATCCATGGACTGACACAGCTCTAATACTGAAACACGTGGGTATATGTCCCTGCTTGCAGGAGAAGATCTAGGCAGAATGTTAGATGTTAGAAACATACATTCTAGAAAAAAACAGAGCTGAACAGCCCCGCCCAGGGGGGCGGTCCCTCCAGACATAACCCTCCTACCTGCAGCTAGCAGCCTCAGTATTTTTTCTTCTGCCTAGCAGAAGGAGAAGACGTGGCTGTCTCAGGAGCCAGTCTCCTGGAAGATTTTTTTTTTATTCCTTTGGGAATTTTATTTTTGAGACCTTCAATCAACTGTCGGCAGGGCAACAGGTTGAGTACACTGGTATCCTCGTAGTTTTCCCTGTCCGACCATCAAGCGTGCTGATCCTCGCCTTGTGTGCATGAGACTCGGTTCACGACATGCCCCATGACTCCAGGAGTGGCCGGGTGGCTTTTATGCTCCCGCGGTCCTCACAAGATTGAACAGTACCTGCTGTATCTTTCGCGGTGGACCGGGCCGACAGCTACTCAGTACTACTCTGTGATAGGTCTGTCTGAAACAAGCCAGTGGGTCCCTATGGGACGGGTAAGTAGTCTCTCCTGCTTCAGGTGAGTACATGCTGGCTGTGTTTCTCTGTCTGGGGGGTTTCTCCCTGTCTCCCCCCGGTTATGCTGCTCTCTGCACCCTGTACTGGCGCTGTGCTGTGTGGGGGTACTTGGGGGTCACTCTGGCCTTGCGGGGGGCGCTCCATGTCTGTGTGCTGTGGGTGTGAGTGTTTTGAGAAGCCACTAGCTGGCATGGCTTTTACTGTTTAAGCTGCGCTCAGCGGCCATCTTGCCGCGGATCAATAGCGCTGCTTACACGCGGCCGGCGGCCATTTTCTTGAAGCCGCGGCGCTTTCACTTTCAGTTTTGGCCTCTATCGCCGCTGCTGCGGTGCAAATCTCCTCACACTCTCCTCAGACTTCACTCACGCTGGCAGCGCGGTGACATGCAGCAGAGCTGAGCGGTCCTTACAAGGGTTGGTGGGTCCTCTGGGTGTCCCCTCCTCAGCCTCAGCACAGCCAGTGGGTGGACTGTATTATTCACTGTATAAGGTCTCAGAGGGTGGCAAATATGAAGTCTGGTTAACCTGCTTTCCCACTCATGCCAGAGGCAACTGGCAGTGCTCCAGCACCTGTGGTCCCTATGGAAGAGTTGTCAGCAGTCCTGGGAAAAAGTTTCTTGTCAGGAAGGAAGCGGTGTGCTAGCAAGGGAGCTATAAAGCGCCCTCTCCCCACACAATCTCACATGGGGAGTGCTCTGATTCAGATATGGGCCTAGCTGCTGCTGCTGCTCAGGACCCTAGCTCTGAATATATTAATGTTTTTTTGAACAGGACATTCCTTGTGAGGAAGACTACAGTTCTGAGTCAGTAAATGTCAGGGCGCTTGTAAGTGAACTCATTGATGCTGTGAGGGACACTCTCAAGCTGGATGCTGTGGCTGTGGTACCTCAGGCGGACACTTTCTCCTTTGGTTCTTTTCAAGCTTTTCTATTACACCCTGGTTGGTGCAGCATGGTGGGGGGGCATTTTATTCATTTATTTCTATACTCCCTGTGAGCCTTTTGTGTGATGTCTCTGAGGCAACAGGGTCTCTGCACCTGTGTTTTCTCGCCATTTCCTGGGGAATGCTCTGAGGTCTGACAGGACCACGGTCTGCGGTGTCAGAGGTTACCTTTTACCTGCATGCTGCTTTGGCAGCACATTTAAGCAGGTTGGAATGATAACAGAGAAGATTATGCGCCTCGGCGCCATAATAAAACCTTATCTTATAACTCTACACTGGATACATTCACAGTGTCTGTATGTGTTATTGATCTCTGTGTCTGCGTGGGTTTTCTCCCATGTTCCATTACTGTGTCTTCAGTGCCATACACGATGTAAACATACACAATATGTTTATACACGACTCTAAATACATTCAGAGTATATGTATGTATTACACTCTCTGGGTCGGCGTGGGTGTCCTCCGGTGGCCTCTCACGCTCTTGCGGTATGTGCGCTTTGGCTCTCTGCACAGTATAAACATGTTTAACATGTTTAATATGTTTATTGCACATGCTATAAATACTTACAATCTGTGTATGCTGTCTGCGTATGTTTCTTCCGGGTGTTCCGGTTTCCTCCCTCGCTTTGACGGTATGTGCGCCTTTTGGCTCTCTGCACAGTTTAAACATGTTCCATATGTTTATCACGCATACTATAATACCTACGCGGTATGTGTATGCAGTCTGAATCTTGTGCGATTTGATTATCCACATGCTAACATACTTACACGGTATGTGTGTGCAGTCTGCGTGGGTTTCCTCCGGGTACTCCGGTTTCCTCCCACGCTCCAAGGGTAATGCACAGCATAACCATGTGCAATATGTTTATTCACATCATGCTATCATTCCTACACAGTATCTGTGTGCAGTCTGCGTGGGTTTCCTCCGGGTCCTCCGGTCTCCGCCCACGCTACATGACATGCGCGCCTTTGGGGCCATACACAGTATAAACATACACATTATGTTTATACACAACACTAAATACAGTGCCTTGCGAAAGTATTCGGCCCCCTTGAACTTTTCATCCTTTTGCCACATTTCAGGCTTCAAACATAAAGATATAAAATTTTAATTTTTTGTGAAGAATCACCAACAAGTGGGACACAATTGTGAATTGGAACGAAATCTATTGGATATTTTAAACTTTTTTAGCAAATAAAAAACTGAAAAGTGGTGCGTGCAAAATTATTCGGCCCCTTTACTTTCAGTGCAGCAAACTCACTCCAGAAGTTCAGCGAGGATCTCTTAATGATCCAATGTTGTCCTAAATGACTGATGGTGATAAATAGAATCCACCTGTGTGTAATCAAGTCTCTGTATAAATGCACTGCTCTGTGATAGTCTCAGGGTTCTGTTGAAAGCGCAGAGAGCATCATAAAGACCAAGGAACACACCAGGCAGGTCCGTAATACTGTTGTGCAGAAGTTTAAAGCCGGATTTGGATACAAAAAGATTTCCCAAGCTTTAAACATCCCAAGGAGCACTGTGCAAGCGATCATTTTGAAATGGAAGGAGTATCATTTCACTGCAAATCTACCAAGACCTGGCTGTCCCTCTAAACTTTCAGCTCAGACAAGGAGAAGACTGATCAAAGATGCAGCCAAGAGGCCCATGATCACTCTGGATGAACTGCAGAGAACTACAGCTGAGGTGGGAGAGTCTGTCCACTGGACAACAATCAGTCGTACACTGCACAAATCTGGCCTTTATGGAAGAGTGGCAAGAAGAAAGCCATTTCTCAAAGATATCCATAAAAAGTCTCGTCTAAAGTTTGCCACATGCCACCTGGGAGACACACCAAACATGTGGAAGAAGGTGCTCTGGTCCGATGAAACCAAAATCGAACTTTTTGGCCACAATGCAAAACGATATGTTTGGCGTAAAAGCAACACAGGTCATCACCCTCAACACACCATCCCCACTGTCAAACATGGTGGTGGCAGCATCATGGTTTGGGCCTGCTTTTCTTCAACAGGGACAGGGAAGATGGTTAAAATTGAGGGGAAGATGGATGCAGCCAAATACAGGACCATTCTGGATGAAAACCTGTTGGAGTCTGCAAAAGACCTGAGACTGGGACGAAGATTTATCTTCCAACAAGACAATGATCCCAAACATACAGCAAAATCTACAAAGGAATGGTTCACAAATAAACGTATCCAGGTGTTAGAATGGCCAAGTCAAAGTCCAGACCTGAATCCAATCGAGAATCTGTGGAAAGAGCTGAAAACTGCTGTTCACAAACGCTCTCCATCCAACCTCACTGAGCTCGAGCTGTTTTGCAAGGAAGAATGGGCAAGAATTTCAGTCTCTCGATGTGCAAAACTGATAGAGACATACCCCAAGCGACTTGCAGCTGTTATCGCAGCAAAAGGTGGCTCTACAAAGTATTAACGCAAGGGGGCCGAATAATTTTGCACACCCCACTTTTCATTTTTTTCTTTTAAAAAAGTTTCAAAAATCCAATAGATTTCGTTCCACTTCACAATTGTGTCCCACTTGTTGGTGATTCTTCACAAAAAATTAAAATTTTATATCTTTGTTTGAAGCCTGAAATGTGGCAAAAGGATGAAAAGTTCAAGGGGGCCGAATACTTTCGCAAGGCACTGTACATTCACCGTAGATGTATGTATTGTATTCTCTGGGTCTGCGTGGGGTTACTCCGGTTTCCTCCCACACGCCAACGGTGTGCGCGTCTTCTGTGCTATGCACACATAGACATATTCAAAATGTTTATCACACATACTATAGTACCTACACGGTATGCGGTCTGCGTGGGTTTCATCCTGGTGCTCCGATTTTTCCCCTGCGCTCCAATGGTGTGTGCATTTTCAGCGCTATGCATAAACATGTGCAATTTGTGTATTCGCATGCTAACATGCCTACACGGTTGTGTACGCAGTCTGCGCGGCTGGTTTCCGCCTACGCCCCAATGATGTGCGCGCCTTCGTCGCTGACACAGTATAAACGTGTTTTAATATGTTTATCTACACATACTAAACTACATACGCCGTATGTGGTTGTACTATGCTCTTTGGGGCTGAGGGGGTTTCCTCCCTCGCTCTAATTGTGCGTTTTGACGCAATACACAGTATAAACTATGTGTTTTGTACAATCCGCACTTATCAACTGAGCAGAAGCGCTGGCTTGGACTGTGTTTGCCATGCTGAGGTTAGCGTTACGCCCGGTAGTGGCTGCGTCTCTGGCGTTCCTGAAGCTCAATGACTGGGCTAAAGCCTCTGCTTCATCTATCAGTCGACCAGCAGGTGCACTGCAACTGCTTTAGCCTCTAGGGTCTCTGTGTCCGGGGTGGGTCTGCGCCACCTGTAGCTGCTGAGTTACTGGTCCTCTGACCGAGTTTCTAGGGAAGCTCTGTCAGGTTGTCTTTCTTGGCCAACAATTGAGGCACCCCGTAAGCCGGGGCCTCCCTTCTCCGATGCATTGCGAGGTTTCCTTGGGTTTATCATACCCATCCCGCTGCAGGATGGTCCTGTCGGCTGTGTGCATTCTCATTGCTCCCGGAAGGCGACAGTGGTACGCCGATCTAGTTCAGCTACTTGAAGGTGTTCCTTGGTGACTGCCTATTTGGGTGGACCTTCTGTCTCATGGTCCCATACCTCATCCTGTCTTACAGTCCTTGACTTTGGCACGGCTGTTAAAGCCAGGTGCTGAGGGACCGAGGTCTCTCGGATTCGGTTATCTCATCTATGTTGTGGCATGGAAATCTTCCTCCAGAAAGATCTATCACTGTACCTGGAAGGCTTACATCGCTATGTGCGAGGAGCTTGATGGCGTCCATGGATGTATTTTGTTCCCAAGATTTTGCTGTTCTTACAGCGTGGTGTGACCCAAAATCTGGCCTTGCGTACCATCGAGGGTCGGATTTCGGCCCGGGCTGTCTTTTTCAACGACCGCTAACGGGCCATTCCTTGATTAGCACCTTGTGCAGGGGGTTTGCCATGTGATTTCCCCCCCCCCCCCTGTCAAGCCTCCTCACCCTCCTTGGGATCTGAATTTGGTGCTCTTGGTTCTCCAAGAACATCCCTTTTTAAAATATCAGGGAGATTCCTCTCTTAACCTTGTCCCAGAAGGTGGCTTTTTTAGTGGCCATTACTTCTGTTCGAGTGTCTGAGGCCTTGTCCCGCAAGTCGCCTTACTTGGTCCTTCATAAGGATAAGGCGATGTTGCGCCCACGACGGTCTTTCCTTTCAAATGTGGTCTCGGCCTTTCACCTTTTAATGAGGACATTGTTCTTCCATCCTTGTGTCCTCTCCTATCGCATCCCTGAGAGTTTGCGCTTCATACATTTTGGATGTGGTACGAGCCTTACGGGGTGTACCTGTCTGCTATTGTTTCCATTCGGAAGTCTTACTCACTGTTTTTGTGTCTGTCTCCGGTCCAAAACAGGGCCAAGCGGTGTCGTCTGACACCTTTTTCTAGGTGGCTCAGACAGACCGTTATATAGGCCTATGCCCTTAAGGGGCGAGCGCCTCCCTTTCCGGTTACGGCGCATTCCACCAGGGCAATTGGTGCTTCCTGGGTTTTCCGACATCAAGCGTCGGTTGCACTTATGTGCACGGCGGCGACTTGGTCGTCCGTTCATACCTTTTCTATGTTCTATAAGGTTGATGTGGCTGCATCTTCGGATGCTTCCTTCAGCCGCAAGGGTTGCAGGCCGCTGTTTAAAGTTGCAACTCCTCCGTTGAGGAGTTCTGCTTGTCTGGAGTGGAGTTTGGTTTTTCCTTTACTACTGCCCCCCCCCTTTTCTGATACTGCTTTGGGACGTCCCACATGTTTCAGTATTAGAGCTGTGTCAGTCCATGGACGATGAGAGAAAATTAGATTTTTGTACTCACCGTAAAATCCTTTTCTCTGATGTCCATAGACTGACACAGCACCCACCCTTTAAGGTTTGTACTGCTTTGTTACGAACTGAGGCTGCTAGCTGCAGGTAGGAGGGTTATGTCTGGAGGGACCGCCCACCTTAGCGGGGCTGTTCAGCTCTGTTTTTTTCTAGAATGTATGTTTCTAACATTCTGCCTAGGTCTTCTCCTGCGAGCAGGGACATATACCCATGTGTTTCAGTATTAGAGCTGTGTCAGTCCATGGACGTCAGAGACAAGGATTTTACGGTGAGTACAAAAATCCCATGATTTTTCCCATTAAAATACAGTTGGAGCGCACAAAAACCTGTTTCCATAAAGTACATTATCCTAACGCTTTGGAAACAGGTTTTCAGTAGATAATGGAAATAGTTTATGGGATATTTTAGGTTTTTCTCCTAATTGTTTGGCTGTTACATTAACCCCTTTTAGGCCCCTTTCACGCGGTCGGACTGTTCAGGTCCGCCTGTCAGTTTTTTTTTTTTTTGGCGGACCTGAACGGCCGCTCCATACATCTCTATGGAGCCTTGGATGTCAGCGGTGACCTGTCGGCTGACATCCGACCCGATCCGCTAAAATCAGAAGTATTGCGATTACGTCGCCATCCATCCATATCGGATCCGGCTCAGCGGAGAGATCTCCAGCTGAGCTGGCGGACTCCGTAGCGACAGATCCGCCTCGTCTGAATGAAGCCTTACAACTGTAACGCATATATGAAGTGGGCTTAAATTCTGGGTGCTGTGTGTGTGTGTGTGTTCTAGTGTTTGTACTGGAAGCACACTTGCAGGTGTGCTCCCAGTAAAGACACTGGGATGTTCGGTGACCACCTTGAATCCCCTAATAACTTGATCCCGATGGCCCTGGTTGGTTATAACTGTATTCATTCACCTTGTAGCACACCCCAATGTTTCACTTCTTTGAAGATGGGAAACATCAGACTATGCTTCTAGCGCAGGGGTAGGCAACCTCAGCACTCCAGCTGTTTTTGAAATCCCATCATGCCTTGTGGAATCATGCCTGTGATTGTCAGGGTCTGGCAATGTCTCATGGGACTTGTAGTTTCACCACAGATGGAGGGCAGAGTTTGTCCACCCCTGTTTTAGCGAGTAGGAATAGATACAATGTATCTATTCTCGCTAGAGAAGTTTGTAAAAATGAAATACAAAAAATGTTACTAGTTCAGAACCTAGTTTAGTTAGTGGCGGTGTAAATGTCAATGTTGGTGGCAGTGTGTTTTTGGTAAGAAAACAAAAACTGTTTTCTATTTAATGTCATTGTGTATCGGAAGGAACAAAAAGCATAAAGTGTACCATTGTTTCTTAGCCCTACTTAACCACCAGCTCCGGAAGGTTTTACCCCCTTCCTGACCAGGCCATTTTTTTGCGATATGGCACTGCGTTACTTTAACTGATTATTGCGCGGTCGTGCGACACTGTACCCAAGTAAAATTGATGTCCTTTTCTCTTATCGTCCATGAACTGACACAGCTCTCATACTATTTACGTGTGGGTATATGTCCCTGCTCGCAGGAGAAGATCTAGGCAGAATGTTAGATGTTAGAAACATACATTCTAGAACAAAACCAGAGCTGAACAGCCCCGCCCAGGGGGGCGGTCCCTCCAGACATAACCCTCCTACCTGCAGCTAGCAGCCTCAGTTTTTTTCTGGTATACAGGGTGAACAAATACTTGCGCTAACAGCAAAAATATAAATATATAAAGCAGCGTGCACAGTCTGTGAATAAAGCAAACTCAAAAACGTATAAAACCAAAAATGCAGCGCTTCAAAGTGAAAATCAGTCCATATAATTCATGACGAAAGAAATGGATGCAGGAAATTGAAGAACTCCACCACCAAAGACTTCAGTGTGAACAGATAACACACCACCACAAAAAATGTGCTCACAGTCTGCTTACCAAAAAGCGAGCATCATAAGCATGTAGTGAAATGCAGAGGGTCACAGATGGATAAGGCTCTCCTATCTTGATAGAGTAACAACCGAAGTGTCCGATAATTTCAACATCAAAGGAACTTCCAGGATTTGGATATCATATATGCAGACCTCAGCAGGAGATGTTAAACCCATACAGAAAGAAAGGCAGCATAGTGAAGCCCGTAAGGTGAAATAAAATTTATTTAAAATTCTACTTACAGGGTAAAAAGATCATCAAGGCAAAAAAAAGTATAATCCGCGGTTCTTGGCAGGAGAAGACCTAGGCAGAATGTGAAATGTTATACATACATACATTCTAAAAGCCAGAGCTGAACAGCCCCACCCAGGGGGCGGTCCCTCCGGACATATCCCTCCCACTACAGTCAGCAGACTTCAGTTTTTTTCTGCCTAGCAGAAGGAAAAGACGTGGCTCTCTCAGGAGCCAGTCTCCTGGAAGATTTTTACTTTTAACTTTTATTCCTTTGGGAATTTTTATTTTATTTTTGAGACCTTCAATCAATGGTCGGCTGGGCAACAGGTTGGGTACACTGGTATCCTCGTCTTCCCTGTCCGACCATCGAGTGTGCTGATCCTCGCCTTGTGTGCGTGAGACTCAGTTCACGACATGCCCCATGACTCCAGGGGTGGCCGGGTTGCTTTTATGCTCCCGCGGTCCTCTCAAGATTGAACAGTACCTGTCTCTATCTTTCGCGGGGGACCGGGGTCGACAGCTACGCAGTACTACTCTGTGATTGGTCTGTCTGAAACAAGCCACTGGGTCCCTCTGGGACGGGTAAGTAGTCTCTCCTGCTGCAGGTGAGTACATGCTGGCTGTGTTTCTTTATATGGGGGGTTTCTCCCCCCCCTGTTATGCTGCTCCCTGCACCCTGTACTGGTGCTGTGCTGTGTGGGGGTGCTTGGGGGGTCGCTCTGGCCTGGCTGGGGGCGCTCATGTCTGTTTTAGTGGACCCTGGGAGAGGAGCAGTGTTCTGGTGTGTGGGTGTTTTACTTTACTGTGTGCGCCATTAGCGCTGTGAGGTGATTTTGAAAACCGCGCTCAGCGGCCATCTTGCCGTGGATCAATGGCGCAGTAATGCATGCGGCCGGCGGCCATTTTCTTGAAGCCGCAGCGCTTTTACTTTCGGTTTCGGCCTCTATCGACGCTGCTGCGGCGCGAATCTCACACTCTCCTCACACTCTCCTCACACTCTCCTCACACTCTCCTCAGGCTTCACTCGCGCTGCAGCGCGGTTTCGTACAGCGGAACTGAGTGGTCCTTACAAGGGTTGGTGAGTCCTCTGGGTATCCCCTCCTCAGCTTCAGTGTAGCCAGTGGGTGGACTGTGTTATTCACTATAATAGTGTCTAAAGGTCTCAGAGGGTGGCAGTATGGAGTCTAGTTCGCCTGCTTCTCCACACTTGTCTGAGGCAACTGGCAGTGCTCCTGCGGTCCCTAGCGACTAGTTGTCGGTAGTCCTGGAATCATCCTTGTCAGGATGGAAGCGGTGTGAGAGCACAAGGGAGCTGTAAAGCGCAGGGGCCCCTCCCCACACATTCTCCTGTAGGGGAGTGCTCGGTCTCAGATATGGGCCTAGCTATGGCTGCTCAGGACCCTAGCTGAGGATTTTCATCTTTTTGAACAGGATATTCCTTGTGAGGAAAACCCCAGTTCTGAAGAACTGACAGGGTGCTTGTAAGTGAACTTGTGATGCTGTGAGGGACACTCTCTCTCTCAAGCTGAATGTTGAGGCTGAGGAACCTCAGGTGGAAGCTGTCTCCTTTGGTTCCTTTAAAGCGCCGTTTATTCAAAAAAGGTTTTTCCATAGGTGCCTTTTTTTTTTTTTTTTTTTTTTTTGATACATTCATTGACCAAGTCTGGGATAAGCCGCAGAAGACTTTGACGGTCCCGCGGCGCCTAGCCATGAGGTACCCCCTTGAGGAGGACCTGGTTAAGAAGTGGGCTCTCCCCCCAGTGGTTGACCCCCCCCCCCCGGTCGCCCGTTTGAATAAGGCTACCACGCTCCCAATGGAAGGGACTCCTGCATTTAAGGATCCCACTGACAGGAGGTCAGAAGTGGTAAGTAGAACTATGTTTACCTTATTGGGGTCTGCCTTACGCCCTATAGTGGCGGCAACACTTGTGTCTCAAGACACTCACAGGATGGGCAAAGATTTTGCACCAGACAGTACAGGAGCATAATATCCCTCCTGAGACCATTTCCCTGGCTCACCAACTTGCGCAGGGTTTAGTCTCTGTGTGCAATGCCACTTTGGATGCGGCCCCTTTTAATATCTGGGGCCTCTATCTGCTGTGGTGCTGCGTCGCCTTATCTGGCTGAAATGCTGGTCGGCCGACCTAGCTTCCAAATAGCTCCTGGCTGACTTGACCTTTAAGGGCGGGGTAGACTGTTTGGGGCCGCCCTGGATGACATTATTGTGGATGTCACAGGGGGTAAGAGCACCTTCCCCTCCTCAGTCTGTTAAGGAAAAAGAGCCCCACCGTTGGCCGGGCCCTTCCTTTCCGGCAAAGGAGTTTTTTCGTCAGTCAGAATTCACGGGTAAGCCCGCCCAGACTGAGAAAAGTGCGGCTGGGGGACATAAGCATCCCTGGGTGCGTAAGCCTACCAAGCAAGCTCCCAAGCCGCCGCCGCATGAAGTCCTTGCAGGTTCACGGTTCGGTGGACCTCCCGGATCTCCTACCGGTGGGTGTGCGAGGTGGTCACCTCAGGATACAGGATAGAGTTCCGTTCCTGGCCCCCAGACAGATTCTTTCCCTCAATTCTCCCTCTCCTTCCTGCCCGTCGGGTGGCCCTCTTAGGGGCCGTGCAGGATTGATCAGGTCCGGAGTGATTGTGCCGGTTCCGTCACAGGGAGAGGTTTCAGGGTTTCTACTCGAATCTGTTTGTAGTCCCAAAAAAGGGACGGGGTTCAGCCAATCCTGGGCCTCATGGTGCAAAAGTTCTGCATGGAATCCATTTGCACGGTGTTCGCTACACTCCAAGGGGATTTTCCTGAATCCTTGGACATCAAGGACGCCTACTTGCATGTTCCGATCTGCGCAAGTCACCAGTAGTTTCTGCGCTTGCGATCGGCGAAGTCCACTATCAATTTGTGGCTCTTCCCTTCGGCCTAGCCTCGGCACCAAAGGGGTTTACCTAGGTGCTTGCTCCGGTTCTAGCTTTGCTGAGACAGCGAGGCATTGCTATCGTGGGCTATCTGGACGATCTTCTAAGAGCAGACAATGGCTCAGAATTAGAAGACAGTGTGACTATCGGCAGTCAGACCCTTTAGGGACTTCGGGTGGCTCCTGAACATTCAGAAGTCAGTCATGGTCCCGGCTCAGCATTCGGAGTGTCTCGGTCTGATCCTGGACTTGTTGGAGGCGTAGGTATTCCTACCCCTGGAGAAGTTACTGACATTTCAGTCTGCAGTGCGGGTCCTGACGTCCCGAAAATGGTCGTCAACCCGTTTTTGCATGAGAGTCCTGGGACTCATGGGGGGCCTCGTTCGAGGCTGTTCCGTATGCCCAATCGCACACACGGGCATTACAGTAAGAGATCCTGTCCACTTGGGGAAAATCCCCGTTTTCTTTGGGTGACTCATCTGGATCTGAAGATCCAATCGGGGTGTCCCTGGCGTGGTGGTTGGGGGTCCCCGGCTCTTCGGTCCGGGAAGTCGTTCCTCCCCATTCAGTGGACGGTGATCATGACTGACGCCAGCCTGACAGGCTGGGGTGGAGTCTGGGGAGTCCTGTCAGTCCAAGGGCTTTGGACTACGGACGAAGCCAGTTTACCGATCAATGTTCTGGAAATACGGGCAATCGAACTGTGCCTCTCCTCTTGGTCTCTGTCGGCCGTCTACATTCGAGCGTAGACAATTGGCAGGCAGACTATCGGAGTCGCCAGACGCTGGACCAGGAAGAGTGGTCCTTACTCCCGGAGGTTTTTTCAAATTCTGTGCCGGCGGGGGGGCATGCCGGATGTGGACCTGATGGCCTCTCGACTCAATCGTAAGGTGTCAAGGTTTGTGGCCAGGTCCAGGGATCCTTGGGCGGATGCCTTGGATCCGTTGGTGGCCCCATGGGGTCATTATCACCTGATATGTTATCCTCCGCTACAGCTGCTTCCTCGTCTGCTGTGCAGGGTTGTGGCTGAGGGGATTCCAGTGATCCTCTTGCGCCGGATGGTCTCGGCGTCATTGGTACGCTGATCTGGTATGTCTCATCGCGGACGTTCCTTGGCGGTTGCCAATGAGGGAGGACCTTCTGTCTCAAGGTCCTATTTTTCATCCTGTCTAAAGCCTCGTACACACGATCGGATATCCTATGGATTCTAATCCACAGTCTCTGGCTTTAACGGCAAAGCTATTGAAAGCCAGATGCTGAGAGTCCGAGGTCTCTCGGATTCGGTCATTTCGACCATGTTAAGGGCACGGAAGTCTGACGCTAGAAAGATATATCACCATACCTGGGAAGCTTGCATCGCTATGTGCGAAGAGCTGGACTAGTGTCCACGGACGTATTCCGTCCCCAGTATCCTGCGGTCCTTGCAGCGTGGCGTGACCCAAATGCTTGCTTTGGGTACCATTAGGGTTCAGATTTCGGCCTTGGCCATCTTCTTTCAGCGACCGCTAGTGGGTCATTCCTTGGTTGGCACCTTTTGTGCAGGGGGTTCGCCATGTGCTCCCTCCTGTTAAACCTCCTCTCCCTCCTCGGGATTTGAATTTGGTGCTCTCGGTTCTCCAGGAACCTTACTTTGAAAATATCAGAGATATTCCCCTCTTGACCTTGTTTCCGAAGGTGGCCTTCTTAGTGGCCATTACTTCTGTCAGACAGGTGTCTGAGTTGGCGGCCTTGTCCTGCAAGTCGCCCTATTTGGTCATCCAAAAGGATAAAGGCGGTGTTGCGTCCGCGACCTTCCTTTTGCCAAAGGTGGCTTTTCACCTACATGTGGGCATTGTCCTCCCGTCCTTGTGTCCTCACCCATCGCATCCCAGAGGGTTTGCGCTTCTCACATTGGATGTGGTACGTGCTATGACTCACTAGTTGTGTCTGTCTCTGGTCCGAAACCGGGCCGAGCGGTGTCGTCTGCCACCATTTCTAGGTGGATCAGACAGACTCCCTTTCCGGTTATGGCGCATTCCACCAGGGCTATTGGTGCTTCCTGGGCATTCCAACATCAAGCGTCGGTTGCACAAGTGTGAAAGGCGGCGACCTGGTCGTCCGTTCATGCCTGGAGGCGGCGACCTGGTCGTCCGTTCATGCCTTTTCAAAATTCTATAAGGTTGATGAGGCTGCATCTTCGGATGTTTCCTTCGGCCGCAAAGTGTTGCAGGGCCGCTGTTTAATGTTGCAGCTCCTCCGTTGAGCTCTGCTGGTTTGGAGTGAAGTTTTGGTTGTTCCTTTTACTATTTGCTCCCACCCCTTTTTTCTTATACTGCTTTGGGATGTCCCACATGTAAACAGTATGAGAGCTGTGTCAGTCCATGGACGATAAGAGAAAATAGGATTTTTGTACTCACCGTAAAATCAGTTTCTCTGACATCCATGGACTGACACAGCACCCACCCTTCTTTTAAGGTTTGTACTGCTTATTACGAACTGAGGCTGCTAGCTGCAGGTAGGAGGGTTATGTCCGGAGGGACCGCCCCCCTGGGCGGGGCTGTTCAGCTCTGGTTTTGTTCTAGAATTGTATGTTTCTAACATTCTGACTAGATCTTCTTCTGCGAGCAGGGACATATACCCACACGTAAACAGTATGAGAGCTGTGTCAGTCCATGGATGTCAAAGAAATGGA